>SRSM01000134.1:4661503-5323861 GCA_019593545.1 Apocynum venetum
AGAGAGTATCAAATTGACTGATGCGAAGAAAGTATTGAAACTCAACATCATTAATCAAGAATGATATGATGAGCAACATAGAGTCTTCATATTAAATTAGTTAAGATTGAACCTTTAGAAATACTCCATGAGCATACTTCCAAAAGAAGAAATATGAATAGTCTGCTAAGGACCCACAACTCTTAATCTAAGTGACATCCATAACCACAATGCACAGTTGCAGGGTTTACTTCTTTGCTTGGCACATATATAACTTTCTTCTTGGAGTATGGTTGAACTATCCATGTCATCTAACAAAGTTCAAATTGCTTATCCATAAACAAGAATGTACGCAAACAAGGTTGTGTGCATGTGCACAAAATCTAGTCAAGCAAAGGAGATAAAAATATGCCTATTTCTGTTTTCTGTCAAAGTACACATGAAATATCACACAGACTAAATGCCAGAGCATGGAAACTCTGAGAACAGCAAAAAATGGAATGGGTTGAGTAATAAGGAAACAGGACAATATGCTATTTTAGCTCAGTTAAGAAATGATTAATACAACAGCTCAAATATACTTTGTGAGTTATGGGAAACTGGTTATATGAGACTGACTAAGCACCTAATAAAAAAGTCAAGTTTCATATACATCATAATCCATCCCAACAACCGAATACTCACCTTAAAAATGCCAAACTTGCCAACTCAAAGAAAGATTATTTCATTTGAATTATCTAAGAAAACAAAGAAATTTTTTCCACGCCAGAAGCTCCTCAATTTTCGCCTGAAAAATGATAATCAACCCAGAACCTACCTAATTAATACATCTAAGCAGTAAATTTAAAAGGCAAAAGCAACTTTTACTACGTTGGCAAATACTAGAGTGCGACATCTCTGCACATTGTTGGGGTGAAAATGCACAGATCTTTACTAGAACATATGGCCCTCTTTGGGATTACAGAAGCTGGTTGCGATTAACCGCAAAACTAAGAAGCAAACAACTTTTAGCACCTCAATTCGAAGCTTATCCACTAATCAAACATCGAAGCCCATCAAATTGAAATTCAGACTCTAGCTCCCTAATTTCATCATCTTCTTAACACATCATCAAAGATAATACAATCAAACTGATCCCAAATCGAACAAATGATAAAATTTGAAGGGCTTCCAAAATACTTAAACTTTGTAGTACAAAACCAACGACCCTATTGCTTGTCATGTGGAGAAAGCATCAAAATTCAGCTAAGGTCCAAAGTTTGCAGCTTTGCCAGCTCATTTCCTACTCATACACCTAAAAATGGAAAACCCAGCAGGAGAAGACAAAAAAAAAATAATCCTTCACATAGGCGAAAGCCCAGGTGAAATAATTCAGCTAATCAACAATGCAGATCTATAGATCATTCATTGACAAACATGTGGCTAAATCAATTGCCAGTAGAACTCAAATTGTGAGTGGAGATACTCATAAAAAGGACAGGCTTCAGTTTTACCTCAAGAAAAATTATGGTACTTTGCAGATACTTCAAAATAGTGTGTGCATAATTTGAGGAGGGGGAAAGAGGGGTGGGAGGTGGGGTTGGAAGGAAAAATGAAGTTTGAAATCAATCAAATGTTGGAAAAGGAACTCCTCTTTATTTGGGGCTATTTGTGTTGATGCTTGGGGCTATTTGTATTGGTGTTTGGGGCATTGGGGTGGATCTATGTACCAGTGTTCATCTTCATCTTCTTATTCTTATGTCTCAATCAAATCAGCCAAAAATGAAAAGATTAACTCTTGGTCAACCTTTTTATTTTTTCTCTTTATTTTGTATTTACTGTTTTGCTGAACTGATTCATTTTGGATTCCATTTAACACAAATGTGATTAAGTAAGATTTAAAGTCCTCTAAAAAAAAGAAGTAAGACTTAAAGTATTTTAGTAAAATTTTAAGGATGAAACAGTAGATGGTTTAAAGTAATATTTAAGAATTCATTGCTTATTTAATTGTTAAAATATTAACTTAATTGCATATACATTTATATACGCGATTACTTTAAAAGAAATGAAATATCACTATTTACTATATTTAAACTTGTAATAATTAATATATTTCAATTTGTTAAGTGCTGAATCCATCCATATTCAAGTACTTCATTCGTTTCTATTATATTTAATCACTTTGAACTTATATTAAAATTAATAAAATTATTATGATTGATAAAATGCAACTAAAATTTTTAAATAGCTCTTATTAATATTCAATGTTACTGATAAATTTATTCTAAAAAAATAAATAATTCATAAAAAAATTATAAAAATGTCTATTAAAATTAAAAATTGAACAATTGAAACAAGATAATCATTTCAATTATTTTATATATACATTTGGAATCAAACAAATGGAGTATTTACTTCTTAGCTATTTAGGTTTTAATTGCATATCATATTTGTATATATGAGTATTCCCAATACATTTATTAGTTCTTTTCTTAAAAAAACAACTATAGTTGTTGAATTCCAAATTAAGATGTCTATTTCTGTTATTGTTATACAATTTCAACAGCAACTGTAGTTATTAACATTTAATCCCAATTACCAAAAAAAAAAAAACTATTTCATTTGTAATGGTTAAGGGTTTGCTAAATAGTAGATGATTGAAATTTCCTATCCAACATATATTTAAAGTTTTAATCTCTCTTGAGATATTAGTTTTTTTTTTTTTGTTTAAAACTTATTAAAGCAGCTTAACTTTCTCGCATTTGTAGATTATTTCATAAAATTAGATTCACTTACACACTCTTAAATAACACTTGCAAATTCCTTGTCATTAAAATTGGGTTTTTTGTTTGGGGGGGGGGGGGGGGGGAGGGGAACCACACTCTTAATAGGATATAAAAGATGTTACTAATAAACTAAAGTACTATTGTGTAAAAGATTCATTATATTGGCAGTAAACATAGGATAAAAATATGCTAAAGATAAATTAAAATATTTCGTAAAAGTTCATCATATTGTTAATTTATTATGTATACAAAATAAATCGCCCTTCATAGTTTCATATTAAAAAAAAAAAGTTAGAAATCAAATGATATTTACTTTTTGGGTCTCAAATTGAATGATGTTAAAAGCTCTTTCCAATATTGCTTTGGATACCACAAATTTAAAAACATGCTGAATGATTGAGACCAGTAATTTAGCTAATAAAAAAATATTAACGTATAGTAAAATTTAGGTCCCATGTATATCTAGGACTTATCATTGCATTTATCAAAATATTCCTTCTCTTGTTCCCTCTTTTTATTATTTTCTTTTGTATTTTGCTGGGGTAGAGTGGTGTTGGTAGTCCATAACCTAGAAATTAATCAGAAGTATTTCCTAGATTCTTCTTCTTCTTCTTTTGAAAAAGGAAAAAAACTACAAATTCTCTTAATTCTTAATCAATTATAGTTTTATATCTTTTTACACTATAATATTCATGTTTGATTGGACTAAAATGGATTGGTTATATTTGTTCTTTTTTCTAAATAGGAAAAAATTTACTTTATATAAGACGTGGTATTTAGTTATTGATACAATAAAGATATTGTTCAAGAAACCATTCTTCTCCATTTCAAGCAAATTGTAATCTTCGATCTATTGTCTCTAATACTATTTATATATATATATATATATATATAATATTGAAAGGACCCTAAAACTTTTCTAACTCTTGCAAAAAGTATTTCACTTGTTTATTACTATGCTAAAAAAAGTGAAAAGAAAATAAAGTTATGAATTTACCAAGAAAACCATGGCCTAATTCGTTCTCTGTTCTCAACAAATAATTACTTTATTCATTTCAAAATATAAATTGTCAAAAGACTTTTACACATATCAATAAAATATTTTGAAGTCTAATAAAACTTATTTATTATATCTTGAAAAACAAGAAAGAAGTGATAAGAGATATGTAAATAAATATGAATAGTATTTGAAGCCAATAATGAAGTATTTATAAAATTTTATAAAATGACTTATATTTTGAAACAAGAATAAAATTATACAATGACGTATATTTTAAAACAAGAAAAGTAATTAAAGGTAAAAAAAAATTAAAATAGTATTCGTGCATAATTTCCATCAATGCTTTGCTTTGATGAGATTTCTTCTTTCTCCTCTTTTTATTTTTTATTGTTGAATAATTGCATCATAAATGTAGTACTTGAAAAAAAAACAATATTAAATCACCTTTTATGCAAAAATGCCTGAACACATAACTAAACGTGAAATAAAAAAAAGTAAGCCAGTTGTGTATTAGCTATTAGGGGCCATCATCCGCGCTTCTTTTTCAAACATTGGCTATGTCATTTTCTCTCAAATTTATGTGTACTATTATTATAATCATGATTGATGAAACCTACTGTGAATTTAGAGTTGGTTTAGTACTTGAACTTATCGTAACCATTCAACATGAGAATGTCTTCCAAAGACGTGAATGTGAATGTGAATGTGAATGTGAATCAAGCTTCTACCCCTTTCGACATGATTACTTTATTTTAGTAGAAAAATGACTTAGTTTAGATTGTAACTTCCGTCCATATAATCGAAGTAATAAGTGTTAAGATAATATTATATGTTTGGTGATTTCTTTTTTTTATAATCGAGATAATAAATATTAAGATAATATTATATGTTTAGTGATTTCTTCTTGAAGAAATTCTAAGTTAGATTTTTTTTTTTTATCGAAGTCAAACTTTGTATGCACAAATTATACTAAATTTGAATTAGTCACACAAAAAACGAATATATAAGATGTTTTAAAAAAAATTAGTTAACTATTTAGAAAAATCAATTAAACAAAATATGAGACAAAACCAAATATAATTATATACATGTCTCTTTTCATTGCACCAACCAAACATGGTTTTAGAATCAATTGATACTATTAGCGTTTAAATTTAAATATTATTCATAAATTTATTTTTGAAATGTCAACAAAATGAATTTTTCCTATTTTTTAAAATTAAAATATCTTACATCTAAATTTTTAGTGCTAATTTTTAAATTTAATAGATAAAATTTTATTAACATACCAAACTTTATTTAGTTTAAATTAGCAAGAATGAAATGTTTTTGTTATAATTTTTTCTTACATACAACGAGGTATCGAATTCAATAAATGTAAGTGGGCATTACCGGTGCAATATCTTTGACTATTTGTCTAAATATTTAAATTGAAGAATATTTTCCTCTTTTTTTATGGTAATAATAATTTTACATTGTTTGCTAAATATCCGAAAATTAATAGATATCCATATTTGTTTTATAATTTACGATTGATTTGTCGCTTTCTTCAATTGAACCGAAACTCTATTTATTTATTTCTTTGAAGGTTTTGGCACTGTCCAAATGAAGTCATCAGGACCGCAACATGGCTGGCGAGGGGTGACACCGCGACACCGCAACGTCATAAATAACGGCGTCGTATGGAATGGGGTCGACGAGGTTTTGTCATTGTCGGAGATATACAACCAAGAGTCAATCACGAGATACATAAGTGGGCCCCGCACTTGATTTCAATTGGCTCAACACCACGTGTCCGACAACACAACATCTTTGATGGGTTATACTCCGTGCATCACGAATGTCAAAACCACCAAATCCTTTTTTTTTTAAATATATTTTTACTGTTAGGTGTAAAAGTAATAAAAAATAGTATTTTTTATTTGACTTCTTTAATATTTTATTTTCCTCTCTTTGCTCTTTTTTTTTAAATGGAAAAAGTATTTCTCAAAAACAAAATGAAAAAAGCATGAAGATGTTTGTCTGCTGTCTACTTTTATTGAATTTGAATTTTAAGATTCTATTTACGATTTGATTTTGAATTTAAAAGTGACATATATTTATATTATACCAAAACTGAATTTCAGATATTCTCACGTGTCATTCAGCCACCTTCCTTGTAAACACTCACTTTCTATTCTTTTAAAATGGTCTCATCCATTTTAAATTATTAATTAATTAAATAAATATTCAATTGATAAAAAAATCTCAATAAACTATAATTTTATTTCATTTTTATACTGAGATTTTCATATTCAATTGCATTAAAATGGATAGAAATAGATTTTTTTATTGCATTTTACTTGATACAACATGGACAAAAAATATTTTTATAAGATGTAATAATTTTCGAATATGTTGTATTTCAATAATTAGCGCACTTTACTCATTATTTAAAGATTTTGAATTCAACCCATCCGCTCCTATATAATAAATAAATAAAATATGCAATACATTTATGATATTGTTCAAGAAATTATCCATCTCAATTTCATGCATATATCAATCTTCTATCTATGATTCTATGTGACAAATAAACAAATTTTAACTAAAAAAAACCTTCACTTGAGAGAAAAAAATATTTAACCTAAAACTTTTAAAAATATTGCACAAAAAAGGATTGATAGTTTCAGTTATATATATATATATATATATATATATATATTTTAAAAAAGGAAATCTAAAAAGTAAGCCAGTAGAGTCTTATGGCCATCATCTGCACTTTAATTTTTTTTTATTGTTATGTCATTTTCTTAAGATTTTATATGTACTGTTAATCATGATTGAATGAAAATTATAAATTTAGAATTCATTTAGTTTATGAACTCATTATATGGAATGAGTGATCACGGAAATGATTAATAAAAAAATGACATTCAACATTTTATTCACTTTGATAGTATACTTAGATTAATAAGATATCTAAAACAAAAACAAGACTAAAAGTTTTGCTAGATAAAATTCAACGAAGAAAGACAAAGTTATTTACAAAAAAGTTTAATTTAGAGTTCAGCAAGCTTCTAGTATTTCTCTCAAACTAAACTAGTCCCCTCTTCTCTACTTAGGTAGTGTTTGGTTCAAAAGTGGAAAGGGATAAAAGATTCGACTTTATATATATATATATATATATATATATAAATTGACCAAATTTCTGACACAAAATTAGAAAATTTAACAAAAAATAACAACACCCATCAGTTTGAGGCATCAAACAACTCTAAAAGACTTCTTTTTTCTATTTTTTATTTTTATATGTTTTGGATGAGTTTCCTGTGGACGCTTGTGAAACTTTTAGAAAGACATCCGTATAGAGATACTTGTGGAGATGCCTAAAGAGGTCTGCAAGTTTTTATGCAGAACAACTTTAAGTACATCATAGATTAACAGCTACTTTTATAATTTTAAAAGTGAATTTTCCCCAAGATTCTTCCTTGGAGAGTGTGGATCATATCATATGTGAGAGATTTAATATGTATAAAATAAAGAAACCCGTTGACACTAATTCCAGGCATTTTGGGATTTGGCATATTTTGGAGGATATATAGGTTTTGAATAATCCTCACAATCATCATCTTAGAATCTATCGAGAGGGGCATCTTTTGGAATCGAGGTTTACTATAATGCAAAATTGGACCTCATGAAGCCTAAGTTTATTGTGGATTAAATAAAGAAAGATAATCCTAAAACTGCTTACACACTGAAACATAGTTATGACTGCCAAACACAAGATCATGATTTATTGAGATGGAAGATCAAAGTATGGTTCAATAGATTCTAAAGTTTTTGAGAGAGAATAGGCATATAAGGAATGGAACAAAACGGAGAGGAGTAAAACGATAATCCTAATCCTTGATTATTTGTGTCTCTTTTCATATATTGTGATGATTGATTATACATATAAGACAAACTGACTGCAACATGCAATTCTTGGATACTGTTGGAGTTTTTCCAACGTATTTGAACTTTTTGATTGCCTTTGCATTTATAAGAATAAAAAGGGAGATAACCATGTGTTGGTCCACTAATGTCTTAGACAATTATTTGATAAGAACTTTTTTCCTCGAGTTATTGTCATAATAGTGAGTTAGCATTGATTAAAATTATTAGAGAGATCTTTCTTGATTTTACTAATCTGCTTTGCAAACGACATATTTCGTAGTTTGTGACTATCTTGTGAGATCGTTGCTTCAACTTGGACTCCAAGACCGATGGGGTTCAGGGACATAAATGCACCAGAGTATAAAACTAAATAACCTTGATAGCCTTCCAAAATCCGTGTATATTGAATTAAATTGATTGGCTTACTAATATTACCTCTTTTTTTTTAATACGTATCGAAATGATCCTAGATTGCAAATTCACAAATGATCTCTACTGTTATCCATATAGCAAACTCTTAATAGGCTTTCTATGTATGCTGGCACGAATAACCACAAATTTTAAAAATAGAACTATCTATATTTATATATATATATATATATATATAATTAAAGAAGGTGACTAGGGTTTTTTAAGAACTCTGAAAGAGCTTTAAATTTATCATAATATTCATCTCAATACAATGAATCTAGAGGAAGTATATAATTCATTGAATTCGGACATCATAAACGAAAAACCTGTTTTCTTGATTACCCAATTTACACAAATCATAAGTGGCCATAAGTGGCCTTTAGTAACACATTATATATGATTATTCAATTTAAATAAAAAAAAATGATAGCCATCTTATCTTAATTGTAATTTAATACTTTCATTGGTCTCAAATGATAGACTTTGTTTAACATTTGTTATTTGCCTCAAATTATAAAATACTTTAATTATTATAATATAATATATTTGTTAGATGAATAAAATACACATTTATTTAAAGTTGAAGTATTAATTTCACATCAGAATAACAAATTATGGATAGATATTTGAGAAAATACACTTAATTAATGGAAAACATTTTTTCTAACAATGCACAAGCTTTCCAATGCCATACAACAAAAAGGGAAAAAAAAATCTTCCATATTCTTCAATAACTCATTAATTCTCTTGCGTGAATAAATGAAATTATTACTCTAATAATGATTGACATATATGAGTATGCTAGGAGTACTATATAAAAATACACAATTCTATAACATTTATTATGTTTACTTAATTGGTGTGAAAAATCAAATAAATCTATCAATTTAAAATAAAGATAATATTTAATTCTCTTGTCACCTAATGTTCATATTAAACTTAGGATACGAAATTAGTCATTCATACAAAGCTTGACCATGAATTATTTCTTTGAGTAAAATGTCCAATCAAATAATATTGATAATAGATAACTTTTTATGGAGATATTCAAGCACAACTATGCGCTTTTACAATTTGATAGTAGATAAAGTCTTAGTTATTTAATTTGGTGTATGTGATTATGTCACATGAAGTAACCTAAATTATTTCTTAAATGAATCCATTTGTTATATTGATTTTGCTCATAAAAGTTGAATATCGTGCACTCTAATGATTGACTTAAATTGAAACAACTGATTTTAATTTATTAAAAAGAATATGGCATCTTAAAAAAAAATGATGGACTAAAATGATAAATAATCAACAGAGATCAAAAGGGAGAAAGTAGAAAACATTAAAAATCTATTGGAATGGTTATTAAAACTAGTTTTCCAATTCTTCATAAAACATATTTCAAAACATTTTTTCTAACATTATACGTAGATCCCACTTAATCACGTAAACAATATATTTTTATTATTTTTTAATTAAAATTATAATATCAAACAACTTATTAATTATATTTTATACATTTTATAATATTATCAATCACGTGACACTCAAAATATATCATTAAACTTTCAATTCCCAATAAAAAAAAATTCGTATCCAAATATAACTTAATTTCAAAACAAATCAAAAAACAATTTCAAAACCCAATCCAAATATACCCTAAAATTTTCAAATCAAATGCTTTCGCATCTTATATGCAGGAACAGTGTTGTAAAAAATTACCTAAACCTTTCTCGCAATCTAATCTAATAAACGCGGTTTAAGTTACCGTGAGCTAAAAGGTGATGCCATGTTTTTAATGTTTAAATAAGTTACTTTAATATTTTATTTTCACTTTCACTTTAATTTTGAAAAAAGGGGGAAAAAAAGAAGAAGTTATGCCGGAAGTGTTTTTTCAAATCATATTTTTTAATAAAAAAACTTACCTTTCTTTTTAGCAGTTTTGAAAGAAAAATTTTAGTAGCTGAAAACAACCACCAAGTGAAGACACCACTTTTAATTAATCTTTTCTGGAAAATTAATAATGAAAGAACAAACCACAAAAGTCCACATTTAAAGGGTTAATTGGAATTTATTTAAAGTGGAAATACTTTTTCCATGCAATTAAATGTCTAACCTTATTAATTAAGCTGGTTAGTAAAGAGGGCATTAGTAAGATTCATATACTTTAATGAAGTAGATTATTATAGTAATTTAAGTAAAAAAATATGTTTATTTTATTTTAAATGACATTTATATACTCGATCAAGCCTGGTCTGCCATGAGGCAGATGTGACAACAGGCTCAGTCTCTTGGAATTTTTTAAAAATTTAGGGGCTCAGAATTTTTCTAATCCCCAATTATGGATCCCACTTTACTGGAATCACCTCAGCCTCCATAAGTTTTTTATTTCTGTCTGTATTTTTTTGTTATTAGTTGGTGGCTGATTTGTGCAATTTTGATTAGATGTCAGCTTGGATGTCTCCTGGTAATGGGTCTCATTATACATTTGCTTAATATATATATATATATATATAATCCTTAGTTAATTTTTTTTAGGGTCCATATTATTATTATATTTGTTTCTTAAATGTTATAATATTTACTTACGATAAGGGGAAAAATGGAGTTTAGATAATTTTACTATTAAATTTCATTAATAAATGAATATCAAAAGCAAGAGAGTTATGAAGTTGCATAATTTTATTTATTATTTTAAAAAAACCATAATATTTTTTCTTAAAAATCAAAACTTTTATATATTTTCACATTTATCTATTACATATCAAATCAAGTTAACCATATATATTTCCATGACATCGGGAGATATTTTTTTTCAAATTTAAACGGCTCAAGATTTACCTCAAGTTAATATGTCTTAATAAAAACTAAATAATTTGATAATGTTATCTATTAAAAGAAAAATGATTTAACATTTAAATTGTGGGTATTTGATTAGTGTTTTTACTTAAAAAATTGCAATGGTAAAACACATAGCATTTAAGTATAATTTTCGATAATATAACAATATTTCTAATATTTTTTGTTTTAAATTATTGATCTATATATCGCAATACTTTATACGTTTGTTTTTTTTTAAAGTGATAGTTTATTTTTTAGAGTTTGTCTTATGTCCTCACCATCACAAAACTGGGCCTGTATTCGATTTTAGGTAGAAAATAGTAAACAAAAATATGGATAACCAGACCCTAATTTGTCATTAGTTAATATAAAAAGACACTATCTTATTGAAATTATTTTATTATTGATTTGTAAATTATGGGATTGGCTAATGGTAATTCTCCGAAAAAAGAGTTTTAGTGAGACATGTGAAGGTTAAGAAAGTTACGGGCTTTTTTTTCTTCTCTTTTATTTCTTTAACTACAAATCAAAATTTCTTGTAATTGAATAAAGGGTATGTGTGCATATATTTTTAATGAATATGGGAAGTAAAATTTCAATTTAGTCTTTAAAAATCTCTTGATTTTTTTTTGTTTTTCAAAAGTTGCAAATGAGCATTGGGCATATGTTAGACAACAACTTAGAATTAGAAAAAAAGTGTTTTTGTTAAGAATAATAAATCTCATTTGACTTGGGTTCTTTGTTTTCATAATTGGATAAATGATTTATAGTGTAGTCAGTTCAATATGTTGAATAAATTAAAACTAGTTAAAATATAATTATTCGATTAGTAAATCTTTGAAGTTTAAATTAAGATTATTTAAAAAATGTTAGTAAACGTGTTGTGTGAAATCCATGTGTTAAGTACGATTTTTTTTTTAAAAAGGAAAATTGTCAAATTCAATATTCGTATTATTTTACTTTTTCAACTTTATTAACATATTTTATATTTTGAATTTTACTGTACTTTTTGTTTATTCAACTTTGATAATATATCTTTTATTTTTAATTTTACATTACAAATACTTTTTATGTTTAATCAATCCGAATATTTTTTTTCAACATTATGTAAAATCGATGACTCACACTTTTATGAATAAATTTGATCATTTGTTAATTCTACCAATTTCTTTCTCTTTTCTCCTCATTCCTTCTTCTTTTTCTTATTCATATTGAAGTTTTTTTGCATATTAATGCTCATGAAAATGACATATATACCCTTAAAAAAATGTGACATACTGATTTTGTAATGTAAAATTCAAAATATAAAATATATTATCAAAGTTGAAAAAGTAAAAGAATATTAGTACTATAAAATTCAAAATAAAAAATATATGATTAAAATTTTAAAAGTAAAAAAGTACATATATGAACTAATTTTTTTTAAAAAATATTTCATAAGTTAGTTTGAAAGTGAAAAGGCATTTTGGGCAAAGTAATACCACAAGCACTCCAAAAATGGCTAAATCTACTCATCCCATCTACATTCTTCGATTCAGAATTAGATAGCAAGACTAAATTAGGGTTTTATATAAATAAAAAGGCGTAATTAAATAATTTTAAAAGGTTATGAATTTAATTGAAAATTTCAATATTTTCATGACCAAATTTAAATTCACCAAAAGAAATTACACAATAAAATAATTACTTTTTTTTCTTCTGAAAAAATTACATACACACTATATATATATATAATATGGGGCTCCTTAAATACAATATTTGAATTAATATAATACAACACTCAAGTATAAAATGATATAAATGTCCTTCTTATAAAACCCACTCATTTGAACTAAATTCTCACTCTTCACAATTTTTATCTTTCTAAAAATATCAAATATTTTAACAAAGATTTATCAAATTACATGTATTTTTTCACACTCTTCGTTCCAGATCACTAAGCCCCTCTTCATACCCCTCTGCAAAAATCATCGATTCCTCCTTCACACTGTTCGGCCAAGATTAATGAGTCCTTTTGCACACCCCTTGACAAAAATCACCTATTCCCATGTTTTCAACATTTTTCCAAAAAAAATCCTTCTAATCTAATTATTCCATTCAAATACAATTTTCATATTAATTACCCATAATCTAAGAAATATAACTCAAAAAAAAAAAAAAATCAAACAAACATAAATCATTCAAATGTAATGAAGACATATTTATATATATAATGAAGAAATTTGAGCGAGAGATTATTGATGAGAAAAATCTAATGGAGTGTGTGTGGTGAGATGTGTATGTTTTGGGATATAAAGAGAAATAATATTTTTTGAGTTGAAATATTTTTAAAATTTAATTTAAAAGTATTACGTTTATTAATTCGAGTGATACATTTAAAAGTTATTTATATTCTTTACATCTATTTTTATAATATGCATTAAATAAATTTTTATTCATAATTATAAGATGTTTTGTTATTTTATATGATTATTGTGTATATTATTTTTAAATTTAAGAGATAAAAAGAGAAAATAAATACTTTATTTTTCTAGACAATTAAAATAAATAAGGTTATAGTAAAATGTGAAATAATTTATTGATTTGTGTGAAATTAATTAAAATATCTTAGTCTATTCGTTCGAAATTGAATGTTCATTTTTTAATTTGATTAAAAATTAAGAAATTTAATTGAATTTAATTAACTTATCAAATTATTCTTAAATTAATATAATAAATTGTGTTAGGTATGAGTTACTGAGACGTAAATTCTTTAAATTAAGATCTTAAGTAATGTTGACAAGGTTAGTTATATATAAATATTTTAAATTAAAGAGATTATTAATGTAATTATAGAAAAAATGGTAATTTTTAAAAATAAATATTTAATTTTAAATAAATTAAAACAAAAATATTAATATTAAAAAACGATGAAGGTATGAATATATATATGAATGGTAAATTTCTTCAGTCAACTCCCACACAATCGTTTACGGGGTTGAGGACGGGTTTTTATTTATAAAAAAAGGGGGCTGAGGACGCTTTTTGGCCAATAAACAACGCTACCGTCCCAGAAAACGCGAACTTACTCGGCACTTTAATGTTTCCTTTAAAGAACCCTCTAGAATTAAAATCGCATTATACGAGTCTCAAAGCTAGGCGAGAATTCTAGACTCTTCTCAATTCCAGGTTTATTCCACCATCTAACGGCCACAGTCCTCTCCAAACTTCAGCACAAGATGAATCTCAGCCTTTGAATACCCCAAGTTTCTTTTTATATAAAAGCTCCTCCCGCACATCTTGTAAGTGCGTCTCTCTCCTGTTTTTTCTTGTTCTGCTCTCTTTGGAAAAGAAGAAACCCAGGATTGGTTCTTCGTGTTTGTTCGAAGAGTATTTGATTTTGAAGGAAGGCGGAGAGGAGAAAGATGTTTGGGAGGGCACCTAAGAAGAGTGATAACACAAGGTATTATGAGATTCTAGGGGTGCCCAAGAGTGCTTCTCCTGAAGATCTCAAGAAGGCTTACAAAAAAGCTGCCATAAAGAATCATCCTGATAAGGGCGGTGATCCTGAGAAGGTGCCTTTTTTTTTTTTTTCCTTTTAGGGTTTTCTGTTTTACTTATTTAGTGAGTGAATTCGGTTTCTGCTTTCGTTTCTTGTTTTATGTTGCTTTTCTTGTTTTGGATAAGTTTGTATTGGGTTTCTGGATCTTTATGTACGATTTTGCCGATACGATCTTTGCATTGAGTGAGCAGGGGATTTTGGGGGTGCTTATGGGATATGTTGGAATTAGAATGTACGGAGGATTGAATGGGGAGAATTTCTAGGGCTAATGGTTGGGGTTGTTTTCATGTTAATTAGATTGTAGAATCAACTGTTTAATGGGAGGCGCTTCTTTTCAATTAACTCTTTAATCGGATTCATGATGGCGGTAGAGGGTTTCTTATTGATGTTAATTGTAAACTTTTTGCAGTTCAAGGAGTTGGCTCAGGCGTATGAGGTCTTGAGTGATCCAGAGAAACGTGAGATTTACGATCAATATGGTGAAGATGCACTCAAAGAAGGAATGGGTGGTGGAGGTGGCATGCATGATCCATTTGACATCTTCCAATCCTTCTTTGGAGGAAGCCCATTTGGAGGTGAGCTAGTCTGATTTCGAAAGGAATTGACCTAATGGCTTGTTTCACTGTGATTATCCATTCACGTGTTTCTACTCGAATGCATGTTATACTGTTCTGATTTGGAAAATCCTGTTTCTCCTGAACAGGAGGTAGCAGCAGGGGTAGAAGGCAGAGGAGGGGAGAGGATGTGGTACACTCCTTGAAGGTTTCCTTGGAAGACCTATTTATTGGGACAACCAAGAAACTCTCACTATCTCGCAATGTCATTTGTTCAAAATGTAGTGGGTAAGTGAATTTTTATGGGGCTAATTGCACTTGAATATCCATTGTAGCTGCTAATTTGTAGATATTTAGAGTAATTTACTAACTGGTTTTATGACTGTTTTATTTTGTGTGCAGCAAGGGGTCAAAGTCCGGGGCTTCAACAAAGTGTTCTGGTTGTCAAGGTACTGGTATGAAAGTAACAATTAGACAACTTGGCCCTGGTATGATCCAACAGATGCAGCACGCCTGCAATGAGTGCAAAGGAACTGGAGAGACAATAAGTGATAGGGACCGCTGTTCTCAGTGTAAGGGTGAGAAGGTTGTCCCGGAGAAGAAAGTTTTGGAAGTTCATGTTGAGAAGGGTATGCATAATGGCCAGAAGATCACTTTCCCTGGGGAGGCTGATGAAGCGGTAAGCAGTAACCTCTGTTTCTTTTTCCGGAAGAGTTTCTGGGTTTTTTTGGATTTAGCTGGCACCTAACTTCCTCTCTGTTGTGCAGCCCGACACGGTGACAGGGGATATTGTTTTTGTCTTGCAACAGAAAGAACATCCCAAGTTCAAGAGAAAGCATGACGATCTTTTTGTGGAGCATACTCTTTCCCTCACTGAAGCTTTGTGTGGCTTCCAGTTTATTTTGACACATTTGGATGGCCGGCAGCTACTTATTAAGTCAAAACCTGGAGAGGTTATCAAGCCTGGTTAGTATGCGTTTTAGTGTTCTATACCAATTTACATCTTATTGTTCTGGTAGTCAGGTCGAGGTACCTAATCTTTATTAAAAACTTGCAGATCAATACAAGGCAATTGACGATGAAGGTATGCCAATGTATCAGCGGCCATTCATGCGCGGTAAACTGTATGTCCACTTCACAGTGGAATTCCCCGAGTCTCTGAGTCCTGATCAAGTGAAGGCTTTGGAGGCAATCCTTCCACCAGGGCCTCAATCGCAGCTGACAGACATGGAACTGGATGAGTGTGAAGAGACCACATTGCATGATGTTAACATTGAGGAGGAGATGAGGAGGAAACAAGCTCAGGCCCATCAGGAGGCATATGATGAGGACGATGACATGCCTGGTGGAGCGCAAAGGGTGCAATGTGCTCAACAGTGATCGAGTATTTGGCAAAAGGAAGATTGTTTGTTAGGATAATGAGGAAAAAACTATAGACAAACTGTTTTGTTGCAAGCACTGTGGTGTCTGTGTGACACATTAGTCCAGTATTGCAATGGGAAAATTATGCGTACTCTATAATTAAGTTACCTTGTGCAATTGATTCAAACTTACAAATTTTTGCGAGTTGTGCCTTAATCTTATCTCTACCGTCGATGGCTATTTTCTCCAGCTCCGCAATATCAAAATTTGATGTTATTGTGAAGGAAACTTTCCTCTTTCCTGTAATGTTTTGATGATTGTCGTTATCTACATTGAGAGGCAATTCTTCAAGACTGACTAATTTTAAGGATTTTAGCCGAAAATTAAGACCATATTGAAACACCACGTGGTATTATGGTCGGTATGGACCAGCGGGTGGCTGGAGAGGGTGCAAATAATTGCACCATAATTTTGCATTTGTTGTGAAGTAACAGACAGCTGAGCGTAAAAAGGAAGAAGAAGAAAAAAGTCGAGAGTAGAGCAACAAGAAACTTAGGCTTGGAAATATATATAATATATATATATTTCAGTAAGGTAAAGGGAACTGGAGTGAGTTATATGGTAAAAGGGGATCCAAGTTTGTTAATTACACTTGAACATGTAAAAGGATATGCTGTTATAATCCTGGTGGGAGCATAAAAAAACCTTAGGGAGCAAAGCATTAATTTGTAACTCGGTAATGTACTCAGTAATCATAGATGTTTATGTAATATACATCTACTCAGCAAAAAATCTACGAGCTCCGACAGGGGTAATTTGCGTCTTGAGATATCGAAGTATTTGCAATGTATACCTGCACGGTTTATCGACAGATTCAATGCACAATCTTGCTATAGCTAGGAGACCTTTAAGCTCGCTAGAGTCGTAATCATTTCCCAAGTCTGGATCTATCATCTTGTTGATGGATCCCGTGAAGTGAGATTCTCGGATCCAATGAATTAAGTCGAGCCTTCCTGTCTCAGATGATTGACCAGTAATCAGCTCAAGGATCACTAAACCAAGCTGAAAGATTGTGCTGCAACTCTGATTTGAGTTTTCTGCAGGTGCAGCAGGAAGAGATCAAGAAAAATAAGGGAGTAGTACAGTAAAGAAAGTGTCGTAGAGAGAAGGTGATACCCTTCCTTGGGAACTCATATGATGCATGACTCCCAGTTGCAGCAAAAAGGCTACTGTCAGAGAGCTGCAAAAGAACAAGATTATGTTGCATGCTTGAATCTTCAAGACACTCTCCAAATTCCAGATTGTTTAAAGAGATTAGAGTCGTGTGAATGAAAATTGAATTTTGCATTACCTTTGGAACCAAATTCTCGTCTAAGATGATTGTACTTGAACTGATAGACACATGATATACTGGTGGATCACAGAAAAAAAGCAAATATTCCTGCACAAGAACAGATTCAGACAGGTGTGCAGTTTCTTGAGTAAAGCAAAAAACTATGCATGTGCAGGAATTTACTCCATAAGGAAACAACAATAAGGGATCGTAAGGTAGCTAGCTATCTGAGGCACTTTATATTCTTTTATGAAATCATTAGTTGCATGTTTAAATGAGTAACTAGATTCTCTTCTCTTGGTTAAGCTAGGATGCATGTATATGAGTGACGATTGAAATAAAGAAGATAAGCTGTACATCTACATCATAAAAATTGGAAATGTAAGCTAAAGGAGTGGCTTCAGTGAGGAATACAATTCTAGAAATGCTGACAGAAAGAATAAAAAAAAACACTATAGAAGAATATGGGTCGAATAGTTCTTGACTAATATCTCTGGTAAATCAATTTATTAATAGGTCTAACAACCAATATTTAAATCCTTCACCTCTAGCAGATCATCCAACAATAAAATCAGACTCAGACAGAAAATTCTGAAGAAGAGCGAAATATAACCTTGAATGTCCCTTAAAGAAGGAAAAAGGATAAAAGGATCTGAAGCCCTATGCCTAGTTGCAGCAAAACTCGATTGATATTAATTCTTTTGGTGTTAAGAAGTCATAAATGAGCGAACATGTTAACTTTTCTTTTTTAGGCAGTTTCAATGCATGTAACACACTTCGCTACCTACCGAGTGACATTTTCTTTTTTTGGTTGATCAATGTAATCTTCAGTCAAAAAACAGGTTTACTCATAAAAGGGACATCAGCTTCATGGTTGGACTTCCAGTAAGAACAAACACGTTCATTGTATACAAAAACCATATTGTTGAAAGAAAGATCCTAACCTTCCTCTGTATAAATAAGTTCTAAATCATCAAATAGAAGAATTCCTTGCAGAGTATCTCAGGAAAAGAGATAGAATAACTATACACCTGATAAGCATTCCCTTATGTTCTCTGCCTAGGAAAAGGTTAAAGAGAAAGGAGATACCAGCTTAACATAGGTTTCTTAAAAGGAAAAAATAAATGGTAAAGAGGACGGTTGAAATTTTTGAGGTCAGATGATGAGAAGCATTATTATATTCTTTCTTTTTCCTTAAAGATAAAGAAAATTATGGTTTTCTTTGTAATAATAAAAATTAACATACTTGTATTCTTTGTCAGAACAAAAATCAACATACTTCTGTATTCTAACAGAGGTAGATCTTTTCTTATATAAAAGGATCTTTCTAAGCAGAAATGAACAAAAGAAAATCGCCACATATGTCAGTTTTACATGTCCAATCTTTTGATTGGATTGCTTAGATACTCCATCATGTTAACTGAAGAGAAACTCAAATTCTCTCTTATGATATTACTGCACAAAATGCAGGCTTTTGACGTGTGTGGGTAAATGCATCACCACTTGATTGCCTTTTAACCTTGGACCTACACTTGCACACTATTGTGCCCCCCAAAACAAGTAGACTCAGAACACATCCTTTGTTCATAAAGCCCCGTAGTTGCAGTGCGGGACTCCAAACAGGTCAAGAACATGAGAAAAAGCTATCACATTTTACTCGTGCTCCAAAATAGATTATTCCATCTACTACCTCTTTGCTCAGATTATGATACTTCTGTCCCTTTCTAGTGAGTAGATAAGGATAAAAGATCAAAGAGAATGAATGCATATTTATGATTGATAATAACACATCACAGTACATAAAGAACTGCTCCTTCAGAAATTACCAGTGCAGCAGCTATTCCAACAGCTATTTGTAGCCGTTTTCTCCAATTCAAGGGAGTCTTCAGTGGATCTGTGTAGAGTCACAAGCTTATCCAAGGATCATATTAGGGAAATGTTAATAGGTTCTGTTCAAAATTTACCAGAAAGATAATCCTTCAGGCTTCCCCCTTCAATATCTTCAAACACAAGAAACCTGTACAACACCAAAAGGGAAAAAACTAACTTAAAAACTTACTTTTGAAACTGGTAATGATGTGGGGGTTACTTTTCAGATTTAACTCATATTACTGCAGAAACTAATGCATACTAGGATCAATGAACAATAGTAGATGACCAAGAACAGAGAAAACCATCTAATGTTATGAGGTACGTTAATGAACAACAAAAATATAACCTGAGTTTTGAATTAAATTTTGTTTCTCATGTTAAGTGTGAAAGCTATCTAATATACAAATATGAAATCTTCTCAATGCAAATTCTTTCCTATAAGAGCTCTCTCATCACTGCTTATCCACTTTCTTATTCTTCAACCAAATGCTTTCTATAACTTCATGACAATTTCATTTGAGATGATCCCACAGAATATAATTTCCTATGACTAACTCAGTGCTACATCAGGTCTAAACCGGAAGAAGAAGAGTATTGTACCCAGTTCTTCTGTAAGTGCCCCTGACATCAGAGAGAAATGAACATATTAAAAAATATGGAGTCCAATCAGCCAAAAGAATGTAGTATTTGTATACGAATTTATAATGATTAAAGGAAATTATTAAAATAAATATCTTATGTTGCATTAATTAAGTCGCAGAGATGATTAATAGGGTGAGCAAAATTCAGAAATATGATGAGACACAATAAATTTGTGAAATGAGGATGACAGAATTATGTATCATCTAGAATGTGACACCATGCAAATACATGTAAGAGAAGGAAAAGTAGCAGGAAATGGGAAAATGAACTTCTAGATGTAACATGGACAGTACAAGAATATCCATTTCAAAATCCTTATTGGCACACATCAATTGAGGAGCAGGATTGCAACTATATAAGAAGTTGAGCTTAAGCAGGTCATTTAGAAGTGTCCTGAATTCTTATTCTGCAATGCCTATCCAAAAATACAAGGTTCAGCTGGAAATGTAAAGAAACCTTTTTGGGCAAATAATGCAAAAGGCAAGACAGTTTATTGTCCAGTGCCCCAGAAAAAAGAAAATTAGTATCATGTTATTATTTTTCCAAGTAGACAAGATTATGTATTGCTGATTGAAGAACAGAATATCCCATTTTCAAGGTTACCAAAAAAAAAAAAAAATATATTGGGACATTTTTCCCTTCATCTCTGAAAAGAACAAAAGAATATGCATGCCAGCTATTATAATACACCATCAAACCAAGATTTACAAAATTTAAATGATCTCAAATGTGGGTAAATGGATGGAAAAATAGATGTCCAGAAATTTCATGGTGTAATAAATGACTAAAGATGTTTCATTTCATTGCTAAGAAAAACTTCAAGCTATATCCGACTATCTCTAACAGATGATTTGAAATCTGCACCAAGTGCAATCAGTGGGAAATGCTATGACGACAAATGGTTAACAAGGAATCAGTTAAAAAGAGAAATCATGATCAATGCCCAATTGATCCAGCACTTTGTATATTAAAAAGGGTCAAACATAAAGCTTCAGCCAAAGTACAGCAGCAAAACCTCTTACGTCCAGTGGAAAACCCACAAAGAGCAGTGATGTGGCGATGACGCAACCGGCTCATAAGCTGCACTGCACTTGAGAAGGCATCATGATCATGATCATTCAAAATTCTGATTTCTTTAACAATAGCACCACGGCCATTTTGGAATTTGGCCCGGTAAGAGACTCCATTGAAAGAATTATCAACTACCCTCCTGAATCCATCAGTCGCCTTCTTTATATCCTTGTAGGAAAATTGCCTCAGAACATATACTGAACCTAGAATTGAACAAGCAAAAAGAATATCAGCTCTCAATGTTTTCTCACATGGCAATTCTAAAATTCTTATCAGTATGCATCAGCCATTGTACACTGTACATGTTATAACTCAAAAACAGAATTCAAATTGTCCCAGAAACCAATCATTACACAAATACTCCAAAAAGAATAACTTTCTACTTATCCTACAAACACAAGAGAAAATCTGTAGATAAAAGAACAAAATTCCAACGAACCCAAAAGTCAAAACTGAATATCAAGCTCAACAGAATAGCAACTCCTTAAAAACTTTTAAAGTTCTGCAAGATTCCAAGATTCCCATTTCAAATTAAGAAACTTCTGTGCAGAAAAAAGTTCCTAACAACAATTCAAACGAAATCTAGTAAATTCGGGACCTACCAGAGGAAGATCGGAGATGAAGCCAAGTGAGGAGTAGTAGCCTGAGCTTCTGAAGAGTTTCCATTTTTGAAGTGTTTTCTTCTTCTTCAACCACTGTAACTGTAAGAATAATAAAAAAAAAAGAAAAGAAAAAAGGAAATGCACAATACGAGAAGTGGACACCGCTTCATAAAAACATTGCACATGCAAATCCATCATTCCAAATCCAATAACTACCAATGCTTTTAAGTCTTTAATCCGTAACTACTATGATAGAATTTTCCACTTTTGCTTTTGGAGTTGGAATGCTATGCAGGTAAAGAAAGAAGCAATATTTACTCAAGATTCGCTTTGGCTGTAAGGTCCAGCCAGGCTGCCATGGGTGTTTTGGATCCCTGTGTCTAAAATAAAAAAATAAAATACAGATTCCATTTTAATTTTCAAATGATTGATTTCACAATTAGACTTTTCAATTTTAAAAAATTGATGTAACATGATGTTATGAAAATTGAGCTTTTACCCATAAATGCGTAAAATTTTAAAAAACCTATCAGTCGAGGTATGGTTTTTAAAATCATTTCTCAAATTAAGAAAATACTCTATTTTCTTAATTTGAGAAATGATTTTAAAAATCACCTCTCAACGTATATTTTTTAAATTTTTTTTACCCCTTTCTAAGTAAAAGCTCTATGAAAATTTATGTACCTAGAATTAAGACACAATACTATTTAGATTTTAGTCGATATTTGTCAAACTTTTGCAAATAATAATATTTCTCTGACAATAATAATGAGAAAGGGACCATTGAAATTGTCAAATATTGCAAAATTTAATAGCCTCTACAATGTGCATGGTCAAGCTAACCTTCAAATGTCCTTTAATAGCACAACAAAGTTCAATATTTTTTAGGTATTCATGGTCCGTTATCACCATCAACATTGATGATCTATTTTTTGTCTTCTTACCTCTTGGAGCTATGCCGAATTATATATTTAGAAAATGGACCATTTTAGTTAATCTCTTTGCATCTAGATTTATTCGTCAATTTAGTCTCTTAAAATTTTAATTTTAACTATTTAATTTTTTTATAAAAAACCTTTTAGATCATTTAACAATTTTCAATTGACCATTTTGGTTCTTTTAATAAAAAACTACCAAACACTTGTCAAAACACACATATGACATTCAATTAGGATAATTTTTAAGATAAAAGTTGTCAAATTATAATGGTAATTTGCCGTTTTAGTCTCTAAAATTTACCATATTAACTATTTTGGTCTTTAATTATTTTTTAACCTTTTAAATCTCCTAGCAATTTTCAGTGACTTTATTGGCCCATCTCTAACAATTTTTTTTCTCAAACTAATACAATATATATAAGGTATCTTCTAATATTTTAAACCAATAAAAATTATGAAATTTAGGATTATTAAATCAGTCTCTTAATCAGAAACTAACTAGAAATGTTATTCTATAACTTAATAATTAACTATATTTAAGACTATGATTTATTTTTGCTTGAAATTATGATAAATTGATAATCCTATAGATACGCTTAGCTTCCAAAGGACTTTTAAACTTTTAAAAAAACAGAATATCCCATTTACTCATGATTCATGAGCAAGATTTCCCAAAGTTAAAGCTACATTGTAAAGTCTTTGGTTGACTAAGAATTTGCCAATTCTTGGGCTCCCTTGACCCTTCTCTATTTTGCATAATTTACTATAGAGTATTGGCCTGTTTAGCTTATAACGTTTGCCAAATTGGTTCATAACGTTTCAATTGAAAATTATTAATACTCAAACTTTTGATCTGAATCAGTACAAAATCTGGCCAAATAACTTTACTATACTAAATCCAGTCAATGAGTTAAGGATATTTTAGTCATTAAAAATAAACCCTCAAATTTAAAATAATAAAAATAAAACCAAACCAACCAGAAATTGGTTAAACCATTTTTAACTCTTAACATTTTTCACTCTACCATTTTTAACTCTCCTCCTTTTTATTTCATCTTTTTCTCCTTCTCCACTCCCTTCTTTTCTAGTTAAAACTTGGTGCAAATCGATTGGTGAAGAATGAGGAAAATATACAGATCAAATGAGCGCTTTGAAGAATCCATCGATAGCAAATCGAATGGCCAACAATGTCTGAAAGTTGAGTTTAAAGCTGTTTGTAGGAAGTTTATTGGGATTGATGGTTTTGCTAACCACTCTTGGCATAGATCCAAATAATGATATTTATCCAGTTATGTAAGCTGTAGTAAGTGGTGAGAACAAAGATACTTGATCTTGGTTTTTGAAGTTGATGATTACAGACTTAGAAATATCCAACCAACCCGAATGGGTCTTAATATCATACATATAAGCTATAGACACATTCTTCAAAGCTTTCCTCATTTGATCTGTACATTTTCTTCATTCTTCACTAATCAATTTGCACCAAGTTTTCATTGGAAAAGAAGGCAGTGAAGAAGGAGAGTTAAAAATGGTTTAATCCAACTTCAAATTGGTTTGAGTTTTTTATTTTATTTTAAATTTGAGGGTTTTAGTTTTAATGACTAAAATACCCTTAACTCATTGATTGAATTTAGTATGGTAAAGTGATTTGACCAAAATTTGTACTGATTCCGGTCAAAATAGCCAATTTATCCAACAATCGAAAGGTTGAGTACTGGTTGAGTACCAATAATTTTCAATTGAAACATTATGGACCAATTTGGCAATCATGACAAATGTTAGGGGCCAAACATCCCAATACCTCATTTACTATAAAATGATCAACTAATAGCATGTCTTGCTTTAATCTAATCTAAATTATCTAATAGGACTTTTGATATAACTGTATTCAATTGTGTTCTACATACTAAATATGATCAACTAATTAAATGTTACTAAAGTGAGGGCAATAAAAATCTGCACAAAGGACAGATATTACTGACTTGCAACTACTCAACAATACAATCTTCATGAAATACATGGCAACAAGGCAACCGCATGGCCTTTGATCCAGGAACCAACTCTTCCAAACAAACAGGACATTATTGTTCTTCTTTTGAACTTGAATCCTTAATCACTACATCTTTTACTGATTCAATAGAAAATCTATCAACGACCTGAATTTCATCAGCCAAGTTCTGTGCATCCACTCATGAAGAAGAGATGAATGTGCATCTAAATGTCTCTTTCTCAAGAGAACATGATCCAATTAGAGTGGGGCTCTGATTTTAGTTAGAAATTCTGATATGAGTTTGAGTCCTATAGAGGATGAATAAGTGAGAGACCAACATGGTAAAAAAAGCTTGTCATTCAATAACAGACCTGTAAAAGGCTTACGTTTGTATCTGAGAAAAACTCAATAGAGACATGAATGTCAATGGAAAACACTTTTGGGAATGTTGTGATATTTTGCAATAATGATTTAATTTTTTTGTGTGAATTTGCGTTGCTCGAGAGTGATTGATGTTTCATAGTGATTGTGGGAATTCAATGGTGGCTACCATGTTAGAGCTGACATTTTTTCTTTTCTTTTTTCTTTTGGGGGTTTATGTAGGAGAAAGAAAAGGTTATATATATATATATATATATATATATATATATATATATATGCTTGTGAATAACGTTTAGTTGGTTTTGGTTTCATTGATAGATTGTTTTTGATTTCCTATATTTCTTCTAATTTCTTATTTGAAGTGGGATAGGATTTAGGATTAGACTTTGCTTAAAAAATGTTTAATGGATTCTATGTAGATTATTTTGCTTGAATTTCTTTTATTCTGCTTTAGTTATTTCATGAATATTATTTATTCTTTCTTTTAAAAGTTTCCTATTCCAACAATTATATTTGATTAACTTAACTATAAAGTGATCTTCAAAAAAAAAAAAAAAAACTACAAAGGCATATTAGGGCACAAGAATATTACCCCTTTGGTCATTTTATACAAAATGTAATGTTTATAAAAAATATTTTTCATTTAACCTTTTATGAATAAATATTTTTAATTTGAAAAATTTATATTCGATAAAATAAGACTCATTACTAATTATATTATTATACATGGTAACCTCACCTAGGATAAAAGATTTTTTTTTTCAAAATTTTCTTACTTTTTTGTCAAATCAAAATTGAGTATTTAAAATTTTCACTAAGCGAGAACTAGAATGAATAGGAGTTAAACTATGATTAAGATTATCGACTACATGATTAAAATCCCTAGGTAATTCGCATAAAACACATTTTATTACTGCTATATACAGCCTCCCTAAATTACTAAATTAACCCTAAACAAATTTTCTCCGTCTCTCCCTCTCTCAATTGAAGCCGCTGCCGGAAAACTGAAGCCGGATTTCTTCAACAAAACGCAACAAAAGGTAAGTTTACTTGGACAATTCAAGATAATTCGTTCTTGTCATCGATTTGGGTAGTTTATATAGTGATTTTAGTGGGATGTTAGAACAAAGATCTTCCACTTATTCATATGTCAAAATTGTAAATGGAGTCGGCAAAAATCCGGTAGAGTTACAAGACTAAACTCTTACAGAACAAAGTTTGGAGCAATAAAAGACAGATCCCTTTGTTCCTGTTTGGAAGATAATTGTTACTGTGAAAACAAGAATTGGTCTCTTAGTGCCTTATGGTGTAAATAATACAAGCACAATCAATTTAATGTGCAGAAACAGCCTTTTCAAATAATACAATCATAAATTGCTTAAGGTTCAACCCAAGGAGGCTGAGTTTTTGTGCATTTGGGTGGCCACTGTTCTGGTGGTGGTTGAAATTCAAGAAGGTTCTGTCATAGCCATTCTCTAGGAAGCTATCCATCTTCTAGCACTGAGAATTCTATCGTTTTACTGTTATAACCTCTTTCTGAATATGAAAATAGCAAAAAGGGAACACGTCTTATATGCAATTTGTATACTAATCCTACCTCTCAGTTTATGAGAAGTTTCAAGAATTACTTTTTTTCATTAGAATCTTTTGCTTTATTGAGTCTTTTCCTTTCCACATCTGAAGTAATTTGAAATCATTTGAGGTAATTTGAGGCCAGGGTTATCTTCTCGTGCATCAGTCTGTTCCATATTTCCTTTCTTTTCGGTGATTGCTGCATTTTTTTTTTTTTTTGTTTTTTCGCTTCTACAACGTAGGGGAAAAAGGGGCCTCATCTGTAAAATCCATTATTGTGCACACATATACAGAAATTATAAAAGAAGTAGGTAAAATTAACTCATTAAAGTTTTCAAGTGAAATATGTACATGGGTCCAACAAGGTTTGTTGGCATTTATGTTCAGATTTTGCAAAATATGCAATCTATTTGGGTCAATTTCATCTCCTATGCTTGAGCTAGTCATGCACTTAACAGAAATGAGCTGTTCTGTCTAACATAAAGTCATGATTACAAATAAGAAAATACAGATTATTGTTACTTCATCAGAATTCATAAGTTTGTTATGACAGTTTTGATTATGAATCTTACAATGATTATTGAGTACTATACATCTCTCCCTTGTATAGGTTAATTGACAACTATTTTTTCAATCTTTGCCAAAAAAAAAGAAAAAGAAAAAGAAAAGCCAAAAGAAAAGGGACTTAACACTACGATTAATAAAATTCTAGGGGATTGTTGAAAAAAAAAAGTTTCTTTTTCCTTTTCCTTGTCATTTCTCAAGTGCTCTATGGCAGCTGCAACTGAAATCTTCCCTCTCCAATTGCTGAAATCCCACTTCCTTTTCTTCTTTTGCCCCCTCCATAGCACCACTGTGGCAAACCTCACCTCTGACGTGGACAGTGGAAATCTTCAGCTGGACTCTCTGCCTCAATCTCAGAATAAATCCCCGGTGCCATTTCAGTTGATGATCTGTAGAGAGTAGCTCAAATTCTGATACTGAGTTTCTCCTGTTTTACATAACCCGTATTGGTACAATAAAAAGGCAAAAGATGCCGCAGGTGAGAATAGTGGCAAAGAATTTCATGGATATGGTGGCTTCATTGCCCACAATGAAGCTTGACAAGCTTTATGAAAATGCCTTTATCTGTGAAGCCATCCTCAGGTTATCCTTCTCTCCCCAGCTGGATCAAGTATTTTTGGAGTTACCATTTTTTCCTCCTTTGTATGGGATGTTTCTATCTTGCTTGCAGAATGTAGAAATTATACTAGAACCTTACATGCCAATTTGATAGAGGGAACATAGTGATTTTAGTTAATATATTTGTTTAGTTTGTTTTTGTCATTAGAAAAAGTGATAGAAGAATTTTTTTTTCCCCTTTTAACAGTGAGAGAAGGAAGAAGGAGACACATGCATGTGTAGAATTATTTTTGGGTCTTGTCTTGACAGTTGTAATTTTTAGTGTTTCATCTTTGTACAACTTTCAGTTATACAAGTACCTTTTGAATGTTATGCTGACATATTGTGGGTTGCTATTATGGCTAAGTGAGTCAACTGGCAACTAATTGACTGTTTCTTATTTTATTTTATTCTTTATGGGGTGTAGTGGAAGGCAGGGAACAAAAAGTGTTGAGGAGTTTGAGGTTGGACAGGTGTCGTTTTTAGTATATATGCTAATCTATTAAAACTGTACGACAATGGTGACTGTCTGTTTGTTTATGTCGAGTTTTCTTTTTAACTTGTGCTAAAATATGCAAAGAAAGAAACTTGAGTAAAATCAGATAGGAATAGTTAAATCGTTTTTGTATTATAATCTTCAGTCGGACAGTGATGCTTTAGCTTTATTTAAATGCCTTTATTTGTGAAGCCATCCTTGGGTTATCCTTCTCTCCCCTACTTGATGAAGTATTTCTCAAGTTGCCATCCACCCCCCCCCCCCCCCCCCCCCGGGCAAGGGATGTTTATCTTGCTAGCAAAATGTAAAAAATAACTAGAACCATATATGTCAATTTGATAGAGTAAACATTGGGATTTTAGCTCAAATACTAGTTTAGTTATAAATGATAGAAGATCTTTTTTGGTTAATGGTGAAAGCTATTTATGGATGTTAGGATGTTGGTCAAATAATCCTTGCACTTGAAAAATTGAAATATGTAATGAAAGTCAAAGGAATAAACCAGAAGTAGAGAAAGAAGGAGAAACATGCATATTTAGATTTATCTTTGGGTCTTGTCTGGATAGTTCTAGTTTTTAGTGTTGCATCTTTCTACAACTTTTAGTTATAAAAGTACATTTTCAATGCACTATGCCAAGATATTGTGGCTATGGTAAGATGATTAGGTGAATCAACAGGCAACTAATTGCTTAGTTGACATTTTTTTAAAAAAATGTTATTATTGATTTTTTAATTTTATTTTGTTTTAACTTCTTTATGGTGTAGTTGATGGAGCAAGAAGCACAGAGGATTTTGAGGTTCAGGAGGTGTCATTCCTAGTATATATGTGAATCTAGTAAAATAGTACCGCCATGGTCACAGACAATTTGTTTATTGAGAGTTTTCTTTTAATTTATGTCTGAAATATGCAAAGAAAGAAACTAGAATAAAGGCTTAGTATATGAGTGAATCTCGTGAAATAGTACTGCAACAATTACTGTCTATTTGTTTATTTAGAGTTTTTCTTTGAACTTATGTCTGAAATATGCAAAGAAAATAACGAGAAAAAAGGCAGATAGGAATTTTATTAATCTTCTTTTATAATCTTTGGCCAAAGAACTGTAATGGCTTGTTTTCTTGCTGACAATGCATCAAGTTCAATAATAATGTTGTAGTGGTGGAGGCAAGAGCAATAATTTTGCATGGTGTTGAAGACAGGTAGAATAAATGATCTAGTACAGAGCTTTCCTAATGCTTGAATCTGTCTATTTATTTATTTTCCTGATTGGGTGGCTTTGGTGCTCATGTATGTTAAGATTTACTTAAGCTAATGAAGTTTATTTGTTAATCATGCCCAGATCACTGCCACCCTTGGCAAAGAAGTATGTGCTGCAGTTAATGTTCATAGATATCCCAGTGACAGCCAAGTCAATGGAAGAGTGGGTGCTCTCAGATGGATTCTCAAAGCATAAAGTAGCAATTGATAGATTAATTCAGTTGAGAGTATTGTCAGAAACAGTTGATAGGTATTCTGTATCCCTTTGAAGTTTCTTTTGTTTATTTTCTGTCAATGTTGATGGTTTTATGTAGTTTCTTGCTCTGCAAAACTAATGGTGCAGTGAACTGTCTCCCGTATAGTGGTGTTTTTAGTGGTTTACAAGAATAATAAATATGGTGTACTCTATTCTACTGAGTTAATGATGAAAAAGGACTTGCTGATGAAACTTAGAACTAAGTGTTGAGATTTTGAATTCCAATATGAAGACTATTATTGGGGCTTGGACAGGGTTTTAGGACCTAGGATCAAATTGCTTTGCATATTGATTGTTTTTTGATAGGTTTTATTCCTTTTGTTTGTATTGCTTATGTAAAATAACATGTCTTTTATTTATTTGGATTTAGGTCTTGATTAATTAATTAATAACTCTTGAGGTCACTTTGCTTGCAGTACTTTTCTTGTGCTGTTAAAGGATTGGTTCTCCATATTTTTGCTTTTGTGTTGGACTGTTTAACTAATGGGATTGTTATTGATATTTGCAGGAAAAAAGATGCCACATACAGATTAAACCCAACATTTCAGCTTAATATTCAGAAGCATATAGTGCATGGGTACAGCTTCAGATAATTTGTATTTAGTCAAAAAAAAAGATAAGCTTTTGATATTCGTTTTTTAAAAAAGAAAAGAAAAGAAAAAAGGCTTCTTATTGCAACAAATAAAGGATTAAGAACTTATTGCAAAATATGAAATTACACAAATACCCTTAACCTCTAAAAGACTCATAAATTGGATGAACTAAGCTAATATCCAGCTAATAATGACTCAGAAAGCTAGAATTTCCAAGATTAAAGCTAGATTGTGGAATCTTTGCTTCACTAAGAATTTTCCAATTCTTTAGCCTTTCTTTTTTTGCATCATTAAACATATTGTGATATTATTATCATTGCTATTCTTCTTCTTCTTCTTTATAAGCATCGTCTTCTTCTTTGTGACCTTTGCATTATATGTTGCAGTGGAGTTTTACCAAGAGAGTCAATGCCTTCAAATGTTACTGCAAGGATTCCTAGCTTGGAGGAGTTAGATGCATATGCCCTTCAGCAGTGGGAGGTGTGATATAATCTTTGCCATCAGACCTTTAATAGATGGTATCTTTAGGGGTTAAGTTATTAACTTTTTTGATTTGTGAGACTGTGTTACGAGGCAGCATGCTTGGTTTCCTACTTGCAGTATAATTTGGCACTTTTTCTTATGACCTTCACATTTGGGAAAACAGTGTTTCTTGCTGCATCTTATAAGCTCGACTGAAGCTGAAAAGACAAGAAATATAAGTTCTTCCATGATGAAAATTTTCCAACGCGGTCTTTTGAGTCAAAAGTACTCTCTTCTCTCATTTATTCTTTTAGTTTTTGAACCGTTTTGGAATGATGAACTTCTGAAAATGGTTTGATGTAACGTCCATTGCTTGTATCTAGGGATGACAAAGAACCCCCCAAGTTGACTGAGACTGGTTTCCAGTTTTTGGTAAGCGATAAAGAATTGATTCAGACGTTTTGAGGTCCTTGAAGCTATACTGATTCATGATCATTTCAGCTGATGGATACAAATGCACAACTATGGTATATCATCAGGGAATACATCACCAACTCTGAGGTATTTGTTCCGAGGTGTACTTCTTCCTTCTTGATGTATAAAGATAGTTTTTTTTCCTATCAGTTTCAGTTCTTTCAATTTGCAAATGTCTTTTTTTTTTTCTTTGGAGCCACATTAATCTATTTGCAGACTTCTATGATTTATGTTTTGCAACTGTTTGACTATTGAGTTTCACTTTAGAACTATCGCATGATAATTGTGGGGAAATTCCAACTCTAGAAATGCTCTCTTTCATTTATCTATAACCTCAATTGCTTTGAACTTGTTATTATCAATTTTCTGCAACTCTCTATGATTTATTAATGCTCTTTTAAGTTGTTGCACCACTTCATTCTGCTTTCTCTTTTATTATTTCATTCATTGTGATTCAGGTTTATAACATTCTTTTAGAAATATGTCATGTTGCCTAATTGAGACATAAGATGCATATAGGTAAACTAGATATTGAGACTAAAGACAATGTTGGGCATGATTTTCTGAGCCTCTTATCCTTTAGAGAAAGAGATTTGATTTGACTCACAGTTTCTATTTTTATTTTTTATGTTTGCATCATCATTGCTCTTCTTACCCAATTTTAATGTCCCTGTTCGTATTTCCAGTCTGAGCAATGCTGGACATTTGTTTTGTGAGTTCTCGAACCTACTATGCTTCACAAGTTTATGTTGTGAAAATTATGATTCTTTAACAGTTGTCTTCCTAAATCTAAATAGATGGATATGAGCTGAAGCTCTATGAAGGCTATAAAAGGTCAAGCAATGATATTAGACGTGTGATAAAAGGGACCACATCAATTCACTTCCAATTCTATGCATTAATTTAGGAATATTTTCTTTTGTCATTGAGTACAAAATATAACAGAATTGAGAAAAGTAATGCTATCATGAAGGTTACCCCTTCTTTTCTGATATACTAAGTGTAAGCTGTGAAGTTTCTTGGCATTAATTTTTTGTGGTGACAAGAGTTTGCTGTTGGTAATTGAATGGAAGGTCAAACACTTGACCATGTGAATACTAAATCTGCATTTTAAAGAGTTGAAGGTTTTTCAGCTTTTTGTGATGCACACTATGTTCACACTTCCATGAATACTTTCTTACTTCCATGCAGGAGCGAGGTGTTGATTCAGCTGATCTTATATCCTTTATGTTGGAGTTGAGTTTTCATGTTACTGGCGAGGTAAAGAACATTAGCAATTTTCAAATAAGCTCTAATTTAATTGAAGGAATTGATGGTGAAATTCTCTCTTTGTTTTGCCGATGAAGTATTTAACGGCCATAATTCTTTTGGCAAATGCCTTTTGTTGCAGTAAACATTTCTGGGCCTGATCATGATGCTCCTAGAACTTGAACTGCTTTGCATCTGATTGCTTTGGCCCTAATTATAAATTTTGAAATTGAATTAAAAATTTCGCACAGGCTTACAATGTTAACACATTGAGCGATGTACAAAGGAGTATAATTAGGGATCTTGCTGATTTAGGTCTTGTTAAACTCCAGCAGGTAAAGTTATCTCTAGCACTTTGCAATGCAGTTATCTAACTTGACAAAATCTTAATATTTAATATTACCTTCATTTTCTTTTATTTGTTTTCTTCCAGGGAAGAAAAGATGGTTGGTTTATCCCCACAAAATTAGCTACAAATCTGTCCATTAGCTTAGCAGATTCGTCAACAAGAAAACAGGTTACTCAATTCTTGCTGTAATATGCCTCATCTTGTTCGCTTGTGATGTTGTGGACATTAGCTTCATATATCTGTCTGTTTATGTAATTGGCGGTTGCTTATCTCTGTGGACAAAAAACTTCAACTCTGCATAAAACTTGGGAAAGAACTTTAGCTTTGTTTGCTTTTCTGGTCAGTTCATTTTGTAGATATGGGTCTACAGGTTATACTATGGTTTAATGAAAATGTCGACAATTTACCAGTGGATTCTTTAATTTCATTCTATACAGGGATTTGTTGTTGTGGAGACAAACTTCAGGATGTATGCATATTCAACATCGAAACTGCACTGCGAGATCTTACGCCTCTTCTCAAGGTTTGTTCTCAGTTACCAGGAAAAAAGATTATGCACTATCTAGTGGAAGTTCCTTGCATTAATAGACAAAGATTATGTGAAACATTGCCTTCAATTTCTGAGACTATTTTTATCTCTCAGTTAGTTTCCTATATCTAGTCTTGACAATTTTAGAGTTAAAATTGTCAGTTGAGAAAAAGAGGAACTTGTCTGTTTCAGACTGTAGTAAGTAGTTAGGACAGGAAAGAAGACTTCATTTAGATGAAAATGAGGACTAGATAATTTTTTTTAAAAAAAAAATCCCTAAGAATCACCGTTAATTCTAAAGAAGAGGGACTCTCTTAAGATTAGCCATCTCGCTAATTCAAATAGCAGGATTTGATTAACCCAAAACATTATCTATTAGAAGTACATGAAACCTCCATTTTGTATGGGCTTTATACATTGAAGGTGCCAAAATCTGTAACTGTCTATCGGCGGCGGATCAGTCATTGCTATTTCTTAATTCTATCTACTAAGTAGTTAGCCTTTACTAAGCTGAAGTAGAAGTAGCAAAATCAAACATTAGAAATAGCAAACTGAATAAGTAACTATTATGCTTAAACATAGGCCTGCAGATCTTATAAACTTAGCTTTGCTCAAGTATCTGTCTTTACCTTGTTTTAGAGTTTCAAAATTATTGGCCCAATGGAGCTTAGAGCGAAGCCCATGAGATATAAGGCTCTCCTTAACTTTGTGAGTTATCAACTTGCTCTTTTGGATAGGCTGATTACAAGTATTTCTTTCTCAAGTTGTCATGAGGACTGCAGGTGGGTTAGGCCTCAGGTTACATTTGGGACTTTGAAATATTCTTGGTTAGATCCATTTGCATCCCTAGTTGTCACATCTACATAAGGCAAAAGGTCGAAATTTAAAGTCCAAGAGGTGGCTTTTTTTTCTGTAATCCTTTGCCAATAACTATATCTCTATCTCTAGATTTTGTTTCTAGGCACAGCTTTTTCATATATAGGTTGCTGTGATGCATCATAATGACATGAGGATTCTTGAAATAGTTAGAGAATTACTTTGGTTTAGTTGTGGGCATGGAAAAGGTTTAGATATTCTAATGCAGGACACGAGATTAACATTTCAAGGTCCTATGAGCCTAGTCCCTACTCAAATGTTTGAAACCAACCCCAATTGAAGGTCATGGCGGAAGTGATTCAGGATGAACTATGAGTACTTTTCCATGTGAGGGGAAGGGGAAGAATTTCAGTAATTTAGAGGTTTGAGCTCTAGTTTGATAGTGAACAAACAGGGAAAGATGGAGATTGTTCTGGCTCTGTAGTTCATATAACAAGAAACATAGAGAAGACTTAAAGTAAGAGCAAAATAGAGTTTCTTGATGACTGAATTTTGAGCAGTGATTAAAGTGCGAAGATAACAAAAGCTTGCAACTAATTTAGCAAAAAAAAATGTATTCTTTTTTTCAATACTTCCACTTGTGATGTTATTTAAAAAAAAATGAATGAGCTATATGCATTAATTTGAACAGAGATTTGGAAGCTCAATTACTGTCCATTCCCACAAATCAACTCGTTGTCCTTGGTTTCCCCTCTAGCACTGTTGGACCCACATTTTTCTCTCTCTTCCCCTTGGCCGCCCTCTAACTAAAATACATTTCTAGCATATCTCCATTTTGATCTTCTTTTGTATGCTTTTCAAGTTCCGAACTTTTAGACAGATATGATGTATGAGTATAAAAGAGAGAGAAGAGCAATAGTTCAAGAGCTGAACGTGGAACCTCAGGAAAATGTGACAAACCTATTAGTGATTTTTGGAATGGAGTATCACCTTAATTCTTTTCCGATCTAAATGATATATGCTATTCATGGATTAGCCAAAATGTGCAAAAGTTCTAGGAGTCTATCTTGTTTTTGTGTATGGCATTGCTGCTCCAGTTGGCAGCATCCACTAATTAGAAAATTAATTTCATTTTTTGGGGTGGGGGGATGCTTAACTGGAAAAGAGACTGAAATTTGTGGATTAATTGATCAATTTCCATTAGGTAGTGTTTGGTTCAAAAGTGGAGAGGGGAGGGGAGGGAAGGGGTGGTAAAATAATTTTATCTTGTTTGATTTGGATATATAGGAAGAGAGGGGAGGGAAGATAAAATTTTCTTATTTAGCTTGTGAAAGGAGGGGAGAGAAAATAGAATTAAATTGACTATAATATCCTCCATAATGTTCATTCTTTCTTTGTTTAATTTTGTTAATAATTTTTTTTCCCATGGATATAACATTGTTTAGTAGATGAGAATATTTAATAGAGATTAGAAGAAGAGAAGTGGAAGATGACATTGAAGAATAAAAAAAAGAAGTGAAAATATTAAATATAACAAGAATAGTTTTGTAAATATAAGACTTTTATTTTCCCTCCCCTCCAAATCCCCCCACTTTTGGAGGTAAAGGAAATGAGGGGAGGGACATAATTTCCTTCACCTCCCCTAAAAGAAAAAGCGAACCAAAACAAGGGAATCTTTTAAAAATCCCTCCCCTCCCCTTCAAATCTCCCCGATCAAACAGACCCTTATTGTATGGGCACTCAAGATGGATAAGTTGATACTCTGTTTTTCCTCTGTAGTTCACATTTTGTTTTCTTCTCTATCTAGTACAGTTTCTTCTTACTGCAGTTGTCTACATGTGGCATCTTTGGTCTAATAATTGTTAAATTTTACTTGCTTTAAAAGCTTTAAGCTGATAGAAGCTTTAAGCTGATAGAGAGGGACTGAAATAAACTATTTACCATGCCCCTCACATGTGGGCCAATCACAAATTTTCAATAATAAACCCAACACGTGAAATATAACCATTAATGGGCAGAAGTAGGGGTTTGAACTCAGGACCTCCCGCTTTGATACCATGTTGAATTTTCACCAGCTCTAAAAGCTTAATGGATAGAGCGGGTTCAATTTATTTCTTTAACAATAATACTTAAGTGTCTTGATATTGTTGCCTCCTTTTTCATCCAATATTTGTTGATAAGGAGTTTGATCTGAAAATTCAGGGTAGAATACCAGCTTCCTAATCTTATTGTTGGAGCAATTACAAAAGAAAGCTTGTATAAAGCATTTCTAAATGGCATTACTGCAGAGCAGGCAAGTCTTGTTATCTTTCTATTGCTTATATTTGTTTCTTTTCCTTCTAGTCATATCCAGGATGATTTGTACCTTTTGGGGCAATGATCAAAGATAAATGCAGATGATATGTATTTTCTGGAAATAGTTGGGTCCGTTAATCTAGTCTAGGAATCAGGAGAGGTATCCATGTTTTATTTAATAAATTTTGTTCAAAATGTCCTTGTCTTGGATATTTTTTATGTTCAAAATGTCCTTTTGGTGATATGTATCTTCTAGTTTTTTTTCTTCTTTTTCTTGATTGCATTCAATGAAAATATCAGATATATCGTCTAATGTTATTACATGGGTTTGGAGCAACAGGAATCTCTGATGGTAATTTCTGGGTGTCTTATTGGAAGTTTTTAATTGCTGTCAACATTTATGCATGTGCAGTGTCTTAACATAATCTAATTTTGGGATCAGAATATGTACTGTTTTACTATTTGTATGAAGCAAGCCTTATTATTTTCCTGAAAAGTGGTAATATTTATATTGTATTGTAAGATTTTGTCCCTTAGACTGCTTTTGCAAGTCTTTTTACGATCCCTTTAGTTAGAACTGGAGAATCATTGAGCAACCACTTGCATGTCTTTCACCTTAATGAATGGTAAATAGCTGAACTATTTCAAGTGGATTGTCACTGTTGTCTATCGAGCTGTAGCTCATACATTTGATACCAAAAAGCTTGAGAAGGATTGAAAACATTTGTAGCACCATCACCCTGAGGTCCCATGAACTTCCAAATCATGTTCTGTGAAGAATAAACATTGAATCACTTTTTAGAAAATTTCTCAACCTCAGATATAGGGCTATTGTAATGTGATAATTTCGTTCTTTGAAATTAAGCTGAGTTGTAGACCAAGTTTTGGACATCTGGTACTTTTGGATCTTGTAGCATTTATACAGTTCTGATGAAATTATGCCGGAATTTAAGGATAAAGATGCATTTGGGTTCTATTTCATTTAACCTCAATTTAGTTCCAATTCAATAAACAGGACTCAGTATCCTTTTTTGAAGCTGTTATCAAAGCACTTTTCCTTGGTGTGTTGTTTATAGGAAATTAATCGAAACTAAAAGTGGGTTGAATAGTAGCCTACTCTCTTCATTGAGTGCCTACACATTGCATTTCTATCATTGTTCACAAAGAGTACCCTAGTTTTGAAATATATTGTTAAAAGCAGATAAATCGAAGTACATACAAGTGCTTTGGATTGTTTTATGGCTCTTCTAGTAGTGGACTCAAGTAGTTTGATGCAAAGAACATTCTGCTTGGAGTTCTAGAATTCCCTTTGCTTCTATGCTTGCCACGTAGGGACAGTAATGATGCTATTTTTGTAACCAAGGTTTCTGATTCATATTTCTGGTACATTGTGGACTTATTGATAGACCTGAGGAGATTGTTGGGGAACAACTTATTTCTGTAGCTTGGGAACCATTAACTTGGAGATTTTTCTTCTACTTTTGTTTATGAAATGTGCTTTATTTTAAGATTTCATCTTGTGAAATTGCAGATAATTTCTTTTCTTCAGCAGAATGCGCATCCTCGAGTCGCAGAGAGGATACCTACTGTTCCAGAGAATGTTACTGATCAGGTTCATATATGTGATGATGCTGTGTTTGAATATGTTAGGAAGGCTTGTTGCTTCTGTTTCAATTTCTTGTACTTAGTGGTATCCTTTAGTGTAATGTCATTGTCTCCATTATAAGACAGATTTGCAAATTATAAGTGTACATGGAAATGCTTTTAAATGTGATGTGTGCTCAGGTTTCCAATTTCAGTTAGGATGCTGGTTAACGAAATCGTGTGCTTCAATAAGTACTTGCATCTGTTTTCCTATGACAGGTAAGGTTGTGGGAATCAGACCTCAATAGGGTTGAAATGGTACCTGCACACTATATCGAGGATTTCACTTCTAGGGTAAGCATTGGTTATCCAAGTTCTTTCCCCATGTCATGATTTTCTGTATGAAAATTTTTATATTGCTTTTCTCTAACAATGATTGTAGCTATTCATCTGGCAGGATGTGTTTGAGGCTGCCAGTGACTTTGCAAGAGAGTGTGGTGGTTTGTTATGGGAAAGTTCTAAAAAGATGCGTCTTGTGGTGACAGCCGAAAGTTTTCCCAATGTGAAAGAGTTCATTCGTAGACAAATGCAGTAACTGTTTGCATTCCTTATCGAAGTTCAAGTTAAGATCCTTGGATATGGAAGAATTGAGATTGATGGTGGTACTATCAAGGAAAACCCTTGTCAAATTGTTCAAGTGGAATATGGTAACTCACTTTAATCTTGAAGCTGGAGCTAATTCAGAGGTTAAATTGAAAATGAATGAATGAGGTGCTGTTGAAAGAGGAAAAAACACACATGGACTCTATTCCAATATATGTACTTTGTGTTTAGATAATCTTCTGTGAATTGAACTGCTTAAAGTCCAGTAGCCATACAATTGAAACATGAATGTAACTGTCTAAGACCGCTAATAAGATGACATACAACAATCTTTTAAAGATGGCTTAGCTGATAATTCCCAATTTTGAGAGTGTCAAATTTATCTGGGAAGTTTTATTAATTGACGTTGCCACTTTTCCCAGATAAATTGTTCATTAATCGGTTTTGGGGTTTTATTCACAGAAAAAGATAGTAGACGGGTTTATTAAGAGTATAATTGGTACATTTAGTACCCAACTTTTATACCAAAAATAGTTTGACTACTCAACTCTTTTTTCGTACCTAACTTTTTTTACTTTCAATAGTTTTACAATCTAGATTCAATATCAACTTTTTTTTTTCCGTATTTTTTCGTACTAACTTTTTTTTACATTAATAGTTTTGGTACCTTCTTGCAAAAAATAGCCGAGTTAATATTGGAGTTAACTTTTAGTAAAATTATAAAGGGCAAAATTGAAAGAATTATTTTTCTCAATGCTTGATTGGTATATTTAGTATCTAACATTTTTTAACTATAATTTTGGTACGAGAGATGAGAGTTTTGTTGTTTTTTTTAAGGCGTGGAAGAAGTTTGTGCCAAGTTTGATATTGAGTTACTTCACATGAAAGCTCGTTATAAATCAATTACACCTTGATCATGTCAACAAAATGATTCAATCACATTTGAGCATCATTATCAGTTTGATGTTTTTAACGGAGTAATAGATTTTCGAGTTGAAGAGCTAAACTAAATACTAAATTCAATGATGAGACCATGGAACTTCTTAAGTTTAATAGTGCTTTCGAGTCTAAAGATATTTTTAAGTTACTTTAGTTGATCACATTTATTAGCTTGTTGAGAAATTTTATACTCTTGATTTCAGTCCATAATATTTGCACCATTTGAAAATGCAATTGCATGACTATAAGCTTGATGTTGTTGTTAATAATGAAAGATTTTAGGATTTATCAAATATTTATGAATTATGTCAAAGTCTGATTAAGACAAATAATTCAAATTCTTACAATTTAATAAACAGGTACATTTATGATATATATATATATATATATAATGTGTGTATATAGTTAAATTGTCAATTTAATTATTAAATCTAACATATTTATTTGAATTAAAAAATTGATTCATCTCATTTTGACTATTTTCGTTTTTATTGAAACAACATAACAATTTTTTTAAACAATGAAACTTGTCAAAATAACTCTTCGTAATAAGATAGAAGAAGAGTTTTTAGCAAATTCTATGATTATTTACAATGAAAGGGAGTTGGCAGAAAAAATGATAATGATACAATAATTAAGAGTTTGAATTTAAGAAGAATCGAATAATACAACTCTAATGGTATATCAAATATTAGATATTTTATTCTATATTTTAAGCCGTTTATATTTTTATGCATGTTTTTATGTCCAGCCCGTGAAAAAATTCTGGGCTCCACCCCTGGTTCCAAGTTTAAATATATTGATCAATCAAATTTGAAAACATGACAGGATACAAAAGGCTTCAAACAATTAAATTACATTTGAGCTACAACACTTATGGAAGAAAAGCTTGTTGTAATTATATCTATTATATTACTTATATTTATTGTAATACAAATGTATATTGGATCTCTATGTTTCTACGCCATAACGAGAATCAAACCATCAATCAAGGGGAAAGATATACAAATCAGTTAAATATGGAATTTTTAGAGATTGTAATACTAACCACTGTCTTTCAAATCAGCAAGGCATTATTTGCATAGGCGAAAGTTTAGTGTACATTAACTTTTCCTTCTGTTTTTTTTTTTGTTGAAGTTTTTTAATTCATAAAATCTGATTCTCTCTCTCTCTCTCTCTCTCTCTCTCTCTCTATATATATATATATATATATATATATATATATATATATGTGCAATTTCAGTACACAAATTAAGTGTCCCTCTGATAAAAAAAAAAAAAAATTTTTTTTTTGCACACATGGATGGTAATTTTTAATCATGATTTTTCACAAACATTTTTTAGTCATTTTTACTCATAAATTTATCCTATTGGATGGTTGTATTTGGCGTAGGAACTACGATACCTAAATGATGTAAAAGAGCTTGGAATTTAGCGTAATGAAAGGACTATTACATCTCCAATCGGTTTCATTCTCAAATCGATTATAAAAGTGTGTCGCCTTTGGCTTTGGAATTTTGAGTTTCTGCCAAAACCATCTTCTTCATTTTTGATGCCCATCCAAGTGTATTGTCCATCCAAGATTTTGACGCCCGTTGACGAAATTTCTTTTGTAGGTCTTCTTCCATTTATATACTTAAAAAATCAGAGGAGGAGAAAACGAAGTTATCCCTTTACCTTACCCACAATATACTGCATATAATTCAACAAATGTGGTTATTATTATCTCATGAATAATATTAATTGTCTATTAATTATAACATTCTAAGACAAGTTAGGAATGGAAGACTTATAAATAGAAATACCACAAAAATCATTCGATGATTTATAATAAGGTCGTGAGAGAGTAGTATATTTGTTTGATTCTTTATTTTTTTATTTGTTAAAGAAACGAAGCCGAAGTTACGTGATGCCATGCACTGCAGACCCATGAAAGATTCCATCGAAGAGTCCTATAATACTAGGGCTTGATTAGGAATTAATGACACACCGAAAAAATCATTCGATCTAAGTTCCAAAGGCATAATATATACTTGACTAGTTCAAATTATGGGTTTCTATTTTGGTGGCAAATCCCTTCTTGCATTTCTTCTACTGTTAGCACTCTATGCTTTTCAAGTGATCACTTGTTCCCCCACTTTATCCATGACCGAGAGGCATGAGCAATGGATGGCTAAACATGGACGCATTTACAAAGATGCATCGGAGAAGGACAGGCGTTTTCAAATATTCAAGGAGAATGTGGAGTTCATCGAGTCCATCAATGCAGGAAATCGATCCTTACAAGCTTGGACTAAATGAGTTCACTGACCTATCCAACGAGGAATTTCGTGCCTATCATATGGGGTTCAAAACCTCCAACTTCCTGCCAAAGTCATCTCAAGAAATAACAACCTTTAGGTATCAAAATGTTACTGAGGTTCCTGAAAGCATTGACTGGAAAGAGAAGGGTGCTGTCACCGACGTCAAGAATCAGGGTCGTTGTGGTAAGACCAAAATTCATTCCTAATGTCAAACTAAGCATAATACTATTTTGTCCACTTAATGTCAAACTAAGCATAATACTTTTTTTTAAATTTTTTTTCTTAGGCACATATTATGATTAAAAATTTTAAGTTTTATTTGCACTGTACAATCAAATATAGGATGTTGCTGGGCATTTTCAGCCGTTGCAGCCGTGGAAGGAATCATCCAAATTAAAAATGGGCAGTTAGTTTCATTATCTGAGCAACAGGTCGTGGATTGTGACAGAAGTAACGGCGGTTGTGAGGGTGGCTTCATGGATAGAGCATTTGTATACATAATTGAAAACAATGGTCTTTTCACTGAATCTGATTATCCTTATGAAGCACGAGATGGGATTTGTGAAAATATCAATGCTTCCCCAGCTGTTACTATTACTAACTATGAGAGGGTACCAGAAAATGATGAGGCTTCATTGTTGAATGCTGTGGCCCATCAACCAGTATCTGTTGGTATTGCTGGACATGAGCTAGTTTTCCAATTCTATCAAAGTGGTGTATTCAATGGAGAAAATTGTGGGAATCAGATTACTCATTCTGTTACGATAGTTGGCTATGGGACAAGTACAGAAGATGGTAAAAAGTATTGGTTAATCAAGAATTCCTGGGGTACTACATGGGGTGAAGAGGGGTATATGAGGATGGAAAGAGAAGTTGAGAATAACATTGAAGGCCTTTGTGGCATTAATAAGATGGCTTCGTATCCAATTGCATGAATCTATCTGTCACTATAATGGGATTCTATCTACAAACTGCAATAGTACTCTATAAATAAGCATTGTATGTTTTTTTTTTTTGAAAAGCAAAATATATTAGAACAAAGCCTTAGATGGAAAAAATTCCATCAAGCCAGAACAGACAACAAAAGTAGACCAGCCACACCACTTTGACTATCCTACTACTGCTTTGGTGTGTTCTGCTGTAGTTGATTTAGTGGGACTATCTACAAAAGTAAGCAGCAAGCAAATATTACTCAATGGAGCTAAGATCACCTTAACACCTTTCCTAAGTTACTAAGAGGCAACTTAGGATACTAGGGCGGTAATAGCTAGGGCGGATTAAGAAGCAACTTAAATGAATACTACTACATTAGTATTCAACAATATTGCCATTGACGTTTCCTACCTATATTTAAGGCTTATCCGGCTGAGGTAAATTTATTTGCTTGAAAATTCTATTTCAGAAAGTTTGTTCTTGGGGCTAGTGGAAAGAGGCTGGATAGGTCATGCTCTTGCCAAATGTCTTGTGTAACCCCATCAATTGTGCAATTGGTTACTGAAAGCAATTGGATTGGTTTCGACATGGGTCCAAAAAGTCACTCAAAGGAATATGCATTAGTAATTGATTTCTCTAAAACACATTAGCATATATTTGTATGTCTAGCTTGTAGCTTCTTAAAGAAAGACATCTTCCTGGTTGCTTGTCAAGTATTTTGATAATAGTTTTTAAGTATTCATAATTTATTGAGTACTTAACATTGTGCCATCCTTGGAATGATTTGTCGTGTCCCAGTACTACTTCTCATATTTGTGATTAGAAAGTACTCAAATATTTGATAATACAATCATGTTTTCTTGAATTCATAGCATGCTTATCAACTGCTGTGAGTTAATGACTCTGTAATTGTAATTAGTAAATAAATTTATAGCATGATATGTCAGCTGAAATGGATATTGATTATCCGATACAGTCCTTGACATATTATACAGTATATAAAAATGGATGGGTCTGTCTGGATGAACATTAAGTTTTATTTTCATCTTGTTACATTATATACTCTTGAAAGTGCTATTTTGACACAAGACGCTATGGAAGATTTAATCTCTGTTTTATGTCGGACAGAGTTTGATAAGGAAAGACAAAAATGATCAAAGTGATCCTACCATCTCTAGCTTCTATGAGAAACTTGCAACTGCATATCAAGACCCTGCTCTGATGTCTGTTCTCTGTTCTAGAGATAAAGAGAGGATAACCTCTCCCCTTCTTCATGCTACAGAGCCTTGAGCTTGGGAAGTAAATAATCATTATTGAGCTCAATCTTTCGAACAGTACAGTAATACAAAGACGGTTTGCTAGTTTTGAAAATGTGGAATAATCTTTTTTCCTCCCACATGTTAGGAAATCTGTTGGTCTTTGGGAAATCAATTTTCGTTTGTCAACCAGTAGTTTATGTATGTGCCTGTTGTAAATCTATCACCGTGATTTCTCTTGCTTTCCTTTGGGTGCTGAAAACAATTTGTACACTGCAATGCTTCATGTTTTAGTTGGTATTGCAGAAGCTTCGATGTTCAAATATTTTGGCTTGTTATTCCTTTTAATTTTCTTCTTAATCATGACTGTTGATGTAGCTTCTTAATCATGACTGTGATATAGCTATTGATTGCAACTATAGTGCTTTTCTATGTTAATTTGGGTCTGAATATTGTACTCCAACATTTTCCTTCCCTAATTTTCTATAAATTTGTATCTCCATCTCAATGTGTGTACACGGAACCAGGATATCGGGATATGACTGATTATATCCAAAAACTGTATTCAATTTTCTCGGCAGAAACTGAAGCCTGAAATTTTGGTTGAATACTTAACTTCTGATTTTCGGGGTGACCTTGATGCTGTATCTTTATTAACTCACTCAGGATTAGATGTGTTTGCTCATAACATTGAGACTGTGAAACGACTCCAGCGTATTGTTCGAGATCCTAGAGCTGGGTAAGTTCTTTAAAAGGTCACCCTTTTACAATCTAATAGACACCTCTTTTTATGTTCTTATTTTAAATTTATCTGGCCTACTTTATTTAAACTTTCAGCAGTGTCCTGTTAAGTACCAAAGAAGAAAATTAGAATTGCATGTAAATTGTCACGGTTTCGTTCTTCTTTCTATTAATGGATTAGCAGAATGCATATGAGGTTACAATTTTATTCTGTTCTGCAAGAATAATTCCTAAGTAACTTTAAGGGAAACGGGGTCTCTAAGCTTCCCAACAGCAGACCTATCCAACCATTCCTGCTCATCCACGGGAATATCTACATTCCAAGACTTCAAACAATCAACACCACCCTTAATGACTTGCAGCGTTTACCCTGTCACAAGGATAGACGTTTTCCTCCAAACAGGGAGAGCACTCCCCTTCCTCCTTGGTCTCCAGAACTCCCTCTGCAAAATGTGAACTGCAACAACCTTTCTTACCCACATGCACACTAGAAAGTAAGTTAAATTCCGATGAATTCCTCTGCACCGAAGAAAACCTTCCCTTCTTGTTATTTGTGGCAAAAGCTTCTTTGACCACCAAAGTATTGTTATCCAAAACAATTTCAGAACCAAAGGACAAAGCCTTGTTTGCTTCATCTATAGTCTCGTATCTGATTAAGGCATATTTAGTGCCAAGAGCAGGGGCTCTCCACTGTATTCTAGCAGGACTAAAACATCTACCATTAATCCAAAAGCACAAAACTCATTCCACAAAGCTCGAAGTGAAGAACATTACCCACTCTGGGGGGTAATGTATTGGTTTAGATTGTATATCCAGTATTCAGATTTTTCTCTTGATGTATACTCAGCTATTTTAACTGATTCTGTAATTCAATGAATTTTTTTTATCTTTCAAAAAAAAAAAAAAAAAAGATACAGCCTCAAAATTAGGTCACCCCAGCCAGGGTAACATAAACACGACAGAAGTTTGGCCGGTCTAAAATAATTGATCAGTCTCAATGAAAACCTCTTTTTTTTTGAAAGGCATAGTTATATTAGAAAAGATCAATGGGCAAAAAGTGCACCATGGCATACAAAGAACTACAAGCAGAGGATACAACCCATCTCAACAAAACTAGTCAAATACAAATCAGACCCTTCCCAAAAACAATCTGAAACACAGCTGGAAAAGTACTAAAAGCCAAAATTGAATACAAAAAGAAAACCAACAAGACATCACTTGAATCAATCAAAACCTCTTCTCCATAGCGAGTTTTGTATTTCCCTTAAATATTCATCAAAAGATGAAATTTATATTTGTTATGCACCTTGGTGTTACATTTATGTCCAGCATAATTAGGTGCTTACGTACTTACCAAAAATATGGTTGTGTTTTTCTCTGTCATTTTTATTTTAGTCTGACTATATTATGATTATTTTTTATGTAAATACCTTCATTTTTTTTTCCTTTCGATATTCTATAGTTTCAGGGCCATTTTATATCATATTATGCTTTTCAAAAATAAGAAGGGCCATTTTATACTTAATTGAGCAGATTTGGAGCTTCAAAATAAAGAGATTTTAAATGTTGTTTCCGATATGCCCTAAGACGTGGATGTGTTACAGGCTTTGTCGATGCTTCCCTATCATAATTTAAAGCCTAATATTTTCAGACTTTAAGAGGAGAGGAGGAAGAAAATGGTTGAAGCATAATTGAGCTACCTACAAATTTCTACCTTTCTTCAAACCCGAATGTTGCTAGAAGGAATGATCGAATTAGAAGGGAAGCAGTGGCTAATTTGGAAGTTGGTAAGGCTTTGGGTATTTCCTTTGTATAAGATAATGAATTGGTCATTCAGGCTATATCTGGAATTGAGGCAGCTGTCCAAGAGTTTGATTAGTAGTTTTTTTACAGAGCTGTGGCTTTTTGACTTGACGGATTTGGGGAGTAAGGTGGTAAAGTGAGGATGGTAGGCAGAAAGATTTGGAGCATCGGTCGTTTTTAGTTAACATGCAGTTTTCCTTTGGTGGTCTTTCTTGCCCTGCGATCAGTTTTGATAGAATGGAAGTGGATGTGGTTGCTCTTTGTACAATGGTTTTTAGTTGATGTTTTCTGTTTTTCTTGTGCGAGTAGTTGTCTAGTAGAGTTTGTTGTTGCTTAGATTTGGGATGTTCAGAGCCCTTGTTTTGTATTTTGCACTGAGGGCCTTAAGGCTTTCTGTTTGTACTCTTCTTTTTCTAATATAATTGCCTTTCAAAAGTTACACAAGAAAGAGTGGATTGGTATTAGATCGATCTAACCTAAGAACTCAAGATTTACTAAGGAAGATTAAGCTATTCATGAAGACTTTAGATGTCGTCTTCTAGCCTACGAGTTGATTTCTATTTACTTAGATTTTCTATTTAGTGTCTTTCTTTGTATAAAAACTATTATGATTAGTCAGTTTTTCTATGTATTTAGGCTAGATCTAGGATATATTATGTATTTTTAGTGGCTTTAATGCATGATCTATGTTTAGTTACTCTTTGGAGTGTATTTAATCGAAACTTTTAATGACTTTTATAGATTTTTTTTAAATATGAGATTTTTATGGATTTTATAAAATTTTAAGTGACTTTTATAGATTAATTAGGATTTTAAGAAATGCTTATGAGATTTTCATGTAAAACTTTTTTGGATTTGTTGAGACTTTTATAGATTTTCACTTTAAAAATAAAAAAAAGTCACATAACAAAAAATAATATATATTCTTAAAATAATTCTTGTCATGTCAATGCAAGAAAAATATAAAGTTTGGATCTCAATAAAAAATCATAAAATAAATAACCCAATCTCTTTATAATAATATAGAGTTCATAAATAAAAATTCCAACTATTCAATATTATCAAAATTCTCAACATTATTCCATATATTGATTGTCATATAGTGCACTTTCTCTTTGTGCCCCAATTTTTAGGCTAAGTTAGGCTTCAAATTCCTAGGGTAAAAAATTGGGCCAACTCGACTATCCTTTTTTGGCTCCGTAAGATCGAGCAACTTGGGTCAAATTGGGCAGCCCGTGGGCCAAATGAAAATTAATTAATTTTAAGCTAAAATAGCATCATTTTGACCCTTCAAGTTTGATCGAGGCTCTTAAAAAATCGAACCAGGCTGAGTCGGTCCAACTTTCCTTTTTTGCCCAATTGGCTGGACAATGATGGCCCATTTTGCCACCTAAGTCGGGTAAGATATGACTCAATCATTAGTCTGTGTTGGATTTTAAAATTTTGGGTCGTTCGAAGGTAACCTGAATTGCCACATTGAAAATTTATACAAATCTCACATGAATAGATAATGAGATTTGGATAAGACATTTTTTTTCTTCATATTTTACTTGTAAAGTCATGAAAAATCTTAATTTTGTATAAGTTATTGAAAACTTTTTTCAAATTGAATACCTTAAAACTCTTAAAGAGTTAAAAAAAGTCTCAATTGAATACACCTAGACTTTTAAAATCCAAAAAGTCATTAAAAATCTCAATTGAATAATTCCCTTGGTGGGTGTATTCAATTGAGATTTTTAATGAATTTTCATGATTTTAAAAGTCTAGATGTATTTAATTGAGACTTTTTAATATTCTTTTAAATTCTTAAGGTATTCAATTAAGACAATTTAAAATTCAAAATAAGTCGCGAAGTATTCAATTGGAAAATGATTTTTAATGATTTTTACAAAATTAAGACTTTTCATGTAAAATATGAGGGAAAAATGTCTTACCAAATCTCATCTATTCATGTGAGATTTGTAGAGATTTTTGAGGTGACAATTTGTGCTACCCTAACATAACCTAAAATTTTAAAGTTCAACACAACTTAAATAATGATTGGGTGATACATAGGTGTGAGAATTTGAGTTTGACCTCAGTTTAAAGTTGGCTCGGACTTTGTAATTATAGGCCAATAAAAATTCGGTTCGGACCAATTGCGTTTCCTATTTGGCTCGTCGGGCCGAGCAATGTCTTAGGCAAAATTTTAAAAGTAATAGTTTTTTTAATTTTAAAAAATAAAGTTGTTTTAACCATTCAAGTTGGATCATACTATATAATTATAAGCCGTTGAAAATTGAGATGGATATGGTGACCCATTTTACCACACCTAGCCAAATCGAATCTGACTTGAACTATCAAAATGAAGTCATTTTGTTCGAATTTTCATCTCTTTATGTTATCCCTTTTGCTTGTATATAGAGACTTGAAATTTGACATGAATTGAATTTTATTGGTTTAGACTATTGATATTTGAATTTGATGAGGAAGACACAATCAAAGGATGCCGAAGGTTTTTAATCATATTTGAAAGTCAAGAACAACAAAGAGAAAGTGCATTATATTGCAACCAATATGAGGAATGACCAAATTATATTGATAATTTTGATAATATTTAACATTTGAAATTTATTATGAACATTATTATCATATCAAGAATTTAGGTTATTTATTTTATGAATTTTTATTGGTTTCCAAATTTATTTTCCTTGCATTGACATGACAATAATTATTTTAAGAATACATAACTTTTTGTTGTGTAAATTTTCTTTTATTTTTAAAATGAAAATCTATAAATGTTTCAATAAATCCAAAAAAATCTTAAATAAAAATTTGAGTGGAATCTTAATAAATCTATAAAAGTCACTTAAAATTCTAAAAATCTCATACTTAAAAAAATCTATAAAAGTCATTGAAAGTATCAATTAAATACACCCCTTAATTGGACCTTGTATGCTCTTGATTTTATGAAATTTGTCTTGATTACTTCAATTGAGCTGATTTCATATTACCTTCAGTTCTGGTAATTGGTAATAGATATTATATGTCTTAATTTACTTGCTTCATTGTGAGTAGTTGAAGATTGATTCTTAAAATTTAATTTCGAGACTTTACAAAACTTGTAATTGAAATTGCCCAATTTATTGAGTATAATTTGGAATTGTAGAGCTAATTTCTAAATAGAGTTTGTGATTCCTATAAATTACATGTTTGATTGCTTATCTAATCAATTGGGATTTTCTTAATTTAATTGATGAAAATGAATTCACGGATGATCTTATTCTAACCTTTCTTTTAATTGTATCATTTGAGAGTTGATTGCCACATGGTTTGGAATGGCTCATTAAGGCCGGTCAATTAATTGGTTTTGTGTTATGGTTTCTTTTTTATATCTAATGACCTAAACAAGTTCTTGATTGCCATTAGTCATATATGTGCTTTGTGTTTCCTATACAACATGAACTCCTCTCTTCTTATATCCAAATGATTGCTAACAGAAAAAGAAGAAGAAGAAGAAGCTCTTGAACTATTTAAAAAACAAAACTCTCATAAAAAGAGCGATATTCAGATTTATTGAACAAAATTTAAAATACTTGGAAAAAAGAAAGATATCTAGGTAAGACCAAAGCTCTGACTATCTGGCAAGAGACTTTGCAGAGTCGGAGATGCAGCGGTGTCTGTCGAGAAGAGAGGTTAGAGAGAGACGTGGGTGCCCTGATTGCCATACTTGTTCACCTATAACCAAGAAATTGGTTGCTTAGGTTGTGGACATACGACTGTCATATATCACTCTCTAATAAATGAAATTAGAAAGTTTAGAAATTACTCATAAATTGATAATAATATACGCCTAAATACTACCTAAATCATAGTCACGATCCTTGCTTTCTTGTCGATATTGACCATATATCTATCATGGTTTAGATAGACTAGCTTAGGTTTACTTCTTTTGTCTTGATTAGATAATTCGTAGTATTTAATTAAAATCCATAATTCATGTGCACTAATCATTACCATAGGGTTGAGTTAAGAGCTTTTTTGCATTGTATATTTGAGATTTCATTCGAATTGATTTGTTTAATTTTATCTAGGTAGTCAAGATCTCCCATCGCCATAATATTTTCTATCTTTATTGTTGACCCGATATGTTCTATGCATATTGGAATTGGATAAGAAATCAGTTAAAATATTAGTTTAAGTATTCGATGGTTTTATGACGTTATTAAGAAGGATAATTACTATTTTAAAGAATTATTTTCTAAACTTAATTTGTATTTGATCAGTTTTTAGTTTTTACAAAGTATGAAATTGGACCTGTGGTACAAATGGAAACTAGTACTTCCCCCGCCTCCCCGCCCCTGCCCCCGCCCTCGCCCTCACCCTCCCAAAAACAAAGGTTAAGAATGAGAATAAATTAAATTAAAAACTTGATGATGAAAATTATACTCCAAATTGTTTTTGAAGTTGATAATATATATAAAAAACGAGAAACAAAAGTTTTATAATGAATATGAAACTTCAATCTTGTGTTATAAACCATAATTTCGTAACATTTTCTTTAAAATAAAAAAAAGAAGAAGTCATGTGGTAATGATACAATAATTAAGAGTTTGAATTTAAAAATAATCAAATAGCACAACTCTAATTTTATGTTTTGAGCCTATTATATCTTTATGCATGTTTTATGTCCAATTTCAGGTGAAAAAATTCTTGGCTCCGCCCCAACTTCCAAGTTTAAATATCTTGATCAATCAAATTTGAAAGCATGTCAAGATAGAAAATCTTCAAACAATTAAATTACATTTGAGCTACATCACTTATGGAAGAAAAACTTATTGTAATTAGATTTACTGAAGAAATTTTGATTCTCTAGTCATCCAAATAAGATAATTTCTCCGTAATTTCCGCAACAAAAACTAGTTGAACATGGGCTAAAAAAATAAAACATACTAGTTGAAACTCTTGAGTTGCATATTCTATAGTTGGCTAACCCATAAACACAAAAGATGGATAACTAAAATTTTTCATGGGTTTAAAGTGAAGTTGTTAATTATGACAACTTGATTAATGATAATTGAATAAGTAGAACAAATCGACAAAATAAAAATAGCATTATAAATTATGGATTGTTGATGCCGTGCAAGAATTGTCGAGTCCATATCAAAATGTATTATCAGAAGATAAATAATTTAATACTTATTCATTATTGGATTTGGACACTAAAGTAATGTCAAATTTTCATATTGAAAGCAAGTCTAAAGAGAGATTGTGGAAGATTGGGGGCTTGGATGCTTTTGACCCATACCAATGAAGCTTTTCTTTCGTGTTCAAGAAAATACTAGCATTGAATAGGCCAGCTGCTGAGAGATTGATGCATTGAATAAGCCAGATATGAATGTGGCAATCCCATGTCATTTACTCGTGGATAACAATAATAATAATTGTAAATCAGTCCTTCAAAGTATAAATAACTATAAATTATTAAGTCTTTTATTTCTAAAACATTTCAATTTGGGTTTAAATTTTATAATAAAATCATCATTTTAGTAATTTTTTATCTTAATTTTTTCATCCAAATTCATTGAAGAATAATAAGTTTTTCAGCAATGAAAAACTTAATTGAGACTTTTAGAAATTTAATTAAGAACTGATTGAAAAAAAAAATTAAAGGAAAATATTATAATTAACTTTCCGAAAGTTTTACATTTGTCTTTTTCAGGTTAATTATGAGATGAGGCTGCACAAAAATGGGTCAATTGGCTTGATTTGTTGATGGATGTGGTACTAGTAAAATATGGTTGAGCTTTTATGTAGCTGAATATAACTAAACAAAATAAAAAAGAATACAGATGCCACTGATGAAAATTGAGACATCCATCACATTTAGTATTAGGGTAATTATCGTATTAAGGTAGGTTTGACATTTTAGATACGATCAATTCATACTCAACACAATAATTTATTAAATGAGTCTAATTTTTCAATTTATATTGCAAATATATTTGAGATAATATAACAAGGGTTGATACACAAAGTAAATAAGTCATGATAAACTCGTTAATTCATAAATCTAACAACTGTCTAACTCTTCCACCAACAAATTTTCTCTACTAACTCACAAACCCATTAGTTCAAACCATGCAAATTAAATTTTAAAAATCTTATAAAATGATTAAATCATTCAACTTAAAGCCTTAAATATTTAATGATAACATCCAACCACCATAATATACAAAGCAATTAACTAATTTAAACACCTAAGAACATAATTTAAATATTTAATTAAAACTAAAAATCTTATGAAATTTATAACACTCATAAGACATTCATGGTCGACCTATTATGCAACTTAATTTATATATATATAAACTTGTGAATTGGCGAGTTATTAGCAAATTAACAGTTTTAATTTATTTATAACTTAAACATGTTTATCGTTAAATTGACCAATCTGTTTCAACTCAAATACATGAGCACTCAACTATGTCATGTCTAGTATTATTAGTACTCTTATTTGCTACATTCAAGAGACAAGAATGGTAGTATAAGTTTTTAGGTACAACTAAGTTATTTTTTAACCTTAACTCCATCCGGAAGGAGTTAGAGGAGTGTAATAATCGCTATAGATTAGTTACCTAAGTGATTTTATTAGCATATCACTTTTACTCATTCTTCAAGGGGCAAAAAAAAAAAAAAAAGGAACAAGGAAAAATAAGTCCCAACTACTAATTTAAGTAGGTTGCGGATTTACTGAAAACATGTACTATTAAAATTGAAAAAAGTACATGTTTGGTCAATAGGGATGGAATTCTTGAAATTGTTGGTCCATTGAATGTTAACTAATTTTGTAGAGGAAAAATTTAACTTCGGTTGAACAATTTTATTACCCACCCACCCCCCGAGGGGGTTTCTAGTGTGCTCTTGAATCTTGGTAAGAGATGCCTTTCTACAATAATAATTTGTCGGCTAACTTGTTTAAAGTGTCAACCTATAAAGGGTATTTTAGGAAAATCTCAATACTTTTTTAAAAGAAAAAGAAAACAAAAAGACAAAAATATTGTGTTACAACATAAAATTTCTCATTTTTTATTTTCTTCTTCTTTTTGCAAATCACGAACACCCATTTTTATGTAATATTAGTTGAGAAGATGAAAAACAAGAGAGGAAGAAGGAAAAGAAAAAAACAGATGAAAAGAAAAATGAGAAATTTTGTGTTTTAACATAGCATTTTTTGTTTGTTTATTGTTTTTTTAGGATTGATATCTTTGTCTTTTTATTTTATTTTTCTTAAAAATAGATTGATATTTTTTATAAAAAAAAAGTGAACAGTAAATTACCTAAAAACCCCTTATAGGTTGACCGCTTAAAAGAAAAAAGGTTGACTTAACCAATTTGAATGAATTCTGCCCAAATTAATCAAATACGCTAAAATATGAAATGTTAGGAATTTAATAATTGGAAGAAAAAAAATGTTAGAAACTCTAAATGTTTGGGTCAAATTGTACCAATTGCTCTTTGTGTTAAACCTCATTGTTTTTTAAGGTGAAAATGAGATAGTGTTATACAAAAATGTTCGAAGAAGGGCTTGATTAACATTTAGAGGAAATTTGATGTAGAAATTTGTAACAAAACAAATATTAAACAGACATGAGTAAAGATTGCTCTCTCAAAAATTCATACTTAATTAATAAATTTTATACTCCTTTGGTCCGGAATTTGAATATTCATATTTGATTTACTCTAAAATTTTAAAAAGAATCTAACTTTAAGGGATTTATTACATTATTGTTACTATTAATTTAGTTAGTTGTAGAACCAATTAGTTATATATAAATTAAAATGTCATGTGTATAATCTAACTAAAATAAAGCAAGAAAATTATAAGAAATAAAATCAATGTCTTTAAAGAATTAAGACTGAGACAACATATTCCATCTATGATTAATCCTAGGTTTTGACCCACCAGTAATGAGTAATTTTTTTTAGCTATAATAATCAGTAATTTAAAAGTTCAAATTTAATTATAATTTGCTTTTAATGCAAACCGCTCAAATTTTGCTCTCGATTTTTTTTCTCTTTTTGAAAGGAATTGTCATACTTCCACTAACTTCGATTTTACTCTCGAGATTAGCGGGCTGATTATATAGAAACAAATTTGAATCTCTTTAATTTGTACATGTTTGTTGGATTAATCTTTTTAATTTGAATCTTTACTCTCTTGTTGATGATGTTGAGAAAGAAATATTTTTAATAGAACTAACTATTTGGAGAAAATTAATTTAGATAAATTTGTAGTCGAATTATTTATTTCATTGTTACGAATTTTAATTATTCGAGAATGTTTATGACTTTTTTAATGATTCATAATATTTAAGAATTAAAGAGTATGGTTGGTATTTTTAATGTAAATATCTATTATATATTTTTTATTTGAAAACATAATTATTTTATTTTAAAAACATTTAAACAAGTTAAAATATAATTATAATTAATAAGTTGATTGCATTCATCAATTCATTAATGACAAACAAAGACAAGAATAAGGATCTTTACATTTGTTTTTCACAATATTCTTAACCTTTCTAACCATAGTATAAGGAATCTAGTTGAATTCATTTTCTCCGAAATCATATTCCTAAATCACTTTATTTTCCCATCAACCAAAAATAAAGTACATGAGTTAAAGTGTGCAACTATTTACAAAGTTTGCTACAAATTTAATTATTAATATTAATTTGATTAATTAAAAATAGTCTAAATACTATGCCTCAATTTATAGTCCAAAAAACAGTTGATGAATTAATTTGTTAATTCATGTAAAATATAAACCGTGGTTTCATATCCAACACAATTTATATAGTAAAAAAAAAAAAAATTGTTGTAGAAGGAGGTGGCAAAGCATAAATAAAATATACGAAAATAATATAAGGATAAGAATAAGAATAAAATTTTTTGAAGATATTTTTAAAAACCGATCGAAAATAATTGAATGACATTTCAATTTTAAATTTTTATTAATTACAACGTTGAAACATTAAAAATAAAATAAAAATTACAACATTGAATGATATACAGCACAGCTGATATGACTGTTGTCTGCCTTTGCCTTATAAACCACTCAATCTCCATGTGCATTTCCTGCCTCCTAAATTAGAGGAAATACCACCGGATTCTCTATTTTATTCATTGTTTCCTCCTATATCTCATCTATAAATAAGTGTCATATGTTCTTTTAACTTTTTTTGGTTTTTTTAAAAAAAAATTGTTGCGACATTAAATAAAAAATCACCATGTAGGACTATTGTTCGATTACTGTTGCTTCTGCTCTAAAACTAGGGAGAAAACTGGCAAGAAATGAGAAATTCGACAGGAACTCTCCTTTTTTTTTCCTTTTTTGGAGAGGCACAGGAAATCTCTTATTATACCAAGTTTGCTCATATAAAAAGACTAACCTTCCTACTCTCCGGGGATTGTTATACTTTGTAAATTAAGATAATAAAACACATTTCTTTTGCTTCCCTTCATTGCTCCTAAAATACGCCCTATCTTTAAAAAAAAAGAAGATATATTAAAAAAACATTGTGTTTGGTTTTTAGACTCTTCTTTTGCTGAGGAAAATTTAGAGTATATTTGGATAGATTGTTAAAATCAATTTCTTAATTTTTAATAAAATTATATTTTAAAATATATTTTTTAATCTTACATCTGAATTCTACTTAATCACATGAACAATATTTTATTATTATTTTTTAATTAAAATTATAATATCAAATAATTTATTAATTATACTTTATACATTTTATAATATTATCAATCAATCAACTTTCAATATTTTAATTACGTTTACAAAGTTTACATTTTAGTATATATTTTTACACATGTTTATGCTTGTAAATATTCTTTCTATTCTATTGTTATCTTTAACTAAAGTTTCTGCCCTCCCTGATATATACTCTCTCTCTTTCTCTCTCTTTCTACGCTGAACTGAACTCTCAAAGTAGGCCTGACATAATGGGCAGACTGAGTGTACAGAGTTTTTTTCTGTTTTTTTTGCGCAAATGAGAAAATAGAGACCGACCCTATCTTTTGAGGGGCCTGGAAATTTAGAGGCATTAATTGAGCATTGAAAGGAACGAAAGGAGAAAGGCTGAAAGAGAGAGAAATATTGGTGGTTGAGTTGCTGTAAAGAATCAGATGGCAGATTTGATATTATTTCAGAAACACTTAATTTTGATAGTCTAGGTTGTGAGAGCTTGTGGTCCTAAGGAATTTACTTTCCTTGCAAATTGCCTCACGGATCGTACTGGTTTTGCATTCTGTGCTTGGTTGTTGTCTTCTCTCCTATTTTGATTTTAAGCTGAATAAAAAAAAAAACACCTAAATTATCAAGTTACTAACTTTGTGAAGATGAATACAAGTTTACTCGGATTAGATTTCTAAAAGTGATTTTTGTTTCGGTAAAAATTATTGTGTTTGAATGAAATTTTTTTAAAAGGGAATTGAAAGTTTGATATGATATTATTGGAAATTCATATTATTGACAATATTGTAAATCTAAAAAATATAATTCATAAATTATTTGAGATTGTTATTTTAATTAAAATGTATTGAGAAAAGTAGTATATTTATGCCAATAAATAAGACTCCTGTGTGGGGTTTGAGAAGAATTTAAAATTTTAATACGATACAAATTTTAGAGGGGATTTGAGAAACTTTTTTGGACAGAGATGAAAAAAGAGTTTTTGGATCAATAATAGAATATAGTTCATTCAATTATGATCATAAAAGAATTGTGGGACAAATAAAACCTAACCGGAAAGACAGGAACTGCTGGCTGCCAGTGACGGCATGACTTTGGCATCCGAGCAGCGCCGGCTGTTAGCAAGGGTGTTGTACTGCCCTATAGTGAAGAATAAGAAAGATAGATACACTTGGCTGAGTCCCTATAGTGAAGAATAAGAAAGATAAATACACTTGGCTGAGTCCCTATAGTGAAGTTAATTCAGTCATTATGAATGACTCATTTTGTCAAAGATAATAGTCCTAAAATTGACAGAATTAATTGAGAATTTAGTAGTTATAAAGAAAATAAATCATTCATTCATAAATCATCTTTCAAACAAATTAATTAGGGTTTTATAGATTATGTCTTGAGTCTTGACTCATTTATGGAACATATATAGTAATGATAGAGACATTGCTTTAAACTATATATTTTGGTGAAGTTGATATAATTATACGAATTTCGTGTGTGCATGTGACATTATTAAATTTCTTTTGAGTAAATTAATTTCATATTGCTAACATTAATTAATAACTAGCTTCTGTGCCTATAAATAAATATGCTTTGACGAGTACGAATGCATATTCAACATTTGAGCAGCAAATTAAAGTCCTCAGAATTCTCTCTCCTTTTTTTTTCACAGAAATGGAATTCTTCTTCATTTCAATCTACGCTCTTTGTTTCATCTACCTCATATTCAAACTATTCACGTTATTCTTTCGAAGAAATCATCAATGTTGTTATATGCTAGCGTATGAATGTTATAAGGCCAAAGACAGTAGGAAACTAGACTCAAAAAAATGTGCTACCGTTTCCTTGAGAAACACAAATCTTGGTCTGGAAGATTTCAGGTTTCTCATGAAAACCATGGTCAATTCTGGGATAGGGGAAGAGACATATGCCCCAGAAAATGTCCTTTTGGGCAAAGAAGAATGTCCTAGTTTATCCGATTCGTTATCGGAGATGGATGACATTTTCTTCCAAACATTAGACAATCTTTTTGCAAAATCAGGGATTTCCCCACAAGAAATTGACATACTTGTGGTGAATGTATCCTTACTTTCTCCATCTCCATCTCTATCAGCCCGTGTTGTGAATCGTTACAAGATGAGGCCTGATATTAAGGCCTTTAATCTCTCTGGAATGGGGTGCAGTGCAAGCGTTGTTGCCATTGATTTGGTCCAACATTTGTTCAAGACACATAAGAACTCAATTGCCATTGTTGTCAGCACGGAATCTCTGGGTGCAAATTGGTATTGTGGCAGAGAAAAATCCATGATGCTTTCAAATTGCTTGTTTCGTTCAGGTGGTTGTTCAATGCTCTTTACTAATAATAATTCTTTAAAGTCTCGAGCCATCTTGAAGTTGAAATGCATGGTGCGTAATCATTTCGGGTCGGATAATGATGCGTACCAATGTTGTATCCAGGTGGAAGATGATCTTGGATACCGAGGTTTTCGTCTCACCAAGAAACTCACAAAAGTTGGAGCTCATGCTCTTGCCTTGAATCTAAGAATCATGCTTCCTAAAATCCTTCCTTTTTGGGAAATAATTCGATTTATGTATGTACAATGGAAGGAAAGTACTACTAAATCTATCAGCAAAAGTGGTACTAGTTCAGTTATAGAAGGAGCTTGTCCAAATCTTAAAACCGGACTACAACATTTTTGTATACATCCTGGTGGAAAGGCTGTCATTGATGGTGTGAAAATGTACTTAAACCTTACCGAATATGACGTCGAACCTGCTCGGATGGCGCTTTACCGGTTCGGGAACACGTCGGCAGGTGGCCTTTGGTATGTTTTAGGTTACATGGAAGCTAAGAAGAGACTTAAGAAAGGTGATAGAATAATTATGATTAGTCTTGGAGCTGGTTTTAAATGTAACAATTGTGTATGGGAGGTGATGAGGGACTTGGGTGATGCTAATGTGTGGGAAGATTGCGTTGATAAGTATCCTCCTAAGGCCCTAACTAACAGGTTTATGGACAAGTATGGATGGATCAATGATCAGGCACTCAACTTTGTTAACCTGAACGACGTAGATAGGAAATTTTTGGAAGACTTTCTGTGACACGAGTTATTCTCGCTGAAGGGGAATCTCCTTTGATGAGATTTGAGAAGCTTTTTACTTTTCACCATCATAAATAAGTTGAACTATATATTTATATATATGGTTGAAGTACTAGAAGAAATTAATTGGGGTAGTAATTGTTTGAAAAGTGCAGGTTGATATCTACCACAATCTGAGATGCTGCAGAAATAGTTATTAGGAATTCTTCTGTATTGTTTGCCATATATATAAAAGCTTTAATAGTTTCATGTAATATTTCGCTAGTTTTTAGAGAAATTTTTCGTTTTCATTTTTTGTTTTATTGAGAGGAATGATTTACATGATATATGATAATAACATATGTTTCTTTGGACGATCAAACCAACTTATATGTAGTCACTGATATTTGTATAATGTGATAAAGTTTCTTTCATTTTATCATTTTATCTTTTAATTTAAAATTAAGAACTTAATTTATTTATTAGTTGTCTACATTAATATTTGTCCTAAGTTTATAATACATAAAATTACATTAATGGGGAAGGGACAACAATTTTGTATTTTCTCTCTTATCCTCTTCAACAGATGAATAAATATATATGCCATAACTTTATCTCTTACCATGCACTTTGTGCCGGATTATGCCAAGCAGTGATAGATGTTATATCAATTTTCTTTAAAATGTTGGTACTTTTTGTGGAAGGTCTCTTAATTCTTAAAGATCCTCTAGCTACGTACAAGCAAGCTGGAGCTTTTATTAAATTAATCACGTGAAAAATGTACACATCATAATATGAAAGCTGTACTAAGTGACTTGGTAGTTTAATTTAGTAGTTAGGTATTAATTATGTCACATAAAGTTTGTGACATTGTGGGGGGTTTTTTTGAAGCCATATTACACAATTGCATTAAAGTCTATGGAAGACATGGGAGCAAAGCAAGCTTTGTGGGCAAATCTTCTAGACATACAGTTGCTTGGATAGATGCTGCATATGCAGTGTTAATAAATTATGCATCTCTCTTGGTTCTTGTCTTATCCGTTTAAAATCAACCATAAATTAATTTTATAAAAAAATTCATATGCATGAAAAAAAGAAAAAAGTACTCCTTTTATCTAAAATTGAATTTCTTGTGTTTAATTTTGGACAGAAATTAAAGAAAAGGAAGTTACTCTAATTAGTACTAGTAGTGGGACTCATATATTGTGTTAATAAATCCCTTAATTAGATTATTTATGATGCCTCATGAAAATAATATGTTTATATTAAAAAAAATATTCAATTTAAATATTATAAAAAATTTAAACAATTGATTTTGAAGGATAAAGTAAACAAGTTCGAGGATTATACATTGCATTAGGTAAGAAACGGAAACTCCATAACGGGTATACATGTTTTTTATGAAAATAATAATAATAAATGATTTGATGATTCATCACTTGTATGAAGTTGCAAATGAAGGTTTGAACATAATTTAAATTTGATTGCTCTGATTAAAATTTGTAATGGACTTCATTTAAATTTAATCTAGATTAGTGTTTATCAACTTCTCATTTAACAGCGATATATGAGACCTTGCATCGTTTAGTATAACAATTCAGTCATCCATTACTTTCAACGTTTATATATTTTTCAAATCTATTTTTCCTAACGTAAATGTAAACATGTCACGGTGCAGGAAGATGAATACAATTCGTAGAGATTGTGGTATGCTGAGAAAGCTAGGGCTGATCCAAATTTTGAACATGAGTATATGGCATTGATTAGAAGACCAAGAACCATGGAAGAATTATTCTGGGAAGAGATGGGGAAGTTTAGGGCTGCGGCAACGACATCATCAATCCTGCTGGTATTAGAGGTTGGAAAGGTCGAGACTTTCGATTCTAAGAGCAATTGTACAGTTTGTTTGCAAGAGTTATGTCATGGGTCCATGCCCATGGCCATTGACTTGCCTTGTTCTCATGTTTTCCATAGAGATTGCATTGTCAAATGCCTAAAAGAAAGCCATACTTGTCCTTTGTGTAGATTTAGGCTGCCAACTTCTATACAAAATGAGCTTTATATATGACCAAATTCTTTGAAAATGAGAGAAAGAAAAAATTAATTTGATAAGATTGTTTTTTTTTTTTTGTGGAAAATATATTAAGTAGTAAGAATATATAATTGATAGAAGAATAGAATGAGTCCCACTTAATTGAAAAATAATAAGCTAAAATTCTTTCTACTAAATATATAAAATTTGTAAGATAAATATTTTCTATATGTACTGTGGGTTTCCGTTTCACGAAAGTGCTCTGGAGCTAAATACTTGAGAAAAATTTCTCAGCTTTGATTTGCATCCAAGTATCCTCTTGATGGTGTTTGATACGATTCATCAATATTGAAAATAGTTTAAATTTTGTAGCATTTTGACTTAAGAAAAATTAAGAAATATATTTATTACACTTTTTTGAAACCGGTCTTACAACTTATTATATAGTTGAATTATAAATATATTTCTTAATTTTTTGGAACTGCTCCTACCACTTATAAAACCGATTCTACAACTTATATATAGTTCTCATTCAAGATCTCTAGAGCCTATTATGAAAAATAATTGTTACACATTCTATCTTGAACAAGACGATTTTTGTTTGGTTTAGTTCCAATTGAATTAGTTAAAATTTTAAAATAATTGACAAAATTAAACCATCAAATTTTAAAAAATTACTCATTCATTCTATTCGGATTCGGGGATCTTGATTGAGTTGTTTCATTTCTTCTGGAACAATCACAAACACTTTTTTCAAGCCAAAGGGAGAAGAAGAGCGGCAAAAACTCTTGAAAGAGTAACCAGCAAGCCCACTCCGTCCGATGTCAAGCAAACGTTCCATTTTTTTAATACTTCTCAACTTTAACTTGAATTGAAATTAAACATAATTAAATAAATGAAATTTGATGTGATAAAGAGTACTCAATTTTTCTCAATAGTTATACCTTTTGGACTAAAATCAAGGGAATATTCTTTACGATTTTTGTTAGTTGTATCATTTGCTTAAAAAAGAACAAAGCTATTTATTTTTCTACTACGTACAGTACATACTTTTTATTAATGGTTTCTAGGAAATTTAAAACTTCATATTAGGTGACTTTAATTGTGGTTAGCATCATTCAATTTCAATTGACGTCTATCCAAAATGGTTTTATGTGGGGCAAAGTATTTCACTGCCCCTCAAACTTTCAACGAACAGTGATATTAGTTATTGAACTTTAAAATAAAAAGTATTAGACATTAAATTTACAGAACGTCTAAGTATTTGCCCTTATAGTTAACATATGAGATGCATGCAACCCTTAAGAGGGTATTTTTGTCAAAAAAATATAAAAAATTTTAAAGGTCAAACTTAGAAGTTCTTAAAAGTCAAGAGTATTATTAAAATTAAAAGTACTTATTTTTATTTTATTTCGTTTCCTCCCTCTTCTTCTTCTTTCTCAATTGAAAGAAACAATATATCCACCTATATATACATATATATATATATATATATATTGTTTATTATAAATCATAACTCAAATATATATATATATATATATTTATTGAGCATGAAAATTACTTGACAAGACACTATCCAATTTATTGTCACATTGTGAAATTGATATGGTTGGTTAGTCCATTTGTTCTTATAATAGCCACACGAAAAAAAAAAAAAAATGTTACAATGAGCCTTGAACAACTTGCTGTAGTAATTCTTCTCTATTAGTATTATTTTTATTTGAACTACTTATTAGAGTGATTCTATTACTTGAGAATAAGGAAATTCTCTCAATTATTTCCTTTCATGTATAATTAATTTCTCTTAACCCAAAAATTAAAAAACTAAAATTTATTCTAAGTTATGATAAATCATTTGTCACTTCTAATTTTAACTAAAAAAGAAATTGAAATTAAGTTTTCCTTTAATTAGAAACATGACTCTAGTCAGATTAACTTTTATTTATTCCAATGGTTAGAATAATAATATTATATTAAGGCAGATGCATGTTCATGTTCAATACATTTTCCTTTTGGGAAAAAAAACACAAGATTTTTATTTTAATTGTGGGTTAAATCGATAGAACAGAAGTGCCATGCGCCAAGAAACATTTTTAATTTTTTTTTATTCTTCACTTCTTATTCTCCTCCTGATCGTTAATTTGCACTGAAATTTGAGAAAAAAATTAAATGAAACTGACATTTTTTAAACTTGAAAAAAATAGAACCAAAATTTAATTTCTAAATCATCCACCTGTTTTTTGTTGATCTATGCACTTTGTTTTGTTTTAGGTCAAAAGAGCCTTTTGATAAAGATTTCTGCATTTAAAAAATCCTCTCTAACACCTTCTAAGAGAAAGTGTCTAAAAATCAAATTTCTATAGTTTATCAAGTTGAAGATTCAAAAACCACCAACAAAACCGTAATCAAAGGACTCGAATAGCATCGATTTTGAAGTAAAATTCGCCAAAAAAGATTCAAAGCACGTCATGATCTTATGACAGATGAAGAAGATTCATTACTAAAACAATTTCGGATATATCTCCATTAAACATACCTTAAGTTTTTTACACTTATTAAAATAGTTTTTCATTCAAATTACATATTTAACAACTAATTAATAATGTCTAAACTTTTTTTGTTAATAAGTTGGACTCAATTAATGTCAAATGAATCATTTAAATACAAAACTCTAAAATACTCTCCTATTATATATACTTTCTTTTCATTCTCGAACTTAAAAAAAGAAAGAAAAAGAAGTCATTTTAAAATCCAACTCAAATTAATCCTCAGTTTTTCATTGATAAAAAATATATTTTTGTTTGTCTTAAAAATTATTATTTTTGTTTTTCTGATTCTTTTACTCTAATAGTCATGAGTTTTATTTTTATTTTAAAAAAAAGTCATTGTTCTCTGTTTCTTTTTTTCTTTTACTCGTCGGTGTTTGTGTTAATAAATTTATGAAAAACTATTAGCAGGCAAATGAACGTGGAAATTAACCAATTTTATTACTTTTTTTATTTTATTTTAACGGATGGCCTGTAATTTTGGTTTAGACTTCTATGCGGCAACCAAAAGTTCAGCGCCCAAAAAATATAAAAATGAGACACTTTTGTAGGTATGTCGCAGCTAAAAAACCGTATTCTGCAAATATATATATATATATATATATATATATACAGTGGGAACTAAGATCTAAGCCACTGATAAGTAAGTAAGATTATTTTCCTTTCATTATAAATTTATATGTTTACTTTTAATTTGGTATAGAAATTAAACCAAATAAAATAAAATTGAAATTTCATATATGATGTAACGTAGCATTTTTATATATATATATATATATATAGAAAAATATAAATTTAAAAATTGTGAGTGAGCTGAAGTATCCATTATTTTGGGGAGATGGCTCTCAAAGTGCCTAAATTAAGGAATTATATCTCATATTCAGGTATTTCGACTGTTATAAGCATCACCAATCTCATCTTATGTTTCAAACTGTGAAAATTGTTTGTTAGCTTTCTTTCATGACTATGAGCTTTGGTCGTGGAATACATGGGCTTTCGATTTATACCACTAGGCCTTGGGTTAAAGCCACGAGTTTAATTTGTAGAACAAATTTGGAGATATTTCGTTCATAATATATTACAATAAAGCGATTGAGCTATTCATAATAATTAATATTACAATAAACCATGCTAACCAGAAGACAAGTGATAAAGTTTATAAATAAAAAAGAAAAAGAGACAAGTGATGAAGCTAAATCCCACTTAAAGCTAAACCCTATCAAGTAGTACTCCCAATAACAAGTTAACCTATCCAACCACAACTAAACAAGCATCATAGGTCTCTAAGAGCTTCTGTAATAAGTTCAGGATGTTCCCTTGCATGAATCAATGCAAGGTTGAACGTCATGAAAACAATTTCCTTAAATAAGAAGGATACTGCAGTGATGGAAGTTAGAACCACAGTGATATGTTCATTTCGGAACTGTATGACAATAGCCGAGGTTATAGCCAAAACAATTTCAACAAATCCCGAATCTTCAATCTCATCTTCGGGATGCCTTCCTCTCGGTGGTTGTTCTTCTGATTGCATTAGTTGAGCTTCGAAGCGAAGAGCGTTTCGAAACCACATACAAATAAAGTACATCAAAGTACACAAGAAACTTAAGAAAAATAAATACATTGAAGCCAAAGAAATTTTGGATGTTAATTGACCACCTAACCACGTAGAGGCAAGGGGAAAGAAGAGAATTAGAAATGATTTAACATTCCAGGACAGCATAAATGCATATAAATTCCTATTTTCTTCTCCGAAGAAACAGCGAAGGTCTCGGCATCTATTGATTACTGCAAACACAATCAACTTCCAAATTCCAAAGTTGACTACAAATACAAAGCCATCAAACACTAGAACTCTAACTGGCATGGGTCCCAAATCAATGTTTTTTTTCTGAGATGGGGTGGAATCTAACATATGCAGGAAAAGCTTGCATTCGGGAGAAGCATTAAAAGTAAATAATGCAACAAAATATATAATAGCAGAGATTGCAAACCATGCTTTGACCCATTGTTTTGTAAGAAGCCGGAAACAGATTGCTTTTACCCCCATAGCTGCTTTGGATGCGTGCTCTGTAATTGCTCTCAAACGCTGGATATAATGCTCTGCAAATGGGGAAGATGAGAAGGAAATGAGTAGCCAATTGACAAAGGCGCTTTCTATACACGCTGTGCAACTAATTCGTGATCTCTTCCACATGTTTCCTTGATCGTTTCTATTTTTGTTCGCAGAGATGATCATATAAGTAGTATTACTTCTTGCTGTATGTTTGGTCAAAATATTTCATTTTGACGCCACCAGAGATTCTGGGGCAGGAAAGTCGAACTATGAATCACGTAAAAAATTTGATGCAAAGTTTGTATGTTAAAGAATTTACCTTTTTAAAATCTTATAGAATGCTTTTATGTTAGTAAGATTTTCTTCGTTTTCTCAATGGCCAAATTTTTCCTAATCAACAAAACTGAATAATGGAATTAAAAGAATAACATGATTAAATAAAAAAAAATGTGCAAGAAAATAATATAATTTATTGATTTAATAATAAGAGATAATAATAAAAACATTAGTAATCACTACACAATATGAATAAATTGATTCTCACTTAGCGACTAATTAAGCTTTTCTAACTTATATCTACAGAGCACATATTAATCCTTTAGTAAGAAAATAAAGAAGAGAATAAGTAAAAATAGAAAAGAGTGAATTTCACTCCTCTTCTGATTGCAATAATTCACATCTGAAGTGTTTCTTCCTTTTCTGAGTGGAACGTCATCATCCTTATGACGAAAATTGAATAATAGAATTAAAAGATTGAAATTAAGAATTACTAGCTTAGTTAGTTTTAAAAAATTAAATAAAAAAAAGTACTGGTCGCTTCTTCGCCATCCTAATAAGGAAGATGTTTCTTCTAACCCAAGTGAACCAAATTTGGAATAGCACATATCTATTTTGGTGTGGTGGTATTGAATGGGTGAAACTGATCCTGTAAAATGATCTAATATCCTTTAATCCGTATTATCTTTCAAGACATAATACAGTAATAATACGTCCGAGAAAATAAAGAATATCAATGGTATGATTGAGTGATAGAAATTATAATAGAATAGTTAAGTAAAACATTTGTAACTTATTTAAAAATTCATATTTAATTCTGATTAGTCAGTAAGGTTTTCCTAGTACGAATATAATAAATATTTATGGCAACTCAACTCTTTAAAAAACTTAGGAAAATGATCTGTTTATCTTTCTTTTTTTAAAAAAAAAATACACCCGATCTTTTTAATCTATCAATTATTCTCATAAGTTTCTTTACACTATATATATATATATATATATATATATTACAATATGTTTATTTATCATAAATATGAAATCTTTTTAATTAAAATCCTCTTCCCTTTGTTCTCTCTCATCTTTCCTTCTTGATTGGGAAAAAAAAGAACGCTTTTGCCTTGGACAATGATCCCCCCGCCCCCTCCCGGGTCCCGAAACAAGAGAAGAAAAAAAAAAGAATCAGTGTAGTTTTTATAAATAAATAAAAAACAAAAGAAAGAATGTGATAGATTTGTTCTAAAGAAAATTAGCATTATTTTTATTTTAAAAAATGTGAAATTTTGATTTAGTCCCTAAACTAGTTAAAAAATATCGGTCAATTTTTTTTTAAATTACCAATTAAGCCCGCCTCTTTTTCTTAACTGAGTCATTTTTTTCCTTTACAAATAAAAAGATTAATTTACAACTTTTTTTTGAAAAATGAAGAACTTAATTGACATTTTCAAACATTTCAGGACTACATTAAAATTCGCCGGATAACATTTACACACTTTATTGTGTGTAAAAAAGTTATTCTTTTCATATTTTAAAGTTCTTTATCTTTTTTTTTTATTAGTGAATTAGGTTACTTCCTCAAATATTTTGATTAAATTTAACTAAGTTAACTTTTGCTGGTCTTTTTCTTCAAATGTTCTAGACACTTTTTGAAAATCACTATTTACACTTCTCAATAACTACCAACAATTATTATTATTATTGAAATGAAAAAATTAAAGAGTAATAATTGCTGTGTTCCTGCTAACAAATTATTTCAATATAAATTAATTACTTATGATAATATTAAAATAATAATTCATATAATGGTGAAGCATCGGTGAAGATTGAGCAATTATGGATACATCTAAGGTTATATTTTAATGAATTGAATGGGTAGAAATTATATATTTATCAACAATAATCGTATTGACACTTTTTCAATTGCGAATCTTATTTTTGCGTATAGTTTGTAATATTTTAGGGAATATTCTTAAATTGTTTAACGGAGAGAGAGACTTTTTGAGCGGACATGCCCCTGCCTCCTCTGCAAAAATATTCATGGCTGCTTGTCAATAGTTATCACCAATATATGCCTATAAGTATCAGTTGAAGCCATCCAACCATTCTTGCACGCCCATGAATAAGAGTAACTCCTAAGCTTCTAAGCTTGTAGAACTATCATACCTGGAAAGAAGCAAATTACACATCATAAGCATCAAAGAAGCAAAAGGCCAGTCTACTCTTACTCAGTCTATGAACTCTCAACCAGCTAACTTGGGCAAGGCTTATGGCAAACACGAACTTTTACTACAGAAACTTTCGGTAGGACCATATTGAACCCCCCCCCCCCCCCTTCTACGCAACGCAATCTATATATATATATATATATATATATATATATAAAAGTTGTTTCACATTATACCACACAATGACACGTGTCATAATAATTTTTAATTAAAATAAGTAATAAAAAAAATTAAATGCAAGCTAAAATGGTAAATTAAATGCAAGTTGTAAGGTATACAAATGTCATTAGAATAGTTGTATGACAATTCAATATTGAAGCCCATTAAATAATAAAACTATCCCACGTGCTATTACATCTCAAAATACTTTTGAGATTGAAAAAAAAATATTTTGATTGAAAGTTGTATTGCATACACAACTGTTGATTGAAAGCAGAATTTTAAAAAATTGCATATTATCTTCAAATTGAAATAGACTTACTAAAATTAGTGTATAGACTTACTTATCTTTTTTTTAAAAATAAAAAAAAATCTTGCAGATTTTCCCCCCTAATAGTTGTCACCTTCTAATTCTTAAATTTGACAAGTAAATCTAAACAATCTTAAACTCTCAATCTTATTTCAAAGATTATATATTTCTTATATGTGTGATTCAATTCTATTTAAAAAATTATATTTTAACTTTGATCAATTAAATTATCAAGTTAATCTTACAAATTAAATAAAAATATAAAAATTAAATTATATAAGATACCCATAATAAAAATATATTCTTTAAAAATGATATAATTCTATCAAAATAAAAAAAATATTCCATAAAAATGCTATAATTCTATCAAAATGATAAAATTTTGAGATATTTTAAAAAATACAATTTAATATAGATTATTATCTTAGAAAATGAACCTATTGATTAATTCAAATATAATTAAATATTCAATTAAATTAGTAAGTTAATCTTTCAATTTCTCCCATCCCAAAAGTTAATCATTCAAAATATGTTTTGAAATAATTCAAGTTAATATTTCAAAATGTTTTTTGGAAAATAAATCTTCCACTATATTTAATATCTTTTGAATTATTTTTTAACTAATCTATATCCATATCACAAAAGAAATATTTCCATTTTTCCTAAAAGACAACTCCACAATAATTGACTCTATGGAAATCATCACCAAATTTTGCTCCTTTTCTGACGTCATTTTCCAATTCACTTTAAATCTATTTCAAACTTTTTCTTTTTTTAATGGAGACAAATATTCACACTTATCTTTGTTTGAATTTCAAAATCATAACTTTCCAAAATCAATTACATAGAGTTTTTTATCCTATCCACATTTTGGTGTTGATTTGGAGAAGTTTTGGGTGTATACAAAAGTAGCAACAACTATTGTTTCCTGATTATCTTTTATTTATTTGATTATTATGTACTAAGTTTTCATGATATATTTGTAATTGTTTAGTGACATTTGGAAAAATCATTTTGTTGTTTTTATTTTCACCTTCAGTTGATTATCTAATATTTCAATAAGTTGACACAATTAATTGGTATAAATGAAATGCTTTTATTCAGTTACTAGGCTTAATTTGATTTTTTTTAATTTAGTTTTTGCATGATATATCAAAAGAATCATGAATGCTAAAACAAAAATGAGGATTGTAATTGAGAATGAGGATGGTCATGACTCTTGCTACCATGATCAAGAATGGGGGGATTTGAATCTTATGGTGAAGCTTTCTTTTGAAACGGAGAAGCATAATGTCCCGCTACAACATTTACTCGCATTGATAAAAGAGTATTTAGTTATATATGTAAATTTAATATTCAAATTCACATCAAAGAAATTTTTAGAAATATATATAAATTTATTATATACTATGAAAGACAAGATGAAAGTTTTTTTTTCCATTAGATGGATTAGACATTGAGTAAGAAAAAGAAACGATGTGCGGTTACTTTGCAAAGCAAAGCAAATATTTATTAGCTTTTAAAATCTCTGCTTTAAAATCAAAATATCTTTCTTATTTTTGTTTGTTTTAGAGAGACGATTAAAAAATAAATATATAATTATCTTTTTATAAGTTATATTTTTCAAATTTTGTTAAAAGTACTATTTCATGCGATGAATGGATGCAAACTAAATTAAAGATAGAAAAATTAGTCCAAATGGTTCTGCATGTTTGAAATTTTGGTAGTTAAAGTTCGATATTTTTAATAATAACCTATAAAATCTTATATCTTTTAACATTTTTCTCGATAAAAAAGTAATTTTCATGGAGCGCACTGGGTGTAATGCTAGTTCTAACAAATTTAGTTTACATTAGCTCCCTACTTTTTGGTTCAATATGCAGTTTGTGTTTCAAGAGTTACATTTCTATCAAGATGTGGTATACACAGCGGAGAGAAGAAATGATATCCACAGGGACCCTCGACTTATCGCTTCCTGCCAAGCTTTACCAATAGTACCAATTGATAGTTGTCCTGCAACAATCACAGAAAATTATTAATGATCCTTCCTTCACCACCCCAGGGAATCTAGGCTGTCCATATTTCTTGATAAACTGCCTATAATTATTTTCTCTATGAAGGAGACATAAGTGCTATAGACAAATATGGCATAGTAAACTTTAATAGGCAGAACCAGAAAATATACCTTTGGTATTAAAGATTGATCCCTTGAAGGCAATGAAATAATGAAATAACATTGATGTACCTTGATGATCATGCAAAAGACAGTTTACTCAGAACATAGATAGTAACCAATCAAACAAAAGACATTTTGTGAAAACAAAAAGCCTCTCAGGATTAAACAAGCTCACAGAGTGAGTGGGAATAGCAATACTCAGAAGAAAATAGCGCAGCAAGAGTTCAGCAGAAGTGTATGATAGACTTGCTCAAGACAGACTTGTTAGGCCACAGAATTAATCATCTTGTATTTGATCATCAACTACACAACAAGTATACTCCTATCTAAGTACACAATTCAATTTTACTCGTTTACTTCTTCCTCAGCACATTGCCAGAAAATCATTTTCCCTGGGTACGTTGGATATGCTTCATTTTGTAGCAAGTCTGGTAAAAAGTGTACCTCATTAATGCGTCCGCATTGTGAAAGAAAGAGTCTAAATTGTGTAAAAGAATCAGGTCTAGAAGAGTTACATTTGGTTTGCAATGACAGTACGCAATAATTAAACTACCAACTGACCCTAAGAGGTATGCCAACAAAAGTAAGGCCAGGAGCAAGTTCTGGTGGGAAGACATACTTGTACAACGGTCCATCGCAATTGTCATCAACAGTTACAATTTCATTTGTTCCCAGGAAAGGATAATCATGTTTGCATCTGAGATCAAAGAATGTATAAACTTTAGTAGAAGAAAAAGAGGCACACATCCTTAAATTTCTCTTAGGTTCTTATTTCTCTGACTACTAATGGTCAATTGCTCATTAACACAATTGAATGTTCAATTCTCTAAAAGATATATGATTATGTGGTTTTCCTCTCTATCCTTTTTTTTTCAGCACAACTGGAATTGACAGCCAGAAGTATTCCAAAGAGTCTAAGAGGTATGCCAACAAAAGTTAGGCCAGGAGCAAGCTATGGGAGGGAGACATACTCGTACAACGGTCCATCGCCATTGTTGTCAACAGTTACAATTTCATTTGTTCCCAGGAAAGGATAATCATACTTGCATCTGAGATCAAAGAATGAATAAACTTTAGTAGAAGAAAAAGAGGCACACATCCTTAAATTTCTCTTAGGTTCTTATTTCTCTGACTACTAATGGTCAATTGCTCATTAACACAATTGAATGTTCAATTCTCTAAAAGATATATGATTATGTGGTTTTCCTCTCTATCCTTTTTTTTTCAGCACAACTGGAATTGACAGCCAGAAGTATTCCAAAGAGTCTAAGAGGTATGCCAACAAAAGTAAGGCCAGGAGCAAGCTATGGGAGGGAGACATACTCGTACAACGGTCCATCGCCATTGTTGTCAACAGTTACAATTTCATTTGTTCCCAGGAAAGGATAATCATACTTGCATCTGAGATCAAAGAATGTATAAACTTTAGTAGAAGAAAAGGAGGCACACATCCTTAAATTTCTCTTAGGTTATTATTTCTGACTACTAATGGTCAATTGGTCATTAACACAATTGAATGTTCAATTCTCTAAAAGATATATGATTATGTGGTTTTCCTCTCTATCCTTTTCTTTTCAGAACAACTGGAATCGAAAGCCAAAAGTATTCCAAAGAGTCTTATATCTTCTCTTGAAAGCTAGGTAATTTTCAGGTGCTAATAAGCCAACAAGGGATAAATCACCAAAAAACGGTATATCAGCATCATTTAGGGATAATTGAACTGTTCTGGTATATATATATATAGAGGATGTTACAAGCTACACAGTTCTAAAAATAGAAAAATGAACTTTTAAAATGCAAACTGAACATCTTATTCAAAAAATGCACTTGAATATTAGATTAAGAGGGATACCCAGTACAATACAAAATGATGTCTGCAGCAACTAAAGCTCCATCCTTGAAAGCTATTTCTCCATTTTCATAACAGCAGTTAATTTACAAGAAGTTTTAAAAGTTAGAATTCTAGCATTAGTCCATTCCCCATCACTTTACTGGATAGAAGAAACAGAGGAAGCAAATGTGAAATAAATATTTTCTGGGAACATTGTTAATGAATTTAGTACCTTAAAGATCATGCGAGATTCCATGGAATGGAAAAGATTTTGTACCTCTGGATGCTGCCAAATTTTGTCAAGTATTAGCAAGTTCTGCAGATCGTGATGATAGATGAACTTCTTTAGCTACCTTAGCAATATCTTCAGAAATATCATACAAACTTGATCCAGTACCAATCACGACTACAACCTGCATTGTTTTGCACCAAAAACCGCAAGAATACCATGAAGTGTTCTTTCAAGCTGGATACAAATAAAATTTGAAATATCTTTTCAATTGTTTCAGATTATCAATTATGCCAAGTTAGACACCTGCCCACGAAAAGGCTCAGGAAATCGATAGTTGTGGCTATGAATTTGTTTCCCGGGCCAATTTTGTATTCCTTTGTAGAAATCGAATGGGGAAAAACAATCAAGGATATACTACTACTTCTGTTGGCATCATCACCATGGGTTGTTATGCTTGTAACTATATTGATGCACAATACCCAAAAGGAATCCTATTCTGAAAGCTAAATTTATCTCATATCTATCAAATTTTAATAAAAAAAACTATCCAGACCAAAAACGTGGAAAAAGATCAACCAGCAATGTTAAATCAAAATTTCCTATACTAAATAAGCAAGGATACAATTAGCTAAAACGAAAAAACCAATTAAAATTGACACTCGTAATTCAATCACAAAAAACACAAATCTAAACATGCATATACAAAGATTCTAAAGATAGACTACCAAACAAAAACTAAAGAAAAGCACACAAATTCTACAAGATTAATAGCTGGACTCAAAATTAGCAGACGAGGAGTTAGGTCTGACCTTAAAGTTGCCAACATTACAATTCTAAAGTTCAGGTTCTTCAGATTTTGGGCAGGAGTTTGAGATCAAAATCGGTGAAATGTAAAGGATTTTCAATTAATTGAATTTTAATTTTTTTTGTTGCAGAAGAAAAGTGAGAGTCATTGGTAGCACCAAAGACTTACCTTCAACTTGACCCTCAACCATTTTTCCGGTAGCGCCGCCCCATCCAACAGCTTCAAATTTCCTGCACCCAACGGGTCATCCGACCTAACTCCTCCAAATAAAATTTTAAAAAAGGACCTTGATTAACTTCTTCAATCTTTTTATGGTTAAACTATTCATGAAACGGTAGATAGACAACGGCAGGACAGCGAGAGGTCCGATGAGGAAAGGCGGCGGTTCACTTCCCAATGCAGGGAAAGATGTCGGATTGATAAATGCAGATGCTAGAGCAATGATGAGGTGAGTTGAGAAAAGAAAAGAAATGCTGAATAAGCGAGACTTGCCAAAGAAAAGATATCGTGGAATTAACGCATTTCATAAAAGCTACATTGTATGTAGAATAAATTAGGAAAATTGCTCTAATTTGTCTAATGATTACCCATTGTTATTCATATTCTTTTTTATTATATTTTTGTCTCTATTTTTTTATCATATTTTTTTTTCCTATTCTTTGACACATTTATCGAATGTTATCCTTCTATCTAAAATAGGAAATTAGTGAATTCAGTCCCTAAACTTCTTTACTTTTTCAACTTTGATAACATATTTTCTATTTTGAATTTTATAGTACTAGTAGTTTTTTACTTTTTCAACTTTGATAACATATCTTCTATTTTAAATTTTACAGTACTAGTATTTTTTTATTTTTTTATGTTTGATCCTTCGACTATTTTTTTCCGTCAACATTATACAAAATCGATGGTTCACATTTTTATAAGGATATATATATATATATATATATGTCATTTTCATGAGTATAGATATGCAAAATCTTTAATGTGGAGAGAAAAAGAGGAAGGAAGGAGGAGAAAAGGGAAAAAAATAGGTGGAATTAACAAATGATCAAATTTGTTAATGAGAATGATACGTATGTCCTCATAAAAATGTGAGTCGCCGATTTTGCATAATGTTGACAAATAAATTGTTAGATTGATCAAACATGAAAAAACAAAAAAGTACTTATACTATAAAATTAAAAATAGAAGATAAATTACTAAAGTTGAAAAGGCAAAAAAAATATTTGTATTGTAAAATTCAAAATAAAAGATATGTTATCAAAGTTAAAAAAGTAATATAGCACATATCCTGAATTTGACAATTTTCTGTCTAAAATATGACGAAATGGTTTTTTTTAGGACAAATCTAGAAAATAACAACATTGAGCAATATTTCAAAAATTATGGACTAAAAAAATCGATAAAAAATAGAGACGAAAACGGATAAAAGTTTAAAGAATAAGGACTAAAATGAGAAATTATTCTAAACTTTATTCCTCGTTTATAATTTTTTTATTTAATACAAATAGAAATTACCAATTATCCACATTTACTAATATTGTTAGTTGTGAGATTTATCATGTATAAGGAAAAATAAATTTCTTAAATTGAGAATATTATTTTTATACTTTATAAAAAAATATTATTTTAAAGAACTTTACGTGAACATGAAAATTAAGTATTAATTATTATATTTTTTTGGTCTATTAGTCAATAATATATAAAAAACTCTCTTAATTATTATAATAAAATTAACAATTTGTCATAAAATAAAGTAAACCATAACTTATATTGTAACAAAAAAAATTTCAGTTTGTTTTCATTAACATTATATTAAAATTCAATGAACTTAAATTGCTTAAGAACTAGCTTAATACTATTGTTCATTTATATATTTACAATATTTACATTATTATTTCATTTCTTTTACTTATGGTCAAGTTATATATGAACTTTTGTAAAAATAATTTAACAAGTCAATATCCCAAATTGATAAAATGAACAAGGAAATAAATTTTAGGATAATTTCCAGTTTGTTTTTATTCTTTGAACTTTTATACGTTTTCATATCTATTTTTATTGGTTTTTTTGTCTATAATCTTTCAAATATTGCACAATGTTATCCTTTTTTAGATTTACCCTTAAAAAATTGATTCCATTTGATTTTAGACGGAAGGATAACATTAAGCAAATGTGTTAAAAAATAGAGATAAAAAAAATGATAAAAAGAATATGGACAACATTAATCATTCATAAGTTAAGGATAAATTGAGACAATTTTCCCAATAAATTAATAATATATATATATATATATATATATATATAAGTAAACAATAATTAATTAGAATTATTAATAATTCGTTCAAAAACGCAAAATAAACACCGAAGCTTTCCTGTTCAGTATTCTCATGTCATGTTATTAACATTATTTATGGTTTTGTTTATCTCATCCTGTACTCAAGATTAATTTTATTCATAAAGATAAGAACATTGGCTTATCAAATATCAATAAAGTTTTAGCCTTCGCTGGACGTGCTTGATAAAATTGTTGTCTGAATGCAAAAATATAAAATGTATAAAATGAATTTTTTAGTCCAAAAACTGTATAAAATGTTTAAAGTTTGAATATTGAAATCTAAATGATTTAGTATTTACTCTTTTTGCCCAAATTGAATGTTTATATTTGACAAAATATGAGAAAAAAAATTAAAAAACAAGAAAACAAAAAATAAGAATAAACTTTGACCTGAATTAAGTTACATAATTATATTTTTTATTAAATAGGTTAGTATTGAAAATCATTTGTTAGTTGAATATAAATTTCTTAAATTAAATAAGTTTTTAATGAAACTTTTGATTAAAAAAATGTATAAAAAAACAACATTCAATTTCAGACATTTACACTTCAATTTTGAAACTTTCAAAATAAAATGTGAATATTCAAATTTATATTCAAAACTGAATAAGTACTAATTACATATGTTTGACGTCTAAAAGTTGATAAGGATTTTATTTTTTTAATACACAACATTTTTTCGATAGTATAAATCGAGAAAATGATATTTTAGATATATAGATGAGGTTGTTTACAAAGCAAATCGTGTCTACTTATCGAAAGAAAAATTAAAAGTTTGTCTTTTTACTAAAATAAATTGTCAAGAAATATAATTAAAAGTCCAACTCATTTTAATTAGAGTGAATGCAAAAAAAAATCACCTTACTTTCTCACTATCCCACAAAAAGTCACTTTTTTTTTATAGCAAAAAAGTCACCTTATTTACAAAAAATGGTCATTCCGTCAATTTTGACCATTTGACATCGTTAAATGTAATTTTTTGAGGATATTTTAGTTTTTTTAAGACAAATTTTCCTTTTCTAATATAATTTAGTGAAAGTAAAAAAGATATTTCTTGAAAACAATTATTTCATTCATATTCAAAGTGTTTAAAGAAAAATTGGCTCAAAGAAACACTTTGAATATGAATGAAATAATATTTTTCAAGTAATATATTTTTCACTTTCACCAAATTATATTATATTTGTTACTAAATTAATTTGGTAAACCAATTTTGAGAGAAAATTAATTTTAATATGAAATACTACACTATTAAAAAAATACTTTAAACCTTCAATTAAAATGCAAACTATTTTTCTTTGAGCCAATTTTTTCTTTAAATACTTTAAATATGAATGAAATAAATTTTTTTAAGTAATAAATTTTTTTTCTTTTACTGAATTATATCAAAAAGTCTCAAATTTGTCTTAAAAAAACTAAAATACTCTAAAAAATTACATTTAATGGAGGTTAAACAATCAAAATTGACAAATTGGCCATTTTGGCTCATTTTTACAAGTAAGATGACCTTGACAAAAAAAAAAAAAAAAAGTGACCTTTTATGCAAAGTAAAGTGACATTTTTTATCATTCACTCTTTTAATTATCACAATAACAACTTTGGTTATATTTTACGGGCCATGCCATTATCACCGTCAAATGCAAAGGATCCACTCTTTTAAAGAAACAATAAAAAAACTAAAAGGATTTATCTAGAAAAAAAATTGCCTTTTTTATTTTTTATTTTATGGAGAGTGTAATTCACAATTTTTTAGTGTAGAACAATTCTTTTATACATTGACATCACTCTGAAAATTGTATAGATCAGCCACGGGTCATAATGGCCAATTTTCATACATGTATTTGAAGAAAATGTTGAGTGAGACGAAAGAAAGAATAAAAAACGGATTGCAAGCTAGTGATGATGAGAAAAAATCATACAGTGCCACCCCAATGGTGGCAAAACACAAAAGAACAAAAACGGCCCTCCAAATCCACAAGACGGTACTTTAAGCACAAAGCAACTAACAGAGCCCTTGCACCAAATGTATGTAAGAACATGGATAAGGTCCTGCAAGCATTGCCCCTTGATTTTCACCTATTGGAAAGCCAACTTTTACATCCTCACAGAGAAGGCATATGTCAAATTCTTCATTCTTGTTGACTATATAGTCAAATGTCAATTTGGCGAACAATTTCACATCAAAATTAATATGGCCATCTTTTTTATCATCTAATATTTTTTCTAAAATGGAGTCACTTAGACTCTGCTGATAAGCCCTCGGTGTTGCAAACATTGTTATTTGTTTTTGGGGTCCTAGACTAAACACTGGAATCGTCGTCCTTGAAAGAAATTCGATCTTGTTATAAAGAATAGTAACTCCAAGATTCTCAAAGCTAACCTGAGTATGCTTATTACGATTCTTCATATAGATACCGATGGTCCAATTTGCCGATAACTGTGAATTGGAGATATATAGAGGATAAACTACGATAGAATTTACTATAACATCCGGTTTTTGGTGGGTGTTCCAATTATACACTACTACTATCGGAGGAACTGCCATAATAAGGGTAAAAATAACACCATTGACAACCCCATAAAACCTACATGTAGCTTTGTTATGATGAGAACTCGCCATCTTCTTTGATAATATTTCATTAACAGCTCTCTATTTCTCTTTCTTTGTTATTTTGAAAATCAATTAGACGCTGGATATATAAACTGTGATTTTGATGGGAATTTTTAGCATTGTAATCTTGAAATATTTTATTCTTTAATATTAGGAGTTGCTAAAACTGTTTTAGGCAATTTGTGTCTTTTAAGAATTACAAAAAACATACCTAAAAAAGAAGAGAAAGAATTACCAAAAACATATTCGCTGATTGATTTATAATTTAATAAAAATAATTTAGGGAATTAAGCTATTTAATTACTAGGGTTTCTAAAGGTAGATTTTCAGTGGATAAAGCATCTTATTATGTTCATTAATTATGTCCAATTTGATTTTGATTTGAGCAGGCTAAAGAGAAGTGGGTTGCTCTCTCTGGTAGATTCCGCATCCTGTGGCGGAACTAAACCTTCATATGTTCCTTTTGAGATTTTCTCTTCAATTTATTAAAGATAATTAACAAATTTAGTCCATGATATTTGGTACTTTGAACGTTTTAACTCTTTTTTTACTTTTTTTTCAATCACATTGGTCCTTGCCTTTTTTTTTTATTAACCACATTGATCATTCTAACCAAATTTAAACAAAATGTTAGTCCAAATTTGAATTTATCCAACGACCTACCTATTTTTTAGGGACTAAAATGAAAATACACTTTTCACCACCACAAAAAACTATTTTCTCTAGTCATTTTCTCAAATTTTCTAATTTAATCTTCTCCAAACTCACTAAACGGTCAAAGTATAAAATGACTAAGTTGCTTATTTGAAACGTTGGCAAGGTGGTATATATTGCAAAAAAAAATAAATAAATCTGCCTCTCGTTTGAAGTCTTTAATACGTATTCATCATGTTAAAGTTCTTGTTTAACTGGAGCCTTTAAATGGCTTTCTATATGCACATATCCAATCGGTAACTTTAAAGCTGTTGAAAACATAGATTTATCTTTGTCAGATAAATTGTCTAGCACAAATTCTTTGTATTTTTATTATTTTTAAAGATTGCCTTAAGAGATACTACCTCCGATTTATTTCCATTTTTCATTATTTTTTTTAACTGCCTCATTTGAATAGTCATGTTTTTAATTTTAGTATATACTTTTACATTTATATCCTAATATTAAAAATATAAAATTTGAATTTTTATTTTTAATTAATTTATTTTAGAAATATGCTAACCATTTATCAATATTTTAGATCAACAATGTAACTTTTTCACCTTAAAATTTAAGTGCATTTCTTGAAGAATGTTTAATATTAATTATTTGACCTTAAAACTTTTGAACCATTAAGATTATACATCATTAATTAAATAAGAAAAATTTAAGAATTTTATTTACATAATTGTCATTTTTAATACATTTCTTAATTCTTGTGGAAGAAAACAAAGTACAATTGAAATGTTAAAGAGGGAATAGTAGTCATAATACTGTATAACGATGAACGTAGTTGGTGAAGTTAATTTAAATATCAAATGTTGATAATTCATTCTTTAGTCTAATTTGTTTCTGAGGAAATTTTTAACTAATACGACTATAACTATTGCCTGTATGCTAATGAGAAACATTCTCTAGGCCTATTTGGTCCAGAAATTCTAATCTAGATTTATGCACCACACCAAGAAATCACAACGGATATTTAAGATAGGTTATGAACTATCAACCTACCAGCACAACATGATTGGGATTCTTGGGAACACAAAAAAAAAATTCCAAGCCCATTACACTTAATGATCATGCAAGCTTCAACATGGATAAAAACCAGGGATAGCAAAATGAATGTCCATATCCATTTGGACAAAGTTAAATAGACCTCAATTTATATAAATGGTTTTAAATTATTTGGATTAAATGGATTCATGGATATCCATTTATCCATATATTATTTTGATAATATTTATGTCTATTTAATTTTTTTAATGTAATTTTTAATGAATTTATAGAATGATGGTGTACAAATATCAAGTTTTTGTGTAAACATTACGATTTTATTAAGCATAAAATTTCAAATTTTATCCCTTAGCAAAATAAAAAATAAAAATCAATTTTTTTTTCAAATGCAAATCATTAACAGAAATCAATATACTCTGTGCATTAAATTGTAAGCTACTCATGTAGCCTAGTTATATCTAGCTGCAGTTTAAAATGATGCCTTCAGTTTAAAACCGAGTGTCTATTTTTTTTTTATAATAAAAATATGTAAGATGGTTTTAAAATATAATTAAAACCTTATTACTTGGTGCAGTGAAACACATGGTTTTTTCTCTTTTTCTTGAAGGATATAACATGTATTATGACATTGTATAAACTAGAGAAATTTTTTTGTATAATTTTTGTACAATTGTATAAACACATTGTATTTTTTAGATATTCCAATACAAAAATGATAAAAGCGAAGTTAACTCAATTTGAGAATTAAATTTTATAATTAGTTAGTAGGACACGAATACTTTAATTTCATATAAGTTTATCTCTAAAATTTTAAATAAGAAATATGCTTATTTTGAAAAGTTTGTATTTATTTTTTGACATCACAAAACAAAGAAGTATAATATATATTTCAATTTTACATAAATAAAATTTGAAAAATAATAGAATATGAAGAAAAAAAAAACGAAAATAATGTATAGAAACTTGACGCTAATAAATATGGACTCTAGCTCTTTGGGCCTTTGGCTTCCCGTTTGGCGGAAAGAGACAAAACGAACCGCAGAACTCAATAATCCACAGTCCTACTTTTCACTATTATAATGTAAACGGTTTTGCTATAATTAATTATTAATTAAATGAATAATTATTGAATTTGATGAATATTCTATTTAAATTGATTTAAATAAATAAATTTAAATGAATGTCTAATTAAAATCATTTAAGTTATTTAGACAACTCAAATCCATTTATTTGTGGATGAATATGAATATTTATAATTATACTTCCACCCATTTTGCCGCCACGAAAGATACACATTTTAGACAATTAGAATAAAAAGAAAGACATAACAATAAGATTAAGACCATGTGTTTCCTCAAAAAAGACCATATATGTGAAAAGACATAGTCAAATAGTTAAAGAACTTGAAGTAGTTTGCAGTAGTTTGCTTTCAGACACTTGAACATCACTATTAGAAGGTCAAAATCTTCAAACAGAATTTCAGCTCAAAACTTTGGTTTTCTTAAATAACATTCAAAAGAAGACTGATATAGAGGACTTCAAAACTAGTTTTTCTATTAACAAAATATTAAATATAAAGAACAAAATTAGTATAAAGCACAAAATCAACACACCTAAACAATCAGTGGAAGCTAAACTCAAACCTTTTTAACCAGCTCAAGGTATTTTCATAATTATTACACTGTTTTGCTGCTAAGTTTACAATTTTTCATATCTAAACCAAATAATAATATGGCTAGGGAAAGTTTGAGACTTCAAGTACGATGTCATTTCATTTCATTGCTAGTCCAAACAATATTTTGAGATATACAACCTTCAACCCATCTCTCCATGAATTGCAATCATTCTGTAATATTGGAGGAATGCAAATGAAATATAAGGTGTCCTGATAGAACAACAACATTTGCAAGAGCTCCAATTAACCATCTTACAGCATATAGTTTTAGAGAAACAAGCTATCCTGAGACCAGTGACTATATTCATTCCAATTAAAGCATAAAAAAGCTTTGCCTCTCACCCTTCCAAATGCTACTCTCAATCAAATTTACTCATCAATGTCAAATTCATCTCAAACTTCTAAATCCAGTAGTTAAGCTTTGAATCGAATAGCATTGTGAAACCATATAGAAAGTAAAATACATTAAAGTAGAAAAAAACTTTAAAATAAAAATTAATACATTGAAGCTAAAGAAATCATTTATTTTAAATTAACAACCAAACCAGGTAGAGGAAAGGGAAAACTTGAGAATTAGGAACGTCCTAACAATCCTGGACAGTATATATGCATATGCCTTCCTCTTTTCTTCTCCAAATTGTTCTAAAAAGTAAAGACCCTTGTATTGGTTGATTATGGAAAACTGAATTAATTCTCAAATGCTAGAGTTAGCAACAAACAAAATGGCGCAAAAGACTAGAGCTCTTATTGGCTTTGGTCCTAAATCAATTTTTTTCCTCAGATAGTCTGGAATCTAATTTATGTAGCAAACATTTACATTTTGATGAAGAATTAGACGTAAACAAGACAACAAAATATATAACAACATAAATTATGAACCATGTTTTGACCAAATATTTTGATAATTCAATTCACATATGTCAAAGAGAAAAGTTGAGAACTAAGGATACCCTAACAACCCTTGAGAGTATAGATGCACATCTTTTCCTCTTTTCAAAGTGTTCCAAAAAGAGAGTGCCCCAACATCGTTTGATTACGGCAAATTGAAACAATTCCCAGATACAAATTTGGTCACCAACACAATATCGTCAAAGACGTGAAATCTTATTGTCATGAGTCTTAAATCAATTTTTGTTTCCTCAGATAGACGGAAATCTAACTTACCTAGCAAACGTATACATTCCGGTAAAGAATTAAACATAAAAAAATAGTAAAATAGATAACAACAGAAATTACGAACCAAATTTTTGACCCAATATTTTATAAATCAATTCTCATATATAAAATATTCCAGATGCCACCTCTCTAGCCGTTGTTCTTCTAAATCCAGTAATTAAGCTTTCAGCCGAAAAGCATTGTGAAACCATATAAAAATAAAACACATTCAAGTAGAAAAAAAAAAGTTTAAAATAAAAATAAATGCACTGAACCTAAATAAATTATTATTTTAATTAACAACCAAGCCAAGTACATGCAAGGGAAAACCTGAGAACTAGGGACGTCCTAACAAACCTAGACAATATAGATGCATATGCTTTCCTCTTTTCTTCTCCAAATGTTGAAAAAAGCAAAGGCCATTGTATTTATTGATTATGGAAAACTGAATTAATTCTCAAACATTGCTAAAGTTAACTACAAACAAAATGTCGCAAAAGACTAGAGCTCTTATTGGTTTGGGTCCTAAATCAATTTCTTTTCCTCAAATAAATTGGAATCTAATTTACGTATCAAACACTTACATTTTGGAGAAGAATTAAACGTAAACAGGACAATAAAATATATAACAACAGAAATTACGAATCATGTTTTGACCAAATATTTGATAATTCAATTCGCAGATGTCAAAGAAAAAAGCTCAGAACTAAGAATGCCCTAACAACCCTTGACATTATAGATGCATGCCCAAACAATCATGGAAAATATAGATGCATGCACATGTCTTCCTCTTTTCAAAGTTTTCTAAAAATTGAGGGTTCCAACATCAATTGATTACGGAAAATTGAATAAATTCTGAGATACAAAGTTGGTCACAAACACAATGTATTCAAGGACTAAAGATCTTATTGTCATAGGTCCTAAATCAAATTTTTTTTTTCCCTCAGATAAACGAAAATTTAACTTACGTAGCAAATGTTTACATTCCGGTGAAGAATTAAATATAAAACAAATAGTAATAGAGATAATAACAGAAATTAAAAATCATATTTTGACCCAATATTTTATAAATCAATTATCATATATAACATATTCGAGATGCCTCCTCTCTATCCGTTGTTCTTCAAAATCCAGTAGTTAAGCTTTGAACGAAAAAGCATTGTGAAGCCATATAGAAATAAAATACATTAAAGTAGACAGAACAAACTTTAGAATAAAAATAAATGCACTAAAGCTAAATAAATCATTTATTTTAATTAACAACCAAAGATGTACAAGCAAGAGAAAACTCGAGAACAAGGGACAATATAGATGCATATGTCTTCCTCTTTTCTTCTTCAAATTGTTCTAAAAAGCAAAGAGCCTTGTATTGGTTGATTATGAAAAACTGAATTAATTCTCAAACATTGCTAAAGTTAACCACAAACAAAATGTCGTAAAAGATTAGAGCTCTTATTAGTTCAGGTTCTAAATTAATTTGTTTTTCTTCAAATAGACTGGAATCTAATTTACGTAGTAAACATTTACATTTTAGTGAAGAATTAAAAGTAAACAAGACAACAAAATATATAACAACAATATTATGAACCACGTTTTGACCCAATATTTAATAATTCAATTCGCAGATATGAAAGAGAAAAGCTGAGAACTAAGGATGGCCTAACAATCACAGACATTATAGATGCAAGCACATGTCTTCCTCTTTTCAAGATTTTCTAAAAAGTAAGGGCTCCAACATTGATTGATTACGGAAATTTGAATCAATTCCCATATACAAAGTTGGTCACAAACATAATGTCTTTAAACATTAGAAATCTTATTGTCATAGGTTTTAAATCAATTTTTTTTCATCAAATAAATGGAAATTTAACTTACGTAGCAAATGTTTACATTCTGGTGAAGAATTAAACGTAAAAAAAAGAAGTAAAATAGACAACAATAGAAATTACGAACCATATTTCATTAAAGTAGACAAAAACAACTTTAGAATAAAAATAAATACACTAAAGCTAAACAAATTATTTATTTTAATTAACAACCAAACAGGTATAGGCCAGGGAAAATTTGAGAACTAAGGACAATATATATGCATATGTTTTCCTCTTTTCTTCTTCGCAGATATCAAAGAGAAAAGTTGAGAACTATGGATGGCCTAACAATCATGGACAATATAGATGCATGCACATGTCTTCATCTTTTCAGAGTTTTCTAAAAAGTGAGGTCTCCAACATCGATTGATTACGAAAATTTGAATCAATTCCCATATAAAAAATTGATCACAAACACAATGTCTTCAAACACTGGAGATCTTATTGTCATAGGTCTTAAATAAAAAACGTTTCCTCAGATAGATGAAATTCTAACTTACGTGGCAAACAGTTACATTCTAGGAGAAGAATCACGTAAAAAAAATAGTAAAATAGATAAAACAAGAAATTACGAACTATGGTTTGACCAATATTTATAAATCAATTCTCATATGTCAAAGGTAAAAGTTGAAACTAGGATTGCACTAACAACCTTGGACAGTATAAATGCATATGCCTTCGTCTTTCTAAAAATAAAGGCCCCAACATCAAATGATTATGAAAAACTGAATCAATTCTCATATAGCAAAATAGGTTTACACTTTATTGGCAAGATATTTTTGTTGAATATTTCACTATGGTTATTTAGCATAACATCATAATATTTCATCACCTTCCTAAAATATGCCCTATGCTAATACAATGTTGATGTTTTATCCTTATGTTTCTTCACTAGTTTGGATAATTTGTTTTATCATTTTACACCTTAAAGTCCTCAAAGTTGTACAAGGTGAACCATTTCTCTGTCATCTAAATTTAAAAATAGGAACTAAATTTTAAATGGGGACAGTTAAAATTAGGGATTAAATGATAAAATTGAACATTTAAAATTATCATACAAATTTACTTATGAAATATGGCTAATCATCACAAATGCTAAAATTCTCTAGTGCATTCTCAAATATATTCAATTCTTTTTGCATATTCAAGTATTTAAATCAATAGCTCACTCACAAAAGTTGATTGTGCTCAATAGTTACTTTGGGGATCAAAAAGGGAATGCAATGATCAATATCTTCAACTGATGCATTTCTCATACCTACATTGATCATTGATCAATGTTAACTTATTACTTTTGTACTGGACCTACATAAGAATGAGGGAAATGCATCATTTGACAAGCTAACAAAAAAAATTTATTGAAAGTTGAAGCTAACTTTAAAACTCTATCAAATGAGATTCATTTACTTCCTAATGTCTGGTTTTCAAGATTGATATCAATAGACCGTAGTGAATCCAAAAAATAGCATACATTCAGTGAGAGATTAAGAACGACTGTTAGATAGATGACATATGTCAATGTCACCTATACCAACATAGGCCTTAATTTTTTCTACTAAAACAACAAACAATAAGAAGTTTTACACAATTTCAATAATAAAATATAATAATGCTTCACTTTATGAGCTTTAGATAAAATAAGATTCTAATAAGTGCACTATCAAATTAATATGGTTAATTAATTTATGATTGATTGGATAACTTACTACGTATGTAATTGAGCCTACATAAGATCTACTCAAATATGGTTATTGTTGTCATTCGAGATGGATCACTTGCTATGTGCAATGAGTTAAGGTTCATGTACTTGTGATCTTGCCTATGTTGGTGCGTTTAATGTAATTTTTATGGCCTTTCTAAGCCTTTGGGGTCATCCCCTGGTACTGTAATAAATGGTTCATTTTTTATGGTTGATGAATGCTTTATTTATTTTTCTAGGGCGTGGCTTTCCTATTCGGTTTGGTGTTGATAGTTCTTAATCTTTTCTTTTTGTTACATCCACGTCGTCCATGCAAGTTATGGCTTTCTATTTTTTTTTTTTTGGATAATTTGTGAGCTTGTGGTGCTATCTATCGGTAGTGTTGTTGTTGGGCCATGGGTTCCTAACAAAAATTCAAAATGGGCCTCTACTACTGAGGTGAACCAAATTAGCCAAAAACGTTAGTGACCGTGGCAAAATCCGACGTGAAGTGCCGAAGGAATCCTAACTTGTGAGAATTGTAAAAACGAATGGCAATGTTGGTGACAGATAAAAAAGATTGATAAAAAAAAGGCAACACTTGTGAGAGTGGCAGAGCATGCCAATGACTATGCCGACAATGTGAAAGGTTACACTCTGTGTATTTTCTCTATTTCCCTTTCTTCTCATCTTTTCTCTTTCTCCCCATTTCATTACAAATCTTTTACCTCACAAAACTTCTTGTCATTAAACTGATGTTAGGTGTTTGTGGGCACTTCGATTTTTGTTTCTCCCCCCATTCTTTTGTGAAAAAAGAAAATGGCGAATAGGGTCAAAGGGAATATTCTGCGGAACCAGAGATGTGATAGAGATGCAAAAATCCCTTACGGAAATGAAAACAAAAATAAAATCCATGTCGATTTTAGTTTCAAAAGCACTTTAGAAACAATAACAACATCTATGGCTAGCTACTTCAAAAGTTCCCAAAATACAATCCGTACCATCTACAAAAAAATGTGGCTCCTCCAAGACATCCAATATTTCACAACAATTTTTATTTTTGACTTTTCCTTCATTTGTTTCTTTTCTCAGTCAATGTAAATTTAAATTTTTCTTCCAAAAATTAATTTTGTGTTCCGACTTTAATTGCTGCTTTCTTTATAAATTTTTCACACATCAGTTGCCATTCTCCACCACTCTTGGGGCGTGACCCTTCTTTTGTTAATTTTTTCTTTAGCTTTTTACAGTTCCCCAGTTTTTCTTCGCCGTGTGTACCTGGCACTGCAACATAGGATTCTGCAATTGCCACTAATGTTTTGGGCTATTTTTGGTCACCACACCAATAGAAGGCCATTTTGGATTATTGTTATGAAAAAAAGCCACTTTGGGTAGAAAAAAAAAAAAAGACAGGTCTATTTGTTTTGAGAATTGGGGTGTTTACGCGATGTACTTGTCCTTGTGGTCTTTTCTCCTGATTCTGTTTATCAATTTATTACCTTTCAAAAAAAAAAAAAGAATATTAAAAATTATTAGAGCATCTTGTACCAATCTTTGGCGAGATCACTAATATAAGCTTCATATGGATTTGATTACCGAGATTGACTTTTACTGGACACTGATTTGAACAAAAAACATCACAACTGATTTTTTCCCCTAAATTGTTGAATTATCAAAATTTTAGCTTACACGAGGAAAATGGCATTCCATCATGCCTAAATTCTACTCCCTAACTCCGATTCTAATTCTGAGCCAAAGGGGAACGATGGCGATAACCTGTTCTAATTAAAAGCCAGAAGTTTCAACGCCCATGATCACCTGCTGCAAGGATTGGTCAAAGTCGTGTTTTTACATTTTGTACTCTTATTTGTCACCACATAGCTCAAAACAGCAAATTTACAATTATTAAATTCTACTAGCTATTTTCCTCCTCTTTTTCTAAATCTCTGAATTAGAATTTCTATTTATTTATTGCACTTTTAAAGTCTAATATGGGCATTCCTATTATCGATTCTATTACAAGCTCTAATTAGATGTTTTTATTTGATGAAGATCTGTATAATTATCAAAATAAGTTAGATGTTACTCAAATTAAATAAAAGGAAAAAAAAAAGAAGAAAGAAAAGAGACATAGAATGCAGACTTGAAATTATTTTTTCTTTCTATAACTTGATTGAACCCAATTATCAAGTCTTATGGGTGGATGAAACCTTTTATTATTATTATTATTTAACACTAAGTTGTTCAAATGAAACAATATTTCTTGTAGACAATTATCACTTATTGCGATGTAGAGTTTTAGTCTTCTGAACAAATGCTCCCTCTAAAACTTGGAGCCATACATGTTAGCTAAGCTAATTTGATACTTTCACCACCGTTTAAAATTAAATATTTACTTTTAGTTTAAATATAAAAATTTAAGGTTCCTTCAACTATAATTAAGCTATTATATAATTGCTGGAATATTTACTCTTCAGATTGAATGAGTAATTGACTTGGCGCGTTCCAAATGCTGGTAATTATCATGTACATAGTCATTTCTTGCCTGGTCTACATTCTGGAAATCTTCACCATGGCAACAAGTTTTTGCTACGTACTCATTCTTCTCAACTTAGTTAAGGTAGATGATCAAGACTGTCTAATATTTTATTGTAAAACGCATATACATGTTGATTTAGTTAACTGTCAACAAATAAGTAAAATGTTTCTGTTCTCAATTCAGTTTAAATGTTTCTTTCTTAAAGCATACTCAAATTGAATATTTACATTTTATTTAGTTTAAAAAATCAATACAATTTTTTTACTTTAAAAAAATTATTATACTATCATTGTTATTAATTTAATTATTGCTTAGCTGAAATATAATTTTATTAAATTAAGAAAATTGTTAATGAAATTAATGATGAAAAATATGTTTATTTCATAAAAATAGATATTCAATCAAAAAATTTTAAATGAAACTGTGGATCTCCAAGACTATTAAGATAAGATACTTTAAACTAATATATATATATATATAGGAAGTACTTTTCATTTTGAGGATATATTGTTCTATATATACTTTTTAATATATTTAATATATATATATAGGAAGTACTTTTCATTTTCAGGATATATTGTTCTATGTATACTTTTTAATATATTTATTCTATAAGAAGTAATGGATGATCACGTTCTCTGGGAGCTGCCAAGAAATGCGCTATAGACCCACTAGTTCTTACCAGCCAATGTCGGCTCTTAACTGTATACTGCTTCAGAGATGCCATGTTAAACGTTTAAAGGAAACCAGCATTTGACTCAATCAATTTTGGACACCCTTTTTTCTTGTACGGATGTATGGCACCAAGTGATCCAGCTCCATCCGCAGCACGTTCATGGTTCACAGAGATAATGTATTTTATATATGAGAATGAGATGCATATAAAACATAATATATATATATATATATATATATATATATATATATATCAGGCCACCCAATGGGCTCCGAATGGAAACACTACTACCTTATAATAATATATAATAAGTTTTTTTTAATAATAATTGTCATATTCGTTTTGTAATAATCGTCATATTTTGACATTTATTAACAAAAATTTTAATTTTATGAAGTTTTGGAAGAAAAGGATTAAAATTATACCCTTTTCTTTTGAAAATTAAGTATACCAATTGGCTAGAATATGCATTTGAAAATAAGAAGATGCTTTGGAGTTTAATCTATTAATATAGAAGAAATTAGGTGATTTTGGAAAAGAAAACAATAAATATTTCTTCAATTTCATAACGTGACAGTTGTGTCAAAACATAAATTTGGTCAAAATATGAGAACTGTTGGTGAAGAGCCTGCTGTAAATTGCTGTTACTCTCTAGATATTTGCAGTCTCAAAAGCCCCTTTTTTTTTTTTTTGTACTTCCTGATTTTATTTGGGGGCATTGATGGGGTTGAGACCTTATATATAAAGACATTCTTAAACTTATAGTAGGCCCTTATAACGATATCATTTTTAATTAATATCTATACGTCTCAACTTTTGCAAAAAAAAAAAAAAAAGGGAAAAAGGCTAAAGTTTTAGAATTGTTCACTAATTGATCGTTATCATCATGTTGAGTGAAATGAAGGCCTTCATATTTTCAAGATTGTAAAATTTTGAAAATTACTGAAACTTTCCTTTTAGACATGTTAAATTTTGACTAATTATATTTGCGTATACAAAACGAATTTTAAAGCGGTTTGTGCACACAAATTACCAGGGGATTAAATCTCAAGGAAGACTATTAGAAAAATGAAAAGTCAAAGGGGAATATAAGCTTATGAACAGTATTAGAGAATGCATCACCGACCTCTTTATCTTCAATTCACCTCACACAATTAATTGATTATCCTTTAAAAAAGTCGTCTTTCCTTTTGATCGCTTTGTACTCTCCATATTGTTCTTTTCTTTGATTAATATACTTAGTATTACTGCTATAATAATGTTTGTCATAGCTTATTCTTTACAAAAAAAAAACAAAACCTTGGAAAAAGTCCATCATGAACTCTTTCTTTAATTGTTTTCCCTCTCATCTGTCTCGTCTTCTCTCTCTTAGAATTTGCGTGCTTTGACTTCCATTTCATAAACAACTTTCATTGATCCGCCTTTACTTCTCATCTTGTATATATATGTGGATGAAAAAGTAGAAATCTCCATCTGTGTATTTTCTTGAACTACGAAAAAAACACATCTTACCAAAATTGTCAACTCATCTTGTTCTTTGATTTTGGAGAAAATTAGAATGGATGAGATAGAAGTTCCCATACATTTTCTTTGTCCAATTTCAATGCAGCTCATGAGAGATCCAGTTATTGTTGCCACTGGTATAACATATGATCGAGAAAGCATTGAGAAATGGTTGTTTTCTTGCAAGAACAACGTTTGTCCGGTGACAAAGCAAGATTTATCAGACACAGCTGATCTCACCCCAAATCACATACTAAGGCGATTGATCCAATCATGGTGCACCATCAATTCTTCAAATGGGATCGAGCGGTTTCCAACTCCAAAGCCACCAGTGAACAAATCCCAGATCTTGAAACTCATTGATGAGGCAAAGAAATCATCATCAAGAATATCTCATCTCAAATGCTTGAAGAAGCTTGGATCCATTGCTCAAGAAAGTCAAAGTAACAAGAAATGTTTAGAATCAGCTGGTGCTGTGGAATTCCTCGCTTCAATAATCAAGAAATATGGAGATTTGGATCATGATCCAGATTTCAATAATTCATGTGATGAAGCATTGAGTATTCTTTATCATCTGGATGTATCAGTCACAGAGTTGAGGAATATTATGGGCAACAATGATGGAGAAAAATTCATGGAGTCATTAATGCAAATCTTGAAATGTGGAAAATACCAATCTCGAGCTTATGCAATAATGCTACTCAAGTCTGCAGTTAGTGTAGCAGATCCCATGCAAATGGTCAGTGCCAAATCTGAATATTTCATTGAAATAGTCCATACATTGAGGGATCAGATATCTGAACAAGCGTCTAAGGCTGCATTGAAGCTACTAATAGATTTTTGTCCATGGGGAAGAAATCGAATCAAAGCCGTTGAGGCCGGGGCGGTTTGGGTGGTGATAGATCTTCTTCTTGACATAAAAGATAAAAGGGTAAATGAACTTATGCTAATATTGTTGGATCAGCTATGCAGATGTGCAGAAGGGAGAGCGGAATTATTGAAGCATGCAGCCGGATTAGCTTTGGTTTCAAAGAAAATATTTAGGGTTTCTCATGTGGCAAGTGATAGAGGTGTGAGAATATTGTCCTCCATATCTAAGCATTCGGCAACTCCTAGGGTTCTTCAAGAGATGCTTCATGTTGGTGTGGTTGCAAAGTTGTGTTTGGTGCTACAAATGGATAGTAGTCCTAAAACTGTTGAGAGGACTAAAGAAATCTTGAGTCTTCACTCTAGGGTTTGGAAGGATTCTCCTTGTATTCCAGTTCCTTTGCTATCTTTTTATCCATCTTCTTGAAGAAATTAATTTTTAGTGTATATTCTTAGGAATGATGATAGGTTTTTAGCCTCACAAAAAATAAAAATGTGAGAGACTTGATTGATTGCCATGTGTTCTTGATATGAATTGTGAACATGTGGTAATCAAATAAGTCTACATATAATTTCAGATATATGTATTATTATTTTAGTCTAGAAGGCCAGGATTGCCACGTTCTGATCTCAATATTCAGGCGGACAATTATTGTATATGATTTAGTTTTTTTTTTTTGGATGAAAATAATATCAAACCCAGATCTGGTTCTCTAACTTCGTTATCTTGTTTCGGTTAGTTAAAAGTTGTTTTGTTATTCTGACTCCTTATTGTTCAAATAATCACACAATCTTATGAAGTATATGTACTAAAGGGTTCTTGCTAGAAGGTTTAGTGGTCTTATTCAAAAGGCGGTTAATTGGAATCAGTTTGCGTTTATTAAAGGCAGAAAATCCAAAGATTGGAAATAAAAGTCTTAAGCCTCTAGACACAGCAAATTGTCTGGTGGGTGCACCATTCACAGAGGAAATAAGAGAAAAAATCCAGCCCCTCCATCTATCTCCAAATCCCAGCAGCTTCATTCCCAAGAGAAAAATCCCAATCGACAGAATTATAAGCTTTCTCGAAGTCAAGTTTAAGAAGAAGGGCCACTTCTTTCTTTCTTTCTTTTGATATCATCAATGACTTCATTCGCAATGAGAATCCAATCCATGATTTGTCAGCCTTTAATAAACGCAATCTTATTCCAATTAACCACCTTTTGAATAGGCCCACTAAGCCTTCTAGCAAGAACTTTGGAAATAAAAGCCTTGGTGAGAAATTATTTGGATGTAAAAATAAATAGACATAATCCAAATTCATGTACGAATAGATGAATAAGGTTTGTTCAAAGTTCAGATGGATTTAATGGAACATCCATTTCTTTTATCTGATATATTATTGCCAAGTGAAAGTTGCAACTCTATAGAGAAAATTTCCAAAGCAGTCTCTTTTAGCTTCCGAAAAGTAAGAAAAAGGCTGCTCTATTTGATTGAATTAACTCATCCAGACTCTTCAAAAACTCATATTCTTATTTGGTCAGCCCTTAAATTAACCACGTGTTAAATGGCACTTAGCTCCATTTGAAAGGAAAAAGAACGGGAAAAAAACCACCACAATTTTTTTTTTCTAGAACAACAATAGTGGCCATGAAAGAGAATCATCATTTTGGGTCTCTATTGAAACCTCTAACTAGGCAGCAATAGGACATGCAACTACTCAACCACAAATCCTTTTTGGAAGGAAGAAGATTTGTTCGCAATTTTGAGTAATAATTTGGGCTTTCTGTTTAACAGAAGTTATCTAAGATTGGTTTTCGAACTTGGAGTGAGGTCTCGGGACAGGTGATGGGGGTGCCACGAGGAGGCCGGGGGGGGGGGGGGATGGGAGTAAATTAATAGCCTTGGGATTGTTGGTAGGAGAGGGTGCACTTGGGTAAGGATTGTGTAAGTAAAATGAAAATGGAAAATATATATATATATATATATATTTATAATGAAAGAAGTTAAATTATTTTTCTAATAAGAAGTCAAACAATTTGTGGCCATAAATAAGTAAATAGACTAGAAATGTTTTGAACTTAAATGAAAGAATGCTTATTTAATTTTGTCAAAATAAATATCAACATCAGATGACGGACTAAAATATAGTAAAAGAAGGTCTTCCAAATGAACACAAATGGGCAATTTTCTTCTAGTTTACTTTCATTGGACACACCTGCCTATCACTCTATGGATTTGCAAGCATTGACATTTAATTTGATGTTAGAAAGAGAAAAAGTTAGTTCACTTAATTTAGGAATGCAAATTTAAAGAAAGCGTCATATGGGAATGCATTTAATAGGTGAAAGAGCAATACAATTTTGCATAGAACCTCAACTTAACAAGCACATTTTGACCAAAGAAAGTTTCTAAATTCTAACATTCAAACCCACGTGAAATTATTATTATTATTATTATTATTATTATTACTATTTTTTTTTGTTCAATCATTTTAATGATGTGACAGTGAAGGATGAACACCGATGCCGCAATTTTGAAGATTCATCCTACGAACTTGATTGATTTGAGCAAAGCAGTAAGTACCCAATAAATAGAGCAATCAAATCGTTTAAAATTTCCCGAAATAAGCTTTTGTTCTTTCCTCTAATTCTGTTTTCCAATACTCAATAACTTTCCACCTTCTTATTTGATTTATTGTTTGTTTTTTTTTTCTTCCTAAAATAGTTGTAGAAATTGTTTTTACCAAACCAAAATTTGTTGTAATTCGTTTCATTCATCATCACCATCTTGATTTTCTTAAGAATTCAGATTCCTTAGTTGATTTGGATTTGTCCTGAATTAGAGTTTCAATTACACCAACTGAATGATTTGACCTCACATCAAAAGCCCAAGCTTTCATTCCATTTCATCTTTTGTTATCTCTGGTCCTCACAGCTTCCTATCAAATATTTGTTAACATAGAATGGTTGGTCCTCACTCAAGTGCCCCACATTAAGAAAAGATAAATACTCTATATTTAACTTTTTATTTTCTTTCGTCTCAAAATATAGTTTAATTTCTCTGTTTAAAATATATTTTAATTTTTTATTTTCGTTCGTCTCAAAATATACTTCAATTTCTCTATTTAAAATATATTTTAATTTTTAATGGACTCAAATACCTTTATTTAATCCATCTTGACATCAACAATATTCATTTTCAAGATAACCCTTTAGAATACTAAACATCACATAAGAATACGAGAAATATATGAAAAATGTAAATAATTTTACAACTCTAATAATATTAAAGATATTTCTTAATCTGAAAAATAATAACTGTCTATTTAAATGGAACGGAAGAAGAATTAGAAAATTGGGAGACAACAACTTGCCTCATAAATGTCATACCGCTACTAATACTTATACAGAGTTTTAAGACAAGGGGTTCTCATAACTTTCCCACGTCAGATTCCAAGGGGGCATGAAGTCTTAGGCTTGCTTACTTGCTTCTAAGCCTACTTTGAGACGATTACAATTAGTTAAATAAAATTTGCTAGATTATTATAGGATTATTTTAGTGGGCTAAATTTGGACTATTATAAACAAAAATGTTAGAGAAGATCATACCATGTGTCAAAAAAACCAATAATTCAAATATCCCATATGATATGTGGCTAGAAAAAGTAAGAATATGTATATATATATATATATATATGGACCTGCTATCCTTAATCGAGTTAAGGAAACATGGACCATTCAACTTGTCAACTGGCAATGGTAAGAGGCTGAAAATTGAAGCCCTCAAGATAAGTAAAGAAAAATCAACGCAAAAATACGTGCCCACCCATCCCAATAATTTGGGAACCACTACTTCGGTTCTTCATGGCTGAAAATGGTGCCTTGAACATTGATTGGAAAGGGCCAGTTTTATTTATTCATTTATTTATAAGTAGAAGTACTTGCAAGTTGCAAGAAATATGCAACTAGTTCTTGAAAATATTATTGTTTTTGGTACAATCTAAAAAGGTATTTTACAAAGATAAAATATTAATTCAATTCATTAACAACCTATATGAAGTGAAAATGGTTAAGTTTGTAGGAAATTAACACGGTTACTTTTCCATTAGAAAATTATATCGCTCCAATTATCAAATTCCAACAATATAGTTTTCCTCAAATTATCATGATATTCAATTTGTTTTTAAAAAATTTCATAAATTATTCATTTTTGAAGAATAAATATGAAAGACAAAGTTTCAACCTTTTTATAAATCTAAAAAAAAATACTAAATGATTTAGAAAACACACAGCTACAACATTACTCTTGTTCATAAGTCTCTTGTTATACATAAAATCTACTAAACTAGAAAATTGTTTCCAATAACAATTAATTAGAAACTACTAAACAAAACAAAATGAAACTTATACCATACAAGACAAATCCTAATATTTAAGGGTAAATTCGCCCCTGCACAAATTCCCGTCATCCTAACCATAGATAGCTCCTTTCTCCATAGAGAAGCCATATTCTTCGTTTCCTCCTTGCAATCCTCTTAGATTATATTTACACTTCATGTGAAATTTGTTTTCAATAATATGTAAATCTCTTAAATTAAAATGGTGAGTAGTCTTGATCATAAGTTAGTAAAATATAAATCTCTTAAATAAAGTAATTTATTAATGAAAATTTGAATAAAAAAATATATTTATTTAAGTAAAATAGCCATTCAATTTCGAATGAAGAAAATATTTTTTATTTTAAAAGAAACTTTATTTAATATTGCTTCTTATCGCACTATTTCGATACACTATAATAGTGACATTTAGTACTTGCTTTTACTAAAAACAATTACATAAAAGCTTTAATAACTTATATGATAAAACATATGTAGCATATAACTAACCCAATTTACGTAGCCTAAAATATCACCGGGATTACATTCAGTACGAGCAAAATCTAATTAATGTCACCCAGTTTTATTTAATATGAAAATCTTAAAATTATTACTTAACCAAACTCCTCCATTTTCCTAAACTCAGTTTTTTTTTTGTACAATTGGAGGAGAGAGATGACAACACAGAGAGTCGAACCCACGCCGTCCGTCTTGAATGATGGAGTCACTTTCCCCCACTTGAGCAAGTTGCTGGTCCTCAAGTTAACCAAACTCTTGCACTTTCCTAAACTCAGTTTCGTGGTCAAGTTAAAAGCATTTCCACCACAGAATGCACATTAGTAACCGATGCAAGTTATACTATTATATTATTTAGTAGTTGGTATGAGACATCATGTAATATGGTAATTATATAATAACTTAGCTAAAGCATCATTATGATATGTTCGAATATTCTGTAATATATGTATTTGGTAATTACCGAGTGTTAAGAGCTAGAAGAGATCTTGAATATGTATCAAAATAGGGTCAATCTTGTAATTTTGTAGTCCTTACGGTTTTTTCTGATCCTTGTAAACAGGCATAAGTAACGTTGTTGGTTAATGAATATAGCAGATTTTCATCCCAATTACAAACTCTAATATGGTATCAGAGCTTTGAGTTTTGATATTCCCTGTGAGTTTTTTATTTTACCTGTGATTGTGATCATGGCTTCCAATAGACCCCTCTGCTCGACAACCCCGTCTACCCTCAATGGTGGAGAGTCAATAGCTTGGTGAAGTCCTGGCTTATCAATTCTGTGGCACCAGATATCGCCACTAGTCTCACGTTTGCTGAGATAGCCCAAGAAATCTTGGACGAATTACATCGACGCTTTCCTACTCCTAATGCTTCTCGTATCTATGAACTTAAGCTCCTCATCACGAATTCCAGGCAGCAGAATCAACCTGTAGCACAATTTATACATCCATGAATGCTTTGTGGGATGAACTCCGATTGTTTCAGAACCATTCTCGGTGTACTTGCACCAAGATTCGCAGATTACAAGAATTTTTTGCATCATTGGGCATTTTATATTAAATACTCGTCCGGCTTTGTGTTTTAAATCAAATTTACAAGAAATTTTTTGGAGTGATTGCATTCTCACTACTGCAGATTTAATTAATCGAACACCTACTATAGTTTTAAAAAGCTAAACTTATGAAATTCTTCAGAAAAAACCACCCACTTCCCAACATTTAAGAGTATTTGATTGTCTTTGTTTGGTTAGAAAAATAAAATGGACACGAGAGCACACTCGTATATATTTTTTGCATATTCTCCGAAGTTTTTAATTTATTCACTCCATGCACATTGGTTACAAGGGGTATTATTTTTTATGAACATATTTTTCCATCAATATCTTATTACCTGAATTTGTTCGGCCTTTAATTACTCCTTCCCACAAATATAGATAGCACTTATCTTCATCATATACATGAGTCATCACCCACTAGCTCCTCACAATTATTTACAAATAATTCTTTTCATAAAGAGTCCATTAACCCAATTAATTCACGTGACCATATTTCCACTAGTTTAGTTTATCACAAATATTAATAAATAATTTGTTTCCTCAAGAGACCACCAACCCAACTCATTCACGTGAACATGTTTCTCACAATCAATCATCTATTTTGTCTCCTTTAGAGGTCACTTTAGTAGATGCTTCACAAAACAATCGAATGCCTCCCCCTAGTGATCCAGTTCCGAGACGCAGCAACCGCCCACGGGCTCCACCAAAATGGCTACAATAGTATGAAACAAACTCTCCATCCTCTGCACTTTCCTCGACAAAATCAGGTAACAATTCTTCTTTTTTAAAAGTTTTATCTCCTTCTATCCCTTCATGTTTTTCATTACCCCCCTCCGCCCACTCTTTTGAACCAAAGGATTATTACGCTGCAATTAAATTCTCAGAATGGCGGCAAGCAATTCATACTGAACTCATGGCCTTTGAGGCTAACAAAACTTGGGCAATTACCTCTCTTCCACCAGGTAAACATCCTATCTCATGTAACTGGATTTTTAAGCTTAAAAGAAAATATTACTGTACCATAGAAAGGCTTTGTAAATCCCGCTCCATTTTTATGGATTAATAATTATTGTAATTTTATTTAAGACTTTTGATCCATCACTTAATATTTATTATTATTATTATGTTAAATTTCTAAGTCTTATGGGATTATGATTTTGTATGGAACTTTATATAAGATTGTTTAGTCTTAACCTTAATATATTATTTTGTTTCATGATGTTGGCTACTGAGATAAAGAAAAGATAGGCTATAGCAAGGATTTCTTAGAGATCGATTTGATTTGATATTAGCTAGGAGATTTGTTTAATCGAAGTAAGTAATTTTAATACCTCTAATTTTATTGAAAAGTATCTCTCAAAAATTGTGATTTTATTTATCTGATTATTTTTGTATATAAATTCTGGAATGAGTTAGATTAATTTCTATTTTGAAAATTTATATGTACATTGTGGTTTTGTGGAACTCTTGAGGCATAATTTGAAGTTTGTATGAATATGTTCTAACTTTTGATTTGATTTTGTTAATTCAAATAAAAATTTGTTTGTTATTTGGGCGTCTTAGCAGGGAGTACACTTGGGTCTGACATCAAAGTTTGAGACTTGTTATCGTCGAATGAGTTACCTGAATGTTTTGATTGATTGATTGATATGTTTAAGTCACATTTTTCATGATTTCAAATTTCATAGAAAAATTTAGTTTTATGTTTATTCTTTGATTTTTCTATAGTAATTTTTATATAGGAAAAGTTACATTTTTGCCCATAAAAATTATGCACTGTTTTTCATAAATTTCTGCATTATTGTTCTGCACTGTTTTTCATAAATTTCATTAAGTAATTTCAAAAATAATTATTTTCAGTTTTATCCAATTTTCTGGAATATTTTCAATAATTAAAAACTATTTTTGCCAATCTACATTACTTGTTCTTAAAAAGGAAAGGAAAGGGTTTTTTTTCTTCTGTTCCAGTTTCTTTGTGAGACTAAAAACATATATTTATTTTACCTCATTAAAATATTTTTCAAAGTTTTGTACAAAATGAATCAAATGATTTTCTTTGATAATACAAGAAGTTTAGCATATCAATTCTAATGAATTTGAGTTTTTAAGAATTATTTATGTATGTAACGATTCATTTCAGGGAGATATTATACTACTTATTGAGCCCGTGTCGCTCATGTTTTTATCAATCTTTTATTTTTCAGATAAGAAGATTTCTTTTGATGAAGACAAAGATGACTTCTAGTAGTTTAGCATAAGAACACTTCTAGTAAATTTTCAATTTATGTTAACTTTTGCTTTCTTGAAAGATTTGAGATATTTAATTTGAATAATTATATAAGAATTTCCTTTGGAAGTTTTACTTTGAATTCTAGAAAATTAATTGATATAAGAATATTATATTCACTTTAGATGGTTTATTATTTACTTATTTGGACATGGTATGTTTTGTAGCCTTATGATGGTGAAGGAAACTTTACGGTTACGACGTGTTGCGATCTGATTTTGGAGCCTGACAGCTTCTTCGTTATTTGAAAACTGCAATCGGACAAGGTATATTCTATTCATCGTCTAGTCCTTTACAAGTTTAGAACTTGCAGCTTACTCAAAATCTACAGCAGGATATTGTATTTTGTTGGGTTCAAATATTGTCTCATGGAAGAGAAAAAAACAACCAGCAGTTTCTCAGGCAGAATATCATGCTATGTGTCTATGACTATGAGGGAAATTTTAGGGCTCATTCAATTGCTTCGTGATTTTGTATATCTCAAATACTTATACCATTATATATATTATGACAACCAGTCTTCACAACACATTACTTCAAATTTGTTTTCCACTAGTGGATTGTCATGTAGTTCGAGAACAATTACAGAAGTAAGTTATTATTACAACTATAATTACATCACATCTTCAATTGGCTGATAGTTTCACCAAAGCTCTAAATTCCAAGCTTGGTGTCTATCATTTACATTCACCATCTTGAGGGGAGTGTTGATATGCTCGAATATTGTGTAATATATGTATTTGGTAATTACTGAATATTAAGAGACAGGAGAACTTGTATATGTATCAAAATAGGGTCAATCTTGTAATTTTGTAGTCCTTAGGGTTTTTTCTGCTCCTTATAAACATACATAAGTATCGTTGTTGATTAATGAATACAACAGATTTTCATCCAAATTACAAACTCTAATACACCACTTTTGAAAATGGACTTGTATACGTTTAATTAAATAAATTAGTGCCTTATCTAACTTCTTCTGGTATATTCTATCCATAAAGAAAAAGAAATTACTTGGATGAATCACAGACATTCCTGACTTATGTCCTATCTTCAACGTGTGAGCTTTTTTCTTCTATATTTTTTAAAAGGTAATTTGTAATACATGAATAAGGAACCAAAATTTCCATGAAGGCTACAACAGTTAGAAATAATTACATGGCAAACCCTTCAACGTGTGACCTAAGGCATACCAACAAATTAATTAAGTTCATAAAATATTTCTTCTCCAGTGGTTTTTGCATTTTTATTGACTACAATAATTTGATGGCAAGAAAATAATGATGAATCTGTGGAGAGAATACGAACTTATTTTTCCACAGTCAACAATGATCACTAGCTTTAGTACATATTCTCATGTTTCAATTCAATTTTCGGTATGGATTGAATATGGAATGATGAAGATAAAATTGATTCCATTCGTGGTTTTTTGTTCATTTTTCTTCCTAAGTCTTTCAACTTGAAAGTCCATTGCATGCATATTCTTCAAAACGTTTTTTAGACGGCATGCTCTCTTCTAGCAGAGCTCAAACGCATGCACTGAACGAAAGAAAGCTAAACATTTTGTCCTTTTTCGTGTGTATTTCGTGTGTGTTTTCTGGAAGGAGAAAACTAAATGAAAGTTTAGAAGACTAGAATATATACAACTGAATAGAGAGAGCAAATGTTCTAATTAATGCATTACCTTGTATGCATTGGTGGGAGTAAGATTACAGAGTTAGAACTTGACACCAAAAAAGATGTCAACTATGTTCAAGAATTAAGGACAGACTATGACAAGCTATCACAAAATAATACACAAATTTATGAAGTACGGGAATAGAATATGTATACGTGAGCGCAACTTGAAATTAAATCTCTTATTTCATCAGAGAGATGAAGAAATTAAGATACTATTTTACCCTACACTACAAGAAAAGGTAATTTTTGAGACAGAAATTTGAAACGGAAATATCTATCTCAAATTGATTTGAGATAGATAAATAAGTTTGACTTTTTGTCCCAAATTCATCTCAAAGTTTGAGACCTATTTGAGATGGAAAGAATTTATTTTTCTTAATAAATTATTTTACTATTAAGAGAATATTCATTTCAAATTCATCCCAAATTTGAGACGCTTAGAGATGCAATATTTTAATTTAAAAAATATTTTTTTAAAATACATGATATATTGAGACACTTAGAAATGCAATATTTTAATTTTAATTTTTTTTTTAACTACATGATAGAAAATCCGTCTCAACTTTGGGACAAATTATAGATGGATTATGAAATTAATTTTTAAAAATAGATGATAGAAAATCAATTCCAAATCCATCTCAACGTTTGAGACCTATTTGAGATTGAACATATTTATGTTTTCTTAATAATTTTTTTAACTATTAAGCAAATGTATATCTCAAATCCATCCAAAAGTTGAGACGGATTAGACACGAATTATTTTTTTTTTAAAAAAAAGATAATAGAAAATTCGTCTCAAACTCTAGGATGGATGTGGACGGATTGTTGAACTTCTTTAACTAATTTTTTAAAAACAAATTCATCTTTAAAAAAATGTGCAATGTAATTGTGACGTAACATTTAAATTTTATTTCTCGCATTGAAGTTTGAGGACAAATTATAAATTTTTTGTGTCAAATCAGTCTCAACTTGGGACGGATTTGAGACGGAAAATTTTATTTTATTTTATATTTGCTATTTTTTGTTCCCAAATCAATGCAAATAATACAATTAAACATCATTAATGCAAAATAAGTTATTTTTAAACTATTAAATCTTACTCTAATTTTATTTAATAAGGAATTACAATGTGCAATGAGATTATTAGAAAAATTGATACACATATAAAATTAAGGACAAAATTTAAAACATCTAATATTATGCGGGATTCCCACTCATAAAAAAAATAAAATAAAAGCTAACTGAATTGGGCGATAAACCTCCCAAACATTTAACTAAATAAAACATACATAAAACATAATACGAAAATTTAAACTAAATTGGGCGATAAACTTCTCAATTGTTTAACTAAATAAAATATAAATAAAACCCAAATAATATTATTGAGCGACAAATTTCTCTATAATAAAATAAAAGCTAACTAAATTGAGCTATAGAATCTTCCATTTATTTTATTAAGAAAGTAATAAATATAAATAAAAAAATAATAAATATTGGACGGAAACCAAATATCCCATTAATTAAATGATCGATACAAAAAGGACTCTATTGTTCAATATTGTGAAGTTTTCAATAGATTCATGAAGCATGTTGTTGAATATTCATCATCATCCTCATCGCACCTGACTTGTCCTTGTAAAAAGTGTAAAAACAAGAACGATCTGGCTACAAACTTTGTTAAGGAGCACTTGTTTAGACATGGATTTGTATGTGATTATCACGTGTGGGTAAGTCATAGGGAAAGACGTAACCAACATTCGGTTGTGACATCTTAGAGCAATCGATTGCCCGAGATATGGTAATAGATGTGGGTGGACCAGAATTTAAATCAGAGCATTCATCACCTCCACTATTTGTCGAGGAGCCTCCGAATCCTGAGGCTCAGCTCCATTTGTATTTTTTTAGGACTTTTTATTACTTGTTTTATTGTATTTGACAGATTTAATTTTATTGTATATATTATGGTTGATCAGGTATTAGATTTATTTGCTGGACTTATCTTTGTGGTGTTTGGAACAGAAATAGAAAACAAGAATTTTGAAAATATTTTTTTAAAAAAAATATTAAATCGGTCGCAAAGTCGTCTCAAATCTGTCCCAAGCGGATTTTTTTAAAAATTAAATTTAAAGCCTTCGGGTCTCAAATCTGTCCTAACTTGAGACCAATTTAAAACAGAATTTTTAATATTAAACATTATTTTGCCAACTCTGTATCAAATCCATACCAACTTGAGACAACTTTGAGATGGAAATTTTAATATTAAAATTGAACCTTACAAATGTGGTCTCCAATCAGTCCCAAGTGAAGGCGTCTTTAAGACAAAAGTATTAAAATATTGAAAATATATTAATATATTTTAACATTAAAAATATATTACATATCAAATTCATCCCAACTTAAGATGGACATTTTAATATTAAAAATTAAAACTTGCAAATGCGGTTTCAAATCAGTCCCAAGTGGAGACAACTTTGAGACTAAAGTATAAAAATATTTAAAATATATTCCGTCTCAAATTTGTCTCAACTTAAGACAGAATGTTTAATATTAAAAATATATTTCGTCTCAAATTTGGTCTCAACTTAGGAATTGGGACAAATTTGAGACGATGTTGAGACAAATTGATTTACATTTCTAGCAAATAGTCTCCATGGTTCCTTCTCAAAGTCCGTCTTAAGTTGCGATGAATAGTTTGAGACGGAAATTTCCATCTCAAAAATAAGTTTGGAATGGATTTGAGATGGAAATCTTCGTCTCAAATGTCATATATTCTTGTAGGCAGTGCGTGCTCCAATTGATTTATAATGGAAAACAAAAATTATATTTCGAGGATAAAATAATATATGATAAAAGCCGTGAATATTAAGCATATAAAATTAATCAAAATAAAATAACATTAAAAAAAATATTTTCTCATTTTTCTTTCAAGAACATATTAATTATAAGCAACGTAGCTTCTTTTTTGTCACTGTTAATTAGCTACCAAACTACATAGATATATTAATTCAAGGTGTGCATATGCACAACACACATAAACACATGTATCACCAGCTGTTCAAAGTACTTTCAGTCCACGTTCTATGTTAAGGTCATGAAACTGAAAAATTCTAGACGGGTGATGTTGCTGTCATGGATCCCAATTTCAACAAGGAGTAAGAGGAATTTTGTATTTGATCAGTAAATAAAGACATTAGATTTGGTGGTAAGGTCGTCTATTTTTATTATATTTTATTTTTCAGTAAAAGGTTGTCTATTATTGAACACTTATTTATAGTTTGCAAATTTGCACAAGCTAAAGAAATGTATCGAAAACCTGTAGTTACTGAAATTATTTAATTAGACCATGGCTAAGGAGAAGAAAATGACATGAAATAGATGGTGATATATTGTCTAGTTTAATGAAGATTAAAATTGATTTCCATTTTAAAACTCCAGGTTTCTTTTTTTCTTTTCTTTTCTTGGCTCCTTTAGCACATTGAAACAGATTCAGGAGGCTTTTCTGCTAGAAAGTAACTAATACTATATGCCATCATACATAACAAATGCAAATAATGCATCTGTCTAGAATTGAACGTGTACGTTCTTATTTAAATGTTTATTTTATTAAAATAAATGTATATTTCATTTAAAATTTCACTAATAACTTTTTAAATTTAAATAATTTACATTTTAATAACTCATAACTCATATTATTCCACCATTATCAACAACAATAAGAAGAATAATGTTTACAAGAATAAGAAAGAAAAATAATGTTGTAACTTCCACAAGGTCAAAATTCTTCTTTAATTCTTGAATTAAGTTAAAAATGAACATCCAATTTTAGATATATAGATTAACTTTCTATCTCTCATTGGTCTTATATGGTTTTGTCAACATCATTTTCATTTAATACAGGCTATTACAAACAATTAAGAAAATTACTGATCATACTTATAATAGAGAAGTATGGAGTTTGATTGTATAGCATAACAAGTATAACACACACACAGATGCATATATATATATATATATATAGAGAGAGAGAGAGAGAGAGAGACTATCATTTTATGCTAGAGTTTGAATCCTTATCATTATGATTATCATGTAATGGGTAATTGGAGATTTTCGAAGTTCAATTGTCTGCAGACAATTCTCGAGTGTTGCTGGCTTTTGCTGCTGCTATTTCTTTTCTACGGTTTTCTCTTGCTGGCCAGGTGCTACTGGTCCTCGTGATTTTGTTTGGTTACATCCTCTTGTTTCTGTAGGGAGTCTTCCTGGTTCTTTTCTGTACCCAGTGGTTTCCCTCTTTTCTTAATAAAATTTTACTTTTCAATAACAAAAAAAAAAAAAAAGAACCTTCCCAGACGTTGGAATCTAGGAACAGCACATAAAAATAAAATAAGAAATATAAGAGAACTTCATGATATTTTTACTCTTTAGAGAAGTATTTAAGACTACAATATCGATTCTTCAAGAAGAAAAACTAAAAGGTATACAATTGATCAGATCAAGATCCAGTTAAGGATTTTCTAGCTAGGGCCAAATGTACAACCGTTGGACTCCTCACAATTATGCTTAGAATTGTTGATCAAAACATCCGATCCAAAACAAAATTTTCCTATTTGAACCAAATCTTACATGGCCTATAGCTAGGATTGAAATAATTCAAGTGGTATTCCTTATATGTATAATACATGTACAGGTAATTTGAAGTGTTTTACTAAAAATTTTGGTATGTGATCATGAGGATGTTTACTCTCTCACAATTTGAAGTAATGAAAATTTTCAACCTACCGATTATGCCTTGTCAAGAGGTAAACTTGTATACATGGAGAGTTGTTCCACACTTTAGAATGCAACCTTAGGATCTCTCTTGCCTTCTTCTTAAGGTATGGTTCACAGTCTGCTTGAAGCACCATGCAAAGCTTTGACACAGCTCCAACTCTTAACATCTCAATTAGAACTTCTTGCGTAGCTGAAAATCTTGTAATCAAACAAAAAATGTGCAATGAATGGTCATCCGTTGCCGGAGAAATTCGAAGGATTCTCTTCGAGACCATTGCAATTGAACCGGCATGTTTTAGCAGCTGAGCTCTCCCATCAGCACAAGAACAAAGTTGAGCCAAAAGACACAAAATGAGCTCAGAAATTTTCTTTTCACTATTACCTAATTCAAACTCAACAAGCTCAAAAATCGCACCGGATTCTATGATCTTCATCCTGTTTCTTCCCCATGGACATGTTTGAATCAAGACATGCAAGACTGCTTTTATTGATTGTTGTGAAAAATTCCTTCGTATAACTTTCACCATATCAATAAAGAAGTTAAGATTGAGCTGCTCCAATAGACTTGAGCTGGCCACTTCAGTGACTAATTTCAGGATTCTCAATGCATGCGTTTTCGCCATATCCATATTTTCCAACTCTGCCCTCATTGCAACCCATGTCATTGATTGGATGAGATCATAGTTTTCTTTAACAAGCTGCTTATTTTCATTAGTGGGGTTCCAAGTAAGATTCAGAATTGATAAGGCCTCAGATAGACCTTCAATCTTTTCTTCTTTGAACCCTTTAATGATGAACAAAATCATTGACTTGGGTACACCAGCTTCGGCCATGCAGTTCCTATTCTTTTCATTCTCATGGGCAAGTTCGTCCATTTTCTTCAAAGCTTCATTACAAAGGTCAGGAACATTAAGATTTCTCTTGAGCTTGAAAACATAAGACTTACTCAAAGGAGACTTTGGTGTGGGAATTCGATCTATCCCATATTCAACATGAGCATTGCACCATGCCTGAATCAACCGCCGGAGCATATGATTCGGTGTCAAATCAGAATCTCTTGGCAAAGGCAGCTTTGTCACCGGACAAGTGGATTCCTCCGTCGTCCTCAGCCATTGTTCGATGCTTTCACGATCGTACGTGATCCCCGTTATGGTTGTCACGGGATCTCTCATTATTTGAAGAGATATGGGACACAAAAAATATTGAGGGATTTCAATTTCATTGTTCTGTTCCATGAACAAATACAAGTTCTTGATATTCAACTCAACAATTTTTATTTTTTGGAAATTTTATAGATCTAAAAATGAATGGAGATTGAAAGTTTGGAGGTGGGGTGGATGAAGTATGAAGATGAAGCAAAGAAAAAGAAGATGGTTTAGAGGGCTAAGTTTTTCTTCAAAAATGGTAAGAGATAGCGGCTAATTTATGGATGGGATTTGAATGAAGGCTGACAATGAAAAGGACAAGTAAGAAAATTTCTAGAGAGTTTTTTTTTTGTGTTTTAAATTTTCTTCTTTTACCTTTTAAATAAAAAGACAAGAAAAAATATTAGTACTACTGATTTTCCTTCGCTTGTTTTACCGGTCAGAGATTTTCAATGTTGAATCGGTGGTCAGCAAACACGAGGAATAGTATAACGAATAAACTAGGTTTGACTTTCAAAGATGGGCAACTTGGGTTTTGAGTAAAGCAGACATCATTTAGTGAGTCGCAGAGGAGGCTCCTAGACATCTTTGGATTAAATCAGATTGGGGTTCAAATGGTCAATCAATAACTTTATCTATATAAATAAAAGTTACAATTTTGTTGTAAAAAGGTCTTCATTTTTAAAATTTGAATTACAAAGATATTTGAATGATTAAATTTAACTTTCATTCATATGATTTATGTACAAATTTTTTTTTACATTTTTAATAGTACACATAAAATACGACAGATGACATGATATACAATACCAGACATAATGATTTGGGTTTGACTACGTGAATGAAGGAGGCAATAATGGGGGTTGCATAGCAAAAATGGAAAAAAGAAAAAGAAATCATATGGGTTATTTTTGGTAGTTCTTCAAAGCTGGAAAAAGAGGAAAATTAATAATAAAATTGGCCACGAAGTTTGTGGTTCAACGCATTCTACATTTAGCTCTATTTTACCAAAAGAAATTAATGAGACAATGCACAACACACATTCATGAACTTTATGTATCAATAGTTGACCAAATCGGTACATTCTTTTTTCTCTTCCTTTTTTATTTTGTTGTTGGTGTGTGAATCTTTCGTTTGAGTTAAATTGGTATGAAAGAGAAGTGCAATTACAGCATTTTCGAAAAGAAAAGTTCTGATTCCTTCCTGCTTTTGCAAGTATATGTTCATGCACATTTTTCACACTTTTTTCTTGTATTGTTCTCTTTTGATTTTTTGGTAACTGGCTTTTGCTTTCTTTTTTTATTTTTTTATTTTGGAGAGTAAGAAATGTTCATGCTTATCTATGTAATAACTGAAAAGTCAAATTTCATGTCTATCCAAAACAATTACAATTAGGCAGCCAACCATTTGAAGAAATTATTATCAAATGCAGTAAGAAAACTGTCACCGTTCTTTGAAATTTTCTACCACAAATTTTCGTCAAAATTTCCAGTCATTCACACTCCTTCAAATGGCTATAAATTGAAGATCTCTTCTCAATTGTAATTTATCCCCTTGAAAAATTGTGATTGTAATATATCAATCCATGAAGAGATTGAGAGAGTTTGAGAGTTTTCTTTTCTTTTTTTTTCTTTCCTATGTATCCACTGTAAGTCTCAACGTAGTTCATGAATATGTGTTGTGCATTGTCTCAAAGTAGTTCATAAATCCCGGGATTTTAGCTCTATTTTACCCAACCAAATTAATGAGACAACGCACAACACACATCCATTGAAAGTCTCAACATAGCAGAAAAATAAAGCTACCCAAAATTTGTAGCACCAGAGGCTCTGTCATATGAGTGAAAAAATGTTAACTACCTTGATAAACAAAAAACTTATCAATGTTAACAAAGACGCTACACAATACCCTTGCAATCATTGTTTATTTGGTAAGCAATACAGAGTTTCGTTTAATTCCTCTTCAACGAGAAGATCAGAGTTGCTCAATCTGGTACATTCTAATGTTTGCAGTCCCATGGAAATTGAATCATTAGGCGGAAACAGATATTTTCTAACATTCATTAACGATGCTTCTCAAAAAATATAGGTGTTTTTCTTGAAAACAAAGTATCAAGTATTTGAAGTAAATTGTTTCATGTCATGGTAGAACGTGAAACTGAAAAAAAATTGAAGTGTCTCCGATCAGATAATAGAGACGAATATATTTCCAAGGTGTTCGATGCCTATTGCAAATCATATGGAATTTGGCATGAGAAGACAGTCTCACGCACCCCTCAACACAATGGCATAGCTGAAAGAATGAACCAGACAATTATGAAACGTGTTCATAGTATGCTCAGTATGACTAACCTACCAAAACCATTCTAGGGAGAAGCAGTTAGAGTCGTCTGTTACCTTATCAATAGATCACCATCAATAACGTTGGATTTTGAAATTCCAGATAAAATATGATCTAGATATAATCCATCATATTCTCATATAAAAATATTTGGATTTTTGGCATATGAACATGTATCCAAGGAACTCAAACTAAAACTTGATGCAATGACCATTCCATGCATTTTCATAGGTTATGGAAATGAAGAATTTGGATATAAATTATGGGATCCAAATGAGAAAAAGGTTATCAGAGTAGAGAAGTAGTATTCCATGAAAGCTAGACAATAAAATATATTGAAAAATTCACAATGTCTCAAAAATCAAGTGTTGATGCTCAGATCTCAGATACAACATCAAAACAGTTCGTGAGAACAGATTATGCAATACCAGAAGTAGAAGAAGAAAATGTTGAGTAGGAAAAACCACAACCCACCTTGTTAGAATTTCTTGGACCATCACAAGGCTCAAATGATGATAAATCTCCTCAAATTATTAATCCAGAAGTTCATAGATCTGAACGATGTCAGATTCCGTCTATAAGATATTCAGAATCTAAGTACACTTGGTCTGGTAGCTAGCATGAATTTGGAATTTGAACAAATGAATATGAAGATAGCATTTCTTCATAGATATTTGAAATAAGAAATTTATATGGAGCAGCCAAAGGGATTTGAAGTTTCCAATGATAACCTCGTTTGCAAGCTGAAGAAAAGCTTGTACGGTGTAAAGCAGGCATCAAAGCAGTGGTATAAAAAATTTGACTTATGCATGAAGAGTCAAGACTATAAGAAAACTGTTGCATATGAGTGTGTTTATATTTAAAAGTTTCAAATGGAAATTTCATTGCTCTTCTACTATATGTAGACGACATTCTGATCGTGAGAAAAAATGCAACTAAATTAATCAATTGAAGAATGAATTGTCGAAGTCTTTTGATATGAAAGATTTAGAACATGGACAACATATTTTAGAAATGCATATAGTTCGAGATAGGAAAAACTTAAAGTTATGACTATCTCAGGAGAGATATATTGAACGATTGCTCGAGAGGTTCAATATGAAAAATGTCAAACTAATCAGCATTCCACTCGCCTACCATTTCAAGTTGAGCAAGAAGACATGCCCTTCATCTAAAAATAAATTGGGGAAATGTCATTAATACCATACTCGTGAGCAGTTATAAGTCTGATATATGCAATGGTATGTACAAAGCCAGGTATTACTTATGTTGTAAGTACAATAAATCGTTCTCTATAATCCAGGAAATGAGCATTAGAAGCCGGTCAAATAGATTCTTAGATATTTAAAATGATACATAAAAATTATGTCTTTGCTACGGGGGAGTTGATCCGATCTTGAAAGGCTATACAGAGCAAATATGATAGAATATCTTGATAGTAGATAATCTACTTCAAATTTTCTCTACACTTTTGTAGGATAAATTGTTTCATGGCAATCAAAACTACATAAGTGTGTTGTTTTATCTATAACAGAAGCAGAATATATTGCTATCGTTGAACATGGAAAAGAACTGTTGTAACTAATAAATTTACAACTATTGAGACTAGTGAAGATTCATACAAAAGAGAATCCAACAGATATGTTAACAAAGATGGTCATACGAGAAAAGCAAGAGTTGTGCAGAGACATATTCGGGATGTTTGTTCCGAATATATCTAGATGGGGAGAATTGAAGAGTCAAATTCCAAGACTATCCAAAACAATTAGACAGCCAACCATTTGAAGAAATTGTTGGCAAATGCAACAAGAAAGCTGTCACCGTTCTTTAAAGTTTTTTGTCGCAAATTTTCGTCAAAATTTCCAATCATTGACACTCCCTCAAATAGCTATAAATTGAGGACCTCTTCTCAGTTATAATTTATCCCCTTGAAGAGTGGTGATTGTAGTATATCAATATAGGAAGAGATTAAGAGAGTTTGAATGCCTTATTTTTCTTTTCTTTTTTTCCCACACATTCACTGTAAATTTTTTCCTATGTAAAACTCAAGAATAACATCACCCAAGGCTTTTCATAGTAGATATTCATATTAAAAGGCAGTAAGGCACTCTACAAATACAAGAAAGGCCATAACTAAATTCTAAGATGACGTAGAAAAATAAATATTTAAACACATAATTTTAGAATCACAAGAGAATGGAGAGGAAGACGATAAGAGTTTTTTGTCATCTATCACATCTAACTGTATGTACACAGACACAAGATCCTCTATTTCATTCATTTAACCCCTAAAAAGATGAAATATAAAAAAGACATGTATTAATTATATATTTTTTTAATCTTTTACAGAGTGCAAGCTGTAAATCAGGTTCTACTATTCAATCATATCCGACATACATGAATAATTTTACCTTCTCAAATGTTACATAATGATGATAAAAAAAAATTAATGTACTTTATATATATATATATACATATGCCTCCACCCTCGTAGGGCAACAATTACATGAGGGATTATTTTAAGCTACACCGAACCTCATACAACCCTTTGATTGACTGGAACTGAATTTTTAAATAAACCATCTAAGTTTTAAGCATAATTATAATATCGATGACACCAGCCTACTGGGTATTAATTGGACCATTGATTTTAAATTATATTATAGATCAAACTGAGATCTATAACTTAAACCAATTTATTACAATTTGTCAACATGCTATGCATAACATTTCAATGGTCTTCTTATGTGGTCGATTTGAAGATCAAATGGCAAATATACAACTATATATTAAGTTTATAGCCTTGATTGAAGACTTTGAATTGGCTCGGGAAGTAGTAATCCTCCTTGTTTCTTCCTTCAAAGGTGACGGAGATCAATAAATGCTATCCAATTCTTGTCATTACCTCTTCTTTTTTAAAAAAAGGTAATTCTTGCCATTACCTAGCAATCATTTTTGTAATATCTTTGAAAGTTAAAACTCGAATCATTTGGCATCTAAAATTAATTTGATCACAAACCTTCTCTTATATAATTTTATGATAAATTTAACAACAAATAATTGTTACGTCAGGTAAATTAAGGAAGTCTTCGTTCTATATATACAGTTTCGTGGAGGATTTTTTTTTATTTTAATATGGAGAAAGTTACAATAATTTTTATAGTAACAATTGTGTTTAAAAGAGCAAAAAACTTTTATTTAATAGACGGAAGATAAATCCTATAGGATGTTTCGTTAAACAATAATTATTTAACAAACAGTATCAAAACGTTCAGCAATAATTATTTAATAGACAGAATCAAAACTCGATTTGATATTATATTAAGTTTTCTCCTAATCTAAAAAATTAAGTTGAAAGAGAGAGGACAATTACAAAATTTTATAGTTTTATGTAAGAATTAGTATTTGTTTGAGGAAAATTACTAAAAGTTTAAACTCACCCGAAGAATTGTAATTTATATATTTATATATATTAACCAATCATAAAAATTGAACTTTGACATTTAGAAAACAAGAGCGAAAATATGTTTTGTTTATTTAGAAAGACAAGGTAGCAAAACAATCATCTTTCAACTTCCACCAGTAAATAAGTTCTACAAATAACCCAATAAAATACTCCAAGTACTAATATAGAATTCATTCTTTTTTTTTAATATATATTGTTAGAGCAGACCCTAATTAATCTCCGACAATAAAATTAACCATTATATTGCCTTTCAACTAATATCTAAATTATGAAACGCATACCCATCTAGCTATATATCTCATAGTCTCAGAGGGGGTTTTTTTTTTTTCTTTCCTTTCTTTCTTTTGATATTAAACTCTTATTTACTCGTAGTGAAACGAATCCAAAAATATCCAACCCGACTAATTATAATATAAATGTAATGATTACAATTATGAAAATATCCAACTAAACTTAATTAAAATTTAAATGTAAATGTGGAATACAAAGTTGAAGAAGACAACATGTAATTAGTGCATGGTGACCAAAAACCAAAATGTGGAGCAGCAACAGTCACGTTCTTAATTTGTAAACAGAAATGAGTTCCAAAAGTTTCATATATACTAAAGAAATTTCGGCTGCCTTAATAGATAATTCATATATTATCAGTTATCCGGCTGCTTTCCCTTGATAAAGTGCTTGCATAGGCCCAGAAACGGCCATTGTCTGGTTGATTCTTCTATAATTTTCACCACATTTGTCTTATAATTTGCTTAGCCAAAAATATGAACACAAGAAAGTTGTAATTGGCTGCTTTTATGGATAAAGTTGGCACCTTTTTTAATTGACTTTTTTGAGTTGGATTATTTGGCAGACTTCTCATTTTGTGCTTCATATTTGAGATTTTTTAATTATTTTTAAGGTTTTCTTTTGCTTCATATTTTAAGGTGCTTCACAAGACAAAAGATTGGAGATAATTAAGAGGATTCACATCTTATATATAGAAAGGCACCAATTGCACAATTCCTTTTCTGGATTGGATAAGATCTTTCCTCTACCTTTCCTTTATGTTTATGATTCTTTTAATAGAAACTCGATCTTTTTTCTTATATACAAATAAGATAAATACTTAAAACTCTTTTATGCGAGCCGCTGGAGAATGAAATCTCAAGCCCACAATTTGACACATGGAAGAATAATATTGCTCCCATTTTCCATTGTAATTTACAAACATCAAATGGGGATTCACAATTTTTTCGGATAAATTGGTGGAAATAATCAAATTTAGGTATGTTTTGTGGCTGGAATTTGTTATGCTCAATTGGTATCGGGCCCTTTCCGGTAGACCCGATTGAGAAAATGCATTTGGGAAAATTAAGCCTGGAAGTTAAATTGGTCAAATTCCACGGAGAATTGTAATCACTTTGCTTCAGCAAGTCGTTGAGAGAATGTTTTTATATAGGAAATAAAACTAAGTATGGAAGAATAAAAAAGTAAAAAAAGAGTGCGGTATTTAAACAATTCACAAATAAATAAATATTATATGTCTATTATTGTCAAAAGTTACAATAATCAATTATGAAAAAACCCTCTTTGGAAACACTTATTCCTAGTTTGGAACGAGCGATCTTGAGAGAAACGAAGGGGATTGAGGTGGAGAGAAAGGAAAAAAAAACACACACACACACACATTTCTCCCATTATGGGAATTTTAAGTGAAAAGAAGAGGGAAGAATCCTTTCAAAAAAGAGAAAGATAATGGAAGAAAGAGTGAGTATCATTTCTCCCAAACGTCTGTCTCCAGATACGAAAGATACAAAAGTCAAGAATGACTAAAATAAGTGGTTTATGTTGAATGACTAAAGAGCCCTTAAATATTTGATCTCAAACAAGATTAGCTATTTATAGAAGATATATATATTGGTAAATTAGGTCCGTGAATAACTAAAATATTGTTTACTACACACTCTACTAATTTCATGCCTTTGTTTATTGTTTGATCAGTACAAATTCAACTATTGATAAGAAGAAGAGAAAAAAAAGTAGTACATGGTTAAAAAGTCTACTAATCTAATAAAGAAATGAACCAAAAAATAGTCTTATTTGGTTGTTCAAATTTGGAGTGAGATACACAACATAATCCTTTTCTGCTCAGTTTGGTGGCAGAAAACCTCCTACATATCTTTGCCCTGTAGGGCTCATCAACAATAATAGTACTTTTCAAAAAAAAAAAAAACTTGAGTGAGTAATATTGTGGTTTTTTTTTTTTTTTGTGCTTTTATAGTCCTCAATGAATCAATGAGTTTTGTTAAAAAGTCTCAACAGTCTCTTTTCAATTAAGTTCATACCAAAGCATAATCTGGCATCATGGTGTAATAAAAATTTGCCCTAAAAAATGTATCACATGTTTGAAAATAATACTATTGTTTACCAAAATTTACTTTGAAATGAGCAATTGTAATATATGAGTATTCAATTTCAATTTCAAACAGAGTAAGTATATCAGTAGCATAAACAATACTTCTTTCATCCCTTATTATAAATTGTTGAATAATTTTTATGTTGTTTTTAATTATAAATTATTTTACAATCTTTTAATAGTACTATTTAAAGAAAAGTAATTAGAGAGATAGAAGTTAGACACTGACATCTTAGGGGGAAAAAAGAGTACATTGATTTGTGTAAATTTTGATTAAACAATTTATAATAAGGCAAAGATAATTTATATTACAAGATCTGAGTATTACACACATTAACTTACATCATTATATATATTACCTTTCCAACTGACAAATGCAATGAGTCCGATCTTCCAAACTTTAACTAAACAATTTATTTTCTTTATTTTTCTTCCCACTCCCGCTGGATTATTTGAACGTTCAAAATATCCTTTTCTTTTCTTTTTGGTCTCTACATAAACAAAAATTATAAATGCATGATTTATTAATCATAAACAAAATAATTCGAATTGTTGACTGGTCAGCCAACCAAATCAGTCAACCCATCATTTTCCTGTTCTTCCGGGGGGGGGGGGGCTGGCTCTTACTGTTGTTCATTGCAGTACCGTCCACATCAAATTTCCCTTAAATTAAAAAGATAATATATATATATATATATATATATATATATTCAAGGACAAAGACAAAAATAAGACACATATTCAATCTTTTATTTTGTCATTTGTCCAAACACATCCAAGTATTCCTTATTTGGATTTTTAACCACTTTTTCTAAGTCACGCACTCGTGCTAAATGGAAATGTCTGGTCAAAAAACAAGACAAAAATGGGAATGATTTTGCATCTTCAAAAGATAATGAATCTACCATTGAAAGAATTACTATTTTAAAAAAAAAAGTATTATCTCCTTCCATCCATCGACTCTCATACTTTCATTTCATTTCAATTGTTTATATTTCTTTTATAAATTATTTCATTTCAATTATCAAATTTCTAATTTTAGTAAGTACTTTTACAATTTTACCTTTATTTAATCTTAAAAATATAAATTTTACTTTTTAAAAACATGTAAAGCATTAATGTTGATTTGTTTTTAATGAATCACAACACCAAAAAAAAGATCGAGTACACACTACTAGTATCTTTGAATGAGAATGCAAATATTGGAAAATGAATTTCTTAGAAAGTATTATTTCATATCAAACTTTGAAATAATTTAAGAAGTTTAGTTACATAATTATCATGGTCAATAATTTTTTTAATTCTAGTACAAATTCAAAGTAGACAATTAAAATGAGATTGATGGAGTAATATTTTGATATATTAAGATAGTTTAAATTCAACAACTATCAAATATGTATTCATTTCATTTCTTCTTCTGCTTTGTGAGACGAAATTTTCTTTTGTTGTATTATGATTAGATATGTTATGCTTATTCATATGGGTTGTACACACAAGTAATACACATGGAGATTTAGCATTAATTATTTGCCCTATATACTATATATATTAGTTTAGTAAATGTAGTTTAATTGATGATATTGTCTAACTTATAATTAAAAGTTATGAATTCGAGTAATAAAAACAACAATTGTTGCAAGTTAATATACTTCTTCACAAAATTCCAACTTATTTATAAGTCGGACAGAAAGTCATTCATTATTAGTATAAAAAAAATCATTATTTTCACCAATAATAATATACAAATACTGCACATATATGACCAAGTTCAATAATAAATTGTACTTAAAATTTCATAACAAACTTATTTTAATATTTCGACACAAAATTAAACAAAAACAAAAGTCAAAATGTAACATTCCTTCACCATAATAGCATATTATAATCCTCACATGTCTTTTTAACAATTAACATAATTCACACTTACAAGGTACAACCACCAACTTATTGCAGTCACAGGCAAAACAGATCATTTATCCATTAATAGATGGTGTAAGAGTTCAAACTAGTTATAGTGGTACCAATGTTAGGTATTATGAATTCCCTGAAGTCTCAACCACAGAACTTTTGATCCAGCCTAACAGTAGTTGTAATAATATGTGAAATAGTCTTAGTACTGCTGCCGAAAGCTTTTCTTGGTCTCATCAACTGATGTCGGCCATGAAATGTTGGTGCTAGACCTCTTCATATGCTTCTCTATTCACCATTTCCCAATTTAATAATTTAATCCAAAGTATTTCAATATATTAAAAAATATTTTTTTTCTGTTTAAAATTAAATATTTATATTTTCAATTTGAATTTATATTCACTTTATAAAATCAATATATTTTTAATTTAAAATTTTATTAATAAATATATTTCATTAATTAATAGTCATATCACTAATTAAATTAATAATAAAAATAATATAATAATTTCGTTATAATAAAAAAATTAAGAATATTTTACGAAATAAAATGTTAACATTCAATCTGAACAGAAAAGATAAAAAAGCATGAACACTTCTGCATAAAATAATTTTGGGTGGCTGATCAATTCCTAATTCCTAATCACATGTAAAAGGATGCTATCTTTTTTAATTATGCAGTTAATAGAGAATAAACGCTATAATAATTATACGGGCAAAACACTGTAGTCATCATTGTTTAATTTCCTCAAAATCAAACATATTGTTTCACTAGTTTCCTTACGAAAGCATCTTTCTAGAATGATTACCTCATAATACTTACTCCCTTTATTTTGATCAAATATCAAATGTAACCATCAAATTCATTTGTCTCTAAAAATAATATGGTTTACAATTTTTATAATTATTTTATTTATTATTAATTATTTTACTTTTATTTATATATTAAACTACTTATAACATCTAATAAAAATGAGACGAAAGGGATAATAAATTTGATAAATTTTTTCTTCTTTTAAAATTAAATGTTTGTATTTCTAATTTAAATATTTAAAATTAACATTAATATATATCTATATAAAAAAATTTAAAATTTCATTAACAACTTTAAATTTAAAAATAATATTCAAGTAATCACATTTATTATATCATCTAATTTAGTTACATAGAAAGATTCTTCTTCTTAATTAATTTTTTATGTAAATCAAATTTTAGATGGAGAAAGACTTTAATATTTTTAGTCTTTTAGATGGATATTAAATATTTTTTTAAAAAAAACTTAAAATATTTCCTAAAAAAAACACTTAAATAATTAAATGCTTAATGTTACCCTCACATAATCTTTCTACATTCGATGTCATAAATTCAATTGAGGAGTTCAGGATCAACCTACCCTACTTTTTCATACTAGTGGCTAGCCTATATATGAAAAGGAAATTGTTGAAAAAGCACTTGCAAATTAAGTGCTTGAGACAGTAAAAAAAAAATTCCTTTTGAAATCGAAAGCAAAAAACATTGTGCTCCAACAGTTCAAATCAGAAAAGTAATATGAGCATGCAAAACCTTTAAATTTCCCAGTACACATCTTTCAATTTGGTATATATAGAAAGAAAAAAAAAAGTCTTCGAACAAGAACAAGAACAGGCTGTATAATAGTGCATGCCAGGACAAGGTTGGCCACTCTATATTTATATTTTGGTCAAATGACAGATTACATGATCCAATTATCCTTTGAATTTTCTACCACACACACACAATTACTGTGTAACCAATCATAAAAACACACGTTGATTGAATAGAGAACTTCTGTTTGGTCTTCTAACAACTGCAAATACTTGAGTGGGACTTGAGTGTGTGTTACATCAAAGCCTTTGACAAACCAAGAATTTGTGTTGCTCGTTGATGGCTTTTGTCCCTCTCTTTGTGGCTAAGATTTTATTCTGGGTTTGGAAGTTTCTTTTTTTCTTTTTTGGATTAGATCAAAGGGATTTTTCTTTCTTTCTTTTTTTTCTTTTTTTTGGGGGGGGGGGGGGGGGGGGGAGGGGGAGGGGCTGCGGTAGTATTTTATTCATTGATAGAAATTTCCATTAGCTGTTTCCCAGCTTCAATTTGTGGCTTAAGAACCATTGAGTTTATTGAAATTCGAATTCTTCTAGAAATTACTTTTTTGTTTTTGAAATTGTAGCTCAAAACCTCAAGAAATGCCTTTAAGAAGAATGAGCTACTTTTTTGTTTTGGTCTTTTTGTTTTTCCATGAGCTAACAAACATATACTTGCTATAACTATAATTGACATCAAACTCTATTATAAATTAGGTCTATACAAACCTTATCATCTTAAATTAACACAAATACCAAATCATATAAATAAAATATCATATTATAATATACTTTATGATGTTATAACTAATTTAATATCACAAAATTTAAAAGACCCCATACATATAAAAAAAAATTATATTATTATTCTTTGACGCTTGGCCTTTCTTGGTGGGAGGAGAAGGAATAGAAACTCACCCACGGATTTTCTTATTCTTTCATGTTTAAAGAAGGAATATATATATATTCTCTCAAATAAGTTCAACCGAAATATTCAGTTTGCATCATTTAAGAAACATCAGATTGTCAAATGACGAAAATTATTCAATGTATTTAAACAAAAACAAATAAAGAAGAATCTTCTATTTTGCCTCATGAAAAACCAAGTTGGCCAATCGGTTCAAAAAATTCGGGTATACTATTTTTTTAACGGCGTTGAAAATGTCGGCTTTGGCGGTCAAACTATAAGTTTCAGTCCAAGTCTATAGTTTATACTCAGGCACAGTTTTCCTGTTCTTCATTCAACTTCTGAATCCCTCATTCTAAGAAAAATAAAACTCAGAATCTCTGAATAATCAAATAAAATTCCTGATCAACTCTCACGACACAATCACTTCTTGATAATAATAATAATAAAGTCATCAATCATGCAGCTTTTGACACATTTTATTTAAGGAAAAAGAAGAGAATAACCACAATAATTTGCATGTTAATGAAAAGCTGAGGGAGGGAAAGAGAAGAAAGATTCCAGAAGGGGTCAAAATGAAGTACATATTTCTACTTTCTCATTGTATATGTGATAAAAAACGATACTGATCTGTGCAATGTACAGGTAGTGAATGGTACCAAAATAAAATCATTGAGAAATACGGAAGATGTTCAAGAAGTGTTGTTTGGGTCATCCCCCCAAGCGTTATCCCTCATGTTTTGTCTTGAAACTATGCGGTTCTTCCTGGCTTCTTCTTGTTTTCTCAGTTCCCTGGATCCAAATGTTGAAGAGGGCAACTTTATTCCCATGCTCTGAGCAATTAGTCTCTGAGCAGTTCTTGCTGATGTCTTGGGCCTCAATCGAGGTGGTTCCAGGTCTGAAATAATTTTGAGGTTCACAAAAAGCTGAGTGACGATTTTAATATGATAATTGACAATGCAGAATATGTAAAATTCATTCAGATGAGATTACGCATTAACAAAATCAATAAGGAACAAGGTTAGTTTTAGTTGGCACATGTACTTTAACTAGGGGTTGCCAGAGAGATGGAGCTTCTTTTTTTCTTTTTTGGTTGGAGGGGCAGCAGTGTCGGATCCAGAAAATTTTCATAGTGGTGTATAAAGGAATTGTTCTATATTAAAAAGAGTGGGTTCCATCCTAACAGAATAAAGTGTTTTTTCTCCATCTATTACCATGAGCAACAGAATTATTTTTTTTCCCAGATCTAAGAACACTTCAATAATGCTTGTAGAACATATAGAGGATATGGAAAAACACTGTATGCACATTCAAAGTAAAGGCAAATAGGGGCACTTTCTATATTGGGCATGACTGCAAGTACTGAACAAATAAGAGGGGTGTCATCTATTCTCAGATCATGGAAAAACAAAAAGAATACTGGTCCAATCGAGAACTCAGCAAGGAAATATTGCTATGTTTTAACATGATTCATGAACTACCCTTTATTTAGTCAATAAACAGTAAAGTGAACACCATATCTGGGCAACCAATTTATGTCAATTTCTTTCTTCGGTGAATTACATCATAATAGGGAAAACAGACAAATTTTGTCGAGTCATTATTTTCACAGCAGTAATAGTTGAAGTCCCTACAGAGCAGTTAATGGTATAACATGAGTTAGTCTCCTCTTTTAATACATTGTACTCAACAGGCCAAAAATTTGACCAACCTACCATTTTGAGAAGTTACAAAATGAATGCTAAATTCAACACAAACCCATTAACCAAGGATCCTCATTTCCTTAGTTTAGACCTTTCTAAAGATCCTAAGTACCGCATATTAGTTTTTAGACCTGCATTTCATCTTCATCAGCCTAAATGTTAGAAGCTCATTCCAATATCTATTTTACTTCTTAGTTTGCACAGAACAAGTTAAAGCAAAGAAGACTGGAAGGTCCTTAGATTTCTTATCTAATATGATCTGTCAGACAAAACAAAAATCTAATAACTCATTACATTTGATAGGAGGGAAAAGCTGAACCAGAGAATTTCTTCTCCATGTACCTGTAGCAAAGTTATTAAAGTTTTACAGTTGTATTGATTCTATTTTTACAGCTCTTCAACACGAGCAATCAAAGGAAAATGCGAGAGAAACCTTCATACTTAGTTAATCTCTTTCTCCATGTTTTCCCACCCTAGACAAGCATGGTATAAATTTCAAGAAAATACTCTGTTGAAATCTTCGATAAAAAAAAAATGAAGAATCGATAATGTTTGTCAAAAGAAATGGAAGACCATTCAAGCATTTGGTAATGCCAAAAAATAATGTCACTGAACTTTGAATTTTCAATTAAGCATCAAGGAAAGGATGAAAATTAAATTTATAACAAGGAATTTTCATATTAAGTAAACAGATTCTGTTTTGCATTACCATTGGAAAGGAAATCTAAATCCAGTAAGTCATAGGTGTAACTAGCAGTGTAAAAAAAAAATGTATCTTACACATGTAGGATTCATAAACAAAATTTTCTCTTAAAAGCATGTTGAAGCAGAAAGAAGTTATTTATGTATAACAGAATATTTAAAATATATCCTATACCCTTCATTCGGACAATGAAACTTTAGCAGAAAACAAAACTTCTGTCAGGTCATGAGTCATTGTCCAGCCAGTATCAGATCAGTTGCATGTGCACAATAATGTATATACAATTATTGCAGATATGCAATTACTATGTTTGAACTTTAATGTCAGAGACAGAGCTTATGACAAACATACTATGATTGTCTTGTCAAATTTCATGTATTCAAAGGCAAAATTTCCATGCATAGCCAATAAAACAGGTCTTGGTACCCTTATTATCACAAATTGGCATCAAAAGCTGCAAAAGAAGATGCTTAGTTACCTCTTTGGGGAATTGACCCTAGTAGCTCATCATTCTCAACAAGTATACGCACAGTAAAGGGGAACTGAATCCTCGTACTTGCTTCAAGAGCTGCAAAAGAAAACACTTCACAAATGCAAAGCCGAAACGGGAGAAAAACAAAACAAAACAAAGACAATAGGTATTTTTGCAAATCAACATAAATATCTGCGGGACATTTTATACCAAGAAACACAAGAAATACTGTGCATATTGTGAAAAATTTTGGCAAAATAAAGATGCATTATCTGCAAATAAGTATACCAGGGCCTAGAGAAAGATATAAAGAACAAATTTGTAGTAGCTACAAGATCTTCCTGAGAACCATATTTCATGCATAGATTGACAGTCAGAGAAGCATTAGATTATTAACAAGAACAAAAATAAGAAATACCACTGTTAGGCAATTATAAAAGCTTGCACCCCCTCCCCCCCCCCCCCCCACCAAAAATAAAAGAAGTAATATATATATATATATATAAGCAATTCATTTGTTATGATAGAATTTAAATAAAAAAAAATCAATCAAATGCATGAATTGTCAAAATTTGCAGTCAACATATGAAGCACTTGACCAAGGCTTACAGGAAGCAATCAGAAAGATAAAGCAAGTGGCTTTCTCTGTAGATACCTTATGGATTGGTTGGTAGTCAGAGGCAGCAAATTTTGGATACAATTCTCGAAATAATCTTGAAAAACTATACTTATAAAATTTGATCACATCTTGTATCCTTGTTCTTCATTATTTGCCCAAACAAAGAAATGTATGTGCAACCAAATTGACCTCAACATGTTTTATATTTTATTCTCTTCTCCATTCAACAATGGGGGACAGGAGATACTATTAATGGTGACTGTCAGAAATGGTTACAGCATCTGAGTGATCAGAAATTTCGCACTGTCTATACATAGAGATGCATAATCAGGAAGAACGTTGCAATTGAGCTTGGGTGTTGTATGATAAACCTATTACCTACATATGCAAAGCATTGATTACCATCAAGTAAATTCAACTTCTCCAACTTTCACTGAATTTGCTTAAAATATTATTACTTTGTTAGTTTAATGCATTAGATAGTAAAAACATTTCTGGCCTTCAACTATTTGAGTTCAACTAGCTCTTGTAAATAACCATTGAGAATATAAATATTGGAAATGAATTTTCGTCATTTGAATAATCTTTAACACTATTTTCATTCAAGTTCCCAAAAATTCCATTTATTCAAAAAGGCAATTGGTAAAGAACTGCAGCTCTTGACTTTGGGAGTTAACTCTATTTACAACAACTACTAGCAACCTTTTTGCTTTATTTTCTGTAAATTTGAATAAAAATGGTGCTTCAAAAGGTGTCATTTAAGAATTTCAGATTTTAAGTTCCTGATGTTGTACAAGTGACAATAATCAATATTGAAAAATCTGTAAGGTATTACCTAGAATTATCCTCTCAAAACCATAAGCGTAACCAGATAGTCCAATGACCTTCCTCTAACCAACAGAATCTTCATTCTGTATTTCAGATCAAAATTTTCAAATATCCCAAATCAACCTCAAATTCATTCAGATATTGGAACCATCTCTAGCCCAATAATTCAACCATTTCTAGTTAAGGCATAATGTCTCCTGCATAAAGTTTTTCCAACATCAGGAGCAAACACAAAAAAAAAAAGGTAAGAAAACTCTTCAGCCATATGAATCAAATCCAAGAATACTAGAATTTTGAGACCACAAACTGTATGAGAAAAGAAGTAATCTTATTACAATACAAGCAGGTGTTCAAATCTAACATGCTGCATTGAGTGCCAAAACTTGGTTAACCAATTATATAGCTCATGACAGAAACAGGTTATGTAGTTACCCATTGATGGCGATCTGAAGACTGCAAGTGCAACTGTATCATTGACCCAGCGAATTACAACTCCAGAATCTTTGTATCTCTCCAGCAGCTTTTCCAGGTCACCGGTTCTTGTGCTTGGTGGAAAGTCAGCAAGAACAAGAATATGCCGCGTACCATACATCACTGCATTCATCAAACAAGCAGTCAGTCAGTTAAAACAAAAGCTCAGCCTGCGAGTCAGTGAATGGTTAACTAGCAATGTCAAAACAAGTCATAGAAATCCGAAAACAAGTCAAGTGCACAGAAGAAAATATGATTTGAAACAAAATGAGACATATTTAAGAAGAATATCATCACTGAGAATCATCTGCAATGACATATTTTGTGGCTTGTTTTAATTCTTTTGCTCTATTATCCTTTGATCAGAAGCAAGCATGTATAACCAAGATAACAAAGAAAATAAAACATACAATCTTTTGCTTTTGTGTCCCCTGCTGGGGAAGGGCAGTCGGCCTTGTGTTCTTCATCATCAATTACTAGTTCATCTGACTTCTCATCACTATAGAGACTATGTTTCCCATATGAAAATGTTCCCCTTCCTCGTCTCTTGGGACCTTTAACCTGATTATCTTCCAGCGTGAGTTTTGATATTCCTGGCAAGCTTGTTGGGGAAAGTAGTTCATCTGGAGCACGATCCGCAACGGCTTCCCAATCTGCATGTCACCAAAACCTAGGTATGTATTAAATAGACAACTTTTAAAGAAAATTAAAACTAAAAGAAATCCAAGCTATAGAATATGGGAAGTAAACAAATAAAAAGTTTAAAATGGATGAAATAAACTAGGCCAACCAACAACAAATATAATATTTTTCCCTTAAAAAATAAAAATTGTTACAGATAGTAGATCATCAAGATAAGTCAGATTTTTTTAAGTCACAAAATGAACAGCTCAATGCTCATAACCATTTGGCCATGGGAAAGAAAAGAATCACAACACGTAGACCTTTGGCACAACACACAGACACAACCGTCACCACCCCCACCCTTCCTTCCAAAAAAAATACAGAGAGAGAGAGAAGGGAAGTTAATTCTATTCTATTTGTTTCTTCTCCACCAGTTTCGTCTTTCATAATATCCATCCCCTCTTGCATGTACACCTGTGTTTGCACATGAGTCTGAAGATGATTTTCCTTCAGTTAGGCCATCCAAGCATCACCAAACTCATACCAGATATGTTTCATGCTCTGCCAGTTTAATCAGTGTCCAAGAAGGCAACAAGTGGTATCAAAATTTACTACTATTCTTTTTAATTTTCCTTTCCTGTTTTTAAATTTTGTAACATCACACGTTTGACATCTCGCAGTGGATCTTTCACTTTTCTTTTTGGCTATAACAAACTCTTTAACTTCAATAATGAAATGTATCGCCTCCCATAACTTGTGTGATCTGTGTCACAATAGAATCATGCAAGTGGCTCAGCCTGTCCTAAATGGCAACGTGTATCTCATGAATCCAATTTTAATCACCTTACACATGGGCAGGTGGAGTTGTAATGAAATATATTGGACAAAGGTAATGGGGTTCAAGGTTAACACTTTATAGCTTGCAGCTGGCCTTTGATAGAGGATATCAGAAATTGCTTCCGAAGTCAGACTCGGAGTTGGGAATCAAGTTGATCCAAGAGGTAGACAAGGATAACCCAAAGTTTCAATTCATTACCCAAATCTACTTTATATCTACTTTATAACAATTGGGAATTGCAGATTTACAGTTCAAGCAAAGAAGGAAATTAAGTTTACAACTCAATAGGTGAAAGCTAACTCAGATAACTGCCCTAATTTCACTCACCAAGCATCAAGTTTCTAGGTTTTCTTTTTTTTAAATGATGCAACAGGTGCTACTAGACCCAGATTTGTGGTTGTTAGCCCTCTTTTGCACCCAAAAATAACTAATTGTGACAACTAAAAGTTCCATTATAATTTTCTTTTCAGTGACTGAAATGCTTGAAACGCTCGAGGATCTCGAGCATGCCGGACAATGAAGTTCATGCATCTAAAGGTGGCTCCTCAAACACAATAAATTTAGCTTTCTATAAGTTGTACATCTAACTCTGACTGTAGTTTATGAATCTCAAATAATTTAACCCATTTTTTCATTACTGGAGAACTACTTGTCTAAAGTAACCAATTTAAATTAAAAGTATTACAAGTAGCATGTAAACCACTGATTTAAATGAATTGTTAGGACCTAACTACTGCCAATCAAGAGATCTATATTTTGGACCTGCTAAAATAAATGGCGTTGGGGGGCTAGTAAACCTTACTACAGCCAATCTCATCACTGTCACTATTCTCTTACTTAATTGATAGGACCTCTTTTCTCAACCAGTTAGTATCCAGAGAAAGGAGATTTAGCTTACCTGAATAAGCTGGCAAATGCAAAAGCACTTAGGAGAAAGGCTTTGCAAACAAAATATCATGGTAACATCCAAAGAACCAGATATAGCAAGACACCCAAATTCCTACATCTCAGATGCCATCAACACAGCCTTAATGTGCTAAAGAATGGCACATAGGAGAGTGGTTGCCTGGGCTTCTCTACTTAGTATCCTGCACCTCATGTTCATGATATCTACATTAAACTGTGCCGTATAGACTTTTATTCTTTCAATGGATGGTTAGGATGTCCTATTACTGATTAGGCATTATGCCATATTGAAAGAAAAATTGCACTCAGTGCCTAGTATCTTCCATCACCCAATTCCCGTCCCACTTGAGTCAAATTTCTTTCCAAGGGTCAAATGACTTCCATTTTGGGGCACTTTCTTGCTAATTTAGTGAGATAAGTGGGAAATTGTCCTTCATAGGACTCTTGATGTTTTCCCAAGGTTTGGCACTTTGGCACACTTTAGGTTTACAAATCCTCACTGGGATGCTCAGTCTTGCTTTTCTCTGTCCACTACTTTAGGGAAAAGCGTCTGCCTTCAGGAACTTCATGCATTCACTTGTATTACTTTCTTAAGCACATGTAACAAAAGCATGGAACTAACAGAAGAATTACTAAGGGAGAAAAGATATGTAAGATAGAAGAAGAACATTTCATGGGATTCAACCAGTGCAAAAGAAACATCATTTTTATACGTATCAGCAAGTACAGAAGTGACTGAAACCTATTTTAGACAATTAAATCACAAGAACTAGAAATTTCCCTACAGTTAAGAAATTCTAATGGGGTGTAGATGTAATACCATCATCTGAACAGCCTTCCTTCGACATTGAATCATTCTGCAAGTCTGAAGAATCTTTATGAAAGCCTTGAAGCCATAAGATTGACACAAATTAGCCCTTGGAAATGAATGAGTATTGTGGGTATCAATGAATAGCAGCAGGTAAATGACGGAACCTTAACAAAGAAATTAATAAACCAATTAAAGAACTAGAAACGTAGAGAAAAGGAAAGATCACAAACCATCTTGATCGCTTGTTGAAACATGATTATTAGAATCACAAACTCTGAATAACCCATTAGAAGACAACTCCATCACAACATTGGAATCCCTGTAAAATCATAAAGTAAAATTAACAAGAAATAAACACAATTAAAGCAAAAGAAACCATTCAATTTTCGTCCATGTCAGCCCGAGCAACAAACATGCAAAAAATGAAAAATCACCATCCTCTTCTAACAGCCATCCAAGAACTAGACAATAAAAAAGAAATTCAAAAATAGATATATCGCACGGGTCTCTCTTCGTGAAGAAATGTTGACGCCCAGATGAACAGTAAACTCAGGTATTATAAATTTTTCAAATCCCAATTTCTCTCATTTCCCAATTTTTATCAGCAATAAAAACAAGAAATCAATTAGGAGAATAAGGTAAGAAACTCGGACCCTTTTGAACAAATTCCCTGTTCTTGAAAATCTTGATTGATTTTGATGGCACGAGAGCGAGTTCCATCCGCTTTGAGAGAAAAGCCTTGGGTAGAATACAGCTTAGACAAGTCGACAAGAGCCGTGGCCAATTCAGACGAAGAGGAACCATTTCCTGCCTCTTTTTCTAGCTTTGAAATCACTGATTCAAGAACAGAGATGGCTTTCTCTATATCCCCTTCGTGAACAAGATCCTCCACCGCCTCCGTCCAATTCCAATTGTTGCCAAAGCTTTCCATGATTTGTTTCTCACTGATTTTCTGTCGTGCCGTCTATGAGTTTTATGATGGGTTTTCAAGTGGTTGCAGAAGCAGTTGATTACTTGGTTTGGTGCTGACACGGTGACACCTCCCAAGTCCCAACAAGGCCCCAATGTCCATTTTTTTTTCTTTTCGTATCTTTTTTGAATTTTTGCTCAAAATTATTTGTGTGTTTTTTTTTTTTTTTTGAAAGAATGTTCATAACTCAATAAAAATACTTTATACTAATTATGTTTAGAAGTTTTGCTTTATTTCATAATAAGTACATGTATTTGAAATGAATTTTAAAAAATGTGTCTTAATTCATTTTTTAAATGAGAAGAGTTTTTTATATTTGGATTAAAAAACTTATTATTAATTGAAATTTGATATGATATTTTTTACTCTTACATTATTAATTATAATATAAAATATTTGATATAATAATTTTAATTAAAAAGTGATAAAAATATTATTTATATCAATAAAATATGACCCATGTATAGGATTGAAGAAGAATTTGAAATTTAAATGTCATGGTTACTCTCTCATTCTCTAAGGTTTTTTTCCATTCCCTTTTTAGGGCTTTACTCTTATTCCTGCAAACTCTCTTTTTATATTAGTAATTTAACTTTCAAAGTTCAAACCACTTCTTCTATCTACAAGCTATCATTTGTGTCTAATCATGCATGCATCTATTATAATGGTGCATTTTTGTTCATTCTAACCACCTAGTGTGCCAAGCTTTGGGAGGCGAAGTGCAAAGTTCTGAGCACAGGATGAATTTACAGAAGAGACATCACAGTTGGTTGCCATCGCAGAAGTTGCAAATGCTATGCTACTCTCCCATAAATGATGGGGTCCATTTTTCAACAAATTTTGTCACAACAAAATCATGTCTCAAACATTATTTGAATTGTAGTGAAATTTGTGAAACATCTTTTTTATTATAATGTATCATGAAGTCTTTTGTAATGCACTACTTTGGGAAATTAATTACTCTTATGAATATTATGACATTCTCTGTAATTTTGGCTATTATAGTAAATTCAATGGACAATTAAATGTAAGCGGCGGACGAAATAGATCGTGCACGGCCAGGCAAACTAGAAAGTCACCCATGTCGCGCATTCAAATGCCACTACTGCCCCTCCTTCAAATTTTCTAAAATGTGCAGCCACACCCAAAACTTCTATTTCTCTCACTTTGACTCCAAAAACTTTGTTATAATTTCACTTTCACCTAGAATTTTTTCTATAAATAACTAGGTAGTTTCTGTTCATTAGATATTTTTTTATCTTATGAGTTTCTCTAGTTTTTCTCTATAAATATAAATGTCAAATTATTAGTTTAAATTAGTTTAGTTAGATTTTAAAGTGATCTTGAAGGAAAAATCAAACATACTAAAAAGATGCTGACTAGAAGGAAATTTCTCTTTCATTCTTTATTTTAATTGTTAAATTTTTAATTTTAATTATGTAAATTAATATATATACTCGTAACATACTTACATTGGCAACAATTTGGACTAAAGACTGAATAAATAAGATTTTGATATTTTTACCGATGTCTTAATTTTTCAAATAATTGGAACGTTCTACCACATAAACGATCTATCGTACAATATTAATCTTCATTCTCCACTTTTCTTTTATTTATATGTTTTTCTTCTATTTTAATAAGTGAAATGCAAACTTTGTAATAGTATTGAACAAGAAATATGTCTTATTTTTTCTAAAACACAAAGAAGATATGAATTTTTTAATAGTATTTTAATCAAAATGATAAGCTCATTGACAAAAAAAGTGTGAACAAAAGAAATTATCTCTATCGAAAAATTTAAAATATAAGGAGGGATATTGAGACAATTGATGGAGTAAATGAGTGTATTTTTCATAAGATGTTTAATGGAGTTTAGGGAAATTTACCCTATATTTTATTTAAAAGTGTTTTATGTGAAGTCTCTACAAACAAAGACAATCTTATGGAAGATTTTTTCAGGTTGATCATTTTTTCTCAATTTGAATATGATAATAAATTTCCTTTCAAAAAAGAAATCTTATGGATGATTTTACCTCCATAGCATAAATGTTTTTCTCGCTTTTTTTTTCCTGATAAAAAATTGGAAATATCAGGTTAAATTTAAAACGTCTTTTCAAGTCTTCAACTTTCCACCATTTGTTTTAGTTCTTGACTTGTCTCCACTTTCCTCGTGAAATGGAAAAAAGAAAAAGAAAAAAGACTTGTTGCCACTTTGGGGTTTGGTGGATATTCCTACTCTTATTATATGAAGGATGAAAAATCCCACTTAATCCCAGTGAAATTTTTTAAAACAGAAATACAACTTTACATACATAAAATGTTTTTCAATAAAGCTCTTAAAACTATACATAGCTTTTATACATCAATTAAACATTAAAATTGTATTAAATATTTTAAAATACATTAATTTTTTATTTTAAAAAATAAAAATCCATAAAAGTATCTATTTTTAAAATTTCAACATTGCATTTTCAAATAAATAAAATAATTTTATAAAAAACTTATATTTTCAGTTAAAAAGAGGAGAAAAAGAATTATGAAAAACATTGATGGTTGAGAAGTAAGCATTTTTTCCATGGAGGTCATGTCCCTCTCTGACATCCCCTCCTCCTCCCAGGGGCCCCAATCTCCTTAAGCGGCCATAGGCATAGATTGTTATTGGTATACTAGCTAGTAAATTTTGCTAACTAGATTCAATATTTATATTTAGACATGCCCATTCCACCAATACATAAATAAAGATTTATCACTCAAACAAAACTATGGAGTAATTGTATTCAATAAAAAATCATAATTTAAAATTGATTGGGAAGAAATTATATATGGTCATCTTTGTGAAAATGGGTCACTGGGATGTCACCATCACCGTCACATATGCTCTACCCACCCACCCACCCCCCCACTTGTTCTCCTTACCACACCTCACCTAGTCTCATCCACTACTTGTTGCTCGCCTCTATTGCTGGAGTTGTCTTCGCTGCTCGCCATAATTGAAATCAACACTACTAGTCGACCATGGATGTGCAAGGTTTCATGTTTTGTTTTGCAAAAACTCGTACTCAATGCTAATAAGGTAATCCTTTTTTACTTTTAACTTTTGGGGCTTTGTATCTTTGTTCTTTTCCTCCAGCAGTGCTACTAGTATCACATCTCATTTTGGGGCTTCTTATGCACACTATCCGGCAATGCCGATTTTCTCTCCTCGTTTGGGGCCTTGTGTCTACGATCTTTTTCTCCGACAGTGTGGGTTTCAAGTCATTCATTCTTCCCTGCTGCACCATTGATCTTGTCAAAAGCTAGAACAATACCATTTAGTCAGCAACAACATTAGCCACTTCACCAGACAAAGCCTTATTTGAGCCTATGCCATCAAACAAAGCTTTCTTGGAATCCATGATATCACAGGAATCAAAGACATTGGAATCAAACCTGGCTCTTTTACATATCTTTAGTATTTTTTCTTCCACTGCAAATTGCATCTCACCTCATCCGAGAGGCATGCTACATTGGGATCTTCATGTTGTTGGTTTTCAAATTGGGCTTTAGCAATTACCAATTTGAATAAAGCTAGTGGAGTAATTGATGTGCCTTTGATTATTTCAAAATATATCGGGACTCTCTGGTTTTAGTTTTAGCCTTTTGTTTTACATGCTAATTTTTTTTGTTTTCTCTTGGATGGTCTGGGTTGTGAGCAACTTGTGGTTGTCAATTGGTGTATTTTTTTATTTTTTGGGAGCCTCTTTGGCTTTAAATATTAATATTTCTTTCTTTTTAAAAAAAACATAATTTTAGAAAAATAAAGATTCATAAAGTGAAACTATAAAGTAAATGAACGTGGCATGCAAAAGTAGAATCTACTTATGTCAAGCAAAGCATACATAGTACATAGAAAAATTTTCAAATGTAAAATTTTAAATAAACAATATCTTAATTTTAAATTACTCATTTAGTTTTGAGTCATGTCACCTATATATTTTTCCGAAAATAGGTGAATTTAGACTTTAAAATTTATTTCCAAAATTTTAATTTTGATAGTTTAGGCCCATAACTTCTTCTTCTTCTTTTTTTTTTGTGCTTTAGGTTTTGTTTGTATAGTACGATCATGACACCAACAAGTCAATGTCATAATTGACCTTTCAGGAACAAAATTGGAACATCACAAATTTTGAAAAGAAAATTTGGTGATTTTTGTCCCAAATATTTAATTTTTTATATATTAGGTCTCAAACTTTTAATTTTGATAGTTTCAGTCCATAACATTTAACTTTTTTTTATAACTTTGGTCATTTTTTGTATAATCAGACCAAAACCTCAACAAGTGAATATTTATGATAATCTTCAAAATAAAATTATCTCCAAATTTCAATTTGAGATTTCCCAAGCCAATAATGATAACAAATCATAAACAAAAAATCAATGGCAAATAATCCAAATGATAAAGAAATGATTTGATACTTATGCTAATCCTAAAAATTCCCATAAATTCCCAAAACATCTCCTTTGGAAAAATCATATATTGATATATTTTTTGTAATTTAATCATGTTAATCTCAAGTATTCCTCATAATTTATCCTTCGGGTTCAAATCATACTTGTGGAAATTAAAACAAAAATATTTCTAAAAAATAAATATATAACAAATTTTGGAATAAAAAATAAATAAATAATTTAATAAGTAACACAAAAAAGACAACAATGTCACCTATTTAGTGAATGACAACAATTTCTTCTTGTTGTGATAATGCTACTTTGGCAAACTCCTTTACTAATCAACAAGTCGCTTATCATCTGCTCGAGGAGTTGATTAAGTAGTGGAATAAAGAATGAGAATATCAAATGGCTTCTTTGATCATCCACTAAATTTAGAGTTTTTACACTGGAACTAGATGCACATTTTAACTATAAAGTCTGTCATAAATAATAGTTCATAATAACAAATTAGGTTTCAAATGAAGCTTTCTCTTGCATAGTGAACTTAGTACTTTTCCAATACAATTCCAACCTCCCAAGATAGCAAATTTATAAGTGCAAACTTGATTGAATTAGCGAGCTCCATGCCATATATGTAATACTTTGACTGCCCTTATTCATCTCTAACTTTTCTTTCGAGAAGGGTAAAATTTTGTTTTCATCTCCTTTTTTAGATGAATATGCTAGGTTTAAAAGTTTTTAGCTTCAAAAGATGTCTAAAAGTCCCTTATGCCCATCTCAACTATCTCTAGTGACAATTCCAAGACACATCACGGACAATCCCCAATTTTATTTTCTTGATTTTGTTTTTGAAAGGACATATATTGTATATGGCATAAAGATAAAAAGTCTCATATCAGAAATTTATGAGGATTAAGTTCGTCTTCTCTCCAATAAAATGAAAGTAATGGAGTGCACTCACCCCCCCTTTTTCATTTCTTACTTATCCTTTGAAAAGTTTAGAAGTAAAATGTTCTTTTTACCTCCTTATTTGTGAGATGAATGAATTAAAATTAAAAATTTTAGTTACATTATAATGACACTTATTCGAGGCCTGAAATTTCTATAGTTTCGTGGCCTCTATAGCCGCTAGGACTTTCTACGATTTATCTCAGCATTAACCTTGAGCAATTATCCAAAATCACATTTTTAAAAAAATTTAATCCATTATATACCATTTGTAAATATAATGTCCAAAATAAAACATGCCAACTTTACCAAAGTTGACATTCTCTATATGGACATAATGTCAACTTTGGCAGAGTTGACACTCTTCAGATAGATAAAGATATAACACGATGCCTAATTTTCTAAAGTTGACATCTATTATACATACAAAATATAAAGATTTTTAATCAAATTAATCATACATTTTCAATTATAATCCAAAATAAAATTAATTGTGTAATAAAAAAACAAAAATAACCATAAACACCACTACATTTGGTGTAACAGTTATTTCTTTATAAAGAAAAATACACAATAATGCCTTGTTTTTAAGAAAACACCAATGGTAATAGTGCCAGACATTGCCTATACGGATAAAAAAAAAATCAATGGTAACCATCTAGGGGAACGTTGCATCAAAGACGTTCTACTAACAAATCATCCATGGATAAACAACATAAAGTCGCATGCTATTGTGCAGATCATCATTGATTCTTATTTTCAATATTTGTTATTTTAAATATATTAAATTTATATAATACATTGATCATATCTTCATTTTCATTATTCTTACATTAATAATTTTAAAAAAGTTACAACAATATATGCATAAATAAACATTAATAAAAATATATTTTCTAATTTTTAAATCTTAAAAAGTGTTTAATCTAAAAGAATAAAACCATGAATAATTCCAATGTAAAAACTAGCAAAAAAATTGCATCTTGGAGAAGCGGTGACAATATTTTTTATTTATAGAAAAACCCCAATTGACATGGGTGTTTTCCAAAAAAATGAGGAATTTGTTTTTGTTTTAAAAAAACACTCTTACACCATTTGTAGTAATGTTTAGTGGTATTTTGACACAATTGAGGTTATTTTGGATTATAGTATTAAGAGTATTTGAATTATAATTTTAAAAATATGGTTAAATTAGTTTAAAAAATTGAGTGTTTGTATGCATAGTAAATGTCAACTTTGACAAATTAGACATTGTATTTTCTCAAGTGTCTATTCTGTTTGCTTTCGCAAGTGGGTTTCATTGGCTATATTTACAGTTAGCTTATGTTTGATCTTTTTAATTTGTTTGGGTTTTGTATAGCTAGTTGTGATTGGACTTCATGATTTTGATATTGTACCTTTAGTTACTTGAGAGTTCTACCTCTCTTGGCTAAATGCCTAATAATACTATGCTTTTCAAAAAAAAAAAAAAAAATTAGACATTGTATTTACATAGAGAATATTAATTTTGACAAAGTTGACATATTTTACTTTGAACATTACATTTATAAATGATATAATGGATTACCTTTTAAAAAAATATGTTATTTTGGGTAATTTCCTCCACTAACTTAGAATATGGAGGTGAGTTACATGAGTTTCATATGTTACAAGAGTTACAAGATGAAGAATTAAGGAGCCCTACTAAATGACATATGATAGGAATTGTCATACTATTGTCTATAAATAGAGTCATTGGTCCCTCTCTCCACTCAATCAAGTTATGTGTTATCCCATCATTATACACAAACATATAAAAGAGTTAGGAAAGGGAAGATCAAGAACCATTATTATTAATCATGTCTCAAGGTACAAGGGATATATTATATCTTATATTATTCATGTTTGAGGATGACTAATGATCCTTTTATTTTCCAACATGTGGTATCAGAGCCATGATTGAAGTCATACTCTTAAATAATTTGATTTATGAATTTTATGTTTATGTGCATAGATATATTTCTAAGTTACATTCAAGGTGATTCTTATTATTGTTAATCACTTTAAATAGTATATTATATATATTATGATGTGTTCCATTATCTTACATTTTAATATGATGATTTGATTTGTGATCTACTAACATATCTTTCTTCAAGCATCATATTCTTTAATTTCAAGATTTAAGTAAAATATTTCCTGCCACATTAATTTATTGTTTGGCTATGAAGAGTTTAATACAACCATTATTTATGGAGTTTTGGTTGATTAGGTTGTGTCACCAAAGTGACTCAATTTAAATTATATATATATATATATATATATATATATATATATCAACTAATATCGATGGTTGTATAAGCATTATGGTTATATAAATTATAGATTATGTATTACCCAAAGTTGATATATTTTCTATAGTTATTTTTATGATAGATTTGTTATTTACCCAAAGGTATATAACATATGAATCTTATAAATTATGAATTGTAAGTGAATAATTGTTACTCACTTATTATAAAGTTAATCCCTAGCAATGTCAACTTTTCAACCCAAGGGTAGAAAAGCTTGGTGATACACTAGATTACCCTTAATATGTAATCTTATGATTTTTCTTGTGTAAATTTTCAGCAATTACTCTAACATCATTTTCAGGTGGTTTAGCTAACATTTCATAGTTGAATGGAACCAACTATTCAGATTGGAAAGACCAAGTTCTTATCACCTTAGGGTGCTTAGACTTGGACTTATGCTTAAGGATTGATGAGCCACCACAACTCATTTTAGAAAGTTATGAGGTAGACAAGGCAATCTTTGAGACATAGGAACGTTCCAACCGTCTAATCTTGATGATTATTAGAAGCAAAATTGCAAAACATATTCGTAAATCAATTCTGAAATACACAAAGGCAAAAGAATTGAAGGCTTCTATTGAAAAATAATTTAAAACTTCTGACAAAGCATTGACAGGTACGCTTATGCCTACTTTGACTACTAAGAAATATGATGGGACTAATGGTGTGCGAGAACACATTTTGAAAATGAATAACTTGGCAGAACAACTTAAAACTTTGGAAATGACTATTTCTAAATCATTTTTTGTGCAATTCGTGTTCAATTCTCTTCCTCATGAGTATGATCCATTCAAGATCACTTATAATACACAAAAGGACAAGTGGACTATAAATGAACTCATTTCAATGTTTGTGCAAGAAGATGAGAGATTGAAAGGAGAATGATTGCATGCGGTCCATATGGTCTCTCAAAGTAATAAAGGTGATAGACTTAAAAAGATCAAGAAAAAATGTCTTAAACCACCATATAAAAGTAAATGTGAAATTGCATCTATTGATGGTGATGTGAACATAAGATGCTAATTTTGTAAAAAGAAATGACATATGCAAATAAATTGCTTGAAACGAAAGAATTGGTTTTCAAATAAAGGTAATTTCCTTTCATTTTTGTGTTTTGAGACCAATTTGGTTAATGTTCCTTCCAATACTTGGTGGTTAGATTTTGGTGCAACCATTCACATATCTAATAACTTGCATAGATTTTTTACAATCCATCAACCAATGACAAAGGAAAAGACCATAATGATGGGGAACAAAAGTTGAAGCTATTGGAACCTATAGACTTATTCTTGATTATGGGTACTTTCTTGACCTTCATGATACTTTTTATGTACCTTCGTTTTCTAAAAATTTGGTTTCTTTGTCTCGTTTAGACTTGATTGGTTATGTCCTTCATTTTAAGAATAAATCACTTGTTATTTTCAATAAAAATGTTGAGATTGGTTGTGGAGTTCTGTCTGATGGTTTATATAAATTAAATCTTGATTATTCTTTTTCTAACTCTCTTCTTATCCAGCATGTGAATATTAATGTTGGCACCAAAATAAGTTATAATTATGAAACTTCATCTATATTGTGGCATAAACGCTTGGGTCATATTTCTAAAGATCGACTTGAGCGACTTGTAAATGATGGAGTTTTACAAACTCTAGACTTTATGGATTTTAGTACTTGTATATATTGCATTAAAGGTAAACAAACTAAAAATACAAAGAAAATTACCACTATTAACTCCTTAGTGTAACTATTTTAATTAAAGACCACTACCTCCATTAACTTAGAACATGGAAGTGAGTTACATGAGTTTCATATGTTACAAGAGTTACAAGAGGAAGAGTTAAAGAGCCCTACTAAATGACATATGATGGGAATTATCATACTATTGTCTATAAATAGGGTCATTGGTCCCTCTCTCCACTCAATCAAGTTGTGTGTTATCCCATCATTATACACAAACATATAAGAGAGTTAGGAGAGGGAAGATCAAGAACCATTATTATTATCATGTCTCAAGGTATAAGAGATATATTATATCTTATATTATTCATGTTTAAGTATGACTAATGATTCTTTTATTTTCTAATACATATTTCTAGTACCATGATTTGGACCTATCTCTATGGTTATGTACCAATCTTTAACGTGTTCGAGCCTATCTCTACGCTACGATGTCAATCTCTATAGCCATTGTGCCCTTTTCTATGACCTCTGAGCTTATCTCTACGACTCTTTTCCAATTACCTATATCTACGGTCTTCGTGCCTACAACTATAACCCTTTTAAAACTAAATACAGTAAATGATTCAGACCAAAATTTCTTAAAGGGCTCTAACAATATCAAATAAATTGCCAAAGCAAAGTCACCGATTATATATACAATTTTTTGCAAAAACATTCAAATTCTATGGCCCTCGTGCCTATTTCTATGGCCTCCTCCAGACAAATTTTTATGGCTTTGTGCCAATCTCTATGATCTGTGCGCCAATCTCTCAGCATTCAGACCTGCATTTACTGCTCTTATTTATAAAACTAAATATTTCTTTTTTAAAAAAAAATGAGTATTGTTTTAGACATTTACACAAATCAAAACTTCTAAAAAAAACATTTATTTTGAAATGAAGTGAGTAAATGATTTAATCAAAAAATTTGGAAATGGCTCTGACAATATGTTTCTAATATATTGCTAAATCAAAGTCACCAATTATATATACAAATATTTGCAAAAGATTCAAATTCTATTACATTACTTCATTCCCAACTAATGTTGTTCATATTTATCTTAAGCATCGAAGCTATATAATCTTGAGCAATACCGGTGTATACCAGTTATTTTTCTACCAAGTATAACCTATACTAGAAAGTATTAATTCCAATATTGCTACAATAATTATGACCCATATGGCTATATGTTTGTCTTGGAGAATTGAAGAAGAACTGAAAAAAATCACTTCAACTTCCTTTCTCGAAACTTCTGGGGTCTGATGCATATGATGCTCAACAATGTTGATTTATGCTACAAAGTCTGGTAACAACGGTGCTGCAAATCTTTTCCTGTTCTCGAAATCAATGGTCTCATATGCAATGCTTGAGTGGGCAGCTTGAGGTTTGTTGAAATGTGCTTCCACTGTGCCCATTTCAAGCCTACTTCCCAAATCCATATTTTGGTCGGAGAGGAAGTTCTGTTGGCTGCCCGATATCGGCAGGTTTTCGGACGGAGGGAGGCCGAGAGTAAGGGAGACACCATTTCCATGAAACCCGGTTGTCAATTGCTCTGGATTGAATTGGCTTAAATCTCCAAATGTGAATGCTCCAAATCCATTTCCATGGCCCGGGTTGTTGGTGAATCCTCCTCCTTTTCTTGTTTCTCCGAATTTCATTTCCATGTCCATTGAAAGAATGCTACTTGGGGAATTTTGAATGTCATGATGAGTTCTCAGCTTCTTTGGGTTCTTTTCAGCAGCATTTCCTTCCATGTTTAGTGCACAAACTAGGCCAAAATTTGCTCGAGCCTGTGGTGAATTCCCTGTAGGAGATAATGTCACGGATGAGTTGGAAATTTCTACAGGTGATGCATCTTGCATCATGGATTTTTCCTGCTTGGAATGGAGGGTATTGAGTTGATGATCCGTTTTGACTGCATTGTTATTTTCCTTCGGAGTATTGGATTTTAAGCCCGTCACTTTCTTTGTTTCAGTACCATCTTCTTCTTGATTTTTCATCTCCTCAGAGTACATTTCTTCCACCATAGGCTTCCATAGCCGAACTCGAGCATTTATAAACCAATTAGAAACCTGCATCGATCTCATAAAGCAATGCTTTCATTACTATTTTTCTCTTCAGAACATGTATGCACGAGAGAGTATATATGCACGTTCTTGCATGAGAACGTCGTATACACATGCAGATGTCTTAATACGTAGAAGAACCAAAAGTAAACCACAATTGAACTTTTTGGTCATTGTATATACAAAATAGGCAATATTTTTACCAGATCTTAATCTTGGTCGACTATATATTCTTTTAGAAGGTATAACATAGAGTGGATGTCTAAATGTGTGTAGAGACCATGTTCAATTAAGAATTTCTAATACAAATATAATATTTTTAAATGTGATATGAAATCTTTTAAACATTCAATTATCCACCAACAACAGTCAGTTTATGCGCAAAAATGGAAATTAAAAATTGGGGGCCAAGAGTTATATATTCACTATACCTGGCTTCTAGTAAGACCTGTTTGCTTAGCCAACATTTGTTTGTCTGAATCCTTAGGATAACTGCAAACAGAAACCAAAACAGAACATCAATTTATATTGCTAAAAATCATGACATTAATGGAGGAAAAGGATCCCATGTTTTTCTTGGGTACTTACGGATGAAGAAAGTGCTCAAAGAGCCATGCACGAAGAACCGAGACAGCTCTTTCAGGTAAACCTCTCTGTGGTCTCCAAGCATTGCTTTGCATCATTCCCAAATGTTGTAGTGCACGTTGTTGCCTAAGCTGTTGATCCACAAACTTGAGTCTTGAACCCTCAATTTTCCCTCCTAAAGCTTCTTCTTCGCCTAAGCTCTTGCTTGCAGCTTTTATTTGTGCTGAAATTGCATCCTTTAGACACCGAAATTGCTTTGAAATCGTTTGCAAAGCAAGCTGAGTATATGATCTTGCAGAGCCAATTCCTGTTGCTTGCTCAAATGTAGCTACAACAATTTGCATCTGCTGATGATACTGTCTGTATCTTTGTTCCACCTAGAAGAAAAGAAAAATCAACCACCACCACAAAGATAATCGGACTTTAAAAATCTATATATAACTTTCTTCTTAAAGTAAAGTAGTAGCTTAGTTAAGCCTTGAATCACAGGGAAGAAATAAATTCAACCATCTCAAACCGACAAAGAAAGGATATTAGCAATGTAGTATAATTAATCATTAATTTTCTTTTATAGATATAGCAAATATTGTTTATGGTATATTTCACCAATAATTCTGTTTGGAACATTATATATGTATATATATTGTGTATCTTGTCGGACCCTTGTGAAACAAATTCGCAGATTGTCAGTACTAAATAGAACAGTCTTAAAAATAAAAAAATTAAGCCCCCGATTACTGTTGAACATGCACTTCTTGAGATCCTTTTGGTTTACTGAGAAAACAGAGAAGTGGGAGACAACAAAAATTGGCAGAAAAGTACTGCACGACCTCAAATTACACAGTAAAGAACCCCCAATCTCAAAAAAAAAAAAAAAAAAGGATCTAATGATTGAATGAATATGTTTAATTTACTACCAAACTTATCATATAAGTTGAAGAAAAAAAAAAGAAAAAATTTGAGGTATGAGGTAAACTTGGAAATTGACCGAAGTAAAAGTAAAGAATAGAGTGTTCGAGAGGGATTGGGGAAAAAAATACCTCATCAAGCATACTGATAAGCTTTGCCTTCTTCATTTGAATCTCTTGTTTCTGGGCTGTTGAGAGTTCAGCCCCTGGTTTTATTTCACTTGGACCAACATTTACACTTGAGTTTTCACCAGTCAAAGCCATTGATTCTTTACTCGACTTTGCTTTCTCTTTATCTTTCTCTATATTCTCGGCTTTAATCATCCCTTTTCCAACACTCACAAGTTCATCAAGAAGTTGCTGAGCCGCCTTGAGATATTTAGAGCCCAAAACCACACCAGGAAGCCCATTATTTGAAACAACAGACATTGACATTGAAGAAGATGATCCTCGTAAATTCCCACCACCACTTGGTGAGACGATCCCAACTGCTGGTGTATTATGCATAGAGATATTATTATGGTCCATAGGAAGGGACCCATAAACCGGTTGTTGGGGAGAAAGACTCAATGATAAACCTTGCTGTGTCGGTGACACCACTGACCTATGGAACCCCAACTCTCCTCCGCCAGAACTACTAGCTGCAGACAGTCCAGTTGGCTCTACAGAACCCCATAATAAACTCTGATGGAAATGAGGGATTCCGCCACGCGAAGCGGCGGAAACCGCCTCATGTTGCTGGTGGTGGTGTTGGAGAAGTTGTTGATGGCTGCTGCCGAGCTTTCCTGCTTGAAGTGGGACCCCAAGAAGGTGTTGGTGTTGGTGTTGGTGTTGGTGTTGCTGGTGACCGTTGACCATATTAGCAACGTTGAGAGTATTTCCAGTGGCATAATTCAAGATAAGCATGTTTGGTCCAGCACCAGAAGGAGATTGTTGTTGTGGCTGTGGTGGCGGCTGTGTGTCAGAATAGCCATTGTAACTATTATTATTATTAGGGTTCATAAGATAAAGTGTCTGCAAGCCATCAGCTTGGATTTCTGGGCCTCCTTGATAGTACATACTAATGGGACGTCAAGAATATTATAATTATATATAAAAATCACTGAAATTGTACAATTCTCTTCTTCTATATCTCAAGTATCTGCCACCATCTGATATTGATGCACAAAGAAGAACCTGAAACAATGGAAAAAGGCAAAACATGTGATGAAACCATGCAAGACCCGAAACATAGCTACCATTTGGGAATCAAAATCTTGATCCATTCCATGGATTTGGAAAATCTTGTAGTCATAATAAGCATGGTACTTTACTAGCTCCATGAAAAGGGCTTATTTTTTTAATCAATTTTTTGAATAAAATTAGACATCAGAGATATTCAAATATATCATAAGCTATATATGAATCTTGAGAGGAAAATTTAAAAAAAAAAATTGAAAAAGATTTGAGAGAGAGAGAGAGTGAGACTGCAGAGAGACAGAGGAGTGTGTACCATCAAAGAATGGATAAAAAACAGGAGGTGGGGATACATCAGAAAAAAAACCTTAAGATCGCACTCACATGTCCATCACTACTACAACTTCAATATTATCGTACTGTTGTCTATCTTGAAGTAGCTTTGGTTTTGGTTTAGGGGAATTGGGAAGTCGCCTTCTTGTCAGACTCCAAAAACTTCTCTGCTCCAACTTGAATTCTATACTTTCTTTCTCCCTATAACAGAAAGGGCAAAAAATGAATATAAAAAAAGAAATAATAGCAGTGGGGTAGAGAGAGAAAGAGGGTACTGTCAGAGTGAGAGAGATGGAGATGATGATGAAATGGCCTTATAACATATATACATGACTTTTTGGGTGTCCTTTTTTTTCCACAAGTCTTGAAATGTGAATTGAGAAAGATAAGGTAATAATTGAGAGGGTTTTAATTTATCTTTGCTCTTGGACACAAATGCACTCACAACACACACACTCTCTTTACTTTCTCTCACTCTCTCTCTCTCTTTTTCTATCTTTCTCTACCTTCTTTTTTCTAGTGTTAGGTATGTGTGATGGATATGAAACAAACCTTTCTTGGACATGACACTCCTCACAAATCATTTCACAATTCACGGTGTCACGTTTCCATTGATACTTGAAGAATATATATATATATATATATAACTAGCACCATCTCTACTTTCTACTATATATCTAACCTTATAAAAGGGATAGGCTTGTCTTCATAGATTAAAATAATTAGAAATCATTAAAAATCTTATATTATTTTTGGAGGAATAGGGTTCGTCTCCAATTGTTTAAAATGTCCTAAAATCTTCTGAGTGGATGAACATGGTAAAGTTATATTTTCTTTGTCCTTTTTCTATCCAAACATTTCCAGCTGTTCAACTTTTAAATGTAAGAAAATGTCCAGTTGAAAAAAAAACTAGAAGATAGAATTATCTTGTACATTCCAATGGTTGATTGATGGCTTTGATATTCACAAATCCAATTTCCTCAACCTAGAAAGCAGCCAGCCCTCCCTTGCCCAACTTCGAGAAGAATTCTTGCTGATGAATTCATTAAAGTTATGTTATGAGTGTACACCTTGATTTTTGTTTCTAATACTTTAGTGTACAATGTACTATATTAAACAATAATTTAATTAAGTCGGTTGAGAAACTTATCCGTTAACATATATTACTAATTAAATTTTATTGAATGACAATACAGAAAAATGTCATTCACATTAAAAAGGTACTATTAAAATTTCTTAAATAAATAATTATAATAATGCATTTCTAACAAAATTAATATATATTCTCACAAATCTCACAGTCGACAGTGCTCCCAAACAGACACAGATTAATCCAAACCCCTATTTGACGTTTATCAAACTAAGCCCCCACATCTACGTTACTAGTGTTTACAAAAGGTGAGGTCCCAAATTCAGAGGGGTCTATATCGAGTGGGTGTGTGGGGTGTGGTGGGAGACTGGGATGGCGAGGAAGATATTATTACTGAATTTAACCATCGGAAGAAAGTGGTTTGGGGCATGCATACAGCTGAAAAACGAGGAAACGTCAACTTCCACTAATGGCTGGTAATAATTGAAAAACAAGATAGGGTAAAGGGGGGTCACCTGGCTCATGAATTCTAACTCTGTTCTTGTCGTTTCTCATAATCTCTATTTATACTTCTTCTTCTTCTTCTTCTTCTTCTTTTGTGGGCTTTTGAATTGTAGTCCTTAGATTAGTATTTGAAAATTCTATGTTATATACCGTGAAGAAAAGGGAACACACGTACGTGACTGAGAAAAGCAAATAGAAAAAACCCAAATAAAGAAGTGAAATGAATGAAATGCTTGGGAATAGAAAACATCTCGCTAAGCACGTTGTGAACATGAACTTGAGATATCAATTTCAACAAATGAGAATTGGTTCAATTTTTTATTTTTATTTTGTTAAAAAAGGAGAGACATATTTCTAAATTTGAAGTAAATACATAATAGAATGATTATAAATGGATAGCGTTTTGTCTTTTTTATAAAATATTACAATTTATTCCGCGATATAAGTAATTAATTATTTGTGATTTAATAAAAGATAAGAAGAAATAGAAAATTTCTAAAACTATGTTCAACTATTGGTGAAAGAAAGTTAACTTAAAGTTTACTAATTGGAAAAAATAAGTGTCGAGTGAATGAACTAGCTAATGCTATGTTGACTCAAGCTTAATGCTGCGTGGGAAATTGGGAATCATACCAAATGAAAACAACTGAACTGGAAAAGTTAATTTAACTTTTTTGAATTTTGGAAAGTAACTGTGTTTCTAATTAAGTTTAAAAAAAAAATTCCCCTTTATTTAGATATAAACTCAATTTTGATAAGAATAATTGGCAATTGTATGATAGTTGACTATAACAAATATTGCAATAGTTATTCACACACTCGATTGTTGTGTGTAGTACAATAAGTAAATTCTACATAAACAATTGGTCGTTGATAATAACTTAATAATATAGCTTAATTTTCAAATTAAATTTTGTCAACAAAAGAAAAAAAAAAGTAGCTAGACCTTTATTTCCCAAACAAAACCAACTAAAACTGAGTTTCAATTTATTTTATTGTATTTGGGATGATACTCAAAATACAGCTTCATTTACAAAAGTTCAATTAGCAGCCGAAAATTGAGTCAACTAAGTTGACTAGATCGATAAAAGGCTGAAGAGTTAGAGTTCTAGTCCAATATAAACCCTTATCTAAGATCAAGTTTAAACATTTTGACTGATTCTGAAAGCTTATATGGGAAACAATTACGATGTGTAATCACGAGGCTCGTGAAGCCTGAGGTTAAAGCTCTTAACTAATATGAACTTATTCTCTAAATATGATTATGTATTGTGTAGACCAATCTCACTGCTATTGCTTATATTAGGCAAAACATATTTAGAGATTTTGGATTTCCTTGAGTGAAAATTGTGAGAGCTTTTATGAAAAATGGGATATAAGTGACAATCAAATCAAAACTATGAATAAGTTAAATTCTTTTTTTTTTTTTATTACGGAGAGTAAAAATATAATTATTTTTCCTCACAAAAATCTCTATTTTTTTAAAATCGAAATCATCTGAATCAAAACCTCAACTTTTTATCTCGACAAAAGTAGTAAGATCCTGTTTAAGCAAAAACGTCTGTCTCACAAACTTTCCAAGATTCCTTTCCTTTTTACTTAGAACATGAGAGTGGAATGTAAATGTTTGCAGAATTGCTCTGATTGGTCAGACTAAGACATATGATAATCCTAAACAAAATATACTGCGATAGTACAAGAGAATGAATGCCATAGAGAAAAGTGGAATTTTGATGGAAACATCCCTCTGCTCCTGCTGCATTTCTTTCTTCTTCTTTTTTTCTTTTAATTTGACAAGAGCGTTTTATTATTAATATAGTTGGCTTCTTGAATATGAAAAGACAAGTTAGAGATTTGCATTCATGTCTATGTAGAGCATGGATATAACTAAAAACAGACAATAATGACATCTTTCAATTTGCTTCTTTTTCACCATTTCAAATCAATTTGCAGGTGCAGGGTCATATCCAATAATAAAAGAGGAACACTTTTCTTTATTTTTTGTTTCCCTTTGAGAAAATTATTTGTATTTTCTAAAGTGCTCGTATAAATTTGAACCTTTTATTTTTCAAGAATTTTTGTGGTTCTCTTAATAGTATAAGCCTTAATTAGTATCGTTTACTGTTCCAATCAAATAATTCTAACTACGTGGCTGCGCAGAAAACAAGAGAAAGGGAATAATGATTGTGTATTTGTGCGTGTGTGTGCGTGTGCGTGGGAACTTCATGTCTTAACCTTTTGGATCGATCGATGTTTCAATTTTAGACAGTACATTAATTGAGTCTGTTTATGGTTAACACTAAACATTATCTTCAGTATTTTTTTTTTTTAATAAATCAGTTTGAAAACTTGTGTCTTACTATTATTGAGGATAGCAATTTCGATCACCTAGTGTTACTATTATGTTAATAGCAGAATGTGTGTAGATTGATCAAAGTTAGTAAGTAATTCACTAACTTTTTACAAAGTTTTAATCCCAGAAGAAAGCACATAAATTTAATTTCACCAGAAATGAAACACACACATCATGTTTGCATCCATATCTTTTATCATTTCATCTATGTCTCGATAATATTACTACTATCATATAAATTAGGACACTTTTTTTTAAAAAAAGGCATTATCTTCATTTCTTGTAAGACTCTCTTGGGTTTTGGAGAGTAGTGTTGAACTCGCAAGCCTCTGAATTTATGACATGCCTTGCGTGCACGCAGGATAATATTTATAGAGTAGTTTATAGGGCATTAGTTTGCTTTATGTGAGAGCTTATGGGGCGGGGGGGGGGGGGGGGATTTTATATGAATTTGTATTTTTAGACTTTTTTAAAAGTCAAAAATAATAATAATATTTTTTAAAAAATGTATAACATAGATGCATTTTAATGTTAGTACATTTATAATTCATAAAAATCAGGATTGCCTAAGAATTTTTCTTCTTCTAGTAATTTATTAGGTCATGTACACGGAATCTCAAGTTAAGATTGGATTCTAATAGGTGTATGGTTTAACCTTTCTTTTTTTTTCTTTGCAATTGTCAAAATCCAATTTTTTTTGAATTCTTAAATCTATCGATGTCGGACTTTACATGATTTTCTTCTTGTATAGAGAAGTTGAGTAATGATATAACAGTGCTAACATTACAATTAGAAATGCTATATCCCACAGAAAAAAGGTCTAAAGTGAATTTTTATCCTATCTCATATGTATGATGTATATAAAAGGCTATCATAATCGGAAAGAAATTTCATTATCATATTATTAGTCTTGATATCATTCGACTTACATCTAAATCCTAAGGAATATATACTATCATTATGATAGAAATTAAATATTTTTCTGCTCGAAATTAAATATCGACTTTTGATTTAACTCAAAAGTTAAAGAAGAATCTATTACATTAAGGAAGTTATCACATTATTATTAGTGTAGTTAGTGTGAGATCAAAGAGTTAATAAATTCTTTGAAATTATAAATTATAAATTATAAATACATTTTTTTAGAAAAGTGAATATTTAATTTCAGACAATAAAAAGTAAAAATATAAACATTCAATTTAAAATGATAAAGTATTAACTAAAGCAAGTTAATTTTACATATGTTTCTCATGGAGATGAGTTCATTATAATAAATGGTAGTAAATGCACATCAAATTTCTATATTTGCTACTCTCTTCGTCCCTTATTTTTTATTAAAGTTTACACATACTAAGAAACTCTTTTATTTTTCTAAGATACCCTTATATAATGTATATTTGTTTTCATTGAAACTATATTTACTAGATGTCTTTCTCTCCAACTATTACTTAATTTATCTCTCATTAAGAATGATAATATTGAAAAGAATTAATAAAATATCCTTAGAAAGTTAAAAAATGACATATAAATAGGGAGGAAACAAAAGTCATTCAATGATTTATAATAAGGGACGTATGGAGTTTTACTAAATGAAACAAATGCCAAAATGCTAAAAGTTGGCTCCTATTGAAACGAATTTGTACAATCATTCCTAAAATGCTAGCTACTAGTGTAGTAACATTAATGGACGATTTATACGGCTATCTTTGAAGCCTTTGAATAATTTCGGATACTCCTAAGTTCTACAAATTTGATGTGCCCTCTAGCCAATCCTTATTTAATTTCAGAAAGCACCTACACTTCTTTGAACATGTAAAAGAATAAGTCACATGATTTGATCAAGAACTTCTTATCAAAGAACAAAGGCCAATTCAGATTCTTTTGGTTAAATTCAACTTTGCCCCCCATACAATGTTATGAAACGATATAGCATGACTTATTATTAACTTTATTTTATAAAGCTCGATCGATCATATATAGTGGATAAAATGTAATACTTTATAAAGTCCATTATATATGTTTCCACTAGTGGAGGAATATGATCACATAATAAGTGCAAGTTTCAATTATGAGTCTTTTGATTCATTTACAAGTACATCAAATTGGGCAATGTTGCTAAATGCATTTTTACAAAAAAAAAAATTCTTTTAGGAATTTATGGTGTGGAGCCCAAACTCAGCTTGTCTTTGTCATTGTTTTTGGCTGGTAATGTCTTTGTCAAAGTTGCCAACTTAATTGCTAATGTAGACTCTTGAAATACTATCATGTGTGGTGAAATTATTAAACAGAATTGATAAACACTAATTTTCTTGATTGATATATTTTGTGTGCTACTTTGTTGGCTCTATTAGGAATGGCATGCATTGACTATTGAAACCTAGTTAACTATGCAAAGTGCCGGAATTAGAGTACTGTCAAACTTTGAGAATGACCAAGTGTCTCAGGCTACTTCTTATGAATTTCAGGAGAAACCTGATACAGACATGTTTATTTTTGAATCTTCTCTTTTATGTTGTTATAGTACTACATGTTTTCATTTCTCATGTGCACATATATGAGAATTTTTGCATCATTAGTTTAAAAAAAAAGAGATAGAGATAGTAGGAATAGCACACAAGGAGTTAAAAATTGGGATTAATTATTTGAACTTCCAACTTAATGAAAATCCATCCCTACACATGAAATAGACATATTTGAAGAAAATATGACCAAATTAAAATAATTTGAATTTTCATTTTCTGACAAATAAAAAAGTATAAAAAAATTTATATTTTCAATTTCAAAAAACTAATAATGATTTCTTATATTTTGATAAGTTATAAATTATACACGCACACATACATTCCTCAAAAAAAAAACATAATTACATATATAATTGGTGGGAGATTAAACCAAAAAAAAAACTTGTGACGGAACTGAGAGGGCAGAGGGAAGCAAATTCCCATCCTACTACGGTACTACCTTAATCAAGGAAGTCCTGGCTCCAGCCATCAAGCGGGATCTTGCCCCGTTTTTTTATGGGAAAATTGCTATTTCTAGAGTTGATGAAAAATGCGTTTTAAAAAAAAATAAACAAATTGATACCGCATAGTATTTATTTTCAACAATATAATCAATAACCCCTCAAAAAAAAACAATATAATCAATAAGTAAAAAAAATTAAAAGGATGCTCTAAAATAATATTTTTTTACTTTTATTAAACGTTAAAATTAAAAGTGAAAAGCTATGTTAAACGTACAATTTAAAAGAGATTTTTGTTTAAACAAATTAAAAGCTAATTATTTTCTAGTAATTTTTAATGGCGGTTCATCCTCCATTGTGCAGCTAGTATGTTCAACTTGATGTGATTTATATTTGGGATTGGCCACATTGTAGAGATGATTTGTGATATTCTCAATATCTTTCTCAGTTTTCTTTATTTGTAGATAAAGTAACAAATCTGCTAATTTGTTTGCTCAAATAAGACTCACTACTTCTTTTCCTTTAGGGTGGTTCTATAAATTTCCATCCCATTTTCATTTAAGCACACTTATCTCATTAATATAATTTCCTTTTTTCCTCAAAGGAAAAAAAAAAGCTAATTATTTAGCAATGATGAATAAAACATGATCACGTGCGCCTCTTAAGGTTCTTAATTTAATGTGATTGTGTTGAGCAATGTTGTGGTATAAATAGATGATAAAAGAGTAAAGTAAAAAAAGATTAAGTAAAAGTAAGAATATTTGGAAAAATAGATGTTTTAGTCCCTTATCGTGATTTTGACTGTTTTGATTCTTTATTTTCTTTTATTTAGTCATTTAGATCTTTTATGTATTGTTTTTAAATCTTTTTTTTTTTTTTACTAATGAGTTGACCGAAATGATGAATGCTTAGCTCATAAGTAAAAAGAATCAAAATGTCATACGATATCTAAATGACTAAAAACAAAGTTAAAAGGAATAAAGTGACCAATATCACAAAGAGAAGAGACTAAATTGGGTTTTTTTTCATAATACTTTGACAAGATAAAAAATAGACACAGGCATTTTTTATAATAAAAAAATCATAATTTTAATAAATTTTGGGTAACCAATTTGGAAAATGATTGAAATGATAGTTTTTGTTTGTAAACATGTGAAACTTAATGGAAAATTTTTAAAAATTAAGATCATAATTAAAAAAGTATATTTTTGAAGGCCGAATTAATCAACTACTTGTAAACCCACTTACCACTCAAGAGTCCTAATTTCCAACAAATCATTTTCTTCAAGTGTATAAAACTTTAATATTAAAGCTACATTTGCATTTTTAAAGTATCAAGTACTTAACGTCGATTATATTACTTTAACTTTAACACGTGAATTGTGTATGCAAATTATTAAATTGTGTCACTAGAACTACGCATATAAACTATTAAATTGTTAAACTATTATTTCAACTCGATGAATGGCAAAACATGCTAACGATTTAGATTAAACTTAAACTGATCTGGATTAAGTAGGTTTACATCATCTATAATGCACCTCATTAGTAGATATTGCATAAAGCTGGCTAATTATAATGTGGCTAAAATGTCATTATCTGAAAATGATGTCCTTGACCAGGTGTCAACAGCTATTTGCTGAAAACCAGTCATTTATGCACTGCCAGGAGACACGTGTCAAGTTGCTGCCGACATAATCTCTCTCTTCTCATTGGGGCTTTGATTGACCTTCTTGGACACGTGGGTCCCAATGATTCGTGGATTTCATATTTTACACGCCAAAAGGAAAAATGGGAATCTTCTTATGTGTGGCCCCTACTGCTTATAATGCTCTTGCAACTTGACACGTAGATCCCACTTCTGGACCCCACAAAAGTTCCTACCATAAAGATTTATTAATATATTGATAATTTTTACATTTTTTGTAATTTAATATAATTCGATCGTAATAACGGACGTAATATATACATTGTTTATGAGGAGTTCAAGATAATTAGTTACCGAATTTTTATTTTATAACAGTGTTGGTGTATTTTTCATGTGAATTTATGTTTTTACTTGAATATTAAAATTATAATTAAATTTTGATTCAAATATAATTGTGAGTAGTAAATACGTGACTAGATATTCATTTCTAATCGTAAATTGTCAAAATAAGTAAAGCGTGTAGAATTCACTTTCTTTATACTTTATTTTCATCATATCGTGTTTCATAGATTCGGTTCTTGATAGTGATGCTTTTTTTAATGATTTATATATATATATATATATATATAAGAGAACTTTAGAGCATTAAGAGAAAAAAAAACTGATAATAGCTTAATTTCTTATAATTTAAAACATTCAAAAATGAACTTATTTCAAATAATTGAGAAGTGGGCTATGTTTTGCACAAAAATCTTGGATAAAAGGGTGATAAAAGTTTTAGTAAAAATAAAGATTCCCATGAAAAAAAGAGACAATGTCACCATAACAAATATGTTTTAAATTTTTGCCCAAAAAATGTTTTTTTTTATTTTATACTTATTAATCATATCATACCACTTCGTATAGAAAATGTGCAAGGTATATTTTCATCTCTACCCCTTGTGATAAAAATGGGAATTAGTTTTTTATTTTTTTGAGCATGAAAATTAGTTTTTTTTAAATAAAGGGTAAAAATCTCTATCTCAATCGTATGAAAATATCTTAGGCCTTTTCATGAGTTTTGGAAAGAAAACGAAAAGCAAAAAAGATAAGAGAAAAGAAGTAAACTTCTCCCATTATTGTTTGGAAATTTATAAAAAAGAAAAGAAAAGAAAAGAATCAAATTTCTTTCATTTAGGATCAAATTAAGAAGATATAAAAAGTATCTACAATGTCAATGTCAAAAGTCATATATCAAATGTTATAAAATTATTTGAGTATTCATATCACTATAATATAATTATATTTTCAAACTAAAAATCATCTCCAATGAATACAGTCAATAACCCAATATAATTCTACTTGTCATTTGATTTAAACTCAATTTCTATTTAATAATAATTTTTAAAAAAACAGTTTCATATTCAGCCTGTCAAATATTATATCAAGAGATAGACAGTTTTGTTGACAATATCAAAATACATCAGAGTTAAGATTTTGTGCATTAGAGATAAAAAAATGAAAACATTGTCATTTTTACTAATGTGAACATATATGACTTTTGACATTGATATTTATACTAAAAAAGAAGAGACAAATTGTACATAAAATTATAAGTCTATCCAATACCCAAGCTTAATAAATCACACCCCTCAGATGCAGATACAGTATCCTAATTGTAGGTTGTGAATGCCTAACGAAGAAGGGTCTGGCGAAAGCATTGAGGAAGAAGGAAATGTGTCCTCGAGCATCGTCCAGCTGGTAAAGCTATATGGGGATTAAAGTGAGTCATTTGGTTGTAGTAGGCTTAAACTATGATAAAGTAAAGAACGGATGTATTCACTATTGAAATAAACCAAAACCCGTGAGGACATTATCACAGGGGTTCAAGAGTAATCGAGCACAAGATCAAAACTTGAGCAATAAAATAATAGAAAACAAAAATAAACACTCATATCATTCTTATATTTTATCAAGATTTTTGTCCATCACAGTAAGTTCATCTGCCAAAGAATATAAGGGCATTCAGGGTCCTTTTGTTTCTTTTCGAGAGACAATTTTCAATTTTAGAGTGATCCTGATGACTTCAAATCATTTATCTATTATTATTATTATAAAATTCCTAAATGGAAGAAGTTTGATTCTCTTCTCCTTAAATCCCGTTCTCTAGGACACTTCTCCTTTCTCCCTCCCAAACTCGGACATAGAGCTTGTAGGATTGATTATGTAGGACATTGTACTAATTTGTATTCTAGTGTTATCCCAATTATTCCCAAGTTTAAGGATGCCCAACATAGGAGCTATTACTATAATAGTACCTCGTTTTCCACCCAAAAGAAATATTTAAATGTTTAGTACAGCCATCAGTTTCCACAAAAGAAGCCTCATATATATATATATATATCACTAATCATAACAAATTTAGGTCACTAATCCTTTCTTTTTTTCAAAACTTAATAAGAAATCTATCAGATCAATCTTAAATCTCTCTCTCTCTCTACCACTGTTTGAGATCAACGTAGACAACTGTTTGAAAGCTATTTTTCATTTGTTATTCCTCTTATATATTTTTAAAATTTTACAACAATTTAACGTGAACTTTCAAACTAATCAAATGTGCGACTAATATTTCTAACTCGTATAGACTTCGAAGATAAGGTAAATTCTTCATTTGTAGATTTTAATTGTACAAATTGATTTCATGGGTTGCATTATGCTACAAGATTTGACAGTAAGTTTAGATTGCAAAACAAAAAAAAAAAATCGACTTCTGCTTATTAATGAACTCAGCTGGAAAATTCATTTGATCTAATCAAATTGTACTTTTTAAAGTATTCTCTTTGTTTAAATTGAATGTACACTTTCTACTTATTAACATGAAAATAAAGAGGAATCTTTACTATAAGTAATTAATTTACTGCTTCTTAAGGTTCTTAATGAACTCAGCTGGTTAAAATTCATTGATTTAATCAAATTGTACTTTCTTTATTTTATTGGTTTAAATTGAATATACACTTTCTACTTATTAATACAAAATTAAGAAGATTCTTTTACTATGAGTAATTTATTGAATTATCTTTATTATTAATGTGATTAGTAATAGATTATTTGTAATATTTTAAATAATATAATTTTAAAAAAAAACAGACAATACATTACATACAAAATAAAATTAAAAATATTTAATTTTAGCAGAAGAGTGTATATTCTTTCTAAAAACATTTACCCAGTATTTTATATGGAAAAAATATATGCCACTTGGATATCCCAATTCAAAATAGTCTTTTCTTCGAAATTGAATGTACACATTTCTATTTTAATTTCTTCAAAATTGAATTTCCATTTTATTTAAATAAACATATTTTTTATCTAAATTTTCATTAATAAACTTTTTAATTTAAGATATTTATATACAATTAATTCATGATCCCCACCACTTACCACCTTAATTTAAGGAATTTGCATTACACTAATGCATGGTTTACACAATTTATTATATTAATATCAAAGATAATTTGGTAACTTAATTAAAATCAATGAACTTTTTATATTTTTAGTTAAAATCAAAAGTAGACATTTAATTATATACGGATGGATGGAGTATTAAATAAGATTATTAAATTGTTAAATTGATTGACAAGTGACCTTTTGTTATATAGTGCAATTTGGTCGTGTCAACACTAAATATAATATCTTCCCCCAAAAAAAACATTAAACATAATACATAGTAGTAAATAAGAAACAAAAAACTTGTTTACACATATTCGGCAACAACTTATATCTTTGTGTATTTTTTTTAAAAAGAAAAACTTATATCTTTGTGGCAAAAACCTAATTAATCAAAAAAAAAAAAACTTACATCATTGTGGCCAAAACCTAATTAATCTACTAGATTACTACAACTCTTCTACTCCAAATTCGATATTTTTTAATGAGAATGCAAGATAATACATTTCTTGAAAGTATTATTTCATATCAAACTTTGAAATTATTATACTTACACACTAGCAATTAAATAAGGGAAATTTATGAAGTTTAGTCATATAGTTATAATTTTTAATTGTTTTTTTAATCTTAGTGAAATATAAAGTGAACTATTGAAATAAGATGAATTTAGTATATATTATGCAAATAATCTTAATATTTATGATATTTTAAAATTGGCCACATTTGTACTCTACAAAGAGGGAATGGATCCACTATATGTACTGTTAATTCAATTGATTACTTGCACTCAAATTAGTTTATTTTTTAAACAATAAAAAAATGATTTTTACTAAATGCATGTCTTTTTAATAGTACATGCATTCAATAAATACTTTATGTCTAATTTGAAATACTTGAGAGATAGTGTAAATAGACTATGACAAAAATTTAGCAAATTCAGTGCAAATGTGTGTTGTGTTAAAACGTGAAGTTAACAGAAATGTAAAAATACAAAATAAAAATTGATTGTGTAGCTCGGCAAACATTGTTTTCGCAATTCAGCAAACATCTACGTCTGTCAGAACCCTCTCCATAGTTTAATCCACAAGTACTCCAAAGGTTACAAAGGTGTATATGCCAAAGGACTTGTTAGCACATATTTAGTGGATCACAGACAAACATCTTTTACTGTATTGATTATTGATATTGCCCTCTCATTAATGTGCGAAAACTCTTCCTCTCAAAGAATAAAGAAAACCAAGCAGAAAGCCAGAATGTCTTATATTTACACTATCCCTTTTTATAAGTTGTTTGAATTTTATTTTTTCATCTCTTATTATATATAATTTTATAACTTTTTAAAGATATTTTATTATTTATTCTAAATATTATCTTGTTTAATTTATCTCTCCTCCATCTTCTACATATTCCAAGACAAAGTTTATCTCTCTCTCTTTCTTAACTCTCTTTTCCCCTCTTATTATTATCCCTCATATCTGATCTTCCTGTCAAAGATTTGCACTCGGATTTGTATGCACATTAACAAAATGGATCCTCACCAAAGCAGTGCATCATTATTGCTTGCTAGTATGACATTTTGCGTGGTAGAGATGAAAAACGTCCTTTGAATACTCCAAAACATCAACTCTCAATAAATAGGCTAGAATTCCTTCCATAAATCCTTAAAAGATAATAGAGGATGGGATTTAACTTCTCTACAATATCATAAAAGAGAATTCTCCTCAAAATAAATCCGTAAGTTGCTTCGAGTAAATTTCCAAAATACTTCAGACAAATCAGGATAGCTTTTAGTAAACAGTCTTTTGACAAATTAAAGTCTCCAAAATTAACCCCTAACAATACATATTCCGAAAGCTAATTAAGTAAATTTAATTAAAATTGTGAATAAAATCCCTTCTTTCTTTCTTTTTTTTGAGAAAGGAGAAGATAACTCCATAGATTATTTGTTGATAGATAAGATGCAAGTAGAAGCAATTTGCTTGACTAATAATAATTGTAATTTTATTGGCTTCAACACGTACTTGATTGATTGACATGAAACAATTTCTTTGTGGACCACTTAAGCATGATTAATTTGGCCCTTATACAAAAGGCAAAATACTTGGGGATTAACAAAGGATAAGTTCTTAGCATTCCATACTTTGACACGCATTTTCTTATAGGGACAAACAACTTCTTTGTCGTTTCATCTCTGTCTTTAGCAAAGCAATAGTTTGCACACTTGCAATTACTACTTTTTCCCCTTCTTTAAGTTGACGTGTTCTTTGTGATTTTTTCCTTTAGTTTCAAAATGTTTTCGATAAAAAGTGTAAAGTTTAATAGAGATTTTATAGTTTAACATTCAATTATGTGAAATGTTCCTTCAACTTTCATCTTCGAGAAACGGATAAAACAAACGAAAGGATTTAAAAAATTGGTCTGAATTCTAATTATAGATAGAATAAATATATTCATCGATTGATATAAGTCAAATATTTTTCAGAATCAATCGTAATATTAATATAAATTTGGTTTTATTTTATAAAAAAAAATCCCTCCTAGACAATCTCAGTGTTGTGGAAAGGAATGATTCAATTTTTTTGTTGTATTTGGAAAAATTATTTTTTCAATTTTTCATAAAAATATTTCTCTTTAAAAAATTGTGCATAAAAACATATCTCAAATATATTTTTTCTAATCTCATATATGTGTCTCTCTTAATCACATTTTTTTCATTAATTTTTAATTAAAACTATAATATCAAACAAATTATTAACTATATTTTATACATCTTATATTATTATCAATTATATGAGACTCAAAACAAATCAATGAAACTTTCAATTCCCAATAAAAAAATTATCCGAACATAACTCTAATTTTAAATAAATAAATAAAACCTATTTTTGTCCAATCCAAATTTAACCGTTTTTTATGCTCAAATTTAATCTTTCGTCACAATGAGAGTGACTTATCAGAACTGTGACTAAAAATTTCTATGTTCCCAGTCTTATGCTAATATGCACTTCCTTTATTCTTTTTTATAAGATTATTTAAGTAATTTTGCATATATTAATAAATTATTTTATTTCATATTATATCCTTATTTATTTTAGTATTTCAAGAAGAAAAAAATGAGCATGTGTTCTCTCTTTCTCTTTCTCAATAAATTAATGATGAATTTAAAAATAACACACACAATAATTCTAAAAAATAATAAAACCTTTTATAATTAAAAATAAAAATTTACTCAGTATCTTTTATAAAAAGGAATAAAGGAGGTATGAAATATGTGAGAGCAGAAGGAGACCAATCTCTTAACGAAAAAGATCAATATGTTTTTTTTCCGCATACTTCGGTTTCATTCTTATAGTTAATTGATTTTAGAATGGGGTCATTGACAACTAGCTATAATCTTATTGAGCACACCACTGAATGTGTGGTTAACAAAATTATTATTATGATAGTAGTAGTAAATTAATTAAGAATTAATATATGCCATTCTAGTTAAAGATCAACAAATTAAGATGAATTAGTCAAATCACCTTTTAATATAATGGCGGAAAATGTATCTTTAGATTAAATATGAACCTGAAAAAGGGTTACAAGAATCAAGAAAATTAATCTTTTGTGTCCATCGTGGTAATCTAGAAATAAATCTGTTGTGAACTTTTAACACAAGATGTAAACACTTTTTAATCCCTCTTTTTCAATCAGACCTCCTTAATCCTTTGATTATTTTATGAGTGTAAGATTCTTTTGAGACACAGGTAGGCTAAAGCCATGCTAATTTGTATTAGTAAATGAAGGCAATAATCATGATGTTGACGCTGATTCTAAGTGTTAACAACACTTGTCGAATATGGACTTAAATGAAAAGTTCCCATGTTCATGTATTTTTATAACCCTAAACAATTGGTGCATCAACTTTTCTTGATTGGCTGTTTAAAGTGGCAATTATAAAGGGATTCCGTGGTCTCACAAGGCAATTGATATTATATTCTCTATTAAAAAATTAATGGTAATTTTCATGTTTTAAAGAATTAAAATTCCACGCTCTTTTTTAAAAATAAATATATTTTTTCATAAATTAACACAAATAATTAATCTTTTAAATTTTAAAAAATTATTCTCACTAATATATTGGTCCAACTATATTAAATATGAATATAATAGGGTAACTTATATGATCTCTATAATTTTAATATGAAATCTAAAGTGAAATGTAGTCTCTTTTTCTTTCTTTTTTTTTTTGAGGAAAATAATGAAAAAAGTAAAGTTTAGTCTTAAAAAAGGAAAATAATTTGAAAGAAATTAATATAATAAATCGCGTCAATACAAACTAGGTCATATCACGCCCGATGACTACTAACGGAATTATGACCCTAATAATTATTTGACAATTGTCATTTTCATATTAAAATATATCTTCAAAATTGATATTAAATACTTATTTTTTATTTTTCATCTCTATTTAGGGTTTCTTCTTTCCTTTATTTAGTTTTTAATATTTGTATTGTATTTGTTTGTATTTTTTATTCTCTACCTCTCATGAAAATGAATGTTTTTGCTATATTTACTTCAACGAATTCATTGATATAGACTACGAATGAAAATTCTAACAAAAATAGTGTTGATTTGAAAAAAGCAAAGTCCATGTACAACATACTTTTTCATTGGAATATGACAACTAAAACTGTGATTGAAAGATATCAAAAAATTATCCATGATAGATGATTCTAACACTGTCAATTTCGTCTCTCATTTCACGTAAAATTTATCTATATCTAAAAATAAGTGTGACGATTACTGTAATTCACAACAGACTTAGTAATAGCTTGTTTTGTATTGTTTCAATAGCTCATTATGATGTATTTATAATTATTATAGTCAATTTCATCTAATTAATGAACATTTCAATTTATTTACAATAAAGAATAAAATTGATTGCCCTTAGGGGAAAAGAAAATACTAATCAATGTCCAAAATTTACCGACAACAAATGTTACCTTTCTTAAGTTGACTTGAGAGGTAAATTAATTGGAAGCCATAGGTGACCAATCTCATGTGATTTGCTAGGCTCCATTGGAAGAGCCTACCATTTCACTTTCACACAAATTAAGGGTTTGAAAATAATATAGTATTTATATGAAATTCTAAATATAACTTTAATAAATATTTATATTTTTTTCTCTCTCTCAATATTAATTACTCATCAGGTAAACAGTTTGATTGAGAATTGAGATATAGGAATAAAACAGGAATAATTCAATTAATGATGCAAGAAAAATAATACGTGTCAAATATTTTGACAAAATAAAAAAAATCATAAAAATAAGTAAATTCAGATTAATTTGTATCACACCTTCAATTTATTCTTCTAGGTTAATCGTTACCTCCAATTACCAAATATATTTCTTCCTCAATCGACTATTTTAGCAATTTCAAGATATCTTGCTATAATAGATCTTCTTAGAAAATTTAATTAACAATTCTACATTTCCTTCAATTATAGACTGAGATAATATTTTTGTCTATCTCTTATTTAAAGTAAAGAAAAACACAAAAATTCAGACAATTTTATCCTCCTCCACCTATTATTTAGCAATGGTCAAATTTATGTGAGATGATTTTCATTGGAAGTAATAGAGAGCCAGTTAATACCTTCCTTATCAATATGTCCTACCAAACTTAAAAAGAAAATTGAAATAATTTTCCACACAAAAAAAATCAAAAACAAAATTAAAATATTTGATTCTTTTATAGATATGGTTTACCTTCAATGAATACTTGTTTACTTTTGACCTTAAATGATGACTTTGAATTTTCATAAGCCAACAAAGTGCATGAACCCGTACAATAATTCATCAAAGATCTTGCCCCCACTTCCAAATTTGCATTATTGGAACCCCTCAGCATTTTTCGATTTTTAATTTCCCCCCTTTATCTCCAATATCTATTTTCTGCTTTATGGCTCCTTGGTAAAAGTGTGTGTGTGTGTGTGTATATATATATATATATACATGCCTGTAATTTTAAATTCAAAAGTATTTGTATTTCATATTTTCTGCTTTATTGGAATGTAAATTTCACAATGCATTGTACATTATTGATATTGTTTGATATCTCTAATGGATGTATCAATAAAAGAATTTTATTTAAAATGAAAAAGAAAGAGAAAAATACATGTGGATTATATTTTTTAACATTTTACTTAGTTTAAACGAAATGTAAAATTTTTTATTATTAATAAAATTTTACATGAAAAATATATTTGTTTCTTAAAAAATAAATATTTAAAAATATAAAAAATAACATTTAATTATAGACTAAGAGAGTAATAACTTCATCCATCCATTACTAATTCTTTTTTTTCTTTTAAATCGTTAATTTAGGGGTATTGAAATATTGTGGTGGCGCCTATTCACAACATAGCTAGAGCCTAGAGTAATTACAGTATGGAATAAATAAAAGCACACAAAGACATGAATGGCTGAAAAGATTGCTACAAGGGAAAGAATCAAATCTCAAAAAATCTCATTATTAATGGAAGACTGAGGAAGATCCAAACCTAAGACTAGCTAGAACGTTGTTATGATAAGTTTTAAAATATTAAAATATTAGCATTGACATCTGATCAACCAAAGCCGCCACTATCCATGCAAATCGAAGGATGTGACAATAAAAATATAAACTAGGAAAAAGGTAAACATACTCCTCCAAACATCCCTATGTTTGTTTCACATACAGCTTATGTTAATGTTACACTTTAGCAATTTTGAAACTTACAAACTTTTTTATTTTATTTTTAAAAAAAGGCATAATTTTATTGTTTTAGTGGAGATCATTAAAACGTTTGGTCATGAATAATGGAATTTCTGCACAAACATGTTTAACTCAATGATGCATATGTGAGAGTATATTTGATGAGTCTTGATTATAATTATATATTCAATAACTTTATATTGATGTTCTACTTAGATAAGTTGTCTATATATATATATAGTCTGTCTGTGTATCGATATATTGTCGGAATAGTTCTTTGCATGCTTTGAAAAGTTTAGACACCATAGTACTTCCACAAAATGGGGAGTTCTTAACACATTTTTTTTTCCCATTTTATTGAGTCTTTTTCTAGCTTGATTGAGCCTTTTAGATACGATCAAGAAAAGCTAATTTTATATGTTCTCTTTGTGCTTCTCAACCATCAAAAGTATAAGGAAAATGATTTACACATGCAGGTCAAAGTGATGCTTACAGACAAGGTGAGACATAAGTGCACTTAATTATGCTTTATTATATGTAATTCACTTTATGCATGTTAATGGAGAGTTATGTCATGCTATTTTTTTTTCCCTTTTGTTTGATGAATAAATTGTGTCACATTTGAATTAACAAAATAAATGATAAATCAGTAGTTTAATAATATTATGTAATCTTATCATCACTTTAAAAAGTTAATGGAATAAATGACTTATCATGCTTAACTCTACTTTAATGATTTCAAAAGCGTATCTATCCCTTCAAAAAAATAAAAAGCATATCCACAATCTTCACAAACCATCATAGTGGCTCACTAGTGTCAAGAATGAGTTATCAGATGTTAATAAATTTACTTTTCATGTTAATATATTACGGAAGCCCAAGAACCTATTTATCATTACCATGTTAAATAAAAATGAAACAAAATCTTATGATAAATATTATTTTTCATTCATAATTGAACTTCACTTTTGATTAATTTAGTTAATTGTGCAACTAAAAGGGTTAGTAATATAGAAATATCTTAAATAAAATTTTAGATAAAAAATATATTTATTTTTTAAAAAATAAATATTTAACCATGACTCTAACACTGATTTCCTCTCAAAAAAGAAAGAAGATGAAAAGAGAACATTAAAAGGGAAAGAAAAGGGATGGATACTTTTCACAACAATTTCAAACAATAAATTTGAATCCTAGTACTTCTCAATGTCATTGGTACATCAGATAATTGGTGGATAAAATATGTTAAAAAACAATTATTTTTCATTTATTATGATTGCAAATCACTTTCATTGCTTTTTTTCCCCTTTTAATTTGCTCCTATTCTATGTACAATGAAAGACCAATGAAGTAAGTATTGTCCAGAAGCCCAATTCGGAGGAATATCTGAATAAGAAACTTTTGTGACTATTGGGCCAGAAGCAAATTACAACTGGCAGATTGGGTAAAAGCCTGACTCATTTTCTCTTAAACAAATTGTAGAAAATACAAGGCTTACAGTCCAACAACATTTCTTTATGGATTTTTAGTGGACTCACCAAAGTCCCAGGAGCAGGCCCATTAAAGACCTCGTGATTGATAATATGGGCTTTTGACTTTCCTCTTTCTTTGAGTACCGATCAAGTTTGCTTGCATTTTTTTTTTTGTGTCATAAAGTGGCAAATGTTTCTTTAAAATAAAAATTAATAATAAAGTAGATACTCTAATTATGATAGCTTTTTATATTAAAAAAATGCATCAAGGGTTGTAAATTGCATCTAGAATTTATTGACGGGTAAAAGTGATCCTCACTAACTAAATTTTTTTTTGAGGGATTACTCCCTGAATTAACACTTATTAAAATTAAGAAAGATAATACAATATCCTTTTTAATGTGATTAGAAGTGAAATAATATGTGTTGGTGTGATAAAAATTTATTAAATCAAAGAGGTTTCTAATGAAAGTTTAAATGAAAAATATATTTATTTTAAGAAAATGAATATTTAATTTCAAATATCTAATAATGAAAACGTAAATATTTAATTTCAGACTGGATGAAATATTATCTCATGCATTATATAATCTAGCCTTTTGTCAAAAGAAATTCATGTGCATTTTTCATATAAAAAATTAAAATAAAATAAAATTCTAAGCCTTAACTTGTATCGAAAAAGACATTTTTGTTTACATTCTTTAGAACTTTATGTGGGAATAAATCTCGAACTCTCTAAACTCTAAACTGCGAATACTCAACGATTGAGTTATTCACTCAACTTGTTTGAACGGGAAATGGCTGAAAGGAAAATCAAATTCATTTTTTTCCTAAGGTTTCTAAATTAGTAGACTTGACAAATTGTTTTGCTAGTGTTTAGTGTTAGGGATTTTCAAGGCATAAACACATTTCAAGGTAACAACTATTCATTGAATATATAATGTATGTTGAGAGAGCAGTTGTGGTTATTCATAACAAAACATTATCTAAATTAATGTTTTATTTGCTAAATTGACAATTGTGCCCTATAGGTTTGTCTATATATGAAACAAGAGGATCATGGTTAAGAATATTTTCTTCTTTTTCTTAATTGAATATTCACCTTCAAGAGTGAACATGTTTTTGTCTAATTTGTGTATTTTCTTAATTTAAAGAATTCATGGTCTATTAACATATATATATATATATATATATTAAAAATAAGAATATTATAGTAACTTATAATTCTAAAATATTTAATTATATTAATACTAAAAATAATGCATTCGAGTTTTTTATGGTTTAAAATTTTCTTTTTATTTTTATAATAATTCAAAATTAAACATTTAATTTTAGATGAAATATGTTTTTCTTAAAACCTCTCCTTAAGTTCTTCATTGTATTCTCTTTAAGATTAGTCTCATAAAGTTCTGTTTAGACTCTCACTCTTCAGTCCTATTCAGTGAGTGCTTAAGGATTTAATTTCATAAGTACAACGCACAATAATAAATAAAGAAAAGAAAAGAAAAGAAAATGAACCTTCATTATACCCCCGAGATGATTTCGCTGAATAATTGCATGCCAACTTGATAGGATGAATATATAAACTTTATAGAAACCAACACCCCAACATATCTTGAAGTCATTTTAGTTCATTTTTTCTATATTTATTTATTCCTTGCCCTTTAACGTTCATAGAAGTGTCATTTTGGCTCTTTTTTATTTTTTCTTTCTCCTTTCAAGATTTGTTTGCGATCATCGTCAACAATGATTAATCCCCACAAAGATAACGTCTATAAAAGCAAAGCAAAGTCACTCTCTAAAACTTTCTAGATGTAGTGATCAAGAGGTTTGTCCATCAAATTATCCTAGGGGTATTAATGTTGAAAACGATTTGTCAGCTCCAATACAAATTTGGCACATTAATAATGAATAAGAATTAGAGATTTTTGTGCTCGGATTAGAATTGTGTTGACCCAATAAGAGCTTATCGTGTTTAAAGTGAAATCATGTTGATACAATAACACGATCCCAACCCATTTTTCATTTAAAAAAAAAAAATAAGAACTGTACATTTTAATATCAAAATCAAAATATAAAATTAAATAGGTAAAATGGTATTATTGTTGTTGGGCATATTAGAATTAGATCTTTTTTATTTTTTAAAAAATATTTAAATAGGTAAATAAAATGTTTGGGGGACAAAAAGTAAAAACCATCAATATATATCTCGTTCGAGTCATTTGATAATTAAGACATTATTTATTTCAACTTTATGTTTTCATTTTCATGTTCGTGTTGTATTGACACGTTAATTTGTAAATCGTATTTTTATTGTAAATTTTGACACGTTTATTTATTGTGTCGTGATTAAATTATTGTGTTATGTTTAATTATCTAGTATTAATATGACACGACACGATAAGCGCCCTTTTTCAAAAGCATGCTATTAAGGTAAAATGACCTTTCTAGTCCTTCATATATGTATGTTTTCGTTAGTTTCAAAAACTTTTATTGACTTTTTTAGTCACTTATCTTCTAGATTTTAATATGGTCTTTGCAAAAATGGAAGGGAAAAAAAAATCAACATCTAATATAACTTTGATGGGTTAAAATAAATTTTTTTAGCCTTGATATGCTTGGGTGAAAATAAGTTATTTTAATTGGGCACGAGTTTGTGAACATGGGTCTTTTTTGCAATTCCATTTTTCCTCTTCAATCAAGGAGGTCGTATATGTCATGTATGTATTAAAATTGGATATCCTATGACGAATTAATTGGAAATACAACATTGGCTAAAGTCTAAATAATAAGAGACTAAAAGAGTTAATAAAAAATAATTATGACCAAATCAGATAATAATACAAAGATGAAGGACCAAATCAGACAATTATGTGACTATTAATGAAACACAAACAAAATCATCTCTATTAAGTCCAAAACCTCATCCATCAAGATGATTGAAATAACCACTAACTAATATACAAAAAATGTACAAATTAAACTATAATTTCATTTTTAAAGGTCAAAATTCTCCAATCCATGCCCTTGGGGTGGATCAGATTTGGGACCCATGGCCATCAGTTCTTTCTTGTCCCACTAAAGCATCCATATTAAGGAAAAAGACAAAATGTCCTTGCAGCATAATTGAGATATAAGGATGATGCATATGGTTTAAATGGTACTGCAAGAAAACACAAATAGATGCATAAAGTTAAGTTTGCAAATTAGATATGCATAAGAAACTCCACAAATCATGTACACCAGTGTCCAAGGTTTCTTTATTGATTATTATTATTGTGATAAATCAGTGTCCAAGGTTTCCCTTAGAAGAAACTATTACAAAGATGTAACTTTAAGCCACAAAATCATACCAAGTTGCTAATCTTTTGTCTTTTTGAAATTTTGCCTATAGTCTACAGTTGCACATGACATTCCCTCGTCCTTATCCAATTTATTGGCCTCATCCCACACAATTGGATTTCTCATCTTACTAAATTAGTTTTCTAAACACAATTCTTACACATGTATACCAATAGCAAAATTATGAACATGCATTATTTCCTTTAGGGAAATATGATTTTTTTAAGGAAATTAGCATATTCATATTCTCTCTTTTTTAACTTTTTCAACTTTGATAGCGTGTCTTTCATTTTAAATTTAACAGTATCAGTACTTTTTTATTTTTTTTAACTTTAATAATATATATTTCATTTATAATTTTAGTACTTTTCTATTATTTTATCTTTAATCAGTCCAATTATATCTATTGATTACCCTTACCACTTACCACCCTGCACATACAACAATAGCATCTCCCCATAACAAACTCACAACAAATTCAACCCAAGCAACTAAAACAAGAAATTCAATTATGTATTTCAAGCTTCAAGATTCAAGGCTACAATGAAAAAAGAGAAATGCTTGTAAATATTATTGATGAGAAACGCCAAAGAAAGGTTGCATTATGTGGATATGCTTTGAAAATCATGGAAAACATTGAATGATGCGTGGAAGAGTACCTAAATTGACACTGTTGATGCCCTCTTGCACATTCACAAGGAGTCTAATCATAACGTAGCCAAGTAAAAGGTATTTTCTGCCATTAAAAGCTCCATTCCCTCCCTACTCTTCACTCCCTCTCATGCTTGATGCAAAGAAGTTATGGCCTGTAACTTGGACATGATTTGGTCCAAGGCATGCCATGGTTATGGCCTACCAATGCCATAGTGACAAAACTTCCATGATTGGGAATTTTTAGCAACGGAAATAAAGTGTTTCCATGAGTTGAAATTCTATGGGGTGGAAAAATAGCAATAATTATTTGGAGTGCATTTACTTTAAAGTGCCTTTATAACAATTGAACTCCAATGACCTAATTGATCTCTAGGTGCACACGGTAATTTGAAGAATTCTAAAAAGGAATTACATTTTTGTACTCTCACACACGCTTGCAATATTAAAATAATATATCGTTAAAACTTATACGTTATTAGATTTGATTAACATGGATGTAGTACTATGTATCTATTTTGTTAGAAATAAATAATGAAATTTCATATCTAGGTAGGAGTAGGAAAAAGATGGTCAAGATTGTGAGGTTAACTCAAGTAGGAGCAAAGATCTTTCTTTTCCTACATATCAATTTTGTGCTCATAACAAATGAAGTTGTGTAAGCCAATGAGCCAACATCTTGAGGAAAAAGTTCAACAATCAAATGGACTTCTCTTTTCAGATCAAAAGGTCAGTGGCAAATGTCAATGCTCTAGATCTCAGTGTCTCATGATGTTATTCTAAACAGCACTTTCTCAAACACGAAATGTGCATATGGACATCAAAAACTCCATAAAAACTTCATCACTTTGTCACCCTAGCGATCAAGAAATGTGACTCTCACGTGAAACTGCTTAGCCATGACCTTAGGCATTAATTTACTAAGCATCAAGAAATATTAATACTACATATCTTTGTCATGAAAGGGTTGCTCTAATTTGTTTTTGTTTTTTTTGAGGGAATAGTTGCTCTTATTTATTTTTTACTTTTTTCTTACCTTGTTATTGAAATTTTTCTTAAAATTTACATATTACATTAATTGGCAGTAGAAATATTTTTAGATTAAAAATGTTCGAGATTATTTTTTAAAAAAAACGTTCAGCCTTTTTCTTTGTACCAATAAAAGAGTTCTTTGTCCCACTAAAGATTTAGGCATGCCATTAAAGATTTAAATGCATAAAATGATGTGACTAAACATATACTGAGAAAAATATTTAATTTTATGAATCATAGACAATAGAAATAGCATTATTTATTGTACATCTGTACAAATATTAATACACAAACAGTTCAATTGCATAATTGTAGGAACCCCTATAGATAGAAAATGACATTTCCAATGATGTGTAATTTCCTTTTTTATTTTTTTTTCCATTTTTATTTCCTTTTTATCTTTATTTTGGTCATTTTTTACCTGCAAGAAGGCCTAGAACTATTACACGTGTGATGTTTGGAAGAAATTATATATGTATATGTATGTGTGTGTATGTGTGCGTGTGCGTGTGTGTAGATACATATAAAATGTGTTATTTGTAATTGGACCCTCAAATAGTTAGTACAAAATGAATAGGATCTTGTTGAGGAGACAAAATAAAGGTGAGATTGAGAATATCTAAACAGGATTTAGCAAATGATGTACACAAATAAATTGGGAGGTATATGATCAAAATTGTCAAGATTCTCATGCTGCTTTGGCCCATTTTGGCTTATCCCTCTTCTTCTGTGCTCCATCCCAAACTTTTCTTGTATTTCCATCATCAAATTTCTTAATATGCATATATGGTGGCGCACTTTGCCCCTTAGACAAAGGTCCTCCAACCCAATTTCCACTCACACACGAGGTAAAATCAGCCATCAATCAATAATCCAACAATCAAGAATAATTCATAATACCCCCCCAAAAAAAACTATGAGATTGATTTCTTAAAGGATAATACGAAGAAAGTAGGGAAAATGAAGATAATACTTGTGTATCTTGTCTTGTTTACATTTCATTTCATGTTTATCTCTTTATGGCAAGTGGCAAGTTTTTGTATAATTTATCAATTATTTTCTCTTGATGCAATTGACGAGAAAAACACATATCAAACATATTTATAGGTTTAGATTCTAAGCAAGTAATGATATTAGCCTTTTGGATTACATGTTATAAGCAAGAATTATTGTTAATTTGAGGTTTTATCATTTATATTTTATAGAATGATTCAAATTTTTAAAATTAGTCGAGCATTTCATAATCAAAAGGACCACTTATAGAACTTGAAAGATCCAAATAAGAGATCTCTATGAAAATAACTTTATACAAGACTTTAATACCAATAAGAGAAAAAAAAATGAGAAGATGATAGAGTTTAATCAATTTATGTTAGTGTTTTTAACTATGCGAATATTTTAAGCACTCTTTTTTTTTTCAATTAGAACAAATATATAGATTCGTCCAATCACATAAATAATATTTTTTTGTTACTTTTTAATTAAAATTATAATATTAAATAATTTAGTAATTATATTTTATACATTTTACATTACTATCAATAATGTTGTGATCCAAAATATATTAATCAAATTTTAATTATTAATAAAAAAATTTATTCAAACATAACTCTATTTTAAAAACAAAACAAAAAACGTTCTCAAAAAAACCTAATCTAAATTTAGTTAGAAAAAACATATTCATTAAATTACTCAAATGAGAATTTTCTTATCTATTTTTTTTTCAAAATTTACCTGCAGCTAAACGAACGGTAACTAACCTATGAACAAAACTAATTTGAAGACAAATTAGAATCACATGTAGGATTTCTTTATTTTTCTTTCCAAGAGGAAAACAAGTAAGGTTAGGGGACATATAAATTGGGCTATAGATAGAGACAACACAATGACTGTGATGGCACAATTCGCAAATTTGGGACAAAATCGAAGTGACATATTGTTGATAGTTGTCTCTTTGCAACTATGGTGGAAACTTCTTATATTTATATATTTAAAAATTTAGGTGAGAAGATAATTGTTTCAAGACTTTTACACTTATGGCCCTTTAGAAAATAGATAATTGAACATGAATTTATCGAGCTTGAATATGTCTAGAAACAGTCAAGATTCAACTTGCATCACAAATCACAAAATAAAAACTAATTTGAACCACATAACTCATGCTTAGTACAACCAATGACTTTTCTGATTAAGTTTGTTTTATCAAAGTTATCAAATAAGGATAAGACAACGTGAATTAAGATAATGTGAAACCAAAAGAAGTCGCACATTGCTAAAGTTTACATAGTACAATATATTCTATGAATGGTGCAAATTTTCCATGAATGGTACAAATTTTCTTGATTTTACTTTCCTAGGGAACTTAAATTATTAAAATCTAAATGTTCATTTTTCTAATGCAACTTGCCATAGGCATCTCTAATTCTTTTGGATTTTAACTAAATTATTGTTTCGTTCATTAATTCTGAAGGACTAGTACTTCATTTATTTGAAATTAATTTTTTTATTTTTGATTTAATTTAAAATTTAATGAATGATTTTGATCATATTTAAATTATAATTTTATTTTTATTAATAGTATTATTAGTAATGACTGTATATAGAAGTAGAAAATAATTTATTAAATAAAGAAGATCGTCATTAAAAAAAATTATAGTTAGTTTATAAAAATAAATATTCAATTTTAGAAGATAAAAATATAAACATCTAATTTTAAATAAAAAAATTTAAAAATATATAAATTCACTTGTCCCCTCATTTTCATAAAGCTAGCCATCGACATCGCTTGAGACGTAAGAAACTTAGTTATCATTTTTTTCCCCAAAGTAATAGTAATAATTTTTGGCATGTTGTAGTAAAACTTTCTTTCTCAACTCAACAATTTACCATATATAACTATTTTTTTCAATCTTATACCGCCTTTATTGTAATTCAATCTACCTATGCTTACAAAAAAATTACATTTATGTTTCAAGCTTCTAAATTTTTCTTTTAGCTTATTTATAATATAATTGGTAAATTTTATTATCGTAATTATATTATTATGGAAACGAGCTCATTCTCAAACATGGCATTGCCCCATAATTGAATACATCTAATCAAACTCAAGGGAATGCTGGCATTTTACTCAACTTTTTTTTTCTTTTTCCAGATAGTGCTAGAAATCAACACGTCTCTCTTGGTCTCAAAAATTGAAAACCCCATAATAATGAAAGAGCCACATTAGTGATTAGTGAGGCAATAGGCATCAAGAACCCAAGAAAGATAAATGTTCATACTTACAATGGAATAGGAATCTTTTACTCGTTTCCCCACAAAAATTACCAAACGGTAGGATTAAATAAAGTTGCAAACACCAAAAGGTAGTATACCTCATGTGCTTCCAACTAGGCTCCATCTTTTCATGCCCTGCCCCTTGGTTTTTTATTCCCTCCTCGCCCCTTCCCCCAAACTCATTCCCCTAGCTAAATAAAAACCTATCAAGTTTCATGCTTTATGCCTATTTAAAATTTAATTCTTTTTTACTTTAATTACATTTCCCTTTAACTAATTTGATTATGGTGATATTATTAATTAGTGTGATTAAAAAATATATTATTAATATAAAATTAAAAAAATATTTATTTATTTTTAAAAAATAAACATTAATATTTTAAAATATAAATATAGATATTTAATTTAGAATGAAGAAAAAAAAGTATATATCATTTTTGTTTGTAAGATTAATTTTTGAGGGGCATGCAAAGTTCTATCATTAATCATCAACAGTACTCCTAATTAAGTATATAAAAAATATAGTTGGGGAAATAATCCTAGAGACATTGTGATGACCAATCAAAAAGGATCCAAAAACAACTTGATTAGTGAGTCTTATGACAAAGAGCACTCATCGGACTGCTGAGTTGGGGTGATAATTAGAGGTAGATTATATGCACATCCACCTAGAATCAGTATACTAACCACCAACCATGTGGCTAAGATTTGTTTATTATTCCCAATAATTTTTAAATTAATGAAATAGAGGAGAGTACATAGAATAGAAGCATCAGAGTTTCACAACCACCCATGAAGGCTTTTAGTATTTTAAAAGAATAGAGAGAATATTAGTTGATAAATTATGATATAAAGGTTAGACAATAACTGGCTATGTCAGCAAACAAGAGTCATACCACAGTATATTCAAGAAAAAGAAATACCTAAACACAGAATAATAGAATAACTAGATGACAGAAGTAATCAACATTATCACCACAGGAAAACTTGTTAATCACCACCATTAGATTAGATATTCAAGAAGCAAACATCCATGGTATTTCTCTGAATCCAAACTCAATCAGATCCTTAAAAAAATATCAGACCTTAACTTCCAAAACAAAATTCTTGATACTTAAATCTCAAGTAACAGTCCTTCCACTATTAACATGAATTGTGTCCAAATAATCCCCTTTCATGCTTGCCTATTTTGCTGTCTATGCACAATGGTAATAAAAGAATCAAAGTCCTTAATCTTTACCAATACGAATGATAAGATAGGCGAGTATGGTATAATGACGATCTTGCCCCTATACATGGATCTGTTTGAAATACTTGGGTATAGGGTATAGGGTATAGGGCATAGGATGTATGCATTGCCGGTGTACATACCTGAATGCTACCCAAAAGGCAGAAGGGGAAGAGTCTTGGAATGACAAATTCATCATACCTCTATTGGGGATGCAAAGGGTATTTGGGGGGGAATGGACCACTAACACTGCCAAATGGAATAAAGTGTGGAAATAGAGCATCAAATTTTGGCTTACACAAAGTACCTTGAGGAGTCGGGCATTGCTATTCAAGGCCAATAGGGTGGGGTTTATGGGCTCAAAGCACTTATGCCTTCCCCAAGAAAGTGTACCAAGAAAACCAAAAATATTATTCCAATTATTTGGAATTTGTACCTTAGCAAATGAAGGGCTGTTTCCAATTCTTTTGATAAGAGTAAGTTTTCTTAGTTGAGTTTCCAAAAAGAAAGAAAGTGTACATTTTCAGGGCTATCAACATATCAATTATTACTCAATGTGGGCAGATTTGGTTTAGTTAGAAGTATGAGTTGAAAACTATTTAAAAATAGAAATTTCAATGTTTTCTTTGTAATATAAATTTTTTTGATGACGATAGTGCAAATGACATCTAAACTAGTAAACGGCAACATTTTTTAACCAGAAAATTGCCCTTTCAAATACTACAGAGATTCTTTCCTAAAAAATATATAATATAGAAATTTGGTTCCCTTTATCATCTTTCATTTTCTTCTTCATTTTGTTTTTTACCTTCTTTTTTTTTTTTTTGGCTTTGCTTCTACTGAACATAGACACTAGTCAAACTGTAAATAAACAAGGATTAAAATTATTCGATTATTCCTCAAAAGGCAGACCTAAAGTTATAGAACCTTATCCACCTACAGGACATCTTTGCTTTCATGTGATAACAAGAGAAAAAAACAATAAGTTTTTTTTTCTTTAGAAGAAGCAACTCTTATATATTTATGGACACACATAAACAATTGTGTCCAATCTTACATCAATTATAAGAAAAATATTTCATATAATATAATTTATGCAATCCTCTCATAAGATATCTTATTAGATTGACGTTAGATTTATGTTCAATTCTCCGGAAACAATGGACTATCTTGTATTCTTTAGACATGACTGCCAAATTCGTAAGCTTCTTCATTTTGGTACACAAACAAATATGTTTGGACAATAATAGGAAAAGGGGGGTGAAGGAGGGGGGGGGGGGGAAGAAAAAGAAAAAGGGAAGAAGTGACTAATATATGCACTTTTTTCTTCTATTTTTGTGAGGATCTATGTCTATTTTATCATAATCAAAAGGATTGGGACCTCAAACTACTAAAGCTACCTTTAGTAAGTATTTATTTCGAAAATAACTCAATCAATTATGAGATGTATTAATTATGATAATGTGGATATTAGAGGTTGAAAAGTGTTGTACTTCATGTACTCATTAGTAGCATTAATTGATTAATATAAAAATATATTTAAAAGAACTATGCTAAATTAATCTTCAAATTCATATTTAATAGACTTCACATATCCTATTATTATACATGAAAATATCGAACAATATAATTTTAGCAACACATTCTTTGTGTGATAATCAATACTTCAACATTTAGATATTGTGTGTATGAAAAGAAAAAAAAAACTTGAGTGAAAGTTTTGCCACCATATTAGATATGAATAAATATGATTAACAATTGAGCCTTAAATTTACCTTAAAGAAAAAGATTTTTTTTAAAAAAATAAAATAATCTTAAACCCAATATAGCTATTCCTAACAAGAATTTTACTTTTGCTTGTTTGTAGGCTACCAATATATAACCAAAGAAACAGTCGCAAAAGAAGAAAAAAAAGAAAAAGCAAAAATAACTCTATATAAATTATGGAAATGAACTATCCCACCTAATATTATCATAAAAAAATAGTGGTAGTAGCATACTTGTAAGTTAAGCAATACTTTCACGAGTCAATGCATTAATACATTAAAATAAAATTCCTTAACTAATCAAAATTATTTATCATTTTCTTGTGATATCTTCTCCTCTATCTTTAAGGTTTATTATTGCAGATACTATTGTTGACTTAAATGGTTAGTTAACCCGTTCTCCTAATTAAAACCCGAAATTGAGATCATCATGATTAGATTTTTTTTTATTTTTTATAAAAAGTGTTTTGATGAAAAAAAAAGAAAAAAGAAAAGTGCTACTAGAAATATGGAGTCATTTTCAATGGACGGTGGACCTCCGACACACATACTCTAGGCCTGCCCTTGGCCCCCCACAAGTCCAGGGACCCTTTGAATGGCAGTTTTTGTAAATTGAGAGAACAAAAAGGGTAAATATGGAAAAATTCGATGAAGACAACAACCTACCACTAGCGCCAACGCCCTCTACTGACTACAGTCTCTGAATTTTCCCAGTTCTGACCTTCCCATTAGAAAGCAAAAGCCAAAGTTGGAAAGAGATATGAAGAAGACAAATCCAACATGGCTTCTTTGTTCTTCTATTCCTACCTCTTTCCCAACCTCCCTCTTTTATATGTATATATTACTCGGATTCAAATCATTATATTTTATTTGAAGTTTTACCAACGACATTATATTTGTATCTTATTAATTTATCATTTCATCATTAATTATATTATTAACAAAGATATTATGATAATTTATTTTATATTAAAGGATTTTTTTTAACTCTTGTGTCAAATAAAATATAAGTTTACCTAAAAGGAAAAAAAAAATATGAGCATTCAATGGAAGATGTCATATTTTTATTTAATATTCTTTTAGCTTTGTTCTAGTCATCATGTTATATCTTGGTTGTTAGATTTTTTTTTTGGGAAAAATTTTATTGAAAATACTTTTAAAAATTAAACTATAGAGGTTACAAATTTTGTGAATTGTGATTTGATAGTTATATAAAACATTACATTAGTCTTATTGTTATCAATGTGGTTCATTGAAGATGCACATTTTAGTGAGATATTTATCCTCAAAATTTTGTTTGAAGAAATTAATTCCTATAATTAAGAACATTTTTTTGTAGTACTAAAGGGTATAAATGTTACTTTCTCCATTGATAATTAAATATTGAAATTTTCTAATTTGAGATATTCGAAATTAAATATTCATTTTATTAAAATAAAAATATTTTTCATATAAAGTTCATCTAACCAATTTCAGAATTTTAAGCATTTATATTTCAGTAAACATCTAACCAATTCCACCATTACTTATATTAATAACAATATATTGGGAAAATTTTCTTAAAGTCAAACTACATATTTCCTTAATTTTTTGGACGTGAATGAGTAATAGAAATATACTTACCAAAGAAAAGAATGAGTAACAGAAATGCTCACTTAACTTTAAACATTAAGGAAGACAAGTTAAACTTTCCATATTTAGATTCTCTAGGAGGGAAAAACGATTGACAAATCCAAGTTATCCCAACTCAAAATTACCACACTTAAAAGGGCCCTGATCAAGAATATGGCCAATTATCCTTAAATTCTCTCCTAGGATACTTTTTTAAGCTACACTGACAAAAAAAGAGGAGGAAAAACAAAGCAAATACAAGAAGGAGAATACTGAATATACAAACATTGTAATAATTGAAGTCCAAAAGGAAAGAATTCTCAGCTGAAACAATTCCAAGATTCTTGTACAGATCCAAACACAGAGTGTACACAGGCTCCTGAGCTCTCTCCCCGCCCCCCCCCCCCTGCCCCCCTCTCGCCCTGAAGAAGTTGAAAAAGACCAGAAAGCCGACAAACACAAGCCACAGTGGCAAAAGCATAATTCCCACAAACATCCATGTCTCTTTCTGTAATCAAATCTCTCATTGATTAATCATATGGTGCATTTTAGCACACTCTCCCATCATCTCTTTCCTTTGCTGCCTCTCTATCTCTCTACTCAAAACTCACACAAAGAGAAGAGCAAAAAGCAACTGCTTATTTCCCACCATTTTACACAACACACACATTGATCAGCGGAAGATTTTCTGAAAGCTTCTCTTCTTCTTTCAAACTGCAAACACAAAACATAGGGTTGGAATTAGTGGAGTTCTGGAGGTTATCTTTTTTTGCCAGAAATTGCATAAAGGTTTGATCTTTTGCTCCATTAGTGGAAGCACTAGTATTCATTTTCTGAGTGAATTTTTTGGGTCTTTTGGAGTGAGTTGAGAAATGGAGAAAGTGATTATTATCGCAAACTACTTGCTGAAAGCTTGTGGGATAGTGTAGTTTTAAGGAAAGAGTGGTCACTGATTTGAGTCTCCCATTTTCTTTGTCTTCAGAAGGGAAAAGAAAGCTTTTTGCTTTCTCTTCTCTCTTTCTTTCTCTCTTTAGCGCTCTTCAGGTGCTTTCCCTTTCTCTGTTCTCTCTCTTCCTCTTTTCTTCCTGTGCTAATAGAATGGGTAGTAAGAGCATGATATCAGGAAGCTTGGATCCAGTGAGGAAAAGGAGTGGTGGGTTGAGAACTAAACAGGCCGGCAGAGGTTCTTGCCGAGGGAGTTAGGCCATTTAATTCTACTTGCCGGACCAGAAAAAGATGAAATCTTTCCGGCACTGAACCTATTTCTTCATTTGCTCTGAAATCTATTATTTTCTCTTTCTATTGATACAAATACATACAGTTGATCCACATTTGGTGCATGCTGCTATCAGTATGGGGTACCTGTTGAAGGAGGCTTTAAAGACTCTGTGTGGAGTCGATCAATGGGTTTATGCTGTTTTCTGGAAGATCGGTTGCCAAAATCCCAAGTGAGTTCACGAATTGTTTGCCATTTCATCTTCTTCTTCCTCCTCCTTAGTTTTTTAGTTATATTGCTGCTGAGGAAATGGAGGGAGAATTCAAAAGTAATTACTCAATGTTTTGTTGGTATCCTAGAATTTGACTGTAGTTTACGGAAATTGTACTTGGCTATTCTTTTCGCAGTTGCTTTGGTTAATTATCTTGTGCACTTTTTCATTTCCCCCCCTAAAACATACTTTTCAATTTCTCCTGGAATTTTGTGCTGATTACTGTTGCCTGCAGACAAAATGAAATGAAAAGAAAAGAATCAAGTCTGATGGTTCTCAGCCTTGTTCAACTTTGCAACAGTGAACTGCAAACTTCAACAAGATTGCTTGCATTCTGCTAATTGTTTCGTCATGTTTTCAGTTTGACCAAGCAGGAAAAAATGCATAGTTTACTAGATCATTTGTTTAATTTTCTGTTAGTTGAAAGCAGTGTATTTAATAAGTTAATGTTGAAGATAATGATTTGACGTGTAGCAGATTGATTGGATATTCTTGTCTTGTTTTTGCCTTGTATCTGGTAACTTTCATTTTCTGATTTTGGATTGTTATGGTTGGTCCGTTCTGATTTGTCGTAGAGAATCTTAGTGGGGAAAAAAGAAGATTTGTTCTTCTTTAAAGAAAGCATTCCAACTGTTACGATTTCCTGTACATGAACATGTTCATATCTGATTTTATCTTTCTTGTTTGATTTAAGTTGTTTTTATATTCTTGTTTGAGACAGATCTCTGAATTTTCCTTGTCTTTTTTTCCTTTTTCCCTCCCCCTAATTTTTTCTCCAATAAACTGGTAAAGGTGCAATACTGCAAATTTCAGACATCTTACGTTCTGGCCGTGGATCTCAACTTTTGACCACTGATGGTTTCTTGATTCATCTCTTTGACTGTAATAATCTTGTATTGATTACCACTGGGGTTTTCAATTTGGCAGGCTCTTAATATGGGAAGAATGTTATTATGAGACCTTAGCTTTTACCAGTTTACCAGGAATTTCTGGGACAGATAATCCAGAACTGGGTTTTCGGGATTGGAGTTCAACAGATGCTAATAGCTCTCAGCATGGAGTCCAAGGAGGAAATCGAGTCCATTTTCTTGTAAACAAGATGATGATGGACAATCAAGTAAATGTATTAGGAGAAGGGTATGTTTTTTGAGCTATTGATGCTTGTTTTCTGGTACATGGACCTTTGAGGCTATACTTTAAATTTCCTTATTGTTTTTTTTTAATGTTTATCAGTCTTGTTGGACGGGCTGCATTTACTGGAAACCACCAATGGATTTTCTCAGAGAACTATGAGAGAGAAGCACATCCACCAGAGGTATGGGGGAAAAATCTTGTGATTTCAGATGTTTCTAGTTTTTCTCCTCTGCCCCGTTCATGCTCCTCTGCATAGACTGAATTTTTTACTTCTTTACCCTCATGTGCTTTGTGGAAACTCTAATTTATGCGTCTGATATTGAAACTCCTGTGTTTTAGATATTGATTTTGTATTTTGCCTATTGATTGAACAGTAAAGCATGCTAAAACGAATACTCTTTGAGCCTTTGTCTGCTGTTGGTAGCAAATTATTGTAATTCAAATGCAAAGATAAGGTCTTGCTATCTGTTGGTAACGATTGCTTGATGTTCTGGTGCTTAATCAGGTGTTAAAAGAGGTTTTCCAGCAATTTTCAGCTGGCATGCGGGTATAATGTTTGACCATCTATCCTAGTGTATTTGATTCTCCTTGGGTGCCTGTTATATCATTCGTTTTTGTGTTTCTTTTGCAGACAATTGCAGTAATACCTGTTCTCCCACATGGAGTTGTTCAACTTGGTTCATACATGGCCGTAAGTTCTTGCTTATCTTACCATCATACCCTAGACATTACGAGTACCTCATGCTTGTGTTATCCTATTATGACAGTCACCTTCATTTGCTGAAATTTTGGGTTATTTGCACACTATAAACTTCTGCCAAACTGCTTTTTTTTTCCCCCCATGAAAGTTTGGATTTATATCAATCCTTTATATAAATACTTTCGAAAACTAGTTTGCTTCTGTGGTCAATGTGCTGAAAGATTTAGTTAGAAATATTAGTTGTCATTTCCCATGTGGAACCTGATATGAAGTGATTCTGTATATTTATCTTGACTTCATTTAAGAGATTCTTTGTTTGCATTTTTTTAACCTTGCTTACGACCAAAAGGGCCATCATATTCTGTCTCAGATGATGGAGAATGTAGCTTTTGTCAATGATGTGAAGACATTGATTCTTCAACTAGGGTGCATTCCAGGTGTGTTGTTATCTGAAAATTATGCGACAAAAGAACCTGCCCCAAGGACTGGAGTTCCAACCTCTCTTGGTAATTCTTCTGGGAGATCAGCAGCCATCAATTCCTCTTCTTTTATTGCTGACAGCTATGATTGTAAGAGCAGCTTGACTCAATCTGGAACATATGTTGGGCAAACTTCTTCGATAGCACAAATATCAGACTTTGGGAGTTCAGCAGCTGCAATGCTTCAAGCTTCTCCAAGCTTGGCGTCTCCCCATGCTGATCAATGTCAAGCAAAAGTTGTGCACCCAGCTAATAGTCACATCAGTACCATAGGCCACCTAACTGATGGGATGGTGAAAGCTGAAGTAATCCCCTCAAATCCAGAAGTTTGGTTGAATCATCAGCCTTCTCACTACATTCCAAGATCAGCTTTTTATCAACGTCAATCTATTTGCTCATCAGGACTGAATGGCGGAAACTTAACACTGATGGAACAAGAAACATCAGCAGACACTTCTGCTCAAAATCATATAAGTAGCAGTGATCTGTCTGATTGCTTGGTGACATCTATGCTTGGAACAAATGCTGGCCTCTCAAGTTCTTCTCAAGATTTTGTTCCTCTACCACCATCTAATATAAGTGACTTTTATAATGTTTCAAAAAGCAAATTGGAATCTTTTTCCAACTTAGGTTCACTTTCTGATGCAAACCTGTTCTCTGGAAGAAACAAACCTGGCTTGCATCATGTGGGGAGCGAGATTCAGAGTGCTAATTCCTCTAAATCAGTGTTTTCTTTGTCTAATGTTGTTGAGGAGTCAGTTTCTGGTAAACTGCTAACAAGTAGCTCTGTTAGCGACTACAATTCTGCAGATAATATCTCACAACTTGATATGTTTGATCTGAGTGACAGATTAGAAAATGATTTGTTTCCGGCAGTTAGCGTCCCAGTTTCTGAATGTGATGAAAGTAAGAGCTTAAGTGAGTGTATTCCACATCTTATTCTCAAGGAAGACAAGCCAGGAGTTCAGAATACAATACTGAGAGATGCTATTTATGGTTCCTGTACGCAACCTCATATGGGAGATGATTTGTTTGATATTTTGGGAGTTGATTTTAAAAAAAAATTGCTTAGTTGCAGCTGGAACAATTCCCAGAATAGTAGTGGAGACTCAAATTTAACAAGTTTGGATAAGAACAGCTATGCCTTGACCAGAGGTTCTGATGGTGCTGCTGAATCATATCCAGTCAACCGAGGACACTCTGATGGCAGCTTATTTTCTGTGTTGGGCAGAGATCACCTTTTAGATGCTGTGATCTCTAGTATTCAACCTTCTGCAAAACAGAGCTTGGATGATAGCGTTTCTTGCAGGACAACACTGACAAATACAAGTAGGTCTTCTGTTCCCAATTCTTCGCAATCCACTTGCCAGGTTGGTATGTCTGGTAAAATGCAGGGGGAGTTATTTGGTTTCCCGAAGTCTCTAGGAAAACCAGGTGCGCTTGGCTCCTGTTCATTTAAATCTGGGCCTTGTAAGGATAGTGTGGGAAGTTATTCTCAGAGTAGTTCCATATATGGATCACAAATTAGTTCTTGGATCGACCAAGGTCATGATGTTAAGCCAACTAGTAGTGTTTCAACTGCATATTCTAAGAAGTCTGATGAGACAAGCAAAACAAACCGGAAAAGGCTCAAACCAGGTGAGAATCCTCGACCTCGGCCAAAAGATCGACAAATGATCCAAGATCGTGTGAAAGAACTCAGGGAGATAGTGCCAAATGGTGCAAAGGTGATTTCTGTTTTTTAGACTTGGCTTTTCCTTGGTTCGATTGCTTGAAATTTGTGTTGCATTCTAATGCAGTTGCTTGTTGGTCATTAATTTAACAGTGTAGCATTGATGCACTCCTGGAACGCACCATAAAACATATGCTTTTCTTGCAAAGTGTAACAAAGCATGCAGACAAACTGAAGGTGAAATATACTCAGTAACTTTTGTTCATTATTTTATCTTGCTCCGGCTGAAGATTTGTTGAATATTAGACATGCACCATTATGACTCATTACATATCTGTAGTAAATAAAATATAAATGTGGCATAACAGAAATGATCAATGGGTGTTTTAGTAATATTCTTCACTGTTTGAAATGATAGATATACTGGTTTTTTATATCAATGTAAACTAGGAATTGAAAGAATTAAACTGTGGATATGTACAAGGTATGGGGGAAAAAAGGAGATCACTGATATTTGTCCTTTTTTAAGAAGCAGATTATTGGTAAGGAAGGTGGACTGCTAATTAAAGACAATTATGATGGAGGAGCAACATGGGCTTATGAAGTGGGCGCACAATCTATGGTCTGCCCTATCATAGTTGAGGATCTTCATCAGCCCCGGCAAATGCTTGTGGAGGTAATGAATGAGGCCTGTTTGGTCACGATGATCTTTAGTCACCCACAAATTCGATTTCAATCAAATACTAGTATTTACTGATTTCCTTGCACATATTGGTGTCTTGGCAGATGCTTTGTGAAGAAAGGGGATTGTTTCTGGAAATAGCTGACATCATTAGAGGATTGGGATTAACCATATTAAAGGGGGTAATGGAAACACGCAATGACAAGATCTGGGCACGCTTTGCAGTAGAGGTAATTCCCATTTTGTGAATATCCTGCTGGTGGAATTTCCTTGATTGCTTTTTATGTGGCCTCTGGAATTACTGTGGTATCTTGTTTATCTGCTTTGTGGGGTGGTTGTAAATCTTGGCACATCTGAAGTTGATGTTTAGCCTTTGGTTTTCTGTTAAAATTTAAATATGCTATGTGCCATATTTTTCAATTTCTAAAATCAAATTTGTGAAACAGGCAAACAGGGATGTTACGAGGATGGAAATTTTCATGTCACTTGTTCGCCTGTTGGAGCAGCAGGTAAAAAATGGTGCGACAGCAGTCAACAGCATTGAGAATGACAACATGATTGCTCATCAGTTCCCACAAGCAGCCTCAATACCTGCATCTGGTCTGCCATGTGGTTTATAATGATCCAATCTGTCTGCTGCATTATTTTTGAGTCTGGATATGCTAAGAGTGAGCAGGCAGTTATGCTCACCATGACTGACATCTCTAGGCTCATTATCTGGTCGTCTGGTGGTTTTAACATCGAAACATTTCTGTGTTCGATGAGCTTGAGGTCTATGTGACAACAGTATTTGAACTCAAGAGGTAAGTTTAGGTAATAAGTAATTTACATAGAGCTCTGTGGTGTCTATGATGCTTCCTCGATGGATAATGTAATGAGTGTGTAGCAACCAAATGCCTTGGGGTATGCATGCTGATGTTTAGTATTGATTTGTATTGTAGTACCTTAGTTTAGAAGTTGAAAGGGGAAATAGAAGAAACGAGCACGGTCAAATGGTGCGTCTAGATTTTTCTGTCCTTCTAGGTTTGTTAGAGGTCGAGGAAGGTTCTGGCTTTGTATGCATATCTTCTAGTGAGATTCTCAAATTGCTTTTGTATATAGAAGATTTGGATATGATAAGAAGGGAATCAGATGTTCAATTTACTTGTCTTTGTCCTGGCTTTGTTTTTTTTAATGTTTGTGTGGATTTTTCCATTTTTAATTATCGAAATAAAAAGTTAGCTCAAGTGTTAATTCAATGTGGCTATTTTAAGGGAACTTAAATCTCTATAGAATGTTCCATTCACCCTTTAGGGTTCAGGATTTAATTAAATCTTCCTATGTTTTTTACTGACACGATAGTGATTTAGTCTTGTTCTTTATATACCACTATCACTTTTATTTCATTTGATTAATTAAAATTGCAATAACAAAGTTTTGAACTCAGTTTCTTTAACCACAATCACCTATTCTTGCAAAACCACAAGAAATCAATTCTATTAGTAGTCGGTCGTGGGTTTTACTACAAGTTAATATTTAATCATTTCTCCTCCTGGTTTTTCTTAATGGATTATAATGTCATGAAGGGTTAATGCAAGATGATAAGTTCTTGAACTTCAGAGAATATGGAGGGATATGTTTTGTAAAAAAGATATGGTTGATCTTCAAGATATAAATCTTGTGAATTCGAATATTTGTACACCTTGATGGAATCCATCTAAAAGGGTAAATCATGGGAGATGTGGCTTTCTTTGTAGCTCTATACGTTTGATGATTCAGAAAGTTGAAGCACAGTGAGTTATACAAAGGTTATTCGTTCCAGTGATTGCACTAAGCTTCTGTAGTGAGAAACTCATTTCTACTATTGCATCTTTCCGAGTGTAAAGGTAGTTGCTATTCGTACTGATCTAAAAGGCATCCAAATCAACTTCAATTCTTCATATGGAACTAACTAATTATCTCAATTATGTAAAACCTTCGATTTGACTAAAAAAAAAACTCTACATTAGTGTTTGGTTCAAAAGAGGTGAAGGGAAGGGTGGGAAGGTAAAATAATTTTACTTTGTTAGGTTAAGTTCGATAGGAAGTGAGGGAAAGGATAGCAAGAGAAAGAGAAAAAGGGAGAGAAAATATAATTAAATTGATTATTGTATTCCTATAATATTTGCTCTTTTTTTTGTAAATTTCATTCTTTATTAGTGGATATAATATTGTTTATTAGGTGAAATAACATTATGGAGACTTGGAGAGAAGAATAGATGAAAAATGAAAAGAAGATGACTGTGAAGGAGAAAAATTGAAATTATCAAAATATAAAGACAATTTTGTAAATACAACGGTTATATTTTTCCCAACCCTTCAAATGTAGAATGGGAGGGGAGGCATTTTAACCACAAATTTTCCTTTCTCCTTTCCTCCAAAAGAGTTAATTGAACGAGGGATTTTTAAAGAAATCCCTTTTTCTGCCCTCCAACCAAATAGATCCTAACCGAATTACTCTTGTTTGTTGTTTCCTAACAAAGAATTAATTCAACCATCAATATTTAAACCCTAGAAAATTTGTCAAAATAGATCCTCTGTTTATCAACCCAAAAAATTGGGGTAAAAAATTAGCCTCAAGTTCCAACAATTTGCCTTACCAGCGACGAATTGGATTAGTTGGACTTCGAGTTCAAATAAACAATATATATTAAAACATAAAATTTTATTTATCTACATCATGCAAAAGCTTGTGCAAATATTATAGGCCTTGCTCTCTCTTTTTTCTCCCCTACTAGTCACAATTAAGAAAAACACATCCCTTAAAATCTAATTTAAAGACAAGGATTAATATAAATTTTTAATAATTTTCTCAATGTCACTTTTTTTTCAATCTCACTCAAGCGCATCCCTCTTGTCACTCTTTTCACTCTTGGAATTGAATATCTACCTTTCTATTTTAGTTTGTTCGAAATTGAATGTTCGCTTTCCTTTAATAAATATTTTTTTATCTAAAATTTCATTAATAATCTCTTTACAACTAACTTACAGTATCCGCCACTTACTATATTAATTTAAAGATTTTACATTTACTAACTCATGTATGCTAAAATTCATTATATTAATATCAATGATATTTTGGTAATTTAATTAAATTCAATGAACTTTCAATTTCCGAACGGATGGAGTATTATTTATTTTATAAAGTATGAATTTAACTTGAAATTGATTAAAAAACAATAATATAAAGATTGATTGAGACTTTGAGTACTATTCCATATATGTATCAAAGGATATTAATTCCTAGGCTGATGCTTTAGCTTTGTATGATTAAAACATTTCTACATCTCATGTATGAATTCATAGTATTACACTTATCCGTAGTGTTTATATGTAGTTGGAATTGTCTGCCACTAATGTTTGTCACGATTTTGTCATATATTTTGCTTGCTTTGAATCAAAATCTTAACGGTAGAGAATGTCTTAAGGAATCATATAATGTAGATTTGTCTAACAAAACGAAAAATGAGATATGTAATGGTGATTCCCTCATGTGATGGTTATTCTATTGGTAATATATATATATATATATATATATATATATAGCTCGAGTAGTTAAGATGCATATCTTACTTGGACAAATTTTTTCGATTTATTCTTTTGATAATTATAGGGAAAAACCAGAATCATTTTGTAAAGAACTGGGTTTAATACAATAATCAACAGTCACAGATAATCAATTAATCAAATGGATAGAAGAGGAAGTATCGATCAATATGTATTAAAGTTATTATTGACCAAATTAATAATAAGAATAATATATTAATTTCATTACATTCAAAGAATCTTTTTAAATTTTGAACGATAGAAAATGAAGTATCGACCAATATGTATTAAAGTTACGATCAAATTAATAATAAGAATAATGTAGTAATTTCATTAAGTTCAAAGAATCTTTTTAAATTTTGAACTAAATCAATTATGAATATTTCATTCAGGACAATTAAATTAAACATAGGGTAATAAATTTTTTTGGTACCCAATAAAGTCAGTTAAGTTAAACATAGGGTAATAAATTAATAATTGATTTTATATAATTGAACGCCTAGGTTACCCATATGGTTCCTCCTTAGCCGGCACTCCTCGCGTCGGATGCTCGAATGATGCTTACCAGCATCCTTGATAATTCTCCCAAAGAAAAGGAATTCCATATTATTAGGGAAAAAATAATATGGAATTCTTGGGTACATAGGAATTGGGGAGCAAAACATAAGAAATCTTTGTAATTAGGAGGTTCCATCTTTGGTTCTTGAAATTGTAGGACCATTAGGCTACAATATTATATACTACCCTTGCCTAGCTCATGAGGTTTGATATTGACCAAATCTTTCTTTCTCAGGATCTGTTTCGAGTTATATGCTTATTATTATTTTTTATATAAAAAACTGAGTAATTAAATTACGAATTTTTAATATATCATACACTATATATATAACTATTATAAAAATAAAATAAAATGACTCAATTATATGTCCTTTAGAAATAAAATATGAGTAATTGGTGCAATTCGTCCATAATGTTTGATCTTTTCTAGAGTCCCCTAAAGCTTTTTTCAATTATTAAATTCATAATGTTTTACATTTTGACATATTGGATCAATTTGGACGAAATAGACCGTTGGTTAAGCCAATAATATTTTATTTTAAGTGGTCAATCCATAACGGGTAATTTAAGTAATTTGCTGTTCATTTTTAAAAAAAACATATCAATCTATTTTTAAGAGAAAAAAAAACAAACAAAAAATGTTGTGTTACAAGACAAAGTTTCTCATTTTTTCTTTTCCTCTTCTTTTTACAAATCAAGAACACCCACCTTTTTTTTATTCTTGTAAATAAATTTGGTGGAGATTTTTTATGTAATATTGTGGATATATATTTTTGATCCAAGGGTATATTGATCATCATTAGAAAAATTAGGCAAAAAATTAGGATACATTATAGGAAAATCAAACTTCCATCAAAGAGAAGCAAATGAAAGTCTTTTATAAAAATTCTCGTAGAATCGAGAACGAAGTTTTCATTTTGTACATGCCAAATCATGAATTAATAACTACATCCTTTTTTTTAAAAAAAAAAAATTCCAATTGTGTCGAAATTTCCATGGAATATTTACGACAATGTTTTATTATGATTATAGATGAGATGTGATCAATTCTAATTAATCTCTTCATCTATAATTAAATAGTTACATTGTCATTTTCATATGTTCAAAATTACATTTATAAATTTTTTATATCAAGTTTCACTAATAATCTCATTTATCTAAAATTACATCACATTTACTCATGTGATCTCATTATTAATTACAATAATAACAAGTATATTGTGGCATTATTATTATTATTATTGAAGAAACATTAATTCCTGTTTTAAAATTCTAAAAAGTCGATAAAAGTCTCAATTAAATACACCATACAAGTTAAATGTAAATATCCACCTCACAACTTTTTGAAAATAGCTTCTTCAAATGATCTTGCTCTAAGATGAACACTTGGGTGGTAATGAGGAGCACATATCAAGTTGGCACGACATGAACATGATTCTCTGCCGATAGAGTATATTCTAGTTTAATTTAAGGTGGAGATTGCTATAGGAAAACATAATGTAGTTCAAAAGTTAAGAAACTTTTGCCTGGCAAGAACGTAACTGGGGGCAAGCTCTAGGTATGATATTCTCTATTGAGGGTTTGAATTGCATGAACTAACTGGGAGCCAAATGTAACCCATTATCTTTCATTGCCATTTTCAAAAGAAGAAAGAGCTGTTGAATCCTTTTTTTCAGAGAATATATTCAGCTCACTGCCAAATGAAGGTTTTTTACATATGAGGATATTTTGTTGAGTGGTTCTCTTTTCTTGCTTGTCAAATCTGAGAAAATGCCTGGATTTAGAAATGGTATATTTCATATTTGAAGGGTTTATTCCAATCCCTTCATAAGATATACATATATATAGGGGAGCTCTTACATAATCTTTTTATTGAGAAATGACCGTTCACTATTAATGGGAGGACAAAATACAATGAATTACATCCGACTCATAATAATAATACTGTAATAGTTTCTTTAGAAGAAAAATTTTGGCTCCAAATTATTTATAAATTTTACCCTTTTTTATTAATCTAGACAAGTACATTAATATGATATTACCAAATTATTCATTTTTCAAGTTTCAATATAAGGTAATTTAGCCTTTTGGCTTTTTTCTACTACTACTAATTAAGATTATATAATTGTTTCCTTAATTATTGTGCTGCAATATTCAAAGACTAATATCATGAAGTGGAAGTAATACAATCGATCATGTTTATAAGATGTTATAAGTAATTTCATATAGATCAAGAAATTATTTTACTTCATATTATATCATAATTTATTGTACTCGGAATAGTGAGTATCTTCTTTTTATTTTTCTCTCAAGAAGTATTTATTATACTTGGAATAAGAAGAAAATAAATAGGGATAAAATAATAAATAATAAACAAAATAATCATAAAAAGTAATAAAACATCTTATATTTAGAATAAATGAATTTGCTTGTTGAATCTTATAAAATGAAATAGAGAGTATATCCGAAAAATGACCCTAATGATCATCTTCATCATTCACATAATCATGATTTAGAGTTTCTTTTAGAGAAACGAGCATATGGTAAAAGTAAATTTTATCTAATGTAGCTTTTGTTTTTTTTTTTTTTTGGAGTGAATTGCAAATTTGATCATCGTACTATTAGAGTATCCCATAAATAGTCACTTTACTTTTAAAACGTTTGTAGATGTCACCTTACTTAAAAAAAAAAAAAAGCCAATTTAATCACTCTTCCGTCTTGTACATTTAGCCTCTAACACATAATGTTATTTTTTTAGTAATAAAGTCTTATTTTTAAGGATATTATGGTCCTTTAGGTAAACCCAAATAATAATAATAATTTTATATCCCCGAACTTTAAAATTTTAACTGCTAGTCCTAAAATAAAAAAAATTATTTAAAAATCTCCTTTTCTTTTTATTTCTTCCCTAAGTTAAGGGCACTGAATAGTGCTTACAGTCCGATCACCGATCGCATCTAACTCTCACCATATTCAAGCCACCCAAACACTCATCATCACCAAAATCTAACTAATTTTTTTAAGTTTTTCTTCTTCTCAACCCAATTGCTCGGCGTCATCGCCACCTCTTCAGCCATCTACACTTACTGTTTGCAGTCGAGGGAACAATGGAATTTGGCCCCTTTTTATACTATGTAATTTTTGTTCTTGTTTTCACTATAAAAAATTTTAAAAAAAAAGCCCAAAGAAGGCACAAACTGTAAATTACACCATAAGAGACCAGAATGTTGAGAAAACCAAATCCTAGCGGAATTGGTGGAATTGCACACAAACACACACAAACTTTAGACAAGCTTGGAATCATTAATCATCCAACCATATTAAACTACCTACAATAAGAACGTATGCCCCAATATGCCATTCCCCTCCTTCGGTAAAGAATCCGTTGCACTATTGCTCCACATTGCCACTGGAATTTGGCCCTTGGAGAGCTCAAGAAAGAAAATCATCTCTAGATCCTAGATCCTGTTCAACTCATTACTTTCACCACTAGCTTAATATGAGAATTCATTCTGAAGTAGAAGATTGCATAACCAAAATTTTGAAAGGGCTCTATTTGTGTACAAAAGCTCACGGTGGAAGAAAGAAAAAAAAAATGAAAAGAAAATTCTAGAAGGATATCTTTAAAGATTTGAGGGTTTTTTTTTCATTTTTTCTTAATTTTATTTGGGGACTAAAAGTTAAAATGTTAAGTTGGGAATATAAGTTTATTATTATTATTTGGATTAGTTTTAAAGGACTATAATACATTTAAAAATTAGATTTTATTACTAAAAAATCACAATCTGTTCAACCGTGGAAGATGAGAAAGTGACTAAATCAATTCAATTTATAAAGTAAAATGGCCTCAAAAAATATTTTTAAAATAAGGTGATCATTTTCAAGACAATGTGATAATACGACTGACCAAATTTGCAATTCACCTTTTTTGTTTTTTTTTTGTTGGACTTATAAATAACATTTTTCATACATTGGAAAAGAACCAACCAAAGTCAGGAAATAATCCGCCACGAAAACAACTTTAACATCAATTTAAGGCTTTTGAAAATCCATAAATGAGTTGGAACAACAGAACCTATTTTATTTTTCTTCTTTGGGGGAGAGGGATGCGGCCGAGATTTCAAGAACCCCAATTTTATCATCATTAATAAAATAAAATATGGCATCGATGTGAATACTGTTATTTCTTATTTTGAAATATAGTCTCATTTTTATAAACGACATGAATTTTCAACATGCATATATTACAATTTGATTGAAGTAATACTTCAATCAAATTGTAATATATGTGAATATTGTCACTAACAACATTAATAATAAAAAATAATATAATGTGATACTATTTTTTAATTAAATATATTTATATTTTTTAATTCTTGCACTAACTAAAAGTAAATGCTCAATCATAATTTACAAAGGATTTGATGGTTGATCTTCTGGAGAAAGAGATGTGATTGCTTGTCAACGGTCTTGTCCATGGTCCTCCAACCAAGTGGAGGTATTTTAAGCCACAGTCATCCAGTTGGGAAGGCAGGACTCAGATATAACACTCAGCTCAGAAAGGCAGGATTAGAAATGCATAACAGATCACAGTAACACTAAATCAATCTATTCACACTTTGGTGGATCACTTAATTTTTCTCCTTTAGGTAAAAATCCAAAATATTTAGTGGCAAGCCATGAAAATATTCAAGGTGCCAAAATGAAACCCACCGTCTACTTTTTGACCTTTTACTTCTACCGCTGTGGGCTGCAAATTTTTTTTCTTTTTCACTTCTTCTTTCCATCTTTAAAATGATTAATAGTGGCTGCCACTCGTCCTGATGATGACTTGAAACCATGGCCAATGAATTACACATGTCGCTCTTACTGCTAGAGTTACAACTTTTTTTTTCAAGAATAATAAATTATTGAATGTGTAAAAAAATTAATTTTATATATATTTTATAATAAGATGTCAAATGCTCAATTCTTGTAAAAACAAAACAAAAAGTACTTTTAAAAATCCAATTCAAATGTACTTGCATGGTACAAAAAGAATTCAGGACATGTTCCAAAACATCTTTTTATTAAATATTTCTGTATGTCACTATCCATCTTCTCGTGTTCTTTTTTCTGCTTATAAATTGGTGATGATCTGTGGAGACACTCATAATTAAGGCAGCTTCTTGATTCCTTATACAAATTCTCCTCTAGATTTCTCTGGTCCATGCAAATTAACTTTGTTGCTATAGCTCGCTCATCTATGGAAATGGAGTCAAGAAACCAAGAGAATGCATGCCGATGGTGGTACAAAGTTCTGCCAGAGAAATCAATTTGTAAAGTGATTGAAATTGCTAGGCAAACAAAGAAAGTTGGACAAGATGATCCTAGAAGAGTGATCCATTCACTAAAAGTAGGACTAGCACTTGCCTTAACTTCCTTGCTCTATTATTTCCAGCCACTTTACCATAGTTTTGGTGTCACTGCAATGTGGGCTGTGATGACTGTAGTTGTTGTCTTTGAATTCTCTGTAGGTAAGCTGCAATTTGTTCAACTTAATTGTCTGAACCAGAAATTTTATTTCTCTTTTATTTGATAATTCTAAAGATGAGTGCGTTTATATCTTTTCAGGTGCAACAATTGGAAAAGGCTTGAATAGGGGATTAGCAACACTAGTTGCAGGTGCATTAGGCCTTGGAGCACAATACTTGGCTAGCAAGACTGGAAAAGTTGGGGAACCAATACTTATAGGAGTATTTGTATTTCTACAAGGTATGCACTGCTACTTGTGGCTTTTGATTTGATTTTCATTGCACAAGTATAAATTTACAGTATATTGTTGCGAATTGCAGCTGGGGCATCCACGTTCATACGATTCTTTCCTAATGTGAAGGCCAGATATGATTATGGATTGCTGATTTTCATCCTGACATTCTGTTTGGTCTCCATATCCGGTTTTAGAACGGATGAAATACTAGATTTTGCACAAAAAAGGATTTCGACCATTTTCATCGGTGCCTCTGCCTGTGTTGTTGTGTCCATTCTAGTGTGTCCAGTGTGGGCTGGTGAAGATCTTCATAATCTTGTAGCTGGTAATATTGAGAAACTTAGTAATTTCTTGGAAGGTAAACTTTTCAGTTCATCTTAAAGTTGATGGTTTGCTAGGCATAAACACATTTCTTTTCCTCATTAGGCCTTCTCTCTACTTTCAGGATTTGGAGAGGAATACTTCAAAGAACAGGATAATGTAGAAAACAAGAGTGACAATTCTTCTCTAGCTGAATATAAAATTGTTCTTAACTCGAAGAATAATGAAGAAACCTTGGTGAGCAGAAGTTACTGATCTCAATTATGTATCATTTTATTTTATCTGCTGCAAAGCATCCACTCAAATTTGTCTGATCTTAAAAATGTTTGTCTTTAGGCAAATTTCGCTAGATGGGAACCGGGACATGGAGAATTCTTTTATCGGCATCCATGGAAACAATACCTGAAAATTGGAACTCTGACTCGGCAGTGTGCCTGCAGGGTTGAAGCCCTGAATGGCTACCTAAATTCTGATATCAAAGTATTGTCCTGATGCTTGTTTAGCATTTAAACTTCTGTTGCATCTAATCAGTTATGTATTCTTGCCTGATTGAGCAAATGGAGAAAATCAAAGAAACCAGTAAAACTAACACCATAGAAAGTTAATTAAACTATCAAACCAGGTAATGAATTAATAAATTATTTACCAATGAAGTTTTAATTGGAAAGGAAAATTCTATGATGAATCAATATTTCTGTTTCTTGGTCAACATTTACAGTTCACAAGTTAAAAACCTGCACTAAAAATGCATGATTTTGCTGACTATATTGGCTATAGAACTTTGTCCAACTATTGAGTAAACATAGCAAACTTACCCAATAGCATCAGTAAAAGAGGTCTGTAGGATTTACTCCATTTTGTTCTGATTATGTCCTCTAAAAATTGACATATCCTCTGCTCTTGTTCCAGGCACCTCAAGAAATCTGTGACATAGTAAAGGAGCCATGCACAAAAATGAGCAAAGAATGTGGTGAGGCAATGAAGAAACTAGCACTTTCAATCAGAACTATGACAAGGCCATCCTCTCCTAATCCTCACATTCAAATGGCAAAAACTGCAGCTCGGAACCTCAAATCTCTACTGAAATCAGACTTATTGGAAGACATTAACCTCCTACAAATGATACCAGTTGCAGCAGTTGCATCTCTGCTAACTGATGTAGTAATGTGTGTGGAGGGTATTGCTGAGTCAATCAATGAGCTTGCTTCACTTGCACAGTTTAAGAGCCCAGACCTGAATGTACCAAAAGACATAGATTGCATATCTGCCTCTAGACAGATTGAAGAAAAGGATTGCCCTCATGTTATTATATCTATCAATGAAACATCTCCAGCCATTCTAGAGCAGCAATCCTCGTCTCAAGACACCGATGATCATCAAAATACTAGACAAAATTCAAGAATGTGCATATGATATACAAAACTAGTATATAATAACAGCTAGTATATGATTTGATATGTGAGTTCATCAAAAGAAGTGTTCTACCATATATTTGTATGTGTTCGAGAAATTTTGAGGACAAAATTTACTAATCAAATTATACACTATTTGCTACATGTTGGTTTTTCTTTAAGCCCTTTTGGTATATCCATACAAAAAAAAGGTATCCATTTTCTTTAACAAAAATGTTATACTGCAAATGGATTTTGCAAACATCCAAGCTTTTAAGATCTCTATGATTTCTCTAATGCGCAATATGGACCAAATATTAGAAGCCCCTATATCCTTAATCATGAAAGTCCATGTTTTACTCGATTATAAGAGATTGAATTAAAAGAACATAACAAACAATAAAGCACTATGTTAGTATGTTTACAATAATAAGAAGATTATGTCAAGATTATGTTTGTTTCTCATGTTCATTATATTTGAACAAAACTTTACTGCAAAGAGAATAGACTTTATTTATTTGTTTCTCATGTTCTTGACTTTTCATCCCTTTTTTAGATAATATGTGATACACTTTTCAAATTGTTATTCATAGTGCGAGATGAAATGAAATCGAGTTTGACATTGTTTGAAGATGGAGGTATAAGAAATGATGATTCTAGAGCTTTGTTTTTGTTATTTTTCCTATATATAGAGTGTTGTATTTTCTATCTTACAATGACAATTCATTCCTACACAATAGTTAAGCATAAAGAAACTCACAAGTGGACACATCTAAGATATGTAACATGTGCCATAAGGTAATTAGAATGATACCTTAGTACTAAAAACTTAAGACAACAAAAAACTCAAGTCAACTTATCTGATTAAATTAAGAAACCTTTATTTATTAAATTATAAGTAGTTGCACATACCACAGACACTACAATGCACAATCCATGGGGGGAAAAACACTAAATTTGGGTGGGATTTGAGCTGGTTTCCACTAAAATGAATGGTGACCATTAGAAAGGAAATTAGAATTGTCTTTTGTTTGACAATTTAAAATGATTTCTTTTCATCTTGATTGCGTTGCATATGATAGTTTCTTTGTATTGCTTTAATATTAAGGCTTCCTTTTCTGCTAGTGCATATATTTGACAATTTATGGACTTCTCATACCTTTTGTCTACTTATCAATTGAACTCCACCGTTGAGTAGAAAAGCACAAGACTACTTATCAAATAAACATACAAAAGTAGGAAAGCAATAAAAAATTTCTTCTCTCTTTCCATCTTTATACTTTTTCTTGTGATAAAAAATATGTTATGTGTATGAAGGACAATAAGCTTATTTTATGGCAGATGGTTCAAGATGTTTCACTCATGTCTAGGGACCGTGGTTTGAGTCCGTCCGCCCTCAACTCCACTTGTAATAAACAAATATAATGTGCATTAAAATAATTTGTCATGATGTAAAAATTATAAATTACAGAAAGAAATAAATTATATTAGTCGTGTGATAGGATAGGGGTAGAAGAATAGAAAATTATACTCTATCTATTAATTTAGTCAAATCTTTTGACTCTTCATAGATAATATTTGATGAATTACAAGACTTTCTTTCTTTTTCTAATACTCCAATCGTATTCGGATCAATTTTGGCTCTATCAATTGAACTGTTTATCCGTACTCAAATCAATGGAAAATTATCAGATTCACTTTTTATTAAACTATTTTTTATTTTAAATTTTAAAGTATTAGTATTTTTTTTATTTTTTAACTTTAATAATATATATTTTATTTTTAATTTTACAGTACAAATATTTTTTTATTTTTTTATATTTAATCAATTCAACTATTTTTTTATCAATATTATACAAAATCAATAACTCATATTTTTATGAAAATATATATATTATTTTTATAAATAAATTTGATCATTAGTTAATTTCATCCATTTCGTTTTTCCTTTTCTCCTTCTTCCTTCATCTTTTTCTTTTTCATGTTAAAGTTTTTTACTGTGAACCATTAATTTTGTATAATGTTGGTAAAAAATAAATAGTCAGAGTAATCAAATATGAAAAAATAAAAATTTATTAGTACTGTAAAATTTAAAATAAAAAATATATTATTAAAGTTGAAAAAATAAAAAAAATACTAGTATTATAAAATTTAAAATGAAAAACATATTATCAAAATTGAAAAAATAAAAAGGTAAAAATCCAGAATTTGCTAATTTTACGATTTCAATTGAGTTGTGTACAATTAATTATCAATGCAAGTTTGAAAATGTAATGCAGTCTTTCCTAACCTAATATAGTTCCGAATGTGGAGTGGAGGTTGACCTTCTAATGCTATTCTCAACGTAGAACATAAGATCCTTTTTAGAAACAAAGTGGATTTTTAATGCATGAGAGTAGGTATGAAGTTGGTAGATGATCAAACCACGATTTTGGTGGACTAGATGATCCTTGGCGAGTAAGACAATATATTTATTGACAAGTAATTACACTTTAATTGGTAAAATAATTTTTCATATGATTGTAAATATCATAAGTTTGAATTATACTATTAGTAATTAACGTGTATTTAAAGTAACATATTCAACAAATTCAAGTCATAAACGACACAAAATTTAGAAAGTTTCTTAATGCCATAATTAAACGCATAGGAGAGATGACTAAGAAAGCTCTTCAAATTAGGTCAAGCATGATATATTCCTTTTCATCCCACTTACGAACAGAGTCACAAAGCTTCTTCTTTTCTTTTTCTTTTTTTCTTTTTTAAATGTTTAAAGGATATGAGTTTTGAGAGACAGGTTGGGATATGCAGTTGCTTATCATATTCGATTTTCATTTTTAAAAAGTTATTATTTCAATTTTGGTTAAAATCAAATTGAACGAAATTGAAAATAATATATTTTATAAAATTGAAATATGCTCTTAACTTCTCTACACACACACACACACACACACACACATATATATATATATATATATATATATATATATAAGCCATAAAACATTTTTCCACACAAAATGAATTCATTTGGGAGGGTGTGGGCTGGGAGATGGGCCGAAACTAAGAAAACTTGAGACCACAGATCCCATCCTCTTAATTACACAGCTTTTCTCGTTGGATCCATTGAAGCCCATGGCCAAGGATATTGGTTTAGTTATTTTAGTGCATACTTATTAAGATTTCCTGGTAGTTGCTTTTGAAAGGATCTGGTGGTGCAAGAACAAAACTGGGGAGGAAAATGTCAATTCGCAAGCCTTAAGCATCGACTCCAATAGCCTTGAACACGATTCATGAGTTGGTTTAGGTTCATGAATCGTCGGTTCACGGTTATCAAAATGAAAAATTTAAATCGAAATCTTAAAATAACGGTTCATGAACCGTCGATTCACGGTTACGATAAGATTCGATTCTGGCCAGTTTCGACAAGATTACGATTTCGTTTACGATTTTAATACGGTTTCGATTTTTATTTTTAAAAAGAATAAAAAATTCAAAATAATTTATTTTAGTTAAATAAATGAAAGTTTGTTATTAAAATGGATTTGAACTTAATTTTTGTTTTCAAAATATTATTGAACTTTCCTCCTAATAATATAGAGGAATCAAAGTCCTCGTAGTTCTCTTACCTGTAAGTCTTCTTTTACCTCAATGAATTATTCATAAGCTTCCGTTTTCAGTATTAATAGCAGTACCCCCAGTGTCAATATCAAACAAATTTATGAAGTTGGGACGAAGATTCTCTTATTGACGTCTTTCATCTTTAACTCAATCATCAAGACAAGATTGAGCCTTTAAAGAATCAGAACTCAAAAGGACTGGTCTTCTGATAATATATTTCCCTCACCACTAAAAGATTGTTTTACTACAATTGTTGATACTGGAATTGCAAATATATCTTTACCAATCAAAGATAAAACTGGAAATTTTTAAACATGTTAAGGTTTTCAACATCACCACCGGCATCTTCAAACTCAAAACAAATTGTTAGATAATCTTCGAGTTCCGAAATGGAACTTGATCCGGATAATGAAGATGAATGTCTTAATTTTTTGTTCCGCATTAATAGATATGCATGACCTTTTTATTTGCCAATAACAGTAGAACATGACTCCTTAATTTGAATTTGTATACCATAAATAGAACTATATTTCAAATACAAATCATATATATTTCTTTTAACAATATTAATTATTCTTGAAACATAAGGTTTTATCATAATTTCATCACATATAGAATTATAATATATATCTAAATATTCTTATAAACCTTCTATTTTAATTCGAGGATAAAAAAAATTGCAATTAGATTTATTTCATATATTTCAAAATAATATTTATCACACTTTATTTTCATTGCATTAACATAATCATTAAAAGCATCTGTATCAGCTTACTCTTTTAAAGCTACAGCAATATTAAGACATTCATAAACAATTAAATAACAAATTAGATAATAAACACCAGACAAAGTATAACTAGCATCATTAAAAATGTTTAACAATTTCAAAACCTTTTCACAAATATCCAAAGTAATCGGAAATAAACACATGTTTTGCACGTTGTAATTGAAAAACTCACATAAAAGTTCTTTATATTGAAAAGATTCATTTAATAAATCATAAGTTGAATTCTAACAAGTTGGAACATTACGAGGAAATTTTTTTTGTCTCATTTTATTTGCTTTACAAAATCTAAACAATTTATTCATTACTTGTGGGTGTGACCAAAGATAAGACAAAACCGTTTTGATAGGTTGAATATAAATTACAAGATTTCTTAAGTCATCTTGTACTCATAAATTCAAAACATGACATGCACACCTAACATGAAAATATTTACCACCAAATTGTAGTTCACAATATTTTTTAAAATCAAGAATCGAAACAATGTTAGAACTAGCATTATCAAAACTAACATAAAATACTCTTTTTACAATATTATATTTTTCTAAAATTTGTAAAATTAATTTTGAAATATTGACAGCCGTATGAGAATCATCAAAGACACGATATGCAAGATTCTCTTTTGTATTATCCAATTATCATTTATCAAATGACAAGTAACAGTCATGTAAAAATGTGTTTGCCAATGATCACTCTAAATATCACTATCAATAGAAACTTTATTATCTAAATTTGAAAATATTTCAAATAATTTTTTTAACCTTTTTTATATAATTTATACACAGTACGTGCCAATGTGGTACGTGGTTTAGCAGCAGGATTTAATGCAATTTAACAATAATCTACAAAATTTAATTTTTTCCCAAAATTAAAACTTAAGTGTTCAACAACAACAAATTTAGCTAATTCATCTACATATCCAAGAAAGTTGTGTTCCAGGTACAGAGAAAATTAAAGTGCTCAAATATGATATTTTTAAAGAGCACTTCACAAAACAAGAACTTAGTACCGGATGAGGGTAAAATATTGTGTACTGCAATTATTGTACGTCTATATACAAATGGAAATCAAGATGAGGGTATGAGACCCTATATGGACATTTGCAACGGAATCACAAGGACAAAATTGGTATGAAATCTTCACAGACACAAATAATCGGGTACACTACTACTACTGATTATGGTTCTTTATTTAAGTATAGTGATGGGAATACTAATTCCGGTTGCCCAATACTTTTTTCTCCATTATCTTCATCAACTTCAAATACGTTGTTACCGGTACTAGAATGGAAAGCTCAATTGTTTATGGATACTCAAAATGAGTTGGTGGTCAAAAATCACTTGGAGTGGTAAATTGAATTGTGTAAAGATATTGATAAGGTGAACGCAATGAAAATTTTATTGAAGTTTTCTTATTGTTCATTGACTTACTTGAATCTGATTTTTTTTTTCATGTTTGAAGAGAAAATATAAAATGAAAAACTAAAAATTCAATAGAAGGTTGGAGAGAACTTGAGAAAGATAACTTAGAATAATGCTAATGTAAAGAGAAAATAAGTTTGATATTTGATAAATGTGTAAATAAAATTGATATGAAATAGAGAATTTATAAGAGATTTTTTTAAAAACCGTTGACATTTCAACCATTTTATTTTCGTTTTTTTCTTTCTTTGAGAAAAAATAATTTAAAAGAGAAAAAAAAATACAACGTGCCAGTTTGGGACATGGCTTGTTTAAGAAAATAATGTGTACAAGTCACAAGACACAAATTGTCATACTATTAGGGAACATAAATTATTAAAATAAATTAAAGATAACATGTATCACATAAAAAAATATTATATTATACTAAGGAGTAGGAATTGTTTCTTTGGCATTAACAAATAAATTAAAAGTTGGCATTATGCGAAGGTTTGAAGGGGAAAAATTAGAAAAGGACAAAATAAATAAATAAATAATGTGCAAAAGTCACAAGACACAACTTGAGAATGATTCCATTAATCCAAAAATAAGACAATGTTGTATGCCTATTATATAGGCTAGTTGACACAAGACACAATTTATATTTTTTTTACCTGTGGGAAAAAAAGAAAGCCATAAGTCATGCGATTAATTTGAGGAAAAAAAATGAATGAGATTTATTTGAAATTTAAATTTAAAAAATTTAAAATTTCTTTTTGTTTTAAATTGAGAGTTAATGATAAGATTAATGTATAAAAAATAAATATAACCTATCAAATAAAATTATATCTATAATATATAATTTTTTAATAGGTTTGAACCGCTGGTTCAACAGTTCATGAACTTCCGGTTCACGGTTCATCAAAATAAAAAACCTAAATTGAAACTGAAAACCACCGGTTTATGAACCTTAATGAACCATAAACCTAGTCAACGGTTTTGGAACCGTTGATCACGGTTTGGTTCCGATCCAATTAATCGGTTCAGGTTCAACCTTAGTCGGGTCTACACTCCAAGCTCTTAGGCATGCAGAATTTTGTGATTGGGAGCAGATTATCATCGAAGGTCAGCTCCATACGTTATCAGTAGTGCTAGAGTAATTATATTTACTTTATTTCTCTTAAATTAAATGTTTACACTTTTATATTTTGTTTGATACTGAATTTTCACGTTTCTATTATTTGTTAGAAAATAAATATTCATTTTCCTTAAATAAATATTTTTTATCTAAAGTTCAATTAATAATATTAATTTAATTGATTTATGATTCACTAACCAATGAATAATATCACTTACTATATTAATTTTAGGATTTGTTCCTATGCTCCATTACATATTAAGAATAATTTGATAATTTAATTAATTAAAATCAAAGTCCATCCTTATAAAAAATAAACATTTAATTTAGTACGGAATGAGAATATTTTTCCAATAAACTAATTAAAAGGAGGTTGCTTCTTATTATTTATTAAAGAAAGACTTGAGTTTAAATCGAAGTTTGTGAATGGAGAAATAGCTGTTGGAAAAACTTCTTCCCGCCAAAAAGGTTCATCGTGAGTTTTTAGATGTTTTTTTTTAAAAAAAAAAAAAACTCACATTTTGTCCAAAAACCAAAATAAACGGTCTTAAAATTAGAGATCATGAGCTATTAAGCTATCAATTTCTCTATGTGTTTTTTTTTTTTACCTGTCACAAATTATATTTTCATATCATATAAAAAAATTGAAATATTCATATTGTAGTAAATGAACATAAGTCTTATTAGATGTGCCAAACAACAAAATCTATGACCTTGAAATTTGGAGTGAAACTAGATTAACTATTCTATAATCTGTGCCTCGCCCATGTGTTTAGAATGGAAAACTAATCTGACGATTCTCGATTTGAAAAACAAATAGAAGAATCAATTCCCCCTTTAATTTTTTTTTTATTTTTATGTTTGCCTTCGTATGATGGCCTATTATCTTATTTATTTAAATGATTGCATTATATATGCCCACGTTTTCCGAGTCAGACTTGACAAGTATCGAATTGGAAAAGGGGGAGTCGGGGCTTAAAAATTTATACATTTATATTACATGTAGTAGTAATATTTTCTTGAACAGCCCTTTATGTTTTTCTCTGATAGAACCTGCCTGAAATACTACCTAATAACAACTAGTTTAGGTATGCAAAACAATCAACCCATCACTTGGAAATGCTTGGCAATCAGCCGTTTGTTTACAATATTTTTTGCAGATTCCTTCTTTGCAGCTATCTAGATGTTGACGAGGGGTTTCATTCTATTAAATCCGTTAATTGCAATCCTGATATTGGTAAATGTTTTCTAAAATCAGGGAAAATCTCTAAAATTATTTTAATACCGAACATGTATAAAAATAAAAGTTCTGAATCAAATTTCTTTTGAAAATTAATATATATATATATATTTTTTGCCTCATGGTAGCCTTCTCCAATCTTCCTCAGAAGTTTATGTTGCTGGATTAGTTATATAGGATACAAGTAATATAACATCATTAAAGGATACAAGCATGTATAAAAAATTGCAATGTGTGCTAGAATGTTATTGTTGACGGAGGAGTACTATTTTACTATTTCTTTAGCTGATTAAGTAATTATCTATTAAACATATATTCTTCGCAAATTTCTAGAAAATTTTCATTTCTAACAGTTTTATAATAACTCAAAATGCTTTTCTGCACAAAAAGGCTAATCAACTGATTTTCCAAAATAATTTATACAATTATGTACTCACTCCATCTCAATATAATTGTTGTCATTGCACTTGCACAAACATTAATATAATTATTAAAAATAATAATTATATAATTAAATTTCTTAACTTATTATTCTTAATAGCTAATGTATATGTATTAATTATTTTTTAAAAATATATTTTATAATAAATAATTGATAATTCATTTAAATTCTTTATTAATAACAAATGTATAATTGTAAAAATATGTACTAAAATTAAAAATTTAAACAATTGAAATGAGATAAAAAAGAACATAAACAATTTAAATAAGACATAATGAATGAATTATAACTCAAACTCATAACTATTAAAACCATACATTGAAATCGTTTTACAGCTAAATTGTACTTGTCCTAATTAACTGATTTTAAATGTTAGAGCTGGCCACTCAGAAAAAAAGAATGTTAGGAGCTGGTCTTCTTCATGTGAAGGTGAAGCCTTAGTAGTACTGTAGTACAATAAAATTAGTAAATACTTTGATCGACTGGTGCAGTCTATGTCTGCGTGCCAAAGATTTGGGTTCTCTAGGGGTTCAAAGCTCTATCGCGTTCTACTTTTTTCTTCACTCTTTAATGGCAGTCAAATGTATTACTTCACCATGGGTGATAACAGATACATTTGTTTAATTTTTTATTTCCAATTAAAAAACATAATCCATGTCATTAGAAATATATATATATATATATATATATTTATAACGTATCTTAAAAATATTTTCATAATTTATTATTTCAAAGTAAATTTAATATTTTTTAAAATATAATCAATTACATTTTAAATATTAATATTTTAATCAATTAATATATATATATATATATATATTGATATATAATTTAAGACAAATTTTAAAAAAAGAATCTATCAGATTGAGACTCAAATAATACTACTATTATACAATAAATATAAATGCTGCATTTTAATAAAAAAATTTATTGTGTTTAACAAATACTTATTGCTTTTCTTGAACATTGTGCATTATGTGTACTGTATATAGGTTTCATTTCTCTGCATAAAATAATCTTCTAGAAATCAAGATGCATGGTTGATAAGAATTTTATGTATCTTTTCTTTTCTTTTTTTTAAATTTTCTCCAAAATAAACTTTCTCAATTGAGGGTAGATCATAAGTTATTTAATTACTTAATAGGTTGAGGGTGGTATATTTGTCTATTCATTAAAATTGTTATCTCTGTCAAGTTTATTTTTTTAGTAAAATGTGAAAAAGTAATAACTTAAATTATAAAGTAAAATAACGTCAAACATAAAAGATATATAATAGTTGTAAAATTCCAAAATTGATGACAGTAACTTTAGATCTAAGTGGTTTTTGTGTAAACTCAATGTGATGGCAAATCTTTAAAATTTAGTGGTGTGAATCACTAGTTTCCTAAGAAATACTATATATTTCAAGTTATTTACTAAAAATTAGGGAAACCTCTAAAATAATTCCAAAAAACTAAACCTCAGATGTATAAAACTTTCAAATTATATTTCTTCTGGTTATTATTCTAATGGAGCCTTCTCCAATCTCCCTATAAAGCTTGCACAGCTTGATTAGTCTTATATTCTACATGTTTCTATCAAATTCACATAGAATTATCAAACAATACAATTAGATTTTACAATGCACTAGAATGTTATTATTAATGATAATTTATTTCGACAATATTTAGGGCTCTTCCCAAAATACGGTATCTCATACAGGTAAATCCCTAACCCTTTTTCCTTACTGCCAGCACCAAATGATCCTAAAATCATAGTTATTGAATAGTAATAATAAAAAAAAAAACTTAAATGCATGGCAAATCAAATTGAGTATTCCACACTTGCATCACCTCACAAGGATCCTAACGTCCTCCCCCACCTCGTTCCCCAAATCAAATTGCATTTCCAGAGTTACTCCAAATCAAGAAATGATTTCCAATTCCCCCAAAATCAATGTCACTTTCTTTTGGTGACAGCTTGATGAAGGGGGTTAGCCGACCGCTATTATTTTTCATTCCCCTTTCTCCGAGTTGTCCATACTTTTTACGTATCAGTCTGAATCACACAGTTTATTCAAGAAATAATTGCTATCTAATCAATTATCAAAACGTGTAGGACCAAAGTCAAGATGATAGTTAGGCTACAACACAAACCAGACAAACAATCCTCCAAAGACAGAAAACTATAATAATTTATTGCAGTACAGTTCAGATAAAAACAGCACTAATGTGACATGCACCAAAGTTAGATGCTTTTTGAGGTACCATGAGAATTGGAATACGTAAGTTATTCTTTTTGTTAGGTTACTCACTGCTGTAAAGAGACAATCTCCGTGTGATATACATTATTTGCACTCACACTGAGAAGGTTCCTAGCAATTTCACAGATCTTGGGTTTATACTTATAATATTCCGGTTTCCTCGGGTGCATTTTCAATGTCCTTGGCAAGGAGATCAACTTTCCCTGATCAGGCGTTTTCTGAGACATTATTTATCTATTGGTAACACAATTGAGAGTTAGAGGTAGTAGCAAACAAGAATTCTTGAGGGCTTGTATTTTCCAAGATTTGAAAGGAAATAGGAATGGCATTGGCAAATCAAGAAAATGGTGCATGTTGGATAAAGGGGTTATGGGAGAATATGGTATGCAAGATTTCTGATGGTGCACGAAATGTGATCAAACTAGGGGAAGAAGATCCAAGAAGAATTATTCACTCAGCAAAAGTAGGATTAGCTGTCGCATTGGTATCCTTAATCTACTACTTTGATCCTACCTATGAAGGTTTTGGTGTTTCTGCAATGTGGGCTGTCATGACTGTTGTGGTTGTGTTTGAGTTCTCTGTAGGTGAGTTCGTGGCTTTATTAACTCATATATATAGCCAGTAGTAAAAAAAAGTTGTCTGCTTTTCTAGACTTGTGAGTGACTTTGATTTACATTGACATTTTGCAGGAGCAACACTTGGAAGAGGTGTAAACAGAGGAATTGCAACATTGCTAGGTGGTACACTAGGAGTTGGGGCTCATCGATTAGCTAGTCTTTCTGGGATCGAGATACTTGAACCTATACTACTTGGAATATCCGTTTTCTTCATTGGTAAGGAAATTTGTTTATTGTGGTCAAAATTTTTAGCTGATTTTATTGCCTAATATGACTTTAATTTGGTTCTTGATGCAGCTGCTGCAGTGACATTTATGAGGTTCTTTCCAAAGCTGAAGGCAAGATATGATTATGGCATGCTCATTTTTAACTTGACATTCTGCTTGATCTGTGTCTCCGGTTATCGGGACGATGAGGTGCTAGACACGGCCATAATAAGGCTCTCAACCATCCTCATTGGAGGCACTGCAACTGTGCTAACTTGCATACTCATATTCCCTGTATGGGCTGGTACAGATCTTCATAACTTGGTTGCTGATAACATTGAAAAGCTGGGGACTTTCCTTGAAGGTATACATTTTTTTTCAACAAAGAAATATGACACTGAAATTGCTTTCTCTTCTTATCTATACCGAAGACTTGGATACTAATTTGGATTGTAAAACAGGATTTGGAGAAGAATTCTTCAAGAAATCAGGGGAGAGAAACTTGAAAGATATCAAAGATCAGCTAGAGAAATACAGAAGTGTGATGAATGCCAAGAGCACAGAAGATTCACTGGTGAGTTGAGAACTTCCATAGAGATATACATGCATATAAACCATTTCAATTATGATATCAAGAATTCAATTTTCTTCTTTTTGCTGACAGGTTAACTTTGCTAGATGGGAGCCTAGGCACGGTCGTTTCAGGTATCGGCATCCTTGGGCACAATACCAGAAAATTGCGGCCCTCACAAGAGAATGCGCATACAGCCTTGAGTCTCTAAATGGCTACCTTAAGGCAGAATTGCAGGTTAGTATTTGGCGTGTTTGCAGACAAAAATATGACGAACAGTTCCATACATTTTTCCCTTTGATGATGACATAATATTAGCTGCCAACTGAATTTCATGCTTCTGTTGCAGACGCCTGAGGAAATTCAAGCCAAATTTAAAGACTCTTGCACAAAGATGAGCAAAGAATCCAGCACAGCTTTAAAGAAATTGGCATTATCAATCAAGGAAATGACTAGCTCTTCAGCAGGTGATCCCCATATTCTAAATGCAAAATCTGCTGCAGACAACCTTAAATTACTGCTGAAAACAAATTCATGGCAAGGAGATATTCTAGAGATAATTCCAATGGCAACAGTAGCTTCACTGCTCATAGAAGTTGTCTCTTGCACTATAAAAATTGCAGAATCTGTTCAAGAACTTGCTACTCTTGCAAAATTCAGGGCTATAAATGAAGAATCAAGTCCACAACAGATTAACAATGACAAAATCACAAGAATTCCAAGCATTGAATCCCACAATATTTCCGTTTCAGCTGAATGAATTAGCTTTGAGAATCTGCCGACAAGATAATGGATGAGTGAAGGCTACATTTTATAGAGATAGCCTCTATACAATCTCAGTTGTATAAATTTTGTCATTCTTTCATATTTTTATGAGGCAAATTGATATATAATACTATTTGTACAACTTTGATAGTGAATAGATTGTCATTTAGTCGTACAAAATGTATCTGCCTATGTGCAATTATGTTTTAATTTCTTTTTTATCCATGAAGCACAACCGCACATTTTAATCAAACTGTGAAGCATCAAATTAAGTTTAATCAAATGCACATAAAAGTGTATTAAACATACATCTAAAAACTTAAGGTTGCAAAAATAATTTGGTAACTGGAGCGCCATTCAACCCCACCCCCCCTCCCCCTCCCGGGCTTTCAACCCACTCCCAAAAGGGAAACATCCACAAACAACTTACTCTTGGCAAGAAATTGTCACCTTCCGAGTTCCCCCACCCCCCACCCCCCAAAAAAAAAAACATACAAACAAACAAAAATGGTAGACAAGTGAGCTAGAGCTCCATTGTCAGATTCTGTGCTGAGGCTGATTCTGGAGCTAGAACTCCATTGGTAGACAAGTAAAGATTCTAAGCGGGAATCATACTTGTACCGGACAGTTGTATTAGTCCATCGCCCATGGCTTCTGCTGCTGAGGCTGATTCTGTGCTTTCTGAAAGTCCAGCATCGAGAATTGAGGTTATTGATGTCTTCTGGCACGAGGGTATGCTGAAACATGATACTGGTAAAGGGGTATTTGATTCAGGAATGGATCCAGGTTTTCTTGATGTGTTAGAAAAGCACCCAGAGAACTCTGATAGAATCAGAAACATGGTTTCTATGCTCAAAAGGGGTCCGATTGCTCCCTTCGTTTCTTGGCACTTGGGCAGGCCTGCTCGTGTATCTGAGCTATTATCTTTCCATTCTCAAGGTACTCTAGCTTCAGTAATTACTCAAAAGGGGGTTGTTTTATCATTGATTTATTCGTTCTGCTTACTCTTTATTCTACTGTCAGTGACCAAGAATGGATTTTTAGTTTTCTTCTGGTTGGGTTTCATTTTTTGACCAATTTATTGATCAGTGTTATCCAGTGCAGAGGAAAATTGAGAATATCCGAATCGAATTTGGGTATTTTAGATACTGCTCTAAAGTGGAATATTTCTCAAATGTTTGAATTTTATATTTCATATGAAAGGGTCATAAAATATCTGAATGACTATTAACTCTCTAAAAAGTCCTAAGTGAATGCTCAACTATTTGTTAAGTCAGTTCCAATTTCGGATGGAATCATTCAAGGGATCCCTGCATAATGATGCATTTTCTGAAGCCATGAAGTGTTTGAAACTGGTACTGCTAAGTTTAGCTAACAGCTATAGCCTGTATAAGCCTGGGCCGCAGAACTTTCAATGCTACTAAAGTTTTAGGAGAACTATAATCAAGGTAGCCTTGAATAACTCTGATTTATTTCTGCTTGGAAGATTTTTTCATGTTCTAAATGCTTGCTGCAGTTATTGTGCATTTTATTCATCCTGTCACCATAAATTGAAAGAAAAATGTCCATGGGATTGTTGTAAAGGCTTCTTAACTTTGTACAAATGCGTACTAGGGCAGTGACTAAGAGCAGGGAGGGCCGTTCCATTATCAGACTTCAACCACAGTGTTTGAGAGAACCTGTGAGCTTTTCAGAGTAGCCCTTCCAAGCAAGCCTGTCTCTCAGATGTTTCAGTTCGCTAAGTTTGAAAAGTCCAAAGAGTATTCTAGTGCAGTGGAGGAGTTAGTTTACCTAAATAGAGAGAATGGTGGAATTAGAATGACCAAACATCAATTTTACTTTCCATCATAAAACTTGTAAAAACTCACGTTGGACAATGTTGAGGTGTTCTGAGAGCTCAACTTTGAACCAGTTTTAGATGTTCCTCTATTTTTTTAGAAGAAATTGAGGAATATTATTTACTGATATCTTCCTAAACAGCAGAGAGTTCATGAAACGGTGCAGTGTCCGTCCAAATATACAAGAGACTAAAGTAGTACCTAAGCTTCCCAATAAACAAGCAGGCTTATTGTCACTAATTGCGAAAACAGGAGAGAACAATGACTCTGGAGCCTTAATAGCCTGGAAACAAATTCCCAGGAGCTCATAGGTGTACTTTGGTATTTTGGCGACTTTTTATGACTTATAGAATCTCCCTCTTCCTCTTTGTTTTGGAGCTCAAGTTCCTTAACAAAATCAAGCCCTCCAATAAAGAAGCAGTTCCACAGTGTTTTGTGGGATGTCCCTCTATTTGCTTAGACATGTATTTTTGGTGGAGGTTCCTAATTTTAATGCATAAATTGCTTTTCCTGCTAATTGCTCTTGAAATAAATCTGGGTTTGATCTGGGAGAGACTAAAAAGATGCAATCCTTATAAAGGCTTAAATCCATCATTTTTCAGAATATATTAGCAAACTAGTCGAAGCAGATAGAAATGGACAAAACATTATTTGTGATGGAACATTCTTGAATTCTGGATCTTGGGATGCTGCACTTCTTGCTGCTGGTACTACATTATCAGCTATGAAGCATATACTTGATGGAAATGGAAAATTTTCATATGCATTAGTTAGGCCGCCTGGTCATCATGCTCAGCCTAGTCAAGCTGATGGTTATTGCTTTCTTAATAATGCCGGTCTTGCTGTCCAGCTGGCATTAAATTCTGGCTGTGGTAAGGTTGCTGTTATTGATATTGATGTTCATTATGGAAATGGGACAGCAGAAGGATTTTACCACTCTAATAAAGTACTTACTATCTCTCTTCATATGAATCATGGTTCATGGGGTCCTTCTCATCCTCAGAGTGGAACTGTGGATGAGCTTGGTGAAGGAGAAGGATTTGGATATAACTTGAATATACCTTTGCCAAATGGAACCGGAGATAAAGGGTATGATTGCGCAATGAAAGAGTTAGTTATCCCTGCTATTGACAAGTTTAAGCCTGATATGATGGTTTTGGTTGCTGGCCAAGATTCAAGTGCTGTAAGTTCGCTGTTTACAACAATGAAACATTTATCTGCTCTTCTTTTGCCAATGTGTTTAGCATCTTTACTGTGGACTTCAGTAAACATCACTGTATATTACTCTGCATTTGAAATATTCACCATCAATTCCTAAATAATTGTGCTATTTTTCTGGAAGGAGTACAATGTTTAGAGATGTGCATCCTGTAGATTAAGACTCGATAATTGCAAAATTACACAAAGTACATCAAGAGAAAAAGAGAAATCAGTTTCTTACATGATTCTTATTTACAATAGGATAACATTCATTTAGAAAACCATAGGATTTTTTTTCTACTCTATGCCTATAGTCAATTTCTTAAATGATCTTCCTTCAAGATAGTTTTCAAACTATAACTCAAAGAATTCTTGTTGGAAGTTCCCTAGCTTAAGCACTGGAAGTCCACTTCATTTTCTATGATATTATGTCTCACAATATTTTTTCAGGTAGAAGTTTCTTTGGGCTATAAAACAAAATCATTGGTCTTTCAGTTACTCTGAGTCACATCTGAATATTTAATATGCCATATGCTTAACAAAGGAGAAGAAGATGGGAAGTAACTTACGCATTGTTATCCTTTTTTTTGTTTTATGTGTTTCTTAACAATTTAAAGAATGAGTAATCATAGGAATGGAGAGTCACCAAGTCAGGAATCATATTTCAAACCTTTTGAGCTTCTATATAGATAATTTTTCTGGTTGTCCCTCAGACTTTCTTGTAATCTCTCCTTTTACTATGTAATAGTCAAGTTAGCTTACACATAAATAAATGAACAAATAGACAAACAAAAGAAGGAGAAAAAGAATTAATGAGTGTATAATAAGAAATTATTTATTAAAGGAGAGAGAAGGCAAGATTCTATTTATTGTTGAAGCTAGTCATCAAGGTAATGTCATGAAAAGAAGGAGCTGACTTCATGAATTAATTAGGATGTGCTAGGCTGACATCTCTCATTAGTTTCAAAAACGCATTAAAATGTTTCACCTGCAAAACTTATCTGAGTAGATGTAGATCATTATTTCCATAAAAAAAAAATGTATGCTTCCTTTTGATGATAATATGTATATTCTAAGCAGATTTTGATGCTTTTATATATATATATATCTACTAGTTAGCAAGGTTTCTAATTGCCTGATACTTTAATAAGGTAAAATTGATAAAATTGTTTATTCAGCTCCAGATCTCTTAGATAACCATTAAATAACAGATTTCTCCTTTTGAATTCTAATTTTAATTGTTCACTTCAGTTTGATCCAAATGGAAGGCAATGCTTGACAATGGATGGCTATACAAACATTGGAAGGACGGTTTGTTCCCTGGCTAAAAAGCATAGTGATGGACGGCTTCTCATTGTACAAGAAGGTGGATATCATGTCACATATTCAGCTTACTGTTTACATGCCATCCTTGAAGGTTTGCTGAATATTCCAGTTCCTTTGTTATCTGACCCTCTTGGGCACTATCCAGAAGATGAGGCTTTCACTGTGAAAGTTATTGAGTCTATTAAAAGTTACCAAAGAAATACTGTGCCATTTCTTGGCGATGATTAATCAGGAACCTTTCGTTTACTATCTTCTCTTTGTGAGTAGATTTTCTTCGTTTATTGACAACTGGGCTTGAGGTTAAGGTCTTATTGTGTCAGTTATTCTGGAATAGGAAACTTGGTAGCAATATAAATAAGTCTTTATAGGATGTTGCTTAATGAAGCATTTGATAAACAATGCCCTGCTCTGACTAATTTTCTTGTCGGGTTCTACAGGTGCTGCTTTCTTAATATATCAAATGTTTTTCAAGAAAACAGCTCTCAAGAATACATATTTATCTATAATGAGTACTATTTGTAGGTTATTTTTCTTTAAACTCACGTGTTTCTACTGACAGTTTTTGGTTGAAGGAAAATAATGAATAGAGAGTGTTTCTAAATTAAGTTTCTGGATTACCTTTGCAGAACTAGAAGTTTATTGTACCTGTAACTTGGATGAAAACGGTAAGGAGTTTAAATTACATTCCTTTTTTGATGGCATCATGGCAATCAAGATAGTGTTTATTGTATCCATAATATGCCAGAAACTGTATTTTATCCACTACATTACACTGTTCACTAGGTTTTACAGAACCAGTGCACAAATCAGTTACTTGATTTTTAATATTTCTTTTTTAAAAATAAAGAAATAACCTTTGTGGAACCAAAGAGTATTTGTTTTTCTTCTCTATGCAAAATAGTTTTTTTAATCTATGTTTTGCCAAGTATTTTCAACGCGAGTGTGTGTGCGCCTGAGCGCAACTGTATGTATATGTCCTTTAACACACCCCCCCCCCCCCCAAAAAAAAGAAAGAAAAAGCTTTGGTTCCCTGTTTATAAATTTTCGTGTCAAAGTGCACCTTTGGGTCAGCCAGAGGGTCCAGTTCTGCACAGCAAAATTAGAGTAGTAGGCAGGAAACAATCTTCCATTTGAGAGGTGGAGAAATGCTTAAAACTAGTGACACTAACGTCATCAGCAAAGAACCATTTGATTCATAGCAAAGAGAGAGAGCCATTGTTGGAAGTATATTTTAGATATCTGAGATGAGGTTCCTGGTATCAAAAGGTACAGTAGGTAGATTGATGTTAGCCATGAAAGGATGCAGAAAAAAGGCTTGCAAGAAAATGCCTAAAAATGACAAAGAAATAAATCAGAAGTATTGGAAGGTTGTATTAGGAGAAAAAAATGCCAATACTTGAATCCCAGATGGCAGTTGTGTGGAACCAATGCTTCCCTGCACCCTAAGGCTATCAGATTTCTTTAGTAGAGGACCGCCCTTAATAGGGTAACTGTTTAGCTCCTCTAATATATAGTGTAGCAACCTATTCATAACTAGAATGCAAAACATCAAATGAAGATATGTGTTCAAAGAATAGAATAGAACACTATGGTTCAAGAATTTTTCAGATTAGACAATCACAATTCGAAGTACTGTAAGAATCTTCAAGAAATTTGTTGCACAACATATGCAACAAAGAAAAACTGCTTTAATATGAGGGAAAAGTTCTCAAGATCCTTGCAATTGATAAACCACGAACCACAGTAACTTTTGCCATGCAACAAATAAAAAGGACCATTATGATAGCCTATGTCTTAGATTTGTTAATCTGTCTAAACGGCTATCGCCTAACCTATGCCCTAGATATGTTGATTTGTACTCTTCATCCACGGCCTTTAATTAGCCTATAATTCCCAACAAAGATAGAAAACCAATATTTGGACCATAGTCAAGCTTGAGTTCAGCTGTTCCTCGTACTTGGGGCAGATACTACTGCGGAACTCCCAATCTGGAGAAAGAAGCATGATCTATATTAAAATACAGATAATAATTCTTTCTGAAAATTTATCTAAACAAAACTTCCAAAGACCTTGTAGAGTCCCTGAGGTATACAGTTACTGCAGTCAGCCAAGCCAAGACATGCTGCTAAGCATTTGAAGCCAAAACCAAGAATTTTTCTAAAAACAACATAAATAGGACCTACTTCCTATTTTCAAAATACAAATTATAAAAAGCGACAAGTCATCTTCAAAGATGAAAATGACAGAAGAGCTATTCCCATAAATGAAAAGATTACCCAGGATAGCTTTGTTAGAGATCTTTTTACAAGGATAACAGGAATGCCAAGAATCAGCTTGGCACAATGAAATATCAAGAGGATGAGCAAATTTGTGTCATTGTACTAAATTCCTCCGAAACATATACTGGGATTCAAAAATGCCAACATATAATTATTAACCACTCAGCTTTAAAGTCGTAAATAACCACTCATCACATATAACTTTCAATTGAAGGGGCTGTTGCATTGCAGGCCAAAAGGAACCATAAAAATGCCCCCCCCCCCCCTTTCGGAATATGAAAATGTAAAGTAGGGAATCTAACTAGTGCAAGAGCAAAGCACATACTTGATTCTTATCTCCTTTCATGTCAATAGATAGGTCCAAGCATCTGGGATACCTTTGGTCTTAGTCTGGATTGTGTACTCTATACTCTGGGAGAGTAAATATTTGCACTGAAAAGGTAACCAGTGTGTTAGAACTCCCTAAAATAATTATGTTTGAAAACCATCAGGTATCAGTGGTGAACTACAATGCAGACTGGCAGCTTGAATTTATTCCAGAAATTGAAAAGCTGGAACATAGTTTAATACTACCAATCAAAGAAGATGAGGTAACTCTGCTAATGGATCAGATACAAATAAAAAAAAGCACGCACACAAGAACATAAATTATTCAAAATACTATTTCAATTTTCCCTGGCCCTGTTATCAGACTAGAATATACTATTATCTGTCAGCTGCATTTACTGACTCAGGCATGGTCATCAACAACCAGACCCAAAAATAATATTGACTCAGAGCAAAACAAATGCATTGTGTGTAATTAGGAACCAAGTAACAAATAACCAGCAAGAGTATTAAAATTGTAAGAAATTCAACTTCCTATCTGGGAATTTCCTAAAGTATATCTCATGTAATACCATATGAAATATATATATACACACTAATGAATATGTTGCATCATAAGAGCTAGACTAGAAACAATTTCAAAATCAATTCACAACATTTAAGAATAGTGATTTCCATCCTTATAATCTGTTAGATAAAATTTGATCTTAGTAATACTTTTCTGCCAGGAAAAGTATGCATGGATCAGCTTTTCATATTTATGAACTACTTTTACAGTAAAAGAAACACAAGAAGTGACAACGAATGGTATAAGTAACCTCAAGAACACCACTGTCTGGCATTTTGAAACATTTGCAACCATGGGCTGGGCTCCTTCTTATCCACATTCCACTGTTTTGGATACCATGGAAATTGCCACATTAAGAAGCAGCGCCCTGGATGCCTACCATCTGGGGAACAAATTGCAGCCCATAGGAGAGCCATTCAGGTTGACAGGATAGACCTCTGTTGGTTTTCCATCATCATCACAGAATCTCACTGGTGCCAAGTTTGCACTGAGAATAGAATTCTTTACACCATCATCAGGAAAGTAAGCTCTTCCTTCACCATGAGCAGCCCATACATCTAATGCACTACCCTCCATCCCTATGAACATTATAGATGGTAATCCTTCTATCCTCACACTTGTGAAGCGGCATTCATTGTGGATGAATCTTGGTTGTGATGGATCTCCACCCAAACCCATAACACCTCCAACCTTGAATCCACCACCCCAACAATGCCATAAGTCGCCCAACCTTTTGCTGAATCAAGAACATCAGAGTAGCTAAAACCTCCAACGAATGCAATTCCTCTGAAACCATCCAAAGCGATGGATCCACTAAGTAGGTCAGACATCTTCACATCCCATGGCTCAAAGCCAGCGGCAAAGAATGCTGCAGCCATATTTCTCTATCCCCATTGCTACCTTCTTCACAAATTACTGCTGCCTTTGGTTTTTTAATGGCAGTCATATATTTCTCATCAGTAGGTTTAGGAATAAAGGACAAATTCCATGAAGGTCCATGCCAATTTTTCAAGCCTTCTCTCTCTGATTCCACACAAGAAGCCAGCCTTTGGAATTTTTCCAGATGAAAGCCGATTTCTTCCCATATGCCCCTTAGTAAAAAAGTTCTCTCATTCAAATGAGTGACCCCATCAATCTTTAATTCAACCACTGGTGATGTAGTGACACGTCCAATTATCTCAGCAGAAATGCCTTCATCTGAAAGCTTTGCCTTTACTTTATCCAAATTTTTCTTGCTGATCTCAAGGATAAGACCAAGCTCTTCAGAAAAAAGCATTTGAAAAATGTTACTCTCCAATGAACTCAATTCCAAGCATATCCCACAGTTCCCAGCAAATGCCATCTCAAGCGCACTGACAATTAACCCTCCATCACTGATATCATGACCCACAGAGATCAACTCTTCAGCAACAAGGTCCTGTACACAGTTGAAAACTGTTCTAAGGTACGAGACATCATCAAAGTCAGGGCAGTCATACCCAACTTGACCAAAAACTTGAGCAAGAGCAGATCCACCAAGTAGTCGCCTTCCTTTTGCCAAGTCAATGTGAAGTAGAATACCATCATCTCCAAGCTTCAAATATGGTTTTTGTTATATCAGGACAAGTTACATAATTACTGATTACAAGATTCCCAGGAGCCTTTACAACCTCCCATGATGCATGTGCTGCCATGGAAAGACTATCCTTTCCTCCATCAATTGCTGTGCCAAGTTCTATCATAGCCTCTGAAAGAGCCACTGCAGCATCATACATGGCTGCTCCTTCACCATCCAGTTTAGCAGCATACATCCAATTTCCACTTGCTTTCACATCTGAGAGAGAAGTTACCCTTGCCGAGACAAGATTTGTAAGTGCTTCTCCAACAGCCAGCCTTGCCATTGCTTTGGGATCCAAAAGCCCCTTTATTGGTTGCTCACCAATTGCACATGCGCCTCCAGTAAGTTCAGTGTAGGACTGACCAATAGCAGCAACATCAGCAAGTGTAATCTGCAATGGACCTACAGTTTGCTGTTGTGCCACAAGACCAGTAACACACCTGTCAACTCTTGTCGTCAAGAATCGCTTTGAACATACAGAAGGAAGCCTCAATACTCTCTTCAGAGCATCCATAACTGAAATTCCTGGGGTCACTTTAAGTGCCTCAAGAACATTAGCTGTGTGTTGGAATTCAAAAGTTTTCTGGGCATATCTCCAAGCACTTTCTCAAGCTCTAGATCCTCAGCTGGTGGTGGAGGTGGCAATCCACTTGAAATGCATTTTTCAATAGCAAAACTATCAACACGTGACACGTCCCTTACCACTAATTGTTCCAATGACAGCCATAGATACTCCTTCCACTTTTGCAGATTGCTTCCATCATACTTAGGCTTTCAGGATTCACTAATATGGCATCTTGCTCCTGACATTCTGCACCCCAAATCTCCAAAACAGACATTGTATTGTCTCCACTTACAATTGCCCTTATATCAATCTTAGCCCCCTCCGGATATATTATTTCCTACACAACATTACAATTTCCACCAGCACCCTGATCATGAATACTTATGATGGGGTTATTCTCTCCCATTTCAATGCAAACACAAACAACACGATATAATTTTTGCGTCCATCTCTGCATTGCCTCGTTGTACAGCATTGAAATCAAGCTCAGCATCATTCTGGCCACTAACCATGCTGGATGCAGCACCACCTCCCATACCAATAGGATATGCTGGGCCTCCAATCTTTACAACTAACATCCCAACATCAGGCGCACCCTTTGATATGTGGGTATGATCAATTTGTCCAATACCACCACTAAACATAATTGGTTTCAACCATTCACGCCTTTCCCCACTAGGAAGTCTCATTCCAAAAGTCCTTGTGTAACCTTGAATCAAGGGCTCACCAAATTTATTGCCATAGTCTGATGCACCATTGCTGGAATCAATAAGGATCTGCAATGGGGAAACCAAGTTTGATGGGTAAGCAAAAGATGGATCTTCCCGTGGAGCATAAGAACCCTCAATGTTGAGATTCCCAACACAATATCCTGCAGTAGCCGCAACAACTAATGAACCCCTTCCAGTTGCATGGGTATCCCTAATGCGCCCTCCTGCACCAGTTTCTGCACCTGGATATGGCGCCACAGCACATGGAAAATTGTGAGTCTCAGCCGTAAACAAAATGTCAAGGTCATGATCACTTGTATTTAATGGGCATGTAAAACCAGGCTCCACTGGTCGTAACTGTTTCACGTGCAACCCTTTTATTGCACTAGAATTATCCTTGAATCCAATGACAGAATTATTTGGATTCGTTCAATGTATTCTTGCATAAGAGTTCTATTCATAGGTTGGCCATCAATAACAATGTTCCCAGTAAAAAACCAATGCCTACTATGTTCACTATTGGACTGTGCGAAGTCAAACAATTCAACATTTGTTGGGTTCCGCTTAATATCATCCCTGAAAAGCTTAATGTAATACCGAAAATCTTGTTCATCAAAGGCCAAACCCATCTCATTATTGATTTCTTCCAATGCCTTCCTCCCCTTCTCCATAACTGGTATAAAACGGACCTCTTTTGCAATCACATTTGTCTCAAAGGATGTCAGCTTTCGTATATAAACACACTCAGTCATTCGATCATGCACCATTTCAGCAAACCCATTAACTTGGCTTTCTAATAATGAGCCACTACCAGGCTTTAGATACAGCAAGTACCTCCTCGAGCGTTCTATTCTATTTATCTCCGACAAACCACAGGATCTGCAAATTGAAACAGCATTAGCAGACCATGCTGTGGTAAATGACAGTCTACGTCCAACTTCAAAAATAACAGTGTTTGAAGTTTCTTTCTTCTTTTTTATTTAAAAAAACTCTCAGTTTCCAAATTCTCTGGCTCAAAAGTCTCCTAAAAGCCATTTAAGGACTGAAAACTTCTCTTTTGAAAGGTTGGAATCTAACCCAATATTAAAACATTGCTCTGTCTGTAATCCAATCACTTGGTTAGATATCTTTGACTGAATCAACTTAAGAAGCTCAGATGTGGCATTCTCTTGCATCAGCGGAGCCCGATAAAGATGTAAAACCTTGTCTGAATCAGACACTTGGACGGCACTCGATATCTCATTAACCTTTTCTGCTGCCAATGCTTTAACCTTTGCTGGATGATGCAATCTTAGTCCAAGACCTTTATTAGAAATTTCAGTAATTCTTCTCCTTTGTCGAAGTGTACCACCCGAAAGCAGCTGATTTGACCATATCTGTGGGTGCCTAGGCAAGTATAGTTTTTGCCTATTCGAACCCTGAAATTATATCAAAATAAACCACACATATAATCATTAATTTCACATAGCTAAACCACAATATATATATATATATATATATATATATATATAATGTCAACAAAAAAATATGGTCAAATCAGCTATTATAATAATACTAAATTCAACAAAAAAATAATGTCATACTTGCAAGAATTCTGACGCTGTTATTTTCCAAGAAGGGGCTGGCATGAACTCAATCTGCAATGGGACAGAATCATTCTTTCAAGTTTAGAGGCACATCACAGGAAAAAAAACGGACAGACAGACAGTACATTAAAAGAAAAATCCCATGAAAAAGAAAACATGTTAAATTGAAAAGGAAGGCGAGGAGATTAATTTCACCTGAATTTGTCCTGGCTGCAAAGAGCTTGTTAATGGTGGTACGCTGGCGCTGGCGCTACCGAGATGTTTAACAGGCGTGGCTGCAGAGAGCTTGAAGTGGCCGTAGAGGTGGTACTGTGGTGGGGACGTTACGGTGGGTTTTTTAACGAGTAGTTGAAGGGTTTTTGTCTTAAACCGTATTTGAATTGTAAAATCAGTATTAATTTCTTTTTTAGAATAAAAATCAATGCTGTTGATGTTAGGAATAATTTTTTTAAAAATAAACCAAATTGAATAACTATTCTAAAATATGCTGTTTGTCTTTAAATAAAACTCGAATTTTAACTTAAATAGAATAAGAAAACCCAAATAATTAAACTCTAATACATATACGAAACTAAAAGAATTATACAAATTAGAATAATCATCTGAAAATACTTTCTGAATCCTAAAATATTACTGCATGTTATTTCAATAGTTACTTAAAAATATACTTCAAATATTTTTTTTATATAGAGGTTTGATATGATTTTTTCACTTATGTTATAAAATGATTTAAAAAAATAATGATACCTGTATTAAAATATATTAATATATTATTTATAATCATAATTTCAATCAAACCACATTTTAAAAAAATATTTTTAATTTTAATATTTTTGAGCCTATAGATGTGTTGGAAGAAAAATTGAGTTTTTCTTTGCAATTGAGAAAACTTTTTTTTAATGCAATAAAAGTTATAGAGATAAAAACTGTTTGAAGAAAAATTATTTTGTTGTTCAAAAAATTTATTTTGAAAAATTATAAATGGTAGCGAAGTACGGCCAAACGATCTAACCTCAAAACACAACATTTCAGGTTCGCAATGTGGCTGCCCGTTCCCAGTCTATAGGACATGATTGCTAAAATATACCACTTGTTTTCATTTTAGTTCTAAATACATCTTGTTTCCATTGTTTATTACACAGACCAGATCATTGATAATAAAAACACCATATGCTTCTTTAAGGTCAGGAATGCTATTTTTATTCTGGTGGGCACCTCCTTTCGCATTTGGGCCTTGGTTTCGAATTTGTGAACATTAATGGAGAAGTTGGATGCTTATTGTATCAGTAATGAGCACTCAACCAGCAGGTCACATGCCTTTCTTTCGATGTTTGTTTGTACAAATGACTGCAAGAGCAAGTCCTCATCTTTTCTGCAAAAAACGTGCATGGTCATGTTTGATTGATGTGTTAGGTATATGGTTTTGTGGTTAATTATAAACCCTGCAGAATCATTTGTTAAGGTATATTTTTTAATGTAGTTTTATCGAGCAAGTACTTCTGAATCAATTTGAAGCTTTTTTCATGCCACGGGATGACACACTTCAGTGGCTGCAGTGTTTTGTGTTCTTCTTTTCTATGATGTTATAACTTTGTTACTTTCATTGCTAATTAATTAATTATTTATTTATTTATTTCCAAGTAATGCAGAGAATACTATTGATGAGGAGGTCTTAAAAGACGACTTCTACTTGAATGGTAAATTTCAATGTGAGGAAGCATGTTTGTGTGAGATGGTATTTTCCTTGATATTCATCTTTTTGTTTAGACAACTCTTGAGATTGTTGAATGACAATGAGATTGTCCACTCACGATTCGATGTGTTTTCAAAGTTGTCGCGTCAATGACAACCAAATATGGTGATAATGATGCATGTGGAGATATTGGAAGTGTATTTGTTTTGTTTTAGTTGTAGTTTATTTATTTTTTTCCTTAATGAAATTACTTATCAAAAAATAAATAAGTGCATTTAGTTTTTTATTATTGTTTACACGAATGTTCACTTTTAAATTTGATTAATAATTAAATAAAAAAATTTATTTAAATTAAGTTATCCAATTATCATTAATATAATATATTGTGAAACTCATGAGTTAGCGAGATATAAATATCTTATATTAAAAAAATTATTAATAAAATTTTACATAAAAAATATGTCTATTTAAGAAAAATGAATGTTTAATTTTAAAAAAATTAAAATATAAATATGATTATTCAATTATAAATGTATAGAGTATTTAATTGTAGTTGTCAATTTTATAAAATAATAAGTATATTCATTACTTTTTTTCATTTTATTTTTTATTTTTATTTTTCAATGTCACGTTATTTTTGAAACTCATTGAATACATTGACAATATAAATTACTTATTGTATATTTTCAATTTTTAATTTAGATCCTCCGTCTCATTATTTGTCTACTCTATAAGTAATACGTTAATTGTGCTCTATAAGTTAAAACTTAAATTACTCATTAACTATTTAGATATACTTTTAATTATTCATTAAAACTTTAGAGAGCATGAGATTAGAAAAGAGAGAAAAACTAATAAAATCTTCTTCTTCTTTTTTAAATACACTATTTTTGTTCAAACTAATATAATCTTAACTTTTATAAACTTTACTTTCCATTTGGATGAATCATTTCAAATTCTTAAAGTACTTATAAATAAAATAATTCAAAAAGACACATTTAAAAAATCATAATTTTAAAATTATTTGTTTAGAACTTTAGAAAAGTTAAAATTGTAGAATACATGTATGTGAAATAGTAAATTCACACATATGGGAGAATCGGTGATTTTGGTTCCTTATTTATGATAGTTTGGTGACATTGGTCCCTTTTTTTCTTTTTTAGCACTATTAGGTCCCTAGTCTATCAATTCTTGTCAAATTTAGTTTTTCCGTTCAATTTTCTGTCAGTCAACAAAAGTTGACTTTTTATATTTTGAATATGGGCAATTTTTCCATTTATTGTGTGCATTTTTACCAAATTGACCAATGACACCAAAAAATAAAAAATAAAGGATCAATGTTAGCAAATTGTTATAAATAAGGGACCAAAAACACCAATTTTCTCCTCTCTTTTCTGTAAATCCTAAACCAAACTTGCCCAAATTAATAATTCCACTCTAAATTTTAAAAAGTTGCTTAAATCCTGCAATCATTGTCTAGATCCATGTAAAACTAATTATAATGAAATCAAGAAACTCATGAGAACAATGGATGATCGAAGAACATTACAACCACCCCACCATCATATTCATTCTTTCAAAATTTTCTAGCAACTCATGAGAACTGTTTCTTTTCCTTGAAACTATATGCTTGTTGATCTTCCGATTAATTTGCAATACTACTTGATTTAGGCAGAGCAAGAAATAATCGACGGTGGAGCTTCTTCATACCTTTTTTTCCCCTCTCTTCCAAGGTCTTCTCAAGGTAATAGGTGGTGTCAACACAAACTTTATTGTCACTTCCAAATGAGAAGATTATGAAGACTTTTTCGAGCTATACATCTTCAAGTGGACATCATTGTTGATCACTCCGTTGACTTTGTTGATCATAAATATTATTAGTATCATGGTTGGGGTAGCAAATGTCATAAACAATGGTTATGCGTCTTACAGTACTCTATTTTGCAAGTTATTCTTTGCTATTTGGGTCATTCTCCATCTGTACCCATTCTTCAAGAAAGTAAAGGGAAGCAACATAATGTTCCTACCATTGTTATGGTATGGTCTATTCTTCTTGCTTCCATATTATCGGGTCCAAATAAACTCATTTTTGGAAAAGGGTAGAATTGTATTAGAAATTTGTGGCTTGGACTGTGAGTAAGATACACAAGAAGTTTTTGGGATTTGTGATTTGCGGTGGCATCAATGACAATGACAAGAAGATAAGAGACAATGACAACGACAAATTTGGCAATTTTTGTTCTCCAATTAGCTATTGTTCTCGTGAGTTTCTTGATTTCATTATAATTAGATTTGCGCGGTTTATGGAGATTGGTTGTAATATTTTTAAAGAAAAAAATTAAAAATTTTAGAGTGGAATTATAATACATTAATTTGGGCAAGTTTAGGATTTACATAAAATAGAAGGACAAAAGAATGAATAATAAGGGAAAGGGAGGAAGGAAGAAGAATAAGGGGGAAAAAGGCAAATTGGTGGTTTTCGTCCCTTATTTATGAACATTTTGTGACATTGATCCTTTATATTTTATTTTTGGTGAAATCGGTCCATTTGAAAAAATTGGACATAATGGATGGACAAATTTACCTCTTTTCAAAATATTAAAAAAATTCAACAAGCATTGACTTTTGTTGACTAATGCTAAATTAAATGAAATGACCAAATTTGCCAAGAATTGATAAATAGGTAACTTGATAGTAAAAAAAAAAAAGAAAAAGGTACCAATGTCACTGCACTGTCATAAATAAGAAATCAAAATCACCAATTTGCCCACACATATGTTAACAAAAAAAATTTTATATATATATAAAGTGCAAAAGAGAAGTGACAGATTATTTAAGTGGGTTGCATTCAAAGAGACATTTAATGACTTTTTAAAATTTTAAAAGTATTAGTGTAGTCAATGTAAATATTTTAAAAAAATTTAAAAGTTTTGAATAATTCATTTGAAACTTTTAAAGATTTTTAAAAAGTCTTTAAATATCCCAAGGTATTCAACTACTACATTTTCCAATTTTCGATAAGTTATAGAATATTCAAATTAAGGTCTTTGAATAATATTACATAAAAAGTTGAGACTTTAGGGGATTTTGTCCCTAATAAATCTTTAATTTGTTTACTTGTTTTAATTTGACAACTAACATGAAATGAGAGAATCTGTTGATATTCATCTGTTGGCTACTTGTCTTTTTAATATTAACTTTATTTCTTTAATTGGATTTTTCGTAAATAAAAAACATTTCATTAAAGTATAGAAAATATCTAAGTACATTAATTGCATCTATTGTTAAAAGATAATATATATTAGGTACTCTTTTGTTCTAAAGTAATAATTCTATTTGAATTTTTTTGTTTATTTCAAATTATGTATTTTTAAAAAATCATGGCGAATTAATTGTTCTTTTTTCAATATTACCTTTTTATTCTTTATTGATTTTGCATAATTACCTTAATCGAATCTTTTATTTCTCAAGTGTCAATGTAGGGTACTTTAACTACTAATTAAAATAACTTAATGATTTCCTTAATATTTAAATAACAAATGAGAATATTATTCTAAATAAAAAAGTATAAAATAAGAATTATAACTTATTCAATTAATACTTTATTATTTATAATAAACAATGAAAGAATGAAGAAATTTTGAAGAACCCACTTTAAGATAAAGTGTTAATTAAACAAGAATAAAAGCCCTTTGAATTTGAACGGAGGCAGGTTTTGATATTTTTTGTTTGCAAAAAAATTAATGGAGCTAGCAAACGAGAAAAACAAGGTCGAACAAAGCATTTGGATTAGGTTTTAGAATGAAAGTTTGTTTTGATTTTGAGAATAAAAATATACAATATATTTAAATTAGCTTTTAAAATTTTATATTAGAATGAAACAAAATGAGACCCCAGAGGACTTCTGATAGGGCATTGGTTATTTTAAAATGAGTTAGAACTCATATGGTTATTATTAAGTTTTAATTATATTGATGCAATATTTGTAAAAACTTGTTTTCGAAAGATCTTTAACAAAGCAAAGAACAACGCAATAATCGAGAAAACGCTAAATGTTTTTTAATTTAATTACTCATTACTTAAATTACACTAATTCTACAAAAAAAAAAGTTTTATTTGCATGATCTTTTGTATATACTTCTTCTTCTTTTTTCCACTGGAGGATAAATTCAATCACAGATTTTGTAATAATTAATCTTTTTTCTCAGATAATACAATAAACTATTATTTCACAAGAATGGGAGAATGAATAATGTAAAGTTAGGTTTTATAAAAATAAAAATAAAAAATTTGGAGAACTCATATAAAAGAGTTAATATTAATTGGAGAATTTCATAAAGTTATAGAAGAATATAACTTTTTAGATTTCTCCATATAATTTTAATCGTCTAAAAGAAAGAAGAAGTATATAAATTTTTTATTTTTTTACTTAATTCACACCTGCATATCTTTCTTCTTTCTTTTTAAGAAAGAACATATACCGTGGATTCTAGCTGTTTGAAATACATCCTGATAAGCTAATGGCCTTGATAATTACATTAACAATGGTTATAAACAATTCATCGACATAAAAGTCATTATATTTCTTTACTATCATCTTGATGAAAGTTTGAAAATAAATTTTACAGTGAAAGATCCATTTATCTTTTTAGACAAATTTGAAAAAAAAAGTATGACTACGTCAAGATAGTTACTAATAAAGGAGCTGAAAGCTCTAAATATTTTATTTATTGATAAATATTGATGAAGAATAATTTTTTATTTGTAGCATTTTATAATTTATTTGTCTAATACATGCAATATAAAAGTTTCAAATATTCAAAGAATTTTGTTTTGTATCAAGAGTTGAAGATGAATTTTTTTTAATTAGATATAAATTAGAGTTATAATTTTAGATGTTGATATCATTTAGATATTTATATTTTATCTTTATGAGTAATAGCTCTATGGATTATTATATAGACTTAAAACATTTTCAAGATGAATTTTATAAGTTAAAATATATCTTGGGTATTTATAATCATTTTCAAAATATATGTATTTGCTTAAAAAAATTATAAATCGAGTTCTACAACTTTTAGACTTGATTGAAATATTAAATTACATATTTGAAAAATTTGTATATGATCAAATGATGCTTGCGATCTGCCAAACCATATTTGCACTTGATCAAAAGATAACATGCATCATTCGTAAACCATTTAGAGTAGTCTAATAGTTTAGCAGACAATCGAGACTTTATAGTGATCGATCGTAAATCTTTTGAGTGAGATATTAAGAGTCATATTTTTTATGATGGGAAGACACATTTAAATATCCAAACTTTTGAAAAACTTGATGCTTTTATTTACTTAACAAAAATTTGATACACATTCATTATAAAGCATACTTAAACATTTTCTTAAAATTTTTCCCACTTTCATTTTATTAGTAATGGTCAGATAAATATTTATTCTTTCTATTCTAAAATTTTTACTATAAATGTAATAAATATAAAAGATAGATATAAATTTTAAAAAACTATAAAATTTCATAACAAGCATTGACTTAGAGTGAGAAGTAAAACCACTTTATTGAATAAATTGCACCTAATTTTCAATTTTAGTTTATAATGAAAATATGACTTATAGTTAAATATTCAAATTTATACATGACCTCTGGTGAATCTTTATAGATAATCCACATTAGGGCACCAAGAAAACAAAAGATGAATCATTGGTTTAACAAACAAAATTGACGTCAAACTTTATCACAACAAACACGTAAATCTAGGCTTCAATTAGGTAAAGATTCGTAGAATCATGGGCCAAAGAATGTTTGTTTATTTCGTATTCCATGCTCTAAAGTTGAAAGATAAAACAAAAAAAACTTTTAATGGGACCAAAGAAATCTCATTCCTTGGTTAAATTCTTACATAAAACCCTTATCTATATATTCCATGTTCTATGCAAGGTATAAAAGTTAACATCACATTCTTGACTAATTGTCTTCCCTTTTTTTTTTTCTTCATATTTTCTTATATATACACATATACCATACCATCTTCCCCTAAAATTAAAATTTGACTGACTTTTTTAGTTAATAAAAAAATTAAAAATAATTTGTTACCATAAATAAATTATCACATTATTTTAATTATTATTATATAGTGGCCGATCATATGTTTTAATAGATTATAAATATCTTACATTAAAAATGTTATTTTGTAGAAGTTTAGATTTAAAATGTATTTATTTTAAGAAAGTACATATTCAATTTAACATATCCTAAAATAAAAATATATATATAGTATAAATTATGGACATAGTTTCTAATTTACACCTATTTATAAGCTTGTATTTCCATTTCTCTTTCTAATTTAGAAATAATGTCCACTTCTCATTTCAAGTGGTCAAAAGATTTCTTATAGCAGACTTTCATGACCTAACATATTTTGAATTTTTCAAGAGTGGTTAAGGAATCAAGCCTATGGTGTTGCAATTTAATGATTAGATATTTATACCATCGTAAGAAAACTTATTTACTTAACAAGATTTAATGAGATGTTTCTTGGATGAGACTAAGGATCCTCTAAGTTAATTAGTTCTTGCGAAATTTATTGTTTTTTATTTGACTTATTCTCAAGATTAATAAGAAAAGAACAAGCGATATTGTTATATTTGTAGCCTGGCCCATGGTCCTACTTAAATCTCTATATAAGATCAACAATCTCACTTCCTTCCAATTGACATTATATGTAAAACATAAATAATAATAAAAAACGCAAAAAATTAATCAATTAATCCCATCATCGCTTAAATTTCTACTAAGGATATTTTGCCAAGAATGCTAGTTTAAATTCATTTTTGTACCGAGGTTACATAATAATCTTAAATCAAATATTAGCGAATCAAACAAAATGTGAAAATATTCAAAGTCATATAATTTAATCCCTTTATTCGAAATTAAATATTTAATTTTGATTTTAGTTACAAATTATAGAATGTCTCTTACCAAATTATCTTTGATATTAATACTCCATACGTCCCAATTTAATAGTTTTTTTTGTTTGTCTCAAATTATAGATTTATTTCCTTATTCATAAGATAATATATTTTTAGTTGACTAAAATATCCTTATTTAGTGAGAGTATTAAATACACTTTGAATAAAAATAAGTATATTATTAGAAAAATATATTTAATTAATGAGAAAGTATTTTTCCAACAATTTATTAGGATTTCTAATACTCAAACTTCCCAATATGAAAGGTGCATTTTAGGAATATTTGGTATAAAAAATCAAACAAATCTATCAATTTAAGACGAAGGGAATATAATATATGGTGAAAATCAGATGTAATTATCTTAAATTAACGAGTTAGTTTGATATAAACTACTTAAATTAAGGAGAATATTAATAAAACTTTGAATAAAAAATATGTTCATTTAAGAAAAATTAATATTCAATTTTGGAAAAATTAAAATATGAAAGTAAGTATTCAATATTGGATGGAGAGGTGATATAAAATATTAAAATTTTCTATATAATGCGTATTTTCCCTCTCTCTTAATTTTTTTTTTGATAGATAACTCTTTCTTAAATGTTATATTTCCCTCTTATTACTGTTAAACAAATTCCTAATCTATTTCATTACTAAATTAAACGATATAAATATAAACAATCTTCAGACTCTATCAAAATACAAAGGAGCAAACTCAAACATAAATTTAACATTTAGATAAACAAATTGAAAAAGAAATATAACCCCACCCACAATGAGAGAAAAAGAAAGAAATCTATGAAGGTTGAAAAGGAAAAGGGACCGCAGATCACGGTTAACAGAATCATGTGCTCCTCTTTTGTTCAAGATTTTATTCTAATCCAAATGTTTCTTCCCAAGTAGTATAAATATTAGATTCTGGAAATCTTTTGTTGTCATTTGGTTCCATCAAAGTATAAAGTAAAAGGCTGGTCTTGTAACATTCTACTTTAATATAGTAGTATTTTATTTTTTGTCTGAAACAAAAAAAAAAATACTAGTAATAAAAAAGAATGGATGGACAGTTGGGGAGAGAAATCTCCTCGACAGTTGGCCTAGTAATGTTGTCTCTCTATAGTCTATCCCTCTCTCTTCCCGTGCGTTATGGTACTTTTCTTTGCCATGCTTTTTCTTAGCAAAATGAGACCACTACTTTTACAATGCTAACCGATGTCTGTCTTGACCTGTTTCACCAAGATTACCTAGCAAAATATTATAGTATTACATTCTATTCCAAATTTTAATATATATATATATTTATATTTTACTTATTATAAAATTTAGTATAATATTTTTGTTATTAATATATTTAATAGTGGGATTATGTGAATTAATAAGATGAAAATATTTTAAATTAAAGAAATTGTTAATCAAATTTTTAGATAAAAATATATTTATTAACTTCTATTTGAATGTCACGAATTTAGATAAAATTTTAAATTAAGATGACTAAAAGTTTATATATATATATATATATATATATATATATTTATAGTGGTTTAGTGTGTTAAATTATTAACTTCTATTTGAATGTCACGAATTCAAACTTAACTGGACAGGAAAAACAAGACTTAGTAATCTGTGTAGGTGTGTATACTATAGTATTATAAGAAGATGATCGATGCCCAAGCTAGCAATGCTTAACCTTAAACTACTAGTGTATTATTAGAGTTACGCTGATCTATCCAGTTGGTTGGGTAGTGTGTTTTTAATAAGTCACTTCCCAAATATAGCCGAATGGATCAGTTAAATTCCATTAATTTCAAAAGCCAAGCGGATAAAATTTAAGAGTAAAATTGGCATATTTTCATGAAATAATTATTTCCACTATTGGACATTAATCAAATTTAAGAGTAAATTTGGATATTCCCCATTAATTTTACCCCTAGTTGAAAGAGAAAATATATATATATTTTTAAAATTGTGCTTTGCCTTACCTTCCAGTCAAATTCATATTTAGTAGTTCTTCTATTACTGCTTTTATTTTGAGAGTGAAAATTTGGTCAAAAACGAAAAATTCAATGTTCATCTAAGCTTCAATGTCTTCATAAATTTCACCTACTTCCCATCTGTGCCCCACTCACAATGAGGACACAAATTCAACCCCCATTCCACACATTGATGATTTATAAAAAAGGGTCCTTTTGTGCTTCTGACTTTCAATGCAGAGTTGCAAATGGATGTTTTGGCTGCTATGTCTTTTACAAAAAGAATTTTTTAAAAATATGTGAATTTATGTGACAATAATGTTTTTTATAAAAAAAACAAAGTATTTGACAATAATATAACAATTAAGTATTTTCTTTCGTTTTTCCCCTAAAAACAATTCTTTTTACTTATTTTTATCCTGCTATTATTTATAAAAAAATAATGAAATATGTCACTAAACTATTTACAATTTATCTTTTATTTAAATTTTTAATATTCTTGATAGTTTCCGAGCAAATTTTTATTTACATTCGTCACCATAGATAATGAGTTTCGACAATGGTATCTTATTATGTTTCGATTACTTTTACTTCATGTGTTTCAAATTGATAGGTTTTTTTCTATACAAATTAAGAAAATACAATTAATATTATTGAATATATATATTTTTCATAAATACGCTAACTATTTATCATTTCAAAGTAAATTTAATTCACTTTATAGATATAAATAATATCACTTTGATATTCTGATCAATTAACAAATACATATACTTTTAATGGATGATGTGTCATTTAATTTGAGGCAAAAAACAATGAAAACAAGTTTATAAGCCATTGGAAGACGTTACACACATACCAGCAAAACATTTTACTTCGCAAGTTTCTCTAATTTATACGCAGACAAGTAAAACATTTTTATTATGTCTTAAAATTAAAAAAGGGAAAAAATTATTTTGAAAAGAATAAAATATAAAGACTTTATTTTGAAAATAAAAAGTATATGAAACGAGAGATGAAAATAAATAAAATTAATTTTGAAATTCAATAATAAAATATTCATAAAATAATTTATATTTTAAAACAATAAGAAAATAATGAAACTAACTTATATTGGCTTACAGAGTGAATAATATTGTACCATTGGAACCCATGAAAGTAAGGGACACAGGCACTTCTCTTCTTCTCTGTTGTGGAGTGTTTTTCTTTTCCTATGGGTCTGCTACATTTTCGTTGATTTAAAGACCATCTGAAGTCATTTTCATTTACTTTGCAGTTCCATAGATCACAATTAATTAACAATCCAATTTATGCGTGCCTTTTGGTTTTGATGCACTATAAGAAATGTCAAGGTTCAAATCAATATGCCAAACATTTTCTTTTTTTTAATAATCATATAACATAGTTGCCTTATATATATATATATATATATATACATACATATTCTTTTTCCTTTCACTTTGAACGAATAATCAAATAAAACACATGTTCTTTATGAGATTTAATGAAACTTGAAATTGAGAAATTATAGATATTTGATTTGATGGATTTTTAGAGAAGAGTCTTGAATAGAAAATGGGGGAACAAATTTTTTAAACAAAAAAGAAGGAAAACGGGGATTCGTCTTTACAATCAATCAATAAGAAAACACACACACACACAAGAAAACATAGTTTTCTTCAAATTTATGATTGGTTAGTTGACTTGTAATAAATCTATTTTAAAGATTTAATTTCATCTTTTTCAAAAAAAAAATTATATAAAATTATCCAACTACTTACCATTGACTACATATTGATCTTGTAAATTAAACTTTCCCTATTTAAAATGTTGATATCCCTATTAAAGAGATGATCAATTTAGGAGAAAGTATGAAAGTTGATGATATCTTTGACATCTTGAAAAAAATATTGTTCAATTCTTTGATAACACAAAAAGTCAAAAGCTTCGGCTTTCAATATATAGAGGAAGAGTGAGTAGAGCTTCCCTCTAGTCAAGAATTAGGGCCTCCTTTCTTTCCCGATTCTATTTGTTCGTCTCAACTTCAAATATTAAAATGCTTTCTAAAAATTTAAAAATCTTCCTCTCACTAAAAGGGAGAGAAAGAAAAATATGAAATTTCATTGATTTTAATAAAAAAAAATAATTTTTTTTACATAAAAGCAAGATTGTCGAATTCAAATTTTATTACATAAGGCGGAGTTATCCTAATTTAAGATCTCTAATTTTGAGAATCTTTATTACATAGGGCATGAAGTGTGGAATACATAATATCTACTGTCATAATTAAAGTGCGTCAATGACTGATCTATTAAGTCTTTTATAATTAAAGATTTTAAAATTTTTAAAAAAAATTGTAAAAAATGAAAAACAAATTATTAAAAAAAAGACCCTAGAATGTGCAGGGATGCTTTTTCCTTTTACTTATATTATGCTGAAAGCACCTGAACCTTTGGCGGCCAGCCGCCCTGATGAGCGCCGATCATACAGGTTAGGTTCAACCTGGACCCATATATTAATGATCAACAGTTCCTAAATCGCTTTTTAATTTTCAAAGAAGAAGAAAAAAGAGAAAAAGAAAAAGATTCCTACTAAGCAAAAAACAAAAACAAAAAAGAAAAAGAAAAAGGAAAAAGAATTCTTAAGTCAGTCCTCATAAAGCATGGAATATTCATCATAATAAGGTCTCGAGCCATTTTAAAAATTAATTCATCTATTTAAAATTAAATAAATATTTCTGACTTAATATACAAATTAACGGAAGATTTTGATTATTTAAAAAAATGAAAGATTTTAATTTTAAGAAAGATATCATATTATTATTTTTGTAAATATAATTACTGAGAATATTTCAATTAATCAAATGTGAATTTTTTAAATTATTAAAATTGTTAGTAAAATTATATGAAATAATAAAATGTAAATCCCTTTTATACGAGCGGAGTTAAAAAGGAGCGTTACGTCTTTCAAAGTAGGATGGGAGTATACCTAATGCAAAAACGGAAAAGGAAAAAGTGAAATAGAAAATAGATAACTATTTAATAAAAAAAATTGCAAAAACAAAAATAAATAAAAGGGAAGAAAAATAGGAAGAATGTAGAAATGGAGGAGAGGTGTCAATGAAAGGGGGTGAGAGGAAGAAAAAGGAAGATGTCACAGATTTCTACTTGTCTTTAGGGTTTGATCCAATTGTAGAAGATTGAAAACCCTAAAGCTAAGGCAAGTTTACTCAAATCTCTCTCTCTTTTGGTCTGAATTCCTACATTTCCTCATCTGGGCTTCACCATTTCTCTCAAAAACTCACTTGCAGTCAATTTTGTCCTCTCCATCAAGATTGCATTTCTTGATTTTGAACCCCCATTTCCTTTGTTTTCCAATTTGGGTTTCTCTTGTTACAACCAAGAAAATACTTGTTTTTTAACATGGGATTTTATGGGAATTTTGTCATTTCATGATAGTGAGGTATTATGGATAGGGCTAATCAGAGGATAATTTCCATTCTCGTTGTCATAATTTTGAGCAGTGTCAATGTGGCTTGTGGATTTACCGATCAGAACGATTTTAAGATTTTGGATGCTTTCAGAAATGGTTTGAGTAATCCAGAACTTCTGAAATGGCCTTCAAAAGGGAATGACCCTTGTGGCTCTCCTGCATGGCCTCATGTGTTCTGTTCTGGAGGCAGAGTCACACAGATTCAGGTTCAGGGGATGGGCTTAAATGGAACTTTGCCCCAGCACTTAAATCAGCTAGAAATGCTTCAAAATGTTGGCCTTCAGAAGAACGATTTTGGGGGAAAGTTGCCTACTTTCAGTGGGTTATCTAATTTGCAATATGCATATTTGGATAACAATAATTTTGATACAATACCTTCAGACTTTTTTGATGGGCTTAGTAGCGTTCGTGTCTTGGCATTGGATCAAAATCCATTTAATGCGAGTTCTGGATGGTCTATACCTGATGGATTGCAAGAATCAGCTCAATTGACGAATTTTTCTTGCTCAAACTGCAACATCGTCGGAAATGTGCCTAGTTTTTTTGGTAAATTGCCGTCTTTGAGTGCGCTGAAACTATCGTACAACAAATTATCTGGACCTATACCTGCAAGTCTCGGCGGATCAAACTTGCAGATTTTACAGTTGAATGATCAAGATGGTGGTGGGATGACAGGCTCAATTGATGTCATTGGGACTATGGTTGGGCTAACTCAGTTATGGCTGCACGGAAACCAATTTACAGGTTCAATTCCCGATAATATTGGGAATTTAACTTCATTACGAGATCTTAACCTTAATGGAAATCATCTTGTTGGGTTGATTCCTCAAACCTTGGCTGACATGAAGTTGCAGTCTCTGGACTTGAATAATAATATGTTTATGGGTCCTATTCCAAATTTCAAAACTCCTAATGCTTCTTTTATTTCAAATTCATTCTGTCAACCGGATCCTGGTAAGCAATGTTCTCCTGAGGTTAATACACTTTTAGACTTGCTTCATGATTTGAATTATCCAGTTAAGCTTGCTTCTGAGTGGACTGGAAATGATCCATGTAAAGGACCATGGTGGGGAATCACTTGTAATCCTAAAGATCAAGTTTCTGTTATTAATTTGCAGAAGCTTAATCTTAATGGTACACTTAGCCCTTCACTTCTCAATCTAAGCTCATTGCTTGAGATTCACCTAGCAGGAAACAATTTACATGGTCTAGTTCCTGTAGACTTGACTCAGTTGAAGTCATTGCGATTGTTGGATATAAGCAATAATAATTTTGATGCTCCATTGCCCAAATTCCCAGGTAGTGTGAAGCTCATCACTAGTGGTAATGCCGGATTAGGTCCTGTTTCCCCTCGACCAGCGAGTAGTCCACCAACAGATATTTCACCATCCAGTGATTCTCAACCCCCATCATCACATAGTCCACCTTCTGCTGGCAAGAAATCACCTAGTCCGCCATCCTCTGCTGGAAGTTCAAGCTCACCTAGTAACATCAACAATCAATCTATATCAAAAAGTTCTGATGGTTACAACAAAATGGTGATTGTAGCTGCAGCAGGTTGCGTAATTTTGGTTCTTCTTCTGGTTGTTCTAGTTATTTACTACCTCAAAAAGAAGAAAAATGCCGAAAGGGCTACTGGCATTGTTGACCACCCTAGAGATCCATCTCAACCTGATGATATGGTTAAGATTACAGTCTCAAATGATTCCATTGTCCACCCTAAAACGGGAAGCAGTCCTGAGAGTAAATACAGCTTTGGACTGCAAAATGATTGTGTAATTGAGGATGGAGGCCTTATAATCTCAGTTCAGGTCCTTCGCCAAGTAACTAATGAATTTTCTAAAGAAAATGAGTTGGGCCGTGGTGGTTTTGGAGTAGTTTATAAGGGAGAACTGCAAGATGGAACTCAGATAGCAGTGAAACGAATGGAAGCTGGGGCAATTACTAGCAAGGCTTTGGATGAGTTCCGAGCAGAAATTGCTGTTCTATCTAAAGTCCGGCACCGTCATTTGGTATCTCTTCTAGGATATTCTGTTGAAGGAAATGAAAAACTATTGGTATATGAGTACATGCCACAAGGGGCTCTAAGCAGACATCTCTTTCGATGGAAGAGCCTAAACCTGCAGCCTCTATCGTGGACAAGAAGGCTAACCATTGCTCTGGATGTTGCCAGAGGGGTGGAGTATCTTCATAGTTTGGCTCACAGAAGTTTCATACATAGGGATCTCAAATCAGCAAATATTCTCTTGGATGATGCTTTTAGGGCAAAAGTTGCAGATTTTGGATTAGTGAAACTTGCTCCTGATAGAGAGAGATCTGTTGCTACCAGACTTGCAGGAACATTTGGGTACCTTGCACCTGAATATGCTGGTAAAGGAAATTAGTATTATTTTTTATGTTGCAGAAAACTTAATTGGTTCTATTTCATTTCCTTTAACCTAATTAGTCTTGGATTTTGAAGCCTTGATCATATGTATGGAGGTGCTATTGTCATTCTCCCAATAGTTAAAGAAATGGCAATACAAACTTGATTCTTTAAAAAATGAATATTTTGTTCCTCTTCATTTTTACATATCAAACATTTTAATTTCTTTTATTTTTGTATGTCTCTATAGTCACAGGGAAAATCACTACTAAGGTTGATGTATTCAGCTTTGGAGTGGTGTTGATGGAACTATTGACGGGATTAGTAGCCCTTGATGAGCAGCGTTCTGAGGAAAACCGGTACTTGGCTGAGTGGTTTTGGCAAATAAAGTCAGACAAAGAAAGGCTTATTGCTTCCATTGATCATGCTCTGGGTACAAAAGCAGATATTTTAGACAGCATTTTTGTTATAGCCGAATTGGCTGGACATTGCACTGCAAGGGATCCAAATCATCGCCCTGAAATGGGGCATTGTGTTAGTGTTCTCTCCCAACTGGTGGAAAAGTGGATACCCGTTGAAGAATCAGAAGTGTATTCAGGCATAGATTATAATTTACCTCTTCCTCAGATGTTGAAAGGGTGGCAAGATGAAGAAAGCAAAGAGTATAGTGGTTCAAGTCAAGATAGCAAGGGAAGCATTCCTGCTAGACCTGCTGGATTTGCAGATTCATTTACTTCAACTGATGCACGCTAGGCAAAGAGATTTGCGAGCTGCAAAATCTCCGTTACCTTTTCGTCAAAATAAGGTGCTTGCAGTGTTGATATAGCTATAGTTTTGTTTTGTCATGTAGATATATATGCAGAAATGTTTATACTCAAGGTCCCCTTTCAGAAATATTATCTCAAATTCTGGGGTCTAATCTGTTTCAAATTGCTGTATGAGCAATCAACGTTTGATTCCCTGCTTCAAATTGATATTAATTCATAATATGTTTACATATTTACTCATGTCATGCAGCTCCTTAAGTATTGCTCAAAACAGAGCTGATCTAGATGTAGAGATCAACTAGGTTTTAGGTGGTTCTGCAGATTAGAAAATGTGAGGTAACGTGCTGCATTTGACACCTAACAGATTACCTATTTTGCGTAAGAATTTAATATTTGTCTTGTTTTGTTCAAGAATTGCCATAGGGTTAGGTCTCGTTCTGTGTCTCGTAAATAAAAATTTAATATTTGTCTTCTTTTGTTCAAGAATTGCCATAGGGTTAAATTAAGCTAATTTAACAGTTTTTGGTAGATGAGACAAAGTGAAATGGTAAATCAGACACAAAAATGGAACAGAGGAGGAGATAAGGTGATTGATCTAGAGTGAATTTGAAAATTTTAGATCATTCTTGAACTGCCCAATCGACACCTGGACCAAGTTGCAAAAGATGACAAAATGGAGGCCATATTTTCTTGATGAATTGAAGAGTATATCCTTTCCTTTCCATATTTTCTTCAAGAATAATGAATTGAAGTGTCGGTGGAAGTTCTACTTTCAAACAAGGTTGTTAGAACGTCTCATTCTTCTGGCCACGGCTACGGTTACTGTCTTTGAAAAGGAAAGGAAAGAAGAAGATAAGTAGGTAGCAAATAGGTCATTTTCAAGCAAAACGTCAACACTTTAGAAGGGTCCATCCCCATGACTACTAGAGAAAAGAATATATCCTGCATTGGTTTTTATTTCGTCTTCGTTAAAACTAGGTTTGGTAGTAGCATTGAGAATTGTGGGACCATGTGTCTTGTACTTGGCATTTTCCTTTGTCTCAATTATGCAACAGCTGGGGAGACCATCCACGTTCTGATTTTCCAACTATTTCGAGGTTTTTATTAGGTTTGGTAACGCTTCCGTATAGAAACTCTTTAATTGTGAGATAGATCCACCTCTCTGGGAGGTCTAACATGTGGCCATTGAATTTGTTATCAACCCCTGGAGAGATACAAGTACTACATAAGCGATAAGTCATTTCGAAGTGATAAAAAAAATATAGTGATTCATTTTTTTCCCCCGATATTAACTCGAAAGCTTTCTTATCTCAATTCCTAAGTAATTTAATTGTTTTTTTAAAATTTCTTTGTAAAAAACTAGAAAAAAAAATTCATATTTTAAAATGGAAATAGTATAAGATAGTACTAACATAGGACTATTAATTTTATGCTGGAATTACAAGGCTGAAACTTATTTGTGGGTTAATAGGTCATTATTGAGATAATTGGTGGATTTAATATTCCTAGTTTTGTCAATTGTAACGTATCAACCAATCATTTATGTCAAAAAGGCCTGTCTACACATGGTAGACAAGTTTGTTCATAAAAATTGACAACTCATAAGCCTACAGACGACTGAAGTAATGAATCATTTTTATACCAAAAAAAAAAGAAAAAGAAATAAATACTGAATCATAATTAGAGATAATTTTATTATTTTCGAATACGAAAATTGACGTGACTAGATGATAATTTAATTAGTTAGAAATACTAGTATTATATATAGGTAATAGTATATTTTACTCGGTGATAACTTTGCTGATCAATTTATGTTCTCCATCCATCCCTTTTGGATATAAAAACAAGTAGCAAGAGGCATTCACCAAAGCCCCACATTTTTTAGGTCTCACATATTAATTATGATCTTAATACATTCTTCTATTTTTAGGCCTATAGATTTTTATCATAATATTAAATAAAATAAAATTTATTAAATTCTTACAAATAAAGGTTATTTTAATTGTAACGTGTCATTATTTATTAAATAATTAATTTCTATAATAAAAGTTTCCTTATCCAAATAATTTTAAGATTTACTTCCAACTTTGTCTATGTACATCTCAATCTTAGATTTATTTTTATATTTCAATTAATTTTTAAAGATATGGAATTTTAAGATTGGAAAGTTAAGAATTGTTTTTCCAACATTAACGTTTAGAATCTTCTTTCTTTTTTTTATTAAAAAAATAATTACAATTATAAATATTATAATTTAAATTCATGATATTTAAATAATTAATGAGACCATCTTTATCATTTAAACTACTATTATTTGTCGAATCTACTAAATTTAATCAAAATTATTTGCATATATATAAAAAAAGAAAAATAAATAAACTTTCGCATGGCCCAAAATGTACCTCGAGAAACGAGAAGAGACCTGCCCGTAAGGAAGTGAGGCTTTTTAGGGACCAAAAATCTTCTCTGGTCTCTGTCACGTTGTACCCTCATACTCTTGGCTTGGCCCATTCTCGAATAAGAAATTGGTGGAAAAATCTCACTGAGAAGTAGTGGGAAAAGGATTCGATGTTTAGGCTCACAATTTTTTATTTATTTTTCTAACTGTAAAAGAGAAATAGTATAACTTTATAAGCATAAAAATTTATAACAAATTATATAAAAAAAATCTAAATATATAGTAGACACGCAATATATATGTAATATGACTTTTTTAGTTCGAAATTGAATCTCTATTTTTAATTTTAGTTAGAAATTAAGAAAGATTTTACTTATAAAGATACTAAATTATCATTGATATAATATTAATGTAACGATTGATGAGATTCATGAATTATAAATAACTTAAATTAAAATGGTGATGAGACCCATGAGTAAATGAAATATAAATCTTTTAAATTAAAGAAATCATTAATAAAATTTTAAAAATAAAATATTTATTTTAAAAAAATGAACATTAAATTTTAGGTGAAGGGAGTATACAAATTGCATATGGGATTAAGAATAAAAAAAATCATATTACTACCTCATTAAAATAAATCATAATTTTTAAAATTCAACTATTAATTGTTTTATAAAAAAAATCTCACAAAATTTTCTTGCTTATGTATCCTCAAAAAATTTAAAAGTTTTTTATTTATATTAATTGAATCTATCATTCTCATGAAAATTAATCCTCAATACCTGACTCCAATTTTTCTCTTACCAATCAGTCAAAGTAAAAAATCACACACAAAAACAATACAATAAAATTTTCATATTACACCTTTTTAATTCTAATCCTCAATGCTTTCATATAGCAAGAAGATGAAAAAAGGAAAAAATTGGACAAGGAAATTAGGAAGAAGATAAATGCATAAAAAAGTGGGAAAAAAGGGACCAAAACCAATACTCATCAAAGTAATATGACTCTTTTTGCAATTCGCTAAAAAAATAAAAATAAAAATAAAAAGAGTCCAAATTTGTTGAGGACCAATTTAACCTCAGGAAAAAAGGCATTTTCATTAGATGGAAGTATGTAAATTATTTTGAAATTTAATCTTTTAATTAATTATTACTCTGGACAATAAGGGGAAAGTGGAAAAAGACAATTGGAACTTCCGGAAAGGGAATATACACTAAAAATGTTAAAAACTGTTTCTTTGCAATCCTCAACGGTAATATGAACGATGAGTCTTCCCGCTTTAACTGCTTCAACAGGCACCAACCGAAGGATCTATTCACCGCCTCTCCGCCACTTCAATTTCAATCTAAATCCACAGTCCAATACCATTACCACCGGAGGCTGTTCGTCGAAACAACAAATTACCCTGAAGCGGACATACAAGGAATTTAACATTCCAGTCGTTGATCCTTTAATATCGTGGACGTCCTCAATAGCCCGCTACTGCCAGAAAGGCAGATTATCAGCAGCAGTCCTTGAGTTCATTCGCATGAGGCTTTCTGATGTTGATCCTAATGACACTACTTTTGTGACTTTCCTCTCTGGATTTGCCCATTTTCCATCACAAGCTCGCTCTTTTGGAGCTGTTATTCACGGTTATATCTTGAAACTTGGGTTGGACAGGCAAAATGTCAAGGTGGGCACGGCTCTTATTGATATGTATTCGAAATTTGGCCAAATGGGTCCTGCTAGATTATGTTTTGATCGCATGAATTCAAAGAATGAGATTTCTTGGAACATCCTGATTGATGGGTACACAAGGAAGGGAAATTTTCAGGAGGCAATTATGTTGTTTGATGAAATGCCTGAGAGAGATGCCATTTCTTGGACTACCTTGATTGGTGGATTTGTTAAGAAGGGGCGTTTTGAGGACGCTTTAGAGTGGTTTCAATACATGCTATTATCCGGGGTGCAGCCCGATCATGTGACCATGATTTCTGTGTTCTCTGCAGTAGCTAATTTGGGAACTCTTGGTTTGGGTCTATGGCTGCATCGATATGTATTGGAACATAACTATAGAGACAATATTCGTGTTAATAATTCATTGATTGACATGTACTGTAGGTGTGGTTCTGTTGAGTTGGCACGCCAAGTTTTTAAAAGAATGCCCAGACGAAGTTTAGTTTCATGGAACTCAATCATTGTGGGCTTAGCAATGAATGGGCATGCAGAGGAGTCATTTGAGTATTTTAATCTAATGCAAAACAACGGTTTTGAGCCAGATGAAGTGAGCTTTACTGGTGCTCTCACAGCATGTAGTCATGCTGGTTTAGTGAATGAGGGCCTGAGGTTATTTGTAGAAATGAAGTCAGTCCATAAAATCTCTCCACGGATTGAGCATTATGGATGCTTAGTTGATCTTCACAGTCGTGCAGGGAGGTTGGAAGATGCAATGCATGTGGTAGAACACATGCCCATGAAGCCAAACGAGATTGTGCTGGGATCATTGTTGGCAGCATGTAGGGCCAAAGGAGCTCTCAGCTTAGCGGAAAGGATAATGAATTACATCTATGAGTTGGATCCTGGCGGGGACTCCAACCATGTACTACTCTCAAATTTATATGCAGCTCTCGGAAGTTGGCATGGTGCAAGCAATGTTAGAAAGGAAATGAAGGAACTTGGAATACAGAAAAGGCTAGGAATCAGTTCAATTGAAGTAAACTGTGTCATCAATGACTTTGTGGCTGGTGATAAATCCCATGTTGAAGCACAGAAGATCTATAAGATGCTAGATTTATTGTCACTTGAGTTAAGGATCTCAGGTTACACTTCAGAAAGTGACTTAGCAGAATCATGTGTTGATGACTGAAGCATATTTTACCCGATGTGTATGGATAGCTAGAAGTTTTCCAAGATTTAAGTTATGAAGATGGTTGCTATGAGTGAATAGCAGTTGGCTGCAGGGACTATCACATAGCTTTCCCTATTGAAGCACAAGTGCTCTTAACCCAGCAATTGAGAGGTTTTCCCTTGGATCAAAGTTTCCATGCGGATGATTATCACAAGCAAGGAACTGTGTACCGGTCAGTAGAAGACGAAATAAAAGGAGAATAATGTCATCACTTTACATGCCATCATCATCTGGCAAAAATTAAAACAAAAACAGATTGAAAGCGGCCGAATGAATAAAAAAATCGAGTACATTATTAACTGAAAGATGCCTCTGTCCAAAAGAGTACGTGATCACCTCTTCTGTACATACTGTGTATCTTTTGCTTTGCTATCAGGATTCTGTTTGTTTCAAGAGTTTAGGTTGCAAATTGCAGTTTGTCAGAATGAGATCAAAGTTATATCGCAAAGTTAAATTTAGCCAGACAAAGAAAAGTATTCATATGTCATTTTGATGATATTTTCTAATACGAAAATTCTATAAAATTAGTCATTAAATTCCATTGTCCATGAAGTTCTCCGTGATATAGAAAGTTGTGATTGCAATCCAGAGCTACCAAAGCTCCAAAAGTTTCCAAACCACAGTGCATCAAACGCATTTCTCTTTGTGATTCTTAACACCCATATAAACATCCCTGAGATACTCCACAAAACCCATCACCACCCTCCAACCGAATGCAAAAAGAAAAGAGTAGCAAAACCAAAATCAAGGGAGAGAACCCTGAGAGTAGGCGTTTCTTTGGTTTTGAATACAGTCTATGGAGTTCAGGGCTTGTTTGGAGTAGTACCACCATGATGGTGTAGTGGATCAGGGCCAGCAGGAATGCTTCTTAGTTCCCAATTTTCAAGGCCCTCCTGCTTTTCTTTGGCAACTATTCTGAATCTGCTAGTATCTCTTCCGAGCCCCTCAAGAATCTGAACTTAGCCAATTCATTTGAAAATTAAGTCAAAGAAAAGATCAAATTTAAGTAAAAAACCAGCTTAACAAATTCAAGAAAAAACTGAAAAAATACCTTTCTAGACATCGAAGATGTCTTAGATTCTAAACCTCCATTTATAGTTCTGCATTCTGCACATAAAAAGTAGATAGAATAAAACGTAGTTTCACAAGTGTCTGTGGGGAAAGAAAGAGTCCATATCTTGCCAATGTTTGAGAGTAAGAAAAGTGTTGACCTGAAATTTGCAGCAAGCAAAGTAGAAACAGAACAAGCACTTTAGAACGTTTAGCAGCAAGCTTCATCATGTTAAGGACAATAGAGAACACAAGAAACAGATATGAACCAAGAGGAGTTGGATTTGGAGCCAATTTATAAAACCCTTCTAGGGGTTCTAAAAATGATTAATTTCTCTGAGAAGCCTAGTTCAGCCAAAAAATGTACAAACTAGCTAGTTGATCAAGATTGGATCATTTCCCCTATACATAGCACCCCTCATTGACGGCGGCCATGTCAGCTCCACTTTAATTTGCTGGAGCTTTCCAAATCCCAGTCTACGTCATACATCATGATCACAAGAAACTACTATTAAAACAAACTAGAAGATATAATCCTATTGAACTAGCAGTGTCTGTTATAATTTTAGATTATCCAATTTTAGGCCGATGGAATCAATTACTTTTGTCAAGTATTCTTTTTGGGCCTTTTTTCTGTAAGATACACAAATCACGTCAACTTTTCTGCTCTGGCATGACTGAAGGGTATATATACATATAGATATAGATATAGTAGAGTAAGAGGATCTTGAAATTATTCTTTTCTCATCAGAGAAACATGATCAGAGTGGCACTGCTATTCTTGTATATGAACTATGATATGAAATGGACAAAAGGGTACTTGTTGATTCATGCAAAGTGTACACTACTGATGATATTTACGTATAGAGAGATAAAAAAGTCCATGTCCGAAGAATCGTACAGCAGCAGAGAGAGAGAGAGCCTTTTCTTGATATGCAATCATTGTTAGATTTGATTATTCTGCAAGTAAATACGGATGTATGGATGGCTCTCTTTTTTTTTTTTTTTTTTTGTTCTAATACAAAATCGAGGGACTGATTGAAGTGAAATGTGGTGATATCTTGCTTCTCCGAGAGAGCCTTTTAAGCTGGCCGGAAGATGCTGGATTGAGTGGTTCTGTGGTAATCCAGGGATACTATTGTGTACGAATAAAACAAAGTTTAGCGCATTGAACAGGTTGATCATGCTTTTAAAAATTATTTTCTAGAAAAAATGCTTTTAAAATTTTTATTATAAAAAAATTATATTCTTTTAATAGTTTTAATTTAAGCACGATTTTATGACATAAAATATTAAAATAATCATGATATTTATTTACGAGACAGTCATGATTAAAATTTTCTATTAACAGTTTTAATAACATTTTTTCTATTAAAATAATCATAATATTTATTTAGGTGATATAATGAATAACTGAATGACATGAGGAAATATTTATCTATACAAATAAAATATAAAATAAAAAGATATTAATTAAATTTAGGATTATTAAAGATATGTAATATTTAATAATAATAATAATAATAGAAAAACAATTAAAAGATCAATAAACTGTGCTTAATATTTCATGTCTATTATCGTAAGTAAATATAATTATAAATTATGATTAAATGGGACGATTGTCAAAAATTGAGATACTAAATTTCATGATTTTTGAAAAGATAAATATTGAATTTGTTTTGATTGTCAAACAACATATAAAAGATAAATTTGGAGTTTAAACTGTAGATCCGCTAAATAGGACTTGAGCATGGAATAATAAAGAAAATAGTCAAAATGTTAAGAAAAAAATTGTACATGCTTGTCCTGATATAAAATGAAATCATAATAAGGGAAGGAACGAGATCAATTATACTATACTATACATGAGCTGCTGTAGGAAACTGTTCCTTGAACTAAGGCTAAAAGCTCTTTCCTCCGAAATTGTATGATACTATATATCTATATGCGAAGTCTCCTCTCCCTTTTGCCAAATTCTAGTGAGGCAAGGCTTTTTAATTCCTATTTTGGGTTGATTTTTTTTTTTTTTGGCTCCAATTTTGTATTGAGTTAACAAGTGATAAAAATAATAATGATATGCCTTTCAAAACAATAATAATGATAATGATAACACAATAGTACTTTTTTATTCAAAATTAAATATTTATAACTCTCTTTTTTAAGAAAAAAAATAAAGATTAAAGATTAGATATATATGCTAAAATAATACTATAACTTACTTTCACTCGATTTAGATGTTAACATTTGACGCTTAATGTAAATATTAAGGAGAGCTTTGCCTTTATACAAGTTACCACAATGCCCTTATTATTAATTAATTAGTGATGGGATCAAGTAAATTAGTGAGACATTACTAGTAGAATTTTAGATAATAAACATATTAACTGTGAAAAAATTTCATTCGTTGCTCAAGATGTCAGCTTATGCTAGCTGTGTCGGGGGGGGGGGGAGAGTAGTCTTGTTTTTGTTTTTGCAGTATTCCTATATTTCGATCTCACGGTAAATCGCTAACTCCAACAAACATTTATAGATATAACTAAAATTGAATGTTCATAATTTTAAAATAAATATATTTTGTTACTTAAATTTTATAATCTAAGTATAAGAAATTTATTTATATAATAACAAATGAATCTTAATTAATAACGAAAAAAAAAAGATACATGGAGGAAAAACAACTAGATTTGCTCATTAATTGTCGTCTAGCTTGTATTGGTCTTTCCTGCCTTAATTATTCTTATTGAGTGATATTAAATATCTCTTTTTTATATAATCTTAACTACTTTGAAGGATCTCTCACTTGAAAATCATGTTTTTTCAACCCAATTTATCGACGGATATTTTGGTTTGAAATTTGAGACGGATTTTAGACAGAATACCGACGGAAAATACGTTTGACCGGATGTCTAAAATCAATTGCTATTTTTCGACCACTTTCTGACTAAAACGTGTTAGTTGATAATTAGTTTGTAGATTTTCCACGCATTTTCGACTAAAATTTAAAATGTAATATATATTAGTTAGGAAATTTTTTTAAAATATCCGTAGGTAATTCGTCACAATTTAGCGATGGATTTCCGACGGAAATTAATTAAAAAAATTTTAATTTTTTTTATCATGTTCGTCCAATTTCCGTCTATAATTAGTTGATAATCAAAGACCGATTGCCGACGGATGTTGCATTTTTCTTTTTTAAAAAAATTGTGAAAAATGAAAAATATTTAGTAGCAAATCCGTCTCCCATACAAATATTTTTTTCCTCAGCTTTTCCCTCTAATCTAAATCATTGTAATTTTTTATTATTTCCTATACAGTTAGTTTATGAATACCTCAATTTAGGCTTATAACATTTAAAAACCAATTCTAGTTAAAAATATAAGTTTCAAAGTTTATTAATTAATTTGGTATATACAATATGTATATATGATTGTGTGTGACAACATAACTATTATAAAAAAATATTGATAACATATACTATAAGATTGAAATTAACATTATAGAATATGGAATTTTAATTTGCCAAATGATAAAGAATTCAAATGAGCATCATAAGTCATAACTAATGTAATTATGCTCTCCAAAATCTTTGATGATTGATTTGAAATCCTCATTTATTTAACTTATGTTCTTTAAAATTGAAACTGTCTTAAATTGTAATTAACAGTATAAGTATTAGAGATGTATTAATTGATTAGTTAGGTAGTGTTTTAGGGAGTCAATAAATATACACACACAACAATCATATATGTATATATAATTGTGTGTGACAACATGACTATTGTAAAAAGTTTTTATAATTTATACCGTAAGATTAAAACCGATGTTGTATAAATTGAAATTTTAATTCATTAAGTAATTAAAAATTTAGCTGAGTATGATAACTAAAGTAATTATGCTCTTTATATTGTTTATTTTCCCGATTTGTAATCCTCATTTATTTGACTTATATTCTATTAAATTGAAAAAATTATAAATTCGATTATATATAGAAATTTCAAAATGGAGCGCAAGAGCATAATTCCCGACGAAAATGTGATTTTATTATTTTAAAAATTATTAAATAATCCCGACGGATTTTAGACGGAATTGTAATTAATTATTTATAAAATTAATAAATATTATCGACGGATTACCGATAGAAAGTTAAAATTTTTAAAAATTAATAAATATTGGCAACGGATTCCCAACGGAAATGTGATTTTATTATTTTAAAAATTATTAAATAATCCTGACGGATTTTCGACAGAATTGTGATTAATTATTTATAAAATTAATAAATATTATCGACGGATTACTGACGGAAAGTTAAAAATTTTAAAAATTAATAAATATTGGCGACGAATTCCCGACGAAAATGTACTTAATTATTTAAAAATAATAAAAATAGGCAGATAAATTTAAAATGGGCCTTTTCCCTAATTTTCCTTTCTTTCTCATTTCCCCTCTTTTCTTTCTCACCTCTGTTCTCTGTCTAGCCACTCACTGTCTTTTCTTCCTCATTTCGTCACTGCTACCTCTGCCCGTCCCTCACTGTCGCGTCGTTGCTGCCTCTGCCCGTCGATCTCGTCGCCTCGCTGTTGCTGCTGCCCGTCGATCTTGTCTCGTCGCCTCGCTGCTGTCGCTGCCACCGTCGAGCTCGTCCCTACTGCCGGAACCCAATGAACTTGGAAGATTCAATCTTTTCCCCTTTTCTTTTACCTGCAAAGTAATGAATTGAAATTATTCAATTGTTTTACTTAATTCTTTATATAACTTTTTCCCAATGAACTTCAGTATCAAATATGAGGGCTTTACTTTCTTGCTTCTGTGCCACATAAATATAATTCCAGTAAAAAAATATCATTTAACTTCTACTTCAAGTGTACCTAGAGTTGCAAATGAAGCAGTCCATAGCTTAGAAATGATATTTCATTCTCTTTAAAAAATAAAAAAAAGAAAGAAAAATATAAAGATACTTTCGAAAGAAATAAGACTTCTGCTTTTGTTGTTATTTACCCCTAATATGGTAGGGGATAAAGAAAAGTATCACTTATTTTTTTGCCTTACCATATTTTCTATCAGCTTAGAGCAACTCCTCAGAGGAGGGGGAAGAAGAAGAGAAATAGGAAGATAAGGAAAAGCCCAAGACAAAGAAGGTGAAGGAGACAACTTATGAATGGGAGATTTTGAATGATGTGAAGGCTATTTGGTTGAGGAGTCCAAAGGAGGTCACTGATGAAGAGTACACTAAATTTTATCATTCTCTAGCGAAGGTATGTTTCTTTCAATGCCCCTCAGAGGATTTGTGAGGTAGGAAAATTATGTCTTATATCTGATCATTTTGTGTAATTTGTGTTCTCCAATAGGACTTTAGTGACAAGAAACCCCTAGCGTGGAGTCATTTCACTGCTGAAGGTGATGTTGAGTTCAAGGCTGTACTTTTTGTGCCTCCTAAGGCACCACAGGATTTGTATGAGAGCTACTATAACGCAAATAAGTCAAACTTAAAGTTGTATGTCAGACGAGTCGTCATTTTTGATGAATTTGATTAACTGTTGCCAAAATATCTGAACTTTTTGAAGGTAACTGGGGCTTCGTAAATCTTGGCCCAGTTTTTTTCTAAGTATTAGTGTTCTAATATTTTCTGCCCTCGTGATCAGGGTCTTGTTGATTCTGATACGCTGCCACTTAACGTAACGCTTCAGCAACATAGCAGCTTAAAAACTATAAAGAAGAAACTCATGAAAAAGGCACTTGATATGATCCGCAAGATTGCTGATGAAGCTAATGACAAGGATGAAAAAGGTATTGCATGATCTAGCTATGTTAGAATAAGTATAATTTCATTTGGGAGGAGTTGCTATTTCTCAAAGGTGTTTTATTGAAACTTACTAATTTTTTTATCTTTATGCAGAGGTTGAAGAATCAAGTGACGACAATGAGAAGAAGGGTCAGTATACAAAGTTCTGGAATGAATTTGGTAAGTCAATTAAATTAGGTATTGTTGAGGATGCTGCTAACAGAAACTGTTTAACCAAACGTCTACGATTTGAGAGGTATGGAATATCATTCTTTATACTGTTGGATTTTGTGTGCTTATTTGTCTCAAGATTGATTCTTCTTTGGTGGTGTTCAATGGTGGTTTGTGTTTCTCTTTTGCAGTACAAAATCAGAGGGGAAGCTTACTTCACTTGACCAGTATATCTCAAGGATGAAGCCAGGACAGAAAGACATCTTTTACATTACTGGAACTAGCAAAGAGCAATTGGAGAAATCTCCATTCCTTGAGAGGCTCACAAATAAAAATTACGAGGTATAAATATATTTGAGTGTGTTAATGTTGTGAAGTATATTTGAAGAGACAAGTAATATTGCCTGATGCTTCCGGATTTGTATTAGCTAGCTTTTCATCCATGAATAGTTCTGAGGACTAGTTTTTAATTTGTGCAGGTTATCTTCTTCACAGACCCTGTTGATGAGTACCTGATGCAATATCTAATGGCAACGAAATTGTGATTCTTTTTTGTGATTAATTATTTTAAAAATTAATATATATTACTGACGGATTTTCGTCGGACGGTTAATTATTTTTAAAATTAATAAATATTGGCAACGGATTCCCGACGGAATTGTGATGAATTATTTTAAAAATTAATATATATTACCGACAGATTTCTGATGGACGTTTAATTATTTTTAAAATTAATAAATATTGGCAACGGATTCCCGACGGAATTGTAATTAATTATTTTAAAAATTAATAAATCTTACCGACGGATTTACGACGGATGTTTAATTATTTTTAAAATTAATAAATATTGGCAACGGATTCCCTACGGAATTGTGATTAATTATTTTTAAAATTAATAAATATTACCGGCTGATTTTCGACGGGCGTTTAATTATTTTTAAAATTAATAAATATTGGCAACAGATTCCCGACGTAAATATTTTAATTTTGTAAAAAAACATTTCATAATTGCGACAATTTCCCTACGGATTGACTTATTTTTATGATGTTAAAAATAAAAAATTTAATAATATCCGTCGGAAAGCGGTCTGTAAGATCGACGGATCCGAGACGAAATATTTTGTCGTTGACCAATTCTCGTTGTTTACGCTGCCGTTGAAATTCGGTCGTAAATAACGACGGATTACTCTGGTCGTTGGCATTACCGACTGCCTAATCTCCGACGGAAAATTCGGTCGGTAATCTGTCTAAAACCGTAGTCAGAGACGGATTACCGACGGAAATTTCAGTTGAAAACAATAGTTTTTCCTGTAGTGTCTCTTTAATGAATTTTCTTTTTTTCCTTCCTAGTAATCACTCGTGGGTAAATCTAATTCAACACAAAGGGTCCGAGAAAAAGCATACTTATTTTCAGAAGCTATCAATTAGAGTACCCGAATCTTTTTTAAGGCCGGTTATCTTAGCAAAATATCCCATTGAATCACCATAGAATATTATCCCCTCACGGTCCTAGTAAAAGTTACCTTATATATCGATCCCGAGTTTGAACTCTTTTTTTTTTTTTGATAAGTGAGTTTAAACTGTCATTTTAGGGAAATAATTTCTAGACTAATTTAAATAAATGGGTAATTTCCTATTTAATTCAAAATGCAAGGTTAACGTGATTTGCGAAGTTCTGGTGAGGAGGAAATTAGACTTTGTTTTCGAGAATTTTTGCAATGTTTTCTTCTAGAAGTTACCCTCTCACGTGGTAACTTAATAAAACTCTAGGGCTTCTGCATCTGCATGGCAATATGGCATGCACATAAAAGCAACTGCCCTGTGTCAAAAATGACCGAATGAGAGACAATCATATTCATAATTTAATTTGGGTTTGTCTTTGCGTTGAGGATGAAGCTTCTCTAGAGTTCGTAATTACTTAGTATTCCGACTTTTAGAGATTCAATTCGACTTGGACTATTGCTATTAGTTTTGCAAAGTTACATTTTGCTTGTATTTTTTGGAATAGAAATAACTTTTTTAAATACTTCAACCAAAATCTTGAATTTGGAACAAGAAAATAGCCATTAAATATACTACTAAATTGCATACAAAAATTTCCCATATACAAGGGAATACAAAATCCATCATCTTGACATCTTAGTACCCAGATTCTTATACATGAAAATATTAAAGCAGAAAAGGAAATTACTACATATTTCCGATTTCACATACGTACACAAAACTTTCAAGACAAGTCATATGGTCAGGGACGTGCGCGTGCCACACGTCTATGGAGTAATCCGTGGCTTAGGGCTTCCACCATGATGATGCAAGGGATCTGGACCCAAAGGAGCTGTCCGGAGCTCCCAATCATTCATGTTCTTTCCTTCGCCAGGGGTTGCCGGGGCCGCCACCCCATTCTTGAACACCATTTTATTGTTTTCCAAACTAGCAAGCAACTGCAAAGAAAAAAACAATTATATATGGGAAATATTTACTATAATAGTGTTAATTAATGCTTTCAAGAATCCCTATATAATAAAAAAGTGACAGGAAAAATTTGTACGTACCTTTCTGTGTTGCTGGTGCATTCCTCCCATAGTAGTTGTTTTCATGATGGAAACACAACCAGCACTGCCCACATTGCAACCTGCTAAGACAATGAAACATATGAAACACATTAATTTATCAATCCCTCATACTCATCAATATGAAATGAAAGAGAGAGTGAAAGAAACGAACCAGATGATGATGGGAATAGGAGAATGATCAGAGAGAGGAAACAAAAGGCAGTAAGGAGAAACACAGAAGCAGATTTTGGAAGGAGGCCGGCCATAGCTGCTAATAATATTAGTTTCAAGGAAGATTTAAGTAGCTAGGGAACTATGAGTGTTTTTTTTTTGTGTTTGAGATACGTAAAAGCAAGGGAGAAATAAGCAAATTTATAGGAGTCGTGAAGACAAAGAGAATGATTGCATGAGCAGCCATTTCTGGAGAGAGATTATAGAATGATTCAGACTTGTATTAGTAAAATAATAATGATATCTGCTGCTTTGAAATTAATTGTAGCCTCCTCCTCATTTCATGACGTACATCTCTTGTCAACGGCCAGCTTATCGAACCTTTCCCCTGCTTGGACGGCGCTGTCTAAGCCGGCCACCTGAGCAATATCTCTCTGCCACAATCTTCTCAGATAACGATCTTATCTTATTACACTTTCAACTCAATGCAGTGCATATTCGCAACATTCGCCGGCATAAGTCGGCTTATCCATGCATAATAGCTATGGAATAACAACTTTTGCTTATGATAGAAAGTGTCACCGGCACTGCCTATGAGTTTTCTTTTTCTTTTATGAAAAAAAATAAACTATTATGTATAACCACAACTCAAAAGGAAACACATGTAAAACAGTTGAAATTTTTCTTTCTTGCATATGTTGGATGAAAATTCTTAGATGAATTTGGTTTTTGTGGGCTACATGTATAAAAAGAATTGTATCATATGCATTATACTTTATTCATTTTAGAAAATACAACATTTTAAAATTTGTGTTTTAAAAAAGATAAGAATTTTTCTCGTTACATTTACTAACTCTTTAGAAATCAAATGCTAAAAAAAGTTATAAAGATATAACTTGATTCATGAAAATCTAGTCCATATAAGAATTTCTGTATACGATTTCATGGGTACGGGCACTGATACACAAAATGTATCTCTATGTGTTCCTTTCATACATCACAATAGAAAGAAAGTGAATAACTTGGTAAAATCTTTTCCTCTTTTTGTTGGTTGGTCTAAATCAACAGATAAAACTTCCGATAACAGAAATAGTAGGGTGTGCACTTATATATGTTATTTAATTACTATATTTTGTTTAAAATCGGTTAATTATGTTATTTAATGAATATATTTCACGTTTTCTTTCTATTTATTTGTTTGTAAGTTTTTTAGTGTATTTTAGTTCATTATGAAGATAAAAAGAAGAAGAAATGTTGGAGAAGTTTAAAAAAAAAATTCCGATGACGTGGCGCAATCAGAAGATGACACGTGGTGCAATCAGAATGTAAAGAAGTCCTGCTTCTGAAGCCACAATTTGGACCAATGAGGATGCGACATGTGGCGAAGTTGGGAAATTAGCCCACCAACTAAATTTTCAAGACTTTGGGGGTGCAAAATGACGATTTTGCCCCTGATTTTTGTGACGGAAGCTTATTTTTATGATTTAGACACCAATTTAGCTCCAATCTTCTCCATTTATTTTGCAATTTATTTATTTTATTATTGTCTTCATATTAGTATATTTTCCATATATTTTTAGAATAATATTTCAAGGATTTTTGTAATAATATAGTAAAGAAATTATGTCCGGATAATTTCAATATTTCCGAGGAGTTTATCTTTCAAATTTTCTTTCTAATGTTTATAAATTTCATCTTATATTTATTAAATATGTATTGTGATTAATTTTCTTTTGTTAGTAAGGATATGTGTTAAGTTATTAATAAATGTGATTATGATATAATTTCCTTTGTACTTAATTTCTATTTGGATTTATTTAACTGGACTTATGGTCGGTTTACCCGCCTAGTCTTTATTTATTTTGCTTTATTCACTTTAAATATCGTAAATAGATTTCCGAGCCACCTATTAGTTTAATATATTTTTATGTCTTTAATTTTTTTTATGGAAAGCCGAGCCTTATATAAATGGCCGGTTGAACCGTCTAATTTCTTTAGTTAATATAAATCAAATATTTCTTTATATATATATATATGTGTGTGTATTTATTTAATATACTTATATATATTAATTAAGTATTTATATAATTCCTCTTTTAACTAATATAATTGTGTGAATTAATTGGATTGAAAATCTAGTTAATGAATGTGATTATATAGCTAGGATTATTAATCTTGTATTAATAATTGAAGTAGCATCTACTAGTTTAATTAAGTTGCAGCTCTTGGCTTAATTAAATTAGTAGCGAAATTATATAATTTAAATTGTATATAATTAAGTTGATTGTTATATACAATTTAATGTTAGTGATGCATTATTTGTTTAATGCAATTTGATTGAGCATTCTATACACGCTGATTGGTAGTGGTGTTTAATTAAGTTAGAGATTAATCTATCTGAGCTAATCGGGATTAATCTATTTTGTAAGGATATGAATCTGTTTGAGCTGATCGGGATTCTAAAACCAACTACTTAATAATGTATCTATATATGATTAATCCCATGAAAAATATAATTTGATACTAGTTCCTTACTAACGTTTTTTATATCATTTGTATTCCAAATTTCGTTTTAATTCTGTTTACAAAATCCAAAACCTAAAAAAATATTTATTTTAATTATTGTCATTTCCTTATTCTCAAAATTCCAAAACCCCCAAAACCTTTTTCGATTAACGATTTTAATTTAAGAGTTGACAAATCTCTGTGGATTCGATCCTTACTTTCCCTATTTACATAGGAATTATTAGGTTTAAATTTGAGAGTTGTACGGGTTTCATGAGTGTACCATCATGAACATAGTAAGATTTATGACATATCAAGTTGTATAGAGTGACCAAATACATATTACGTGAAAAGTATTTCATAATCTAGAATTATACTTGGACTTTATTGAAATTTTGGGCTTTAATTATAATATAAAAATATAATTTTATCTATATATATATTTAGACTTGTAAGGGCAAAAGATGATCACTTTTGTTTAGAAAATATATATATTTTTTTAAAAATAAATGTTGAAGAGAGATCAAATCTAAAGTGGAAAAGGAATTATGCAAAATTCGTGAGTTCAGATATCTAAAAATCCTGTTCGTCTAAACCTAAATGTTTGCAATCCTATTACTTCTTATATCCAGAATTGGCCACGTTTTAGAAATCAAGTCTTCTTACTTATATTCAACCACATTAATACAATTTATTTTCATTAGAAATAGTCATTTGCAATTACAACCTTCAAATTAAAATAAAAACAAATTATTATACTTTGAAAAAATTTCAAACTTTGCCCTTACGTCATCTTATAGCCGTATAAAAAATTAACTTTAAATGCAAAGGCTAATTATATTTATTTTTATTTTTCTTCTTCTTATTATTATTAGTACTACTTGAGCTCGTCAATAACTTCACATCAAATTCCTTTCAAAAAAATAAAAATAAAAAAGGGAAAAGAAAACTTCACATCAAATTGGTAGAGAAGCGGTACGATTAGAGCTGCGCAAAACTGGCAGTTTCCGTTAAGCTTGCATAGGGATTCTTGAATCAGTATCTCAAAATTGTACTTCTTTGATTCTTTGTGGAGTGATCTCCTTTATTCTGGTTCTATACCCTTTCTGTAGTGGGAATGTGCAATGACGAAAATACCATTTCCCATTTGCAACCAGCTCTTGACACTGACTGACGGAAAGGCTGGGTGAGCTGAGCAGAGACAGCTACTTTCTGCTGATTCCCTTTCCTTCCTTGAGGTTGAGAAGGGAGCAGTAGATTCCATTTCCATCATGATGCCTATTTTTGCAGCTACTAAAATGGCAGAGAAGAGAAGAGAAGAAATATTTTTTGAGGAAAGTACTTGTGGGATTTCCATTCTGCACTCATGTGATAGTGGTCAAGTTCACAGTTGACGTACACATTTATGGTCTCCACTCTCCAGCTTATATATATATAAACATGCACTCATGAGTCATCAATGTATTTGGAACAATGGTTCATTTCATAGACAGTTAGACACGACAATCGAATTGAGATTTCTTTTTTAACTTTAATTCTTTTATATTATAATTTAAGTGGAATGAATTACTAACTTCTATCAGATCAATTTAAATCATACTTCATTGTAATATGAGTTCAATTCAAACTCTCCAAGTCGATTTAAATACTTAATTAATCAATTTCGAAGTTAAGACGATGCACCCTCAGGTGAGAAGATCATGAGAGATTTTGCATTATAAAAGATCCTTGTTATGTGTGCTCTGTTTGAATTTCACTGTCTAATCGCAATTAGTTCTCTAGAAGAACGAGTATATACTCGAATGATATGAAGATGATATATGCAAAATGCATAAGGGGAATCTAAATGAGTTTCATAATCTTTAATTTTCTCTTCTTTTTTTTTATATTAGAGGTAATTTTCTCTATTGTTAAGAGTTGAATTTAGTGATTAACATATTTAAAAATTGAATTAGTATAGTTAGTTTAGTTTAGATTTTTTTTTTTTTGAGGAAAATTAGTATAGTTAGTTAGCTAAGGTATTCCCCGAAAAGGAAAAAGAAGAAGAGAGTCCATCCATTGGGCCAATTTTGGTTTCTTAACCTTCACAAAGAGAAAGCTCAAAATCTGAATCAAGATGTAAAATTGCATTTTGTAACCCTACACTTTAAATATTTCCAGGCACGTATCTTTTCTTTACATCCAATCAAGGATAACCTAAGCAAGGCACATAATAGAGCACTCTGCAAACTATAAACGTACATTTTTCTCAAACGATTTACAAAACATAAGCCTATAATGTCTAAATCCAGCCAGCCAGCCTTAGAAAGGCATGAAGGTGATATTGCTGGTTACAACCCAGAATCTATATCTAGAATTATTTTGGAAAAGGTCTTTAAGTAGCTTTATTGCATTCTTGATGATATTAAGATGCACAAGATCCCGGTTTAAACCTATGTCTATAAAATTAATTAATTCAAGCAGACGTTTATTACATTTCAATTAATGCATTGTGATGAGTTAAAATCTTTAAAGACCTTATCTAAATGCAACATTTCTCCAGTCTCCAACTAATGATTTTTGCTTCACATTTCTAATAGTTGCCGGGGTAACTTCAACATAACAATTGTAGTACTCAAAACACTTTCCTGGTTCTATTCATCAAGGGATTCTTCCCTTGTAATTTTCCCATTTTGTTTCCAATACAAAGAAAGAAACACAGTTAGATTTGCGAAAAACCATTTAGGGAAATAACAAAATTGAGTGAACTGTATATATACACCATGAACATGACTTATTTCATATGTTCAAGAAAATGCATAATTTACAGATATCATAAATGTTTACTATTCAAAAAAAACATATGGTACAGGTATCACTGAAGAAAAGAATGCTTTTAGAGATACACATGATACAAAAAATGCAGTTCTTCAAAGGAAAGTTTGCCGTAAAAGATGAGGCATAAATAAAAGAAGAGCTATGAACAAGACAATCTGGAAACTAATGATCTACAATGTGAGGATCAAGACCCATTGCTTTCCTTGTTTTCCCAACGTTTAAATCCTTAGATTTGATCAAACCAGGTACAAGACCAATAATAGTGGTCAGTCGAAATTGAGCTACTGCATCTTGCCTTCCCAGGGAGACGATAACCTTCTTGATGAAATGAGGCTTGTAAGTTGCCATTTTGCTTTCTTCCTCTCCTGTCATCAATATTTTTAGGTTCTTTGTAGCAATCTGAGCATGCTTTTGTGCCAAATATCCTTGTTTAATTTCCTGGTTATTGATTGAGGGCATGTTAGAAACTATAGATCTGTAATGTAATAATATCTATGTTTTTCAAATGCCATCTTTGAGAACTTACCTTAATATCTGTGATATCTCCAATGGAAAATATATTCTTCCAACCCTTAAGTCTTAAGTTGTCATCAACCTTGAGCCTCCCAAAACTGTCTAAGCTCTCTTTCAAAATGGTTTCTTTTAGCCATTCTGAAGCCAGTGGCTTTCCTGTGCACAAGAAGTGGCAATCAGCTTTTATTGTTTCACCAGTTGAGGTTATGTATGTCTTGCTTCCAACTGAGCTCCTTTGCAAATCCACTGTTTGCTGTAACTTGACTTCCACATTCTTTGATCTCAACCAGTCTAAAGTCTTATCTGCAGCTTTGGGTCCAATAAACTCTAGCAACCTTGGTCCATCATGCACCAAAGTAACGTTCTTTTCTGAGAAATCAACAGCGATTTCTGCAGCAAGTTCAACACCTGTAGGGCCACCTCCAACAATCAAAATTGAACGAGCAGCTTTTATCTTCTCATTTTCTGCCAATTAAAGAAATTCAGATTTGAGATCCTTTACTGAGAAAGATTATTATCACGTGATAACAACTAATTCTCATTGATAAGCATAATCTGGCTCGGTAATTGATTGTAATGCATGATTTAAATTCTGTCTTTCATCTCATAACTTAACTGGTAAGAAAAAATATTCTCTCCCACATGAGGTGACAACCAATATATGCCTTAGAATGTAGTTTGTATAAAGACTCTTTCAATTCGTCTAGAAATTCAGAAGCAAGTAGGTTTCCCATTGTAACAATACCTGCTTTGTACTCTGCAAGTCTGTCAATTCTACTCTTTGGAAGGGGATCATAATGACCAGTGGCAATCACAAGATAATCGAAGGCAACAAGATGACCCTCCGCTGTCAAGACTTCAGACTTAGTGATATTGATGGCTTTGGATACAATGATGCGGCCATTTGCTAGGTAATCTTTGTGGCGGATCACTGATCTCTCTGCAAATACAGGCTCCACAATTCCTCTTAAGCTTGCCCATGGGATTTCAAAGTACTCCTTCCTATTTAGCGAGATTCAGTTCCCCATTGTGAGTTCCATGTACCAAAAGAGTACCAAGCAGCAACAGAAATATATTTGACTGAAACTACTTAACTGATTAACTAACCATTTCTTAATTCTGCAACAAGTAATTATGCTGAAACAGTAGAGTCCTAACTCCAAATGTAATATTTTGTCAAAAAAATGTAAAAGTATGAGCAGAACATTTGTTGCTCTTCTGAAAATCTTTCTACTGCCTCAAGATCTTATATGTCTCAGCATTTAAAAGTCTCGAAAATATTTAATTTTGATAGACAAGATCACTGCATAAAATCCCCTTTGTTCTCAACATGAGATGTGGAATATAATTAACACGCAGGAATATAATTTGGACTTTATGCTAGTAATTAACTATAAAGTCGCCCCTTTAATCCAAACACAAGTTGACAACTTTCCCACTCTAGAATGAGATTAATGAGCCCAATTTTGAAAATATGAACTGCTCCTTCAACAGTGAATGTAATCACCTCAAGTTAATCTTCACAAATCACTACAAACAGATTTGGCCAAGGATTATGAGCGAGTCAATCAACTGAAACCAGTTTGAAATGCTGAAAAACTTATGTAAATTCACAAAATTAACAGCAAAGAACCAGAACCCTTGTCTGAAATATTCAAATTATGAAAGCAACTCAAGTCAAACAATGACGGGGTTAATATACTGGCCTTGAAGGAAATTCAGATACCACCATGACCACATAACAATCAAGAAATCAGGTAAGGGAACTTAATCAATGTGTAAAGAAAATAGAGAAAGGGGGTGTAAGAAAGCTCACGGATCAATAAGAGTGACATCTGCAATGAACTGAAGAGATTTAGCAATGAGGGATCCGGCCACTCCTCCACCTATCACCACCACTCTTCTCCCACCTCCTCCCAAGTCAAGTGGCCTCTCCATCCAAATACAATTCTTTCTCCAACTTCCTCACCTAAAATAAATGTCTGTGTTTGTTTCTACGCGATGTGTATATATGCGTGTGATTAAAATACAGCAGAAAAAGTTGGAGTTTGGACATTTCAATATTTGTGCCCAACAAGAAGAAATAGAAGAAGGGACAGAGAAAGGAGGAAGAAAAGCGGTTGGTGTTTACTTGGTCTTCAATTCATTGCATTCAGTTTAGACTTTGGACAAGAAATATTAATTTAATATGAAAACTGTTGCGTTTGAAAAGGTAAAAATTAAATAAATGTGACAAATCATAGTTGTCGACAAGGCAACGAGAAGGAGTATGGAATGATCCTTCGAGTTAGGGATCGGAATCTGTCAACCAAGCTTTTTTTTAATAAAGTAATTTTTTTAGGGAAATAAAAATATATTATGATTCTTACACGTACACTTCGTTCAACATAAAATATTTAAAATTACTATCAATATCTTCTCAAATAATAATAATAATAATAATTGAATCAATATTGTATTGAAATAGGATAATGCTATGGGTGTTTTGATGCAGGAAGCTGCAACAAACATCTCTTTTGTTCCTATCGGTTTGCTCATCATGTTCAACAATGGTGGTGCCATTGAGCAGTTTGAGTATAAAGAAACTTCAGACACGCCTGAAGACTTCGATGATTATGTTTCCTCCGAGCACAATGTTCCTCTTGATGCGATATTCTTAGGCAAAGCAAAGAGTGGAATTAACGTCGTTAATGGTGCTGGATAAGGTGGAAATGCCCAAATTGAATTCATCGAAAGAACAAGGAGGGAACCATATGCAACGCCCAGACAAAGGATCCCGAGCATACAAGGAACCAGCCGGTCGATCCTCCCGGGCATCAAACACTCAATCCCGGAAATATTCATCTGGGCAACTAAATTCTAGCACAACTTTCATGATAAAAAATCCCAAATTCAGCCAAATAAACTATAGATAAACAAAATATGATTATAACTCATGAGATTTATGGAAGTTTTACACAAGAATCAAATCAAAATATATGGTATTTAGGTGAAATAAGTGCAATGGGTGAAATACAAATTTTGATGCTAAAAATTTGCACCTCTTGGGCACTTAATCCGGATTATTATTATTATTATTGAAGAATATGGCCATTTTCTTATCTCCATTCTTTTTGCTCCAAGATAGGCCAATGAAGAAGCTCATAGACTTGCTAAGTTTGCTCAAAAAATATACTTCTCATATATAGCTGGATTTAATTCCATCTTTTGTATTTTTTCATTTAAGTTAATAGTATCTAATTTTTCCCTCAAAAAATAGCCCAAATGTTGAAGGTCGCAACCCAAGCTCATGTGAAAAAACATTGAGTAGAATTGAAGAGAACAAGTAACTCGGTAAAAATCCCCCCTTCTCATTGCATCCATAGGAACCTTAACAAGATATGCAACTCTCTTTAGCCCAACAACACCTAAAGGTAGCAATACAATATAGCTTGGTATGCGCAGAGGACAATTTGGACTAAAATTTATGAGGTTTATTCAATTGTGACTTTTATAAATTTTTTTAAATATGAGAGTTTTATAAATTTTATAAAATTTTATAAGTGACTTTTATAGATTTATTAGAATTCTAATAAGTTCTCCTAATGTCAATGCAAGAAAAAATGTCCTTTGAATCTCAATAAATATTCATAAAATAAATAACCTAAACTCTTGATAATCATATAAAGTTCATAAATAAAAATTTATAATTTTCAATAATATCAAAATTCTCAACATCATTCCACATATTGATTGCAAAAGCATACACTTTCTCTTTATTGTTCTTGACTTTCAAAATGTGGTTCAAAATCTTTTGCATTCTTTGATGCATTTTCTTCATAAAGTTCTAACAAAAGCTTTAGCCTCATTCATCGGACATTTTCTATCTTCTTTTTTCGAAAGCAAGATAATCAATATATTAATTGAAGGAGGTCAAATTACAGCAAAAACCATATGGCATCATATATGGCCTAACATAAAAACCACATAGCCATGCAAATTGGAAAACTCCAAAAGAACAATTTAGCAATGCAAAATACTTCTATATCCTATCTTTAGCAAGTTTGTCTGCAACATTATTACATCTCCAAGATTTTGATAATGCTTCTAGATATACAATTTTCTTTTTAATAGGATAAATATATTAGCAACTACACAACAGTCTTAAGTAATAAAAATTCAAGTATGCTCAAATTCAAATATCTGTATGAAAGCAAAATGAACAACGTAAAAAATGAAAATTTTGATTGAAATGACTTCATTTTAAATTAGGGATGGCAAAATGAGTTCGTCTTGGGTGGTGTGACTTAATTTTTAAGTCAAGTTAAGCTTCAATTTCTAACTCAAAAACATTTGGGCAAGTTCGATCGAGGCAAGTCGGGCAGGCCACAAACCAAATGAAAACATACTATTCTAAGTCAAAATGATGACATTTTTACCCTTCGAGTCGGTTGTACTTCATAATTATAGGTCCAAAAAAAAGTTACATCAAAATTTTAATTTTTAATAAAAAAATTATTATCTAAACACAAAAAACACTTCTCATTTCAAAAATACTTTCAAATTACAATGCAAATGACTCTTTCCCCGACTCCATAATAAGATTGCATTTCATCATCTATCACAAATATTCAAAATCTTCAACCCCCAAAAAATAAAAAGACAACATACATGCACGTGTCAAAAGTTAAATTGAATATTTTGTGATTAATGTAATATCTAAAATGTCCCAAATTCAATAATAAAAAAAAAGGGACAAAGACACACCTCTTTAAGGACAATGACTTTTTATTTGCGAAATAATTAGAAAAGCAATCCAAATCATTCTACAAAATACAAACATAATTTTTCTAATAGAACTTTTAGAATGTAGCCAAGTTAACATTTCAAGAGGTACAAAAAGAGATAAAACAAAAAAGGTTTACTTAAAACATGTAGAAGTCCACAACTACCCCATTGAGTACCCTCTGGGTAGAACAGGGAATATGAGCTGGGTCCGCGGGCCAGCCCATTTTGATTTGCTAAAATTACGGATTTGAATTCCTAAAATATATGTTCATATTATTTTTGAGTTTTTTTTTTTCTCAACACGTTTTGGTCCGAGTGGCCTGAAATGCCAATTTTTTTTATAATAAAAAAAATTAGCTTGAGTCAAAACTTTTATCAAAAAAAACATTTTGAGAAATTTTATTTCTATTTTCTTATTATGATACTACTATCTAATGAATAGTAGTAATAACATTCATCCTCCTATATCATATCTTAAAGAAAAAATAGTTAATTTAGTTTATAAATTATTTTCTTTAAATCACTTTGATATTTAATATTTAAAATGTGACTTTACAATATAGAATTAATTTATTTGTTCATTTATATTTACACTTGTTTTATATAATTATATACTTTTTTAATTTTCATTTTAGATGATATTAATAACAATTTAATATGGACGTATGGACGTGTGTATTTTTAATGTGAATTCAAATATTATTATTGATAATGAATAGAAATAGAAAAATTATAGATTTGTTGTTGATATTTGGTATGAATAATTATTAGTTTTGTTGTTTATTTTAGTCATTTAATTTTTATTTTGATGTATTCGATTTTCATTAAATTTTAATTATTTTTAATTTTAATTTTATTTTTGAAATTTTAAATTTTTTAATGCAGAAAAAGGGAAAAAGATTTTGACCAGTTTTGACCCATATACCTATTTTGACCCGTGGCCCTATATGGCTGTGCCGGATCAGCCCGTTTCCAGTACTACCACTGGGCGAAGCCTGCCTTGTAGCCATAGCCGTTAAACGATCAAAATGCCTGTATTTTTCATTGTGCAATAACTCGGCAAGCCAAATACAAATGATTTATCAATTGACATGGAAAGAATTACTGTCATATTTTTATTTTATTTTATTTTTTGCAAATGTTTAAATGAGAGTATTTTGTATTTAAACCAACCTTCAATTTAAATTTATTTTTCTATTTATAATTATAATATGAGATTACAAAAAATATTTTTTATATTTCGAATTGAATATATATTTTTTATTTTAAAAAAAGATGTTTAACTTCTTAAAATAAATAAATTTATATGTTCAAAGTTTTATTAATAATCCTTTTAATTCTAAATTAATAATAAAATAAAATGATAAATTTATTAAATTTAAATATGAATCCAATGGAATTATCAACGAAAGAAATATTATAATTATATTATCATTAATAAAAAGCACAATAATATAAGTTTTGCCTGCACCAACCATTGTGGACATAGATTGATTTTATACTGTCCGCACCAAATTCTGCCAGAGGCTTAATACAGGCGAGAGAAACCCATATTAAACAAATATTACCAAGGAACGACTTAGAAGAAGAGAGTAAAAGATGCTTGAATTGTTGGAAAAAGAAGAATCCAAAAAGGTATTATGAATTTAATTAAATGTTAAATCTGGAGAATTTTAAAATTTGTCGACGTAGACATATGTATCTCTTTGAAATAGTAGTTATATTTCAATAGCAAAAGTAATTATATTTCATTATTTTGAGACTAAAGTAGTATATTAAGTTTGATATTGAACCAAAAGATCAACCTTTACCTTCATCCTTAATTATTGTATTATTTTTTTATTTCGAAGTATTAATAGTTGGATTTTAGGGAGGATTCTAAAACTATTAAAAAAAGGGTTTATACATCTTGTATTATTTGATTTTAGGGCTTCATTCTTTGAGATACACTCTTAATATTGTGAATAGAATTTTTTTTAATACTTCCTCTTGCGAAAAACAGTTTACGAGGGAAAAGGGGGAAAAAAATGATGTCTTCAAGAACAATAAAACACACACATTAATTGCAAGTTGCAACTCCCTTTTCATGCTTTGTCTATTGCTTGTTATGGTCCAAAATTCTTTTCGAAGAAAAATATATCATTTTTAACAAAAAAAAATACACACTAAAATACATTTTTGCATGCATTATCAAAAAGTACTTCGGAATTAAATATTTATTTTTCATTTTATTTAAAAATTAAGAAAATATTTAATTTTAATTAATTTATCAAATTATTATTGATATTAATGTACAAAATTATTAGAAAAAAACGATAAATATAAACGATAAACGATAAATATAGATGTAGTATGAAATAAATATATTAAATTAAGAAAAAATAAAATTTTAAATAAAAAATATATTTATTTAAAAACATTTACATTTAATTTTTAGCAAACTAAAATAAAAATCTTATCATTCAATTTTGATGAGATTAAATATTACTAATACTTATAATATTCTTTGTTATTTTTTTATCAAAGTTGTAAGTGAATTTCATTGGTTTTTAACGGACAAAATTAATGAGTTATGAATTGATTTAAAAAATCAAATTATTTCAGATAACATATACACTGTTAACCTAATTAGTAAATTATTACCGCTGATAAATAATAACGTAGGAGAAATAAAGAAGAAAAAAAAAAGCGTTACAGTTTAGAAATAGTCTTGAAGACGCTTCCATAATCACCAACGGTCTCGTCAATTCCAAGGGCAGTCAGCACGTCAGCAAACAAAGCCGTCCTATTATCAGCGTACACCTGTCCATTCCAATTCCTGCGCACCAATTCCTCTCCTAATTTTAGGGCAGCTTCAATCGTTGCCTCAGCGCCATGGTGAGCCGAGTCGATAACGCCGCTTTGGACTCCCATCTCCGCATTCAGCTTAGTAGCTTTCATAACGATCTCGCGCCAAGTCTTAGGCGAGCCGAGTCTGCACTTCATCAAAGCCACGAAGCAAAGTGGAACCTTGAATCCTATATCCAACTCGCTCATGTACAAAACCCCTCCTCTGTCCTTTCGCATCAACATATAGTCATGAGCCATGGCTAAGAAGAAGCCGGCTGCCGAGGCGTGGCCGGTGATTGCTGCAATTGTTGGCATTGGGAAGTTGATGAGCTCGGAAACCAGCGCTCGGAGCTTTGCGGACATGAGCTGTTGGCGGCCTACGTTGATACCGGCCCATTTGAGATCGTAGCCATTAGAGAAGAACTTGCCTTCGGCAGTGGTGATTAGGGCAGATGGGACAGTGGCTTGAGCCCTGGCTTGTTGCAGTGCGGTGCGGATGGAATCGATGAGCGTTGGATTCAATCGGTGTTCGTCGTTGCCGATGAGCGTTAAGATGAAAAGATTGCCTCGCTTTTCCAATTTGCAGTAATCTTCCATCTTTTTGAGAGAAAAACCTGCCGTTTGCTGAAAGATAATTTTTGGGATGGATGTGCTGTGACTGAGTCAATAATAAAAGGAACCAAGGGTCGTATTCAATATTCATCAATATTCCACTCCCGGTGGGGTAGAAAACAGAAATCTGTAAATCAATAATTACTCCATCCCCACCATGTCTGTCGGGACTCTGTAGAAATTAAAATGGTTTTTATTTATATATTTTGGGATGAAGCCTCCGATATCAACCATTTTTAAGATTCCTATGTCCTATCTACGGCTCACAGAGCGAGTCTGCAGAGGGCCTCGTCCTTGACAAAAGCGAGAGCGTCACGGATGTCGAGTTCACCTAGGGCAAAGACCGAGAAACAACCCTTGAACAATGCCCTTCCCTTGAACCATTTCTCTTCGCCATTTCTGCTGAAATCACTCCCCCCTCATCTCTTTCTCTTTGCCTCGCCCCTGCTTCCCGCAAGCTACCCGAGGTTCAGCCCTCCCCTTCTCTTCTGAATCTTCTTAAGCATTTCCTCTTCCCCTATTTTTACAGTTCGATTCCCGTTTAACACATTTTCTCATCGAGCACGTTCAGACACCCAACACCTCACACCTTACTTTGCAGCGATTCAGCGAGCTAAAAGGTTAGAACTTTTTAACTCGCTTAATTCATAACTTTTTAGTCAATTAGATTATCCGATGTAAATTAAATTTCTATTATCTTTATGTTTATTTGCATTCATGTCCAATATTTTTATTTACGTTTTTTAGCAAATGTGCCATAACGTTAATTTATTTATATTCCTTTTTATTTTTTTCTTAACGTTTAATATTTAATTGTTTAAATTTCATTATTAATTTCTGTAGTTATAATTGCTGAAAAGCTGATTTAGGTGTTTTGGTTAGGTAAAATAGAATGTGAATGGAGAAAAAGTTGTCAAAAATTACAGTCAAACTAGTGTCTAACATTGGTTCCCATAATTATAATGGCTCAGAGCCAATTAGATTTCTTAGCTAGGTGAAATAAACCGTGAGTAGTGAAAGGTAGTGGAAGAATTACTATGACTAGGTAAAAATAATTCTCAAAATCTTTGAAGGTTTATTACGAACCATTAAATCAATAGAATTATAATTTGTTCCGAATTCATTCAAACTTTTTAGCACATAAAAGAGTGACTTTTTTTTCTTTGTTTTTTGAAAATAAGACAAACTACAGACTTTTGTTGGAAAAAAATAGCTGATCTAAACTTTATCCTTAAAATATTTTATATATGGAAATGGCTCTCCCATGTTAAACATTTGTACCTTTTCATAGAAATATATGGAAATTTTTTTCTGTGTTTTGGTACTTAATAAATTTCTGTAAAAAATTATGATTTTTTTGTTGGCAATAATAATAATAATTAATATTATTGTTATTTTTGACACTTAATCTTTTTATACCCACATAATTCTTGGGAATTTTTTTATTAAAGAATATTTTTTAAATATGCATGTGTTTGATTCTAAGAATTATGCAAGTATTAAAATATGATTAATTTTTTCTCATAAATCAATTATTTTATATTTGAATAAAATCTTTATGGTTTAGAATGGAAGAACGTTGATTCTAATTAACTATATTATATAATATCTATACATTCATTTTTTGAATTATTTAATATTGAACTTTTTATTCTGGCAAATTTTTAATTCACATGGAGGAAGACAGTTGATTAATTTGTTGGGGGGGCGGGGGAGGGACATTCTTAAAGAAAAAATAATATCTGTTAAACTCTTTTCATGTTTTAGTGAGAAACATTGGGATCTAAAACAGGGAAAATAAGAATTATTGGAGATTCAAAAAAGAACAAGAGGGGATATTATTATCATAGATGTATATTTACAGTTTTTCTTTTAACCAATACCTGTACAAACGTAATTCTTAAATGAATTCTTGATTGATTTTAAATTATCAACGCCTTTTGCAGATGCCGCTAAGGGTCCCACTTAATGTACTTTTATGGTGGGATACCGAAATTGCAATTGGTGCTCATAACTCATATTATTTTGAGGGTCCTATGAAGAACTCCCTAATATTAGATCGTCGGATCCAATATGAACAGTTTGTTAATCGAATATACCAGTTAGTGGATGTATCTAATGATCATTATCAATTGAAGCTTACACTACTGTATCCAACCCTTGTCGGTTCTCAGTATGTCTGCGTCCTCATGAATATTAAGTCGGACGAAGATATGAAGAAGATGTATAATTTGCAGAGGTCGTATAATGGGATGTTCACCATTCAAATACATGTGGAAAAAATTGAGATAGTGGGGTCTAATCAACAAACTGCACAGGATTCACAAGTTATGCAGCGTTCTGATACGTTGGATCTCAATGTGGCACACTTAGGAGGATCTAGTCTTTTAGGTGACCATTTGAATGTAGCAACCGAAACAAGAGAAGCATTGAGTATGGACATGTCGTCAGAGGGCATCAATGAGATTTCGAGGACACTATTAACATTGCAGAAAAACCATAGATCTTGTCTTGCTAGTTCAGAGTATCGAGACCATGTGTTAAGATGTAGAAGAAACGACAAGAAGTTTTGGCAAGCCATTCCTTTCCATCCACGCATTGAAGAATACATTTTCCGAGCAGGCTTCGAGGGTGTTTATCGAGCATGTAACAACTTGAGACAACTCAAGTACGATCAGGCTCTTATCACAGCATTTGTTGAGCGTTGGCGTCAAGAGACACACACATTTTGGATGCCTTTTGGAGAAGTTGGCATCACATTGCAGGATGTTGAGGTCATTTGGGGGCTTAGAGTTGATGGCCGTCCTGTGACAGGTTATGAGGCAGGACGTAGTACTACACAGTGGCAAGAAATTTGCCAGGAGCTACTAGGCTTTACACCACCCGTGGATGCAATTGAGGGTAATCGACTTCACTCCAACGCATTTACAGATGAAGTAGCATCTGAAATTCCTGCAAACGCCACAGAGATTCAAATTATGCAACGAGCACGCATGCGCTTGCTCCAGCTTTTTGGTGGGTTGCTTTTTGCGGATAAGTCAGGAAACATGGTTCACCTTTCATTATTAGAGCTCCTCCGGGATCTCGATGGAGCTGCCAACTACAGTTGGGGTAGTGCAGTACTAGCATATCTGTACCGCAACCTATGTAATGCTGTGCAGATGACCTCTAAAGAAATAGGTGGACCTGCACTTTTACTTCAGGTACTAATATGAATAATCCTATTTACAATTTTTCTAGTTCTTGAATGCTTATTTATCATTCTTGTAGCTTTGGGCTTGGGAAAGATTCCCTACTTTGAGGCCAGAAATTCGACAACCAGTACAATCATTGCCTGAGGGTGCCCCACTTGCTGCTAAATGGAGCACAGGCCTGTCACGGACCAAAAACACAGCGAATAATCTGCGGGGATACAGGGATTCCATAGATGGTCTACTTATCAATTATGTGGGTTTGTTTTGTTTATTCAAAATTCTATGTATTCTTATATTTATGTAATCTTGTATTGTACCATATATATCACAATTAAGTAAATAAATATGCTGATACTTATTACTTTTTGTTTCTCTATTACCAGTTCACTTGGATGCCGTACACATCCCAGGTAATAGAATCCTTACCGGTGTACTGCAAAGCAGGTCGTGGGATCTGGAAATCTAGGGTTCCTCTGATATTTTTTCACATAGTTGAGATGCATCTTCCAGATCGTGTTCTTCGACAGTTTGGCCAGTTTCAGCCAATACCTCAGCATCCTGACACCTTACTGATGATGCATAGAGATCGACGTGGACGCCAATTTCACAATTGGGAGACAGAGCACTCTATGTACGTACAAATGTGGCATGAAAGGCTTCAGTACATCACTGCCAGCCATGATATAGATGATGTCTTGAGGATATCACCTGAGTACCTGGATTGGTACAGGCAACATTACATCGGGCCACTCAGTGTCGTTGACCATTCTAACCCACAACCAGCTGGCTATGCAGGCAGTGCATCAGCTGATCAATATTTGGTTAGTCATAAATTTCAAAAGATTTATATACTATATTTTATTTTCTTGGCAACTTTTACATTTTTTAAATCCGTATTAATTTTTACCTTCACTAATATTGTATTCTATTAAGGATATACATTTCTTTATTTTGCATGGACTTGAGTTATTAATTTTTACATCTCATATTTCTACAGACATCATTTCTGCACGAGTACTACTATGCAGCTGATGATCTCCTACAACGTCCTAACCTCTCTATCCAAGAAAGCAGGGAGTTTATAGAACGATTTGGAACCAGGTGCAGGGACGCTTTTAGGAGGTTAGGACGATCATCACTTCTACAATATCGACCGACCATATGCAATGCATCAGTTAGTATTTTGGGTCGGAGAAATTCCTCTGACAGGCCATCTATTGATCGACGAACTTCAGCTGCACGCTCTAATGGAGCTGGACACTCTGCCATGCATAGTATTGAGGATGCACCGAAAGGCAACATAGCATGAGGTTGGATCCTCTTCCCAAGTAGTGCAGACATTTTCCTAGACACCCATTCCTGAGTGGTACATTCATCTGCCTCCGCACCATTTGACATGTTCCACCAGCTGTATTTCTTTAATTAGGGCAGCCAGTAAATGCAGACAAGGGTTTGTAAAGCCTCCTTCTCATGGGTAAGTTCTATGCATTCAGTCCTTCAATGCATCTTTCCCTTTACTTTTTCTTCTCTCTTTGCGTTGTTTCTCTTGGTTTCTCCTTACCCTTCTCTTTTCCCCCTTCTTGATAATCTCCTGACAAATGGAAATATCAGGATTTAGAAAAGTAGTACAGTGGTCCCCTTTGCAAGTGGTCCCATCTATCATAATCTCTATTTCTGCATTCTAGCGTTTGTTCCATTTGCAAGTGGTAGCTGAAAGGCACTCAGGTTTCACCATTGAGGATAGGCCTTGGTCTTCATATTTTCTTTTCAACTCCCCTTTAAACTTACTCTCTCTTTCTTTAGTACATTGCAGGGTGGTGGGATTGACCAATATATCATAATGTCTTTCTCAGGACTTGTTTAATGCAAGATACTTGATTAATATTTTGGTTTCAGAATGTATCTGTTAAATTCAAATGAATTTGTATCAGGACATCTTTTACAATTGATTCTGTCTTGTATGTATATTTGTGTGAATATCTGGAAAGGAAGTTATGATTCTTGGATATAACATATTAGTCATGCCTCAATTAGTGGTTATGTGCATTTGCTTAGCAAGTTGCCAGAAAACGGTCAATGCAGTTACTTCTTTATATAATTATTACTGACTCAGACTTCTGTGTTCTCCAAAGCCATTGCCCTTTTGATCTTTATCTAAAGTATAAATATGTCATATTTTGTGCTTTCTTTGAAAGCTTAATTATTATAATGTATGTTTCATCACAAAGAGCATGTTGGGTTTGTCGAGATTTGCAGTATGATTTACTTGAATTGGAAAAGTTCACTCAGCCAAAGAAGGGCTGCACAAGTAACTTGCAGATTAACTGAATCTAAGCACTGAAATGAAGGTTTTGGTGGGAAAATGTGGCTTTTGAAACTATTTTATTGATTATAACTAAATTTCTTTTTGAACTTGACAAAATCCTCTAATTCTTTGTAAAGATATATTATGCATTTATGGACTGGTAAGCTTAAAGAAAAAAAGGCTTTGAGTATGATTTCTTTGGAGATTTGACCAAATGTCTACTTCAAGCTCTGATTTTTCTTTTTCTTTTTTTTTTCCTTTTTTTTTTGGCTGAGAAAATTTTCTAATCCTTTATAAAGATGAATTATAGGTTAATAGATTGATTACCCTTAAAAAAAAGGCTTATAGCATGATTTCTTTATAGATTTACTAATTTTCTAGTTCAATCACTGATTTCTTTCTGCCTCTTCTCTTCCTTTTTCAGTATTATGGGTGGTGGAAGTTACTGATATTTGCATGGACAAAGAGCCAGATAGTCTTGTAACATATTATAGTGGTATTTCCCGTGATTCAAATAACCCAAGCACTGATCATCATGATGTTGTGCCGCCATGTGAGCATGTTGATGAGGAAATCCAATGTTACGCAAGAGAAGAGATTGCTGAAGTGAGTACAGTGAAGGAATGCACTACTGAGATGCAATTTGAGATTTTGACACACTTGTCATGCTGAAAATAGCAAGAATCCAGATATTTCAAGCTCTAAATGTGAGATTGGTGCATCTATGGAGGCCAAATCTGAAAACCTGAATGTAAAAGATAATTGCAAGAGGCCAAGGGTTTCTATGAATCCACAGTCAGGTCTGCTTCTGGAACTGTAAAATTAGATGCACTGTTCCCCAGCCCTTTGCTTTGGCAACTGCTAATCGTGCTTCAATCGGACTTGTCCTCTTGGCACTGAATCTGATAATGATACGGCTAACAAGACATTCAACACAAGCACACAAGACAGAATCAGGTAGCTGCTGTCTCTAATTATGTTTCACTTATTTTTTTCCTAAGATTTTCTTCATCATTCTTTAATAATTTTGCTGCCACTTTAGGTTAAGTTTATAAATTTGTGTCCTTAGACAATCCTTGGAAATCTTTTTCCTTCTGGTGGGCTAATAATCTGTGTTCAGCCTTTTGAAGATTACATAACCATAAAATTCATTTGTTCTTCAGCCTTTTCCTTCATGAATTTATTTTAGCTCCTCAAAATTCTTGAAGCCCAATTATCTTTCATCTGGTACTTGATTGACATAAGTTAAGGATCAAGAATTTTATGTTATTTGACACTTCATAATCTCCCCCATTCTGGATTATTTATTTGTAATAGAAGAAGCAACAAACTGAAAAAAATGCTGAACAACATGCAGCTCCCATACCCTCCAACCAACACAGAAATAAGTACTTTGTACGTCACTTTGCCAGATGGCACAACAAATCCCCTTTTTTCCCTTTACAAGTTCTCCAATTGCTTTGATCACTCTGAAAATTTTCCAGCTGTAAGATAGTTTTTAATATGAGAGATGACAAAAGATGGGGAAGTTTATCTTATGCTAATGGATGTGGACCCCAAGTCTTAGATCTCTGATGATTGATTCTTTAACTTCTCCATTAGCTGCAGTCAGTCTCACCTTTGGAACAGAGGAAGTCATTGCAGCCTACAAACAAGAAGCATCCTGATGAAGAAGACTCCTGTCTATTGCTTCCTTGTATCACGTCTTTTTTTCTTATCAAACTGCTCAAGCAATTCCTTTTGATTCATTTATTTTTTCTAAAAACTCTGCAATTTGGCTGAATTAATTCCTCAGCCATAACAAATATTGTCGCATCAACTCGGAAGTCCAGTACCGCCATTGCATCAGCTCCAGTTTTTAGAACCAGTGAAAGTGCTGAGAGAAGGAAATAGGTAATGTACAGTGAAGAATTATACAGAATTTGGGTTTTTATTTGTCCTACAAATTCTTCAACAAACTTATCATAGCACATCATGGTTCTGTTTTAGTCTTTTGCCTGAACTCCTCACAGAGTTAAGTTAGCTACCTTATATTTTGTTGTATATAGCCACTCCCACCATGATGTAAATGGGAAAAGAATATAACAGTTCATATATCATCACAAACCAAACACAATTATTGAGCAGGAGCATCTTTTTCCTTGGAAGATTTGTAAAATATGAAAATTGCATGAAACAGCCAGCTTCAATTAATAAAACTCTTTATTTTCATGCAATTCGTCCAAGAAACACTGCCACTGTGAAATAAATACTTCCAATTTAAGTAGCACATAAAAAAAATTAAATCATTATGTAACGTTTTCTTTATTTTAAGTCTTGTCTATATAACTATTATTTCCAGCAAGCAATCGAATCGACATTTAACAACATTGACATAGGGCACCGAGGTATAAAACCGATTAAACAGTAGTAAGGGTGGGGGGGGGGGGGAACAAAAAACAAAATCCTTCTGGGGATAATTTTATCCTAAGCTCTTACCTCTGTGCCCAATATTCAAGAGATCATATACCATGGCCTAAACTGACTGCACATCGGATCAAACATAAAGCCTAAAGTCTTATATTCCAGAATGCCCCTCTAGCTTTTATGGGGAGTCTTGAATGGATCTATAGTGCAAGCAGAGTTGCCCATTTGTGGCGTAAGAAACAAATATAACTAAGAATGGTCATCAAAACAAATGATGAGGTGCATGATAATTGTGTCACTTACTAACTCTTTTTTTTTTTAAAAAAAAGTTTCTCTTCCTTCTTTTATGTCTATTTAGGGGAAGGGCTGGTGAAATATTATTTTCTGGTTAAAAATGAGATGTTTCTTTTTAACTTAATAAAAAAAATTTAAAAAAACTTCTATTCATAAATAAGTTACTACTTTTTATCTTTATTATTAATATATTTCATTATGAGATTATATGTTATTGAGATATGAAACCTGTATAAGGATATCTCAGAGATGGAAGTCTTACTTAAAACAAAGTAATCATATTACCTATTTAAAACTCAAACTACTCAAGAACTTTGTTTATTTGTTTAGTAGTATTATTTATTTTAGATTCATTACTTTTTCTTTGAAGCAAAAGATCTGTTACTTTAGCAACTGATAATGATAATTATATAAAATCTACAGAGATAATATTCAGAAACACATGTTCTCTTGTACTTAATGCATGTGGCCTTCTTCTAAGCCCAGGCAAGTACCAAAAAGAGAAAAAAGAAAAGAAAAAGAAATCATGTGGCTGCAATAAACTATGCTTGACACAGAAGGACCACCAAGTTTTTTGATATCCTACAAGATTTTTTATTTTTTTTCATTTTCCTTTTACTTACAATGACCTCTTGACAAAAGAATCATCGAAGAACATGTTCCTTGGTGGGTGGAATCTGTTGGCCAAATTTTTAAAATATTTATTGTTAATCAGAGTCTAACAATATTCTTCTACCAACTATTTTTCTTGTTTATTTCTTCTTCTTTTTTCAAAGAAGTTTTGTTGTTGAAATGACAATATTTTGGTAAGATTAAATGTAAAAGATTGTTGGGAAAGAGGTGAGAATACTTTAATGACTTCACTAGGTATATGACAAAATTGCATTATCATATGACCATTTTGGCAGGGAACCCCAATTTAAACCTGATACAGTTTCTCTTAAGATATACAAAAATCCATCTTAGAAGAATATGATGTATGGGAAAGAAATTTTCACTTTTCCTCGAACTCATTAGATTTTCTCTTTAAAATGAATGCGCTTTGTTTCTATAGTGTACTAATTATAGAATATTTCATGTGAAAGACAGTCAATTTTATGTGGTTTAAGGTACAATTTTTTTTTTATTTTAAATAGAGTAACTTAATCTTCCTTCTTATTATATAAACCAAAGAAATACCATTTAGGTCATTTTATTTCTTTGAGGGCAAACACATACTTTCATCGTTTTATATTAAGTGTCATTTTAGAAGTTAAATTTTATTCTGTATTAAGTGTCATTTAATAAAAATTTGACATTATTTCTCTATTTTACTCTACATTAATGTAATATCATCTTGTGTAATAAATATTTTTACTTTCTCTATATTTTGAAATTATGATGAGAGAGAATAATTGATATATTAATTAAGGGCATATTAGTTATTTTCAATAACTTTTTAATTTGTGTGAAAAATTATAAAATGATACTTAATATAAAACCTATGAAATATTAATCAAGAAGTATGCATGATAGTTTGTAACTTGAATAGAGAGGAAAACTACGTATTCAACAAACTAGTGTTGCTTTAGATACGATGAGTAAGTACTACATTTTGAATGCTAAGAAAGATGGTAGAAAAATGATGCCACTCAAATCAAATCATGATTGAGCACTGTTGTCTCCTTAATGATTGATTTGTACTCTTTATTTAGAGGGTCCATCTCCTACTTGCATTATCAATAAGGACACGAAATTATAGAGCAGAAAGTAGTTTAACCAAATAATCACAAAAGAAAAAGTAGTTTTACCATTAACGTGGGATTTTCTATTTTATCCTCACCACAGTAAAAAGTTATCCTCAAAGAAAGAAAAAGGAAAAAAAAAGAAGAAGTCATGACTAGACCTCACTAAAGGGGAAAATTCTAAATAAAGGGAATTATTTGTCTTGATTTTTAAGTAAATTTTTTAGGCTACCCCACCACTAATTTTTATTTTTTTTGTGAAAAGAATGAAAACTAGCTTAACAATCTCTAGCTATGGCATTAGGAGTTCCCCTTGACACTATTTGTGGATTGATTGAATTGTATGAGAAGGAAAGGACTTGGAATAGATTTAATCATTTGGTATTGATATTTGACAGGGAGGCCAAAAGAAAATACAAATAGACAGATTGAAAATATTTTTAAAAGGTTAAAATCAATCCCAATTAGAAGTAGATTGAAATTGAAGTAATATATTTTTATATAAAATTTCTTATAAATCCTAATGCATTTTAACATTTTTTTTTTTAATTGACAATAGATATTACAATATAAGTTATTCAAAGTGGTTAAATTTGTAATTTTTGTACACATAAAATTTTAAACTTTCTCAAATGTAATTTATAAGTCAGTAAGATATCATACAATTAATTCTAAGATAAATTTAATTATATTATAGCTCTATATTCCTTTCATCCAGTATTAAACGTTAATTTTCTTAAAAAATAAATATATTATTCATTCAAATAATCAAAGTTGAGAAGCGTCTCTTACTCAATTGGTAAAAATCACACTTTCATGACTTCACCCTTCACCTGGCATGTTCAAAATTGAGTATTTATGTAATTGATTGTCCCAAATAAATTAGTTTCGAGTATTAATAGTTTGGAATACAACTTCAAAAAAAAGAATCAAAGTTTCACTAACAATTTTCTTAATTTAAACATATCACTAACTCATTATTTCATTATTAATCATATTAATAAAAAATATTTAATAATTTTCTTAATATCAAATATTCTTTTTAATTTTTTAATCAATTCAAATGTAGACGTCATTCTCACATCAATAAAGTGTAATTTTAAAAAAAAAAAAAAATCGGCATGAGTGACATGGAAAAATGTCAAACAATTTTGGAGGTAGCTTGTCACCAAGTCTCAGTCCACAGATCAGGTTGTCCAAGCAACAGAAGCTTGGGACCCAAACCCCCCAAATGTCTGTGTCCTTTGCAGTATGAATTCCATGTGCATAAAATAGGCTAACTCCAAGAAGACAAAATCCAATTGCCTTTGGAATTACTATGATTGTAATCCCAGTTCTGAGTCAATTGTTTGTCTTCCCAATGAAGTTCGGCCAGAGGAAAACACAATTGCCAATTGGCAAAAAACGGTCTAATAATTGACACTGTCAAATGTAACATGACTTTTATTAGTTGAAGCATTATTAGTGATGTTTTTGAAAGAGATACATCTTAGAGAGGAATTTGGCAAGTGTGTTTGTCTTTGCCCTTCTTGCTTTGATATATTCTCTCTTTTTTTCTTTTCCCGTTGGCCATATGTGTTTGGTCTTTCTTAACATTTTCATGTTGAAAAATTAGAAAGAAGAAGAAGAAGAAAAGAAAAGAAAAGAAAAACAATGGTAGAGAGACAATATATAAATGTTCCTTCTATGCTATTAGAATTAGGTGCATCATGTGGGACGTACAATGTCATATTTAATTAATGAGAAGAGTTTGTAATTTTATCTATGTAAATATTTCAGAAGTCGTGGATGTAAATCTAATTGAAATATTGAGTCATATTTAATTTATCTTGTAGTATTATTTTATTATATATTTTACTTGTTTTTCTTTTTGATTGATGATTTTGTATGAGTTTTCATAGTATTATATACTATCCGCAAAACATTTTGATTATCTAATCATTTTATTTTCACGATGCATTTGTAAAATGTGCTCAATCAAAATAAACACATTTACAAAGTATGTTCTTTTGAAAAGAATACATTTCATAAATATGTTTTGTTAGATTACTTCAATCGGAGGCAAAGCTTATTTTCTAATGAGTCTCTTAAAAAACATATTTTTGAAATGTTTTTGTACTCTCTTACTAGTATTAGAGTAAGGCCAACAATATTGAGTAGTATAGTAATTTGATTAACTTGATGTGAAACCTTGTAGCTCAATCCATGTGTAGGGTTTCTTTCTCTTCTTCTTTTTTTTTGGGGGGGGGGGGGGGAAGATAAGGGGAAGGAGTGAAGGAACTTAAGGTTATTTATTAAAATTAACTATTATTAAAAATGCAATAATAACTGTCTTACATTTTTTAGAAGTTTTAGAATTAAAGAATTCAAACAAAAGTAAGTTCATGCGAAGTTGAAGCTTTTTATTTTGATGCTTACCTCGTAATTAATGCAGTGAGGTATCAAGCATTTGGTAAGGGCAAAAAAAAAAAAAAAAAAACCTCAATAAATTTAAAACTTAAAACCTATGAGCACTGCCATTTGATGACAGAAAGAAGAAAAGTATGGTCATTAGCTCAAACTCAATAGAATCCACTAAGATCATTTTAGCTAATATTTTTAGTTGTCGAGATATTTTTATACATCATTTTCTATACTTTAATGTATTGTCTATTTAGTGGCCTAACATATATTTAATTCAAAATCTTTCTTTCTTGAAATGTACAAAGACAATGATCTTATAGTTGTTCTTTTTTTTTTTTTTAGGCATGGCCATATTGATAACTGATAAAGTTTCACTAAAGTCTAAAATGTATCATTATATTCTTTTTTCACTGTTTTTGTTTTTTTCCTATAAATGGATTAATGTAAGATGCAAATAAATCACGTGGCTTGAAGCAATTAATAAGAGATTTGTTATTGTTTAAGTAAAATAATAAATATAATTTTTTTTAAAAGCATCATAATTAAATCTTCACAATTGAGTAAGAGTCCGATTTTACACACTCTCTCGACATGAAATCCAAGTGGATTCGGACACAAGAAGTTTATATAGACTTATTTCTTCCTCACATATTCTATTTTATTTTCTCTTCTATTTTTCTACACAATTGACTTGAAAACAACTTTATCCCCTTTAAAATTAAAATAGAAAACAATTTTTATCCTAATAGTGGGAAAGTGAATTACACAAATTATAGAAAAATAACTTTCCACAAAGACTTACACAAATTTAATTGAATTTTTACACTCCTCAACCTTAGCATTGTTATCGTTTCTGAATAAGAAAAAAGAATCAATTGTACATTAAAAAATTTCATGGCAAACAAGTGAGTTTATTTACAAGAATTTGCTATCAAGCATGTGGATATGAAATGAAAGATATTGGCCTTGTTAATAAGACTCAATTTTAGCTCCAATTTCTTCAACAATAGTTTTTCTATGTGGCTCTTGTAGAACATGAACTCTCCTCTCTATGTCTTGTGGTAAAGGCCCTAAAAGGGAGAAGAAACTCTAATAAGAGAGAAAGATAAACTCTAAATAGAGAGATTTACAAATTTATTAAACAAAAATTGAAAATACTCAAAGGGTAAAAGGAGAGATCCAATCAATATCATAGCTCCGCCAAAAGATGGAGCTCTATATATATGACATAAAAAAGAGATGCAGAAACAACATAGATGATAGTGTGCAGAGAGGTTAGAAAGAGAATTATTAGTGTTAATTAGTGAGGGGTAATATTCAGAATTTCTAGGTTCTAGGTGAGGTGCATTAAATATTAAACTATAATTTCTTTTAAAACGAAATGTATAGTTTATTTATGTAAACTTTCTAATTATTATTACTCAATAATTTCATTAATTCTAAATAGCCCTTTTCATAATTAATTACAAGTCTCTCATTCATGTACCAAGTTAGTAGATGAATTAAATTATTAATAAAAAAAACCTCTCTCTTTTTTCCCGAAGAAATTCATAAAAGATACTCGATAAAATTGAACCTATTTCTATTTGTATGTGAATATAATGATTCTTGCCCTAAGTTGACCTCCACCCTATCTTTAAAAAAGAAAGAAAGAAAAAAAGGCTGGTCTCCACCCTGATTGCCCTATCTTTCTTGTTAAATGGATAATTTAGCAAGTCCCATCTTCAAACAAAGTTTACATAATCTTTTCACTTTATTCTCTAAATGAATTATTTTCTAACAAAATAGAAAATTCAACTCATCTAAAAGTAGTTCTAAAAGAAATAGTGCGAGTATGGTATAGGAACAATTAAGTTATTTAACTTGAAATTGTAGTTGGATATTAAATTGTATCAACAATTAACTTTTGAAATGCCATCAACTTATCAAAGTTGATCAGTTTAATAGAAGAGTGAAATTCACTACTTATTATCTATAATCAAACTTAACAATATAAACCTATTAATTATACACAATTTGCATGATGCAACTTCCATATTTACTTATTCCTTAAGGAGTGAACAAATTTGCCCTCATCTCATATTAATAACCATAGTAATTTCCCATCTTTTGGGTTAAGAATTAAAAAGATTTGAAAAATAAAAGGAAAATAATAAAATAAACATCGGTTGATATTGGACTATGCGAAAAGTTATTAACAAATAAGGGTCCAAAGCCATTCAACCAGCACGTGCAAGGCACATGTTATCGGGGGGGATCATGATGCATGCTGGCACATGCTTAGATGCTTAACCAAATCCTTTGAAGACTTGACTCCAATCCATATCAATTATCATACTCAAGCATTAATGCACCATACTGTCATGCTCCCTTACTCATCATACTACACATACACACACACACACATATGACTCACTTTAAAAATTAAAATGAGTTTTTTATCTAAAAAAATTTATCGCATTATCATTATTATTAATAAGGTTAGTGGTAAGATAATTAATTAATGTGATGTAAATATATTAAATTAAATATATAATTAATAGAATTTCAGATGAAAAATGTGTTTATTTTAAAAAAGATAATATTCAATTTCAAGCAAATAAAGAGTGTACGTTTTTAAATCAAATATTTATTGATTTGATTATCTAAATCTTGAACATTTTCTTGAAATTTAGACAAAAAATTCATCTTCCAAAGATAGTCATGTATTTTTTTCCATACATATTATAAGTGACAGTTAGTTTAATTGAAATATAAATTATATATATATATATTCATATATATCCTTATTAATTCTTAATTACTTAAATTATTCCAAAATAAATAAACTAATACGATTTCCTTGGAAGTACAATTTCAAGCCACTTTGTATTTGAATATTAATGGTTAGTTCTAGAGATTTTCCCAATTGCTTTATGATTTAGTTTTAAGGTTTGAATTTAACATAAAATTAATTTATGGTTGATAATAAGAAGTAGTAATTAGGGGTAAATATGGAAATGAAAAATTAAATATGAAATTTACATAAAAAATGAATTATTTTTTTGGATTATTAAAATGTAATAGTGGACTATTTTTGTGGGATCGATAAAATATTTAGATTGATTCTTTTTAGGTGATTTTTTTAAAAAATTGTAAATAAAAATTAGTTATTGTGTTTGAATAAAAAGTTTTAGTTTTAGAAATGGTAGTTTAATATGATATTTTTCGTTTTACATTATTGATAAAATTATAAAAATGAGTTAATAGATTATTATGGATATGATTGTGACTTTAAATTAAAATATAAAAAATGTACGATTTATATGAATATGTAAAATTCAGTTGAAAATTGCGTCGAATGTATATAAATTTAATACATATGTAAAATTGGACAAAAAAGTTCAATCAAATACTTTTAATTAAGTTTGAGAAAGATATATATATATATATATATATATTTTCTGAAGGAAGGTTTGAGAAAGATTATTGCTATTTTTCATTTGGGTTGTTAAAGAGATCATTTTTTTTTTGTTTTTAAAAAACATTATACTTAGAAAAAAGGAAAAATACCAATGGTCAGGACCCACATATAGATGGACGGCGAAGATGAGGCTGTGGAAGGGGTCTTATGATCCAGCTGGTTTTGTCGGCGTACAAGGGTAGAAGAAGCGTGCCCATGGTCAGCTTCTGTCCCTAATAAAAGAGAAAATCTTCATAATAATTTTGTATTTCATCTTTTAGGGAATTACTTTGTATAATTATATTTTATGTTATTATTGTTAATTTTTAATTCATTTTACATATGGTTCTATTATGAGGTTAGTGATAAATTTGGAGAAGTTCAGAAATGATGGAAAAAGTCAAATCCTATTATTCATCCAATTGTACATTTTTGGCATTTTATACCCTTTTACAAAATAAAAAGGAATTTTTCATTTTTTAGTTTTTATTTTCTCAAAGTATTTGACACCTTTAATTTCAATAAAATTAATCCTCGTTATGGTCAATTGCACCAGTAAAATCTAGCGTTTCCCTTACTCAAATTTATGCCAAATGCATTGTTTTGTGTAATGTCAACAAAGGGGGGGGGGGGGGAAGGCTTTGAATCTCTATTTTTGGAGAAAAGAATTTGTAATACATAAAAAATATATACACTTACACAAATTGAGTTTTCTCGTACTCCCACTGTTTTCCTATATAGGCTTGATTTCTATTTTCATATGTCTTAAATTATAATTTAATTTTTCTATTTAGAATATATTTAATTTTTCAATGGATAAAATTGTCTTTATTTAATATATTGACTCAACAATTCATTTTCAAGAATAGTTTGGAAAGTCTAAATATAATTACACCACAATTAACTATTTTTAGTCATAATATAATTAAAAATTTTATATAAAAAATTAATGCGTTTATGGCGGGTTATAAAAAATGTTTAATAAATGTAATTAGTATTTTAATGAAAAATTAATTGTTTGAATGAGAAAGTAGGAAAAATGTAGAAAAGTTTTACAATTTCAACAACATTAAACATGTATTATTTCCTAAAAAAAGAAAAAAAAACATGTTTTCTTAATTTATGTAAAAAATGAAAGTTGCTTATGTTAGTGGGACGAGGTAATATTAAATGTCAAAAATAAAAGAAAATAAGATACATTAAGAAGGATATTACGTATTTATGTCATGGAATTTTTTTAGTGCACATCATATAACGACTAGTGCTATTTAAATATTTTCCTATAATATCTATAGATTGAAAGGAAACTAAGAATGAAGAGATTAACTATTACGATGGCTAAGGTATTGATTAGAATAAATTGAAGAATGAAATAAATGCATATTTAATGGAATCTAATAATGTGCCTTGAATTCTAAGCACTTGTGAGAAAGCCTTAAACACAAAAATGAAAAATCAACTTGATTACCTTTTTGTCTAATTTTCTTTTTAAAGACACACTAACTCTTAATTACGTTGGAGAAATATAGAAAAATATTCCTTTCCTATTGTCTAATAAGAGTATTCACTAATTCTATAACCCCAAATGGAAAAATTCCTCTCTCTATTTAGTCCTCTTCATATTTCACAAATCATTCTTCAAAATCCATATTTTTTAACACTTGGTTTTTCTTTTCAATTTCAAGAATAGGTCAAGAATTGCCATTAAAAATAAAGACTTTAGCATATCTTGAAAAAGGTAAGCTGATCATACTCATTTGAAAATCAAGGAACTCTCAATATTAGTCCTCCAGTGTTCTTTTATTAGATCATTTTAATCCTCAATGATTATTTTAAATTTATTGTCCATAATATTTTTATTTATCATTTTGGTCCTCAACGATGATTTTGAACCTTTTTTTTGTCATTGATCGATGTTTTTTCATGTAAACTATTAGATATTTTCATTCGAAATTTCATCTTAGACGATTCTCACTTAAGTCAATCAATTTTGAATTTGCTATTAAAAGATTGGTTAATTTTAAAGTTTTTGATTGACTTTTGATAAAATATAACATTAATTAAAGGATCAAATAGTTCACATAGAAACATATTGTAGATAAAAAAATTTAAAAAAACATCATGGACAAAAAATGTTCAAAATAATCATTGAAGAACAAGATAATCCAAGGAAAAACACAAACTATGGTAAAACATTTCCCTAAGAAGAAAATTTTTCACAATATAAAACGTCCATATTATACATCAATTTACATATAATTTTTATATTTTATATGCAATTTCATTATCATAACTAAACATTGATATTCCTTAACTAAAGAAAAAAAAAACTAAATGTTGATAACAACAAACTAAGAAATTATAACATTTGATAGTTTCAATATTAATTTTAATAATTAAATAATTGTACTCTTTCAATCTCTAAATAAACCATTGGGAATATTTCCTCGCCTCTAATTAAAAGTAATTTTAAGACTTTTTAAAATATTTTATTATTTATTTTTTATATTACTTTATTTATAATTATCTCTTGTCTCTCTTCTTTATCCACAAGACAAATATTTCTCTTCCGTTTCTTATCTATCCTCTCTCCTTTTTTTTTATTATTTTTATTATGCTTATCTATCATCTTTACTCTATTTTATTTTTAAAACAGAATAATTAACTTTTTAAAAACAGAGTAATTAAGCTTATGTTTATAAAAAAATAATTAAAGGTCACCATTTATTTATATTTTGGGACGTTGGAATACAATTTTAAAATTTAAATTTTGTATTCAAAAGTCTCATCCTTTACCGTCACTAGTAATTAATGTCTGCACAGAAATCAAATGGGAAAATGCATGAAGAAGAGGAGAGAAGAAGACAAACAATGAAGTGAGTGACAGAGAGAGTTCAGTTGGAAGTTACAACTAAACCTACCATTTCTAACCATGATTAGCCTCTAAACCACTACTTTAGTAGCATTACAAAGTTTATTAACTACTCCAATTAGAATAATTTTTTATGGGATTAATGTATATAATAGTATTCCACTTCAAACTCCCACAAGAAAATTGGAGACAAATATAGAATTGTTTCTTTAGATCAGACCTTAAACAAGAACCCATATGCAGAAACACAAAATAGATACAACCCCACACTGCATTTGTTGAAACCCATTGGCATTTTCACTTCTTGGGTCCTTAAAACATACATGTTAATGCATTTTCCTTTGGTGGGTTGGTTTTGGAGTACTGGGATTTGGCGTCAAAATCGTGCAGAGAGATGTAAGAGATCCAAAGATTACATTTTCTTGCAGTGTATGTAGAGTAGGGAGTCTATTTCTGTGAAGAGTTGATATTATAAGTCAGTGCTGTTTGATTGGATTTGGGAGCTAAGATGATGGAATCAAGAATGGATCAATATGAGATCATGGAGCAGATTGGCAGAGGAGCTTTTGGGGCAGCCATTTTAGTCAATCACAAACTGGAAAGAAAGAAGTACGTGGAATGTAGCTTTTATGCATTTTCACTCTTTTTATAGATTTTTGATGCGCACTGAAGTTTTTGATGATTTTCTATTCCTTTTATTGGATTGTTTGTTAATTAATTACAGATACGTGCTGAAAAAGATTCGATTAGCTCGACAGACAGAGCGTTGCAGAAGATCTGCTCATCAAGAGGTATAATATATAGATTACTAGTGATTTTGACTATTCTATTATACTTTGTTTTTGGTAGACTATCAATCTTCCACTAGTGATTTCAAAGGCATAATACAAATGAGTTATGCCGTACCTTTTGTGCAATTGTTTTTTAACATCTAATCTAACAAAGGGATTGACGATGGATGAAGTTTTGAAATAGCGCAACGGCGCAGTTTAAAGATTTAGGGGCAGAAATTGTTAACTTTGTGAGACTAGTTGAAAAAGTATGTCGGATTATATTCTTCATTCCCCTTATTTTTGCCTTTTCTTTTCAAGGATGAATTTTTTCAGCATAATGTTTGATTTGGGATGCTATATATTTGGGTCTGCTGGAAAATCATTTATTGAATTAGCCAATTTTGATTTTGCTGAATGGTGCATAATTTTGTGCTAACTACACCATTCGATTTTAGTTCACCAAGTTAAGCAATTGAGATTAGGTGCTCTAATTAGTTTCCGTTGCTTATGCCCATTTCATTTTCAAAGCATCAAAATATGTGTATTTGCAAGTTAGTGTGTTGGTTTCTTGAAATGAGTACTTAGCTGGGTAGAAGTGTTCATTTTCATGTTGCAAACTTTGCAGATGGCATTAATTGCAAGAATTCAACACCCATACATTGTTGAGTTCAAGGAAGCCTGGGTGGAGAAGGTATGGAGCATTGCAAGTTCTACTTCTGTTACTTAGCAAATTGTTAATCTGCTTAATCAGCGCATTCTGTGCCAGCTGTTTTTTATTCCTTTCCATTTTATTGTAGGGTTGTTATGTCTGCATAGTCACAGGTTATTGTGAAGGTGGTGACATGTAAGTTTTTCATGTAAATTGGGATTAGTTTTTGATAGATATTGCACTGCATTATAGGTTTTTTAACCTCTAAGCATTTATGGATTCATGAATACTTTTATCAGGGCTGAGTTGATGAAAAAGGCAAATGGACAGTACTTCCCAGAAGAGGTATTCAAGTCTGTTATCTTGTAAATGCCTATTGTAGGTTGTGTAGCTATTACAGGCGGAATATTAAGGGGATATGATTTTTGAAATTTGCAAGATAGTGGCATATCTCTCACATTTTTTCTTCTGATTACATGCAAAATTTGATGATTCTGTTTATCTGACTTTCTCTTATCATGGCATCCTGCAGAAACTGCTGAAATGGTTTGCGCAACTACTATTGGCAGTTGAATATCTGCATTCCAATTTTGTTCTACATCGGGATCTTAAAGTACTTGCTGGAGCATTTACTGATATTCCATCTTTTGTTTAATTTTTTGAAAGTTCATATTACTTATGTAGAGCTTTCTTGGCAGTGCTCTAACATCTTTCTCACAAAAGACCAAGATGTTCGTCTTGGTGAGTTTTTCTTTTATCCCCTTTATTGAGCTAAGAGGACTGTTCATCTTGCTTGGAACTTGACACTGATTGTCTGTTTCTGTATTTTCTCCCTTGTCTAGGGGATTTTGGGCTTGCGAAGACTTTGAAAGCAGATGACTTGGCTTCTTCTGTATGTTCTCTCCATACAGTTACAATTTGAACTGTCATGTTTAACATTTTTATGAGATGAAATTCAGGGATGAATTGTTTTTGATATGATCCATATGACAAGTTACTATTGTTTCTTTGTAATACTCTTTGCTTTATCTTCTACTAAATTTAATGACAATCGTATTGTCTTTTCTAATCTCTTCAAACTTGTTACAAGAAACAGTAAAAGATTTAGGATGTTTGGTAGGTTTTATCAGTTACTGGAGTTGGTGCATTTGTTACTGATTCTATGATGTCAGAATCTTTCAATAAACTAAATTGCCTGCAGCCACTTTGGTTGATATTCTATTTTCTTCTGGAGATATGATTCTATTTGGGTAAAGAACTACTATTCTCCTTTGGTTCTTGAAAACCTGAAGAGGGGTTTAAAATAGAAATTCCATGATTCCATTGGTTTCACTTATAGGACTATTTTGTATTAGAGAGAGATGATTCAGATGTTATTCATTGGAAAGTGCATGTTGCTAAGTGATAGAAATGATCTTGAGCTAAGGTTACTTTTCCTTAAAGTAAAAATTGATTTGCTTTCATCAGTTCAACTATCCTCATATCCTTCTCAAAAATGGCCTTCTCTCATTTCTTCTTGTTTTAATGTCATATGATAGAGTTACATACTCTCTTCTGTTTGGTTTTGCTGCAGTTAGTTGTACTATTATGGTTTTTGGCAGATATCTTATGAATCAAACTTTTGGTGTTTCCTTTTTCCAGGTAGTTGGAACTCCCAATTACATGTGTCCTGAGCTTCTTGCTGACATTCCATATGGTTTTAAATCTGATATTTGGTCACTCGGTACATATATGCTGCCACATCCCTTTATGAATATTCTTTTTTTTTTAAATTCCCTTTTAACATGGAAATATTTTTGTCTCTGGAATCAACCACTTATTCATTCTTTGTAATTGATGCAAACATGTTCTAGGGCATTATAGTGGTTAAGTTCTTTTTATTGGTGAAACAACATATGCTTGTTTTCATGCAAGCTTACAGAAAGCAATCTATATACTCCATCCTTTCCCAATTGAGTTTCAATCTGGGAAGGTAAATTAACAAGTATCGAATAAAATCGTAATGATGAATTAACATAGTGAATTGTCTGTAAATACTTCTATTTTTTTTTTGGGGGGGGGGGAGGGGGTTTTGTATCATAAATTATGTTGGTAGAGATGATGGTTTGAGTTACTTATTAAATGAACTGATTTAGAGGTGTAGAGGCCAATTAGAAAAGATGAAGGGGAGAGTCCTGTAGGATCAGTGGCTTTAATATTTATACTTTCTATAATTCTATAGCATTGAGATTCTTTTGTTAATTGCAAACTTTCAAGTCTTGATGCCCTCTCAGACCCAGTGTTTTGTATTTGGCAGGATGCTGTATGTATGAAATAGCTGCTCATCGACCGGCATTCAAAGCTTTTGTAAGACATACAATTTCTGCTGCTGACTTCCTTTCTCTCAATTTTTTACCTGTCTTCATGCCTATTTGTCTGTTGAAAGTACAACAGAAATACCCTCACTTTCACCAGCATTAGTTTGTTTACTAAAGGTTGGTATTAAAAAAAATCTGCCATCTGTTCTCCCTGTTCTCTTTTCTCCCTATGCTTCTTTTACCACATTTCTTATTCCTGAAGACACTATTGGCAAGCAATTGGATCATTGCTATTAAGTTGGCAAAAGCTACTCTGCCATTTCACGGCTTAAAGTTTACAAATTAAGACTATAATCATGTGATGATATATGCCTTCAATGTGGCAAACATGATTTCAGTGCTAAATAATGGCAAATGCTTCTTCCCCGTTCTTGTGGAAGATAGTTGCTTTTATGTCTCCAATTATCTTATTAGTGTGTGAGTCTTGATTTTGGGCTTCTTTCCATGTTACACTTCTGTTTTTTAGTCTAGATGGAGCTCACAATTTTTTCTTCTGTTTGGATTCCTCATAATGACTTTCGCTTTCTTACTCAGGAATTTGTCCTTTTCTCATGTTGCAGGATATGGCAGGATTGATTAGTAAGATTAACAGATCATCAATTGGTCCTTTGCCGCCTTGTTATTCTCCATCGTTGTAAGTCAGCTCTTGCCTTCCTCTCCTGCATCAAATACTGCAAGGAACTTGTCACTTGTCATTGTGCTTTTATGCATCATCTAAGCATAGTCTAGGTTTTTGCTTTACCTTGTATTTTTGGATGCCATCATTTGACCCTAGCTTGATGCTGCTGGAAATGTAAACAAGCTGTTGTTCTTCAGCTTTGAGGCGCCATTATGTTAATCCTATTTGTGCTGCCCTGTTTTCAAGTATTAGTTGACTATATTTTCTGTGATGTATATTGACGCTCCTGGGCCTAGGAAGTAATTATGAGGATAGACTTTTTAGTCCATGTTTTTCAAGTCAGGTAGACAGCCAGACACGGCCCTCCCGGGCCCTTTTCTTGAAAATAGATTATTGCTCTCTATTATGCATGATATCTACTTCAATATCTCCTATATTGCATGCCAAGTCTTTCAAAATTGCAGTTTGCGGTGGTCAATTTTTCTTTTCAAAAGCATATAAAATAGTTGGAATGCCACTCTGACACCCTTCCAAAGATAAAAAGTGCTCTAGGTTAATGTGTCTGGTTAAGAATTGTTTGTGTTTGAATCTGTCTTTTATATCTGTATTTACTTTTCTTGTGTTTCAGTGACTAGAATTTTCGTGTGTTATGCAAAATAAAATCGAACATGTTTCCTTTCATTTCTTTTCAGGAAAACACTTATCAAGGGAATGCTGAGGAAGAATCCTGAACATCGACCAAGTGTATGCTCTCTCATAAATCAATCCTTAATTAATTATCTGTGAAGATCAATTAATAATTAGATGATATCAATTCTTGGCAGGCATCTGAAGTTCTTAAGCACCCATATCTGCAACCTTATGTTGGTCAATATCGTCTGCCATTTAGTTCACCCTCTACCAATGCACCTGAGAAACCTCTTTCTAGTCCTAGTGATGGCCAGAAGAGTATGGCTGAAAGCCAAAGTAGTAATAGTTCTTGCAGTGACAGAGATAGTTTGCTGTCAAGTGAGAGAAATGTTCAGGTCATGGGATTCAATTGTGACAATAAATCTAGTGATGTGGATTTAGTTGCCGTTGATGATGAGCCATCTTTTGGTCAGCTTCAGCGACATGATGAACATGGAACTGAAATGTGTTCTGAGGTTATAGAGGACAGTGAGGCGATTAAACCGTTTCCTGATGAACAGAGACGTGCAACTGAAGTTAAGCAACCAAGAACAATTAAAAACATCATGATGGCTCTTAAAGAAGGAAAAGCTAGAGAGAACAGTTCCCCAATGAGAGGAAACCGTGCAAAGGCTAGTGGCATTTATACACAAAGAAGTAATACTGAAGCATCTCCAAAAGTTCCCAGACTTAGTCCAGTGACTCCTGTTTCTAAGACTAATACAGAAACATCGCCTTCTGCCTCAGCCAAAAACAGTTCTGATCCTGTAAAGCGGCCTCATGCAATACATTCCCTAAAGCATCAGGTACTAGCGATTAATATTCATTGTGTTTAGCTTTGGCCCTTAAGCTTGGTTTTTATATTGATGACTCTTCTGTGCAGTTACCTGTTACAGATTTCACACCTAAGACTAGACCTAGACATGAAACATTCCCTCCTGTTCCTGTAAAGCATATTGCTGAAGATGCATTTCCTTTGAGGACAAGACAAAAAACACCTCCAGGCCTAGTTCGGCGGCCATCATTCCCTGGACGGATGAAACAAGTTGGATCTAATACTCCAGTCATAGTGGATAGTAAAGTTGCCTTTGAGAGTGCTGAGAACTCAGAAAGCCTTCCTGATTCAGTGCCTAATGGCTGCTATTCACCTACTTCTAGGGATACTATGCAAAAATCTCAAAAGGCTGTAGTAAGAGGTTTCAGAGCATTGCCAACAGATAGCAGCAATTCTGCTTCCTCTTCTGTGTCAATGCAAGCATTTGATCTTTGTGATGATGCAACAGCCCCATTCATCAACTTAACAGAACAGACACTTAGGAGTCAGGACCAAGCCACTGAAAGTGGGAGCATCGAGTCACAACCAAGCTACTCAGTGAATTCCTCCTTGCACTCTGAGATGCCTCAGAATTCCTCTAGAGAAAATCATGCTTATCAAAACAAATATTCAGGGTGCTTGGTTGAGAGTATTTTGCAGTTCGCAGATCGTCAAAACAAAGAAACTGCAATTTGCATTGAGAAAGCAAGTTCAAATGTAGCTATTGAGGCTCCAGTACAGCATTCTGAAGAAATAATACTTCCTTCTAAAGATGAAATCTGGATTAAGTGGCCAAGCAATACGTCTGACCTTTCGACCCAATCGATTGTTGCTTCAGCACCGAGTGGTGATGACAAGTTTATGGTTAAGGAACTCCTATCGCCGGTAGGCGATACCACATCTATTGTTCATCCTGTTGCATCTAACCAAAATAATTTTCTTTCGGATAGAGGAACTGTTCAACAAAATGTGATTATTGAAAAACCAGCTGCTAATAATTTCCCACCAGCTTTTGATGATGTCATACATGTCATTCGGCATAGTAGCTTTCGAGTTGGAAGTGATCAGCCTCTGATAGATACTGTGGAGAGAAGTATGGATGTTGGGAAGCTGATAAGTGTGGTAAAAGATGATGCTGAGATTAAATCCCTAGCTCCTCCTAAATCGCCCAGTTTCTCTGAAACTGTAATTTTGAAATCAAATGTCTCAGAGAATTCATGTTCTAAAGAAGTTGATTCCACAATTACCTCTTCGCATGTTCCTCCAACATTAGATGTCAAAGATCCCACAATTCTCTCTTCTCCAGATACAAAGTTAGAGTCTTCAGAACTGGAAAAACTCAATCCTCCTGTTGTAGAGGAGGAAGCACAAGCAAAAGAAACTTTGGATGTCAAGTCATTCCGACAGAGGGCAGATGCACTTGAAGGGCTACTAGAATTATCTGCAGACTTACTTGAGCAAAATAGATTGGAAGAGCTTGCTGTTGTCCTGAAACCTTTTGGTAAAGATAAGGTCTCCCCTAGAGAGACAGCAATTTGGTTGGCTAAAAGTCTGAAAGGAATGATGCTTGAAGACAGTGGACGGAATTCCTGAAAACAAATACCAAAATCCTGTTGGTATGCTTTCTTCAATTTCCTTCTTACTGCTCTTACTTGAATGACTCGTAGGTTTTCATGTCCCGTTTTTTGGTCGCAATTATTCGAATTTAGCTTGAAATTTCCATATAGAAATCACATTTATTTCAGTTTTTTTCTTTCTATTGCATATTTCTGTAATTCTTTCAGTGTAGTGCTTCTTGTACATAACTAGAATATAAGAATAAGTTTTGTTCCAGCCAAATGTAAGGATATTCTGTGGAACATGGTACTGTCATATATAAGTGAGATTGACAATGTTGTTTCTTAGTGTTCATTCGATAAGCATCACATTTCTTCAGAAGCAAAAACCCTGAGAGAAAGATGATTGTCCCATGTCACCATGCGACAACCAGTTATTAAATTTTCTATTTCCACCATCTAGAACAGATTTGCTTTGAAAAGATCCATATTTTACTGAAATTGCAGGTGACATTTTGGAACCAAATTTAATAACCATTTTACTCGTGATGCTCTTGCATTGAGTTTCACTATGTCTTGTTTATGAATATAGCCTTTGTCTAGTTAAAGCTTTTCTTCAGAAGTGAGTTAAGTTTGTAAAAAATGGGATTTCAACTCTAGATAAAGCCATTTTGCATTACAAAGCAGGATCAAACCATAAGGTACGATCCTTTTCTACATTTTGCACTAGGGGAAGCGTAGGAGAATGGTTGAAGCTCTCCGTCATGGATCAACTTCTGGCAAGTTTAATAGCCATAAGATTCTAAGTAGGGAACACGAGAGGAATGTGGTGTAATTTGTGGATTTTTCTCTCTCAAAGCACTCTATATTTTTGTCTTTGGTGCAACTAATTTGTGGATATTTTCAACAACTTTGCGTTGTAAAAATAAATTGAATACGAGACTTTTAGTTTGATATTACGAACTTCCCAAACCACAGGAAATTAATATATATTTTTTATATTATATACAATTGTGTATTACTTAAACATCAATATCCGAAAGTGATGAGTAAGGACATTCTACTTGATAAAAGAGTGACAATTCAAATGACGTCAATAAATTGTCTGTTTATTTGAAAAAAGAAAAAAAAGACCCGAAAGTAAAGTAACGTGAGACTCGAACTTAGCGAAAACGAGAGAGACTTAGACATGAGTTTGACTCATGTTAGAGATTGGACCATTTCAGTCAGACCTGAAATTTCCAGGTACAAAGGTCATGTTAGCTTGACCATATAGAAATATTCAATTACCATTAACTATCTCGGCAATTCATAGATGTTCTGATGGTAATTAACTCGTCTTAACCAACTCAAATAATTCTATGATCGTTTTTATAAAGGAAATTGTTATTCTCATAGTTTTGTGTGCCTTTTATTTACCAACAAAAAAAAAAAAAAAAAAAGAAAGAAGAAGTTGGTGTGTACCTTTTTCTTCTAAGAGAGACCACGGACAGAAGATTGGTTGAGGCAGCACTGAGTGGTAAGAATCGCTGAATCCATCATGGACCAATTTCTGGGAAGTTTAATAGCCATATGAAGTGGGGAACATGAGAGAGAGGTGTAGTGGACTTTGTGGATTTTTCTCCCTCAAAGCACTCTATATTCTTATCTTTAGTGGAACTAATTTGTGGATTTTTCCAACAACGTTGAATATTTTGTATATAATTTTTAATATTGTCCCAATTTTTTTTTTGAAAGATAACCAGATAATACATTCTTAATCTGCATGTAATTTTTTCTAGTCTCTTATATTTAGAAATGGAAGAAGTATAATTGTGTATTATTGGATATTTAATCAATACCCGAAAGGAATGCAATAAGACAATAAACTTTGCTAATGACGGAGACTACTAAGTCATGTTAGAGACCGGACTATTTGTGCCCGACATGGAATTTCCACATACGAAGGACTACGATGACCGTGTGACACCACATAGAAAAGTCAAATTACCATTATTACCTCAATTCATAGATGAGCTTATCTTCCATCGTTTGAATGAAGGAAATTGTTATTCTCATAGTTTTGTGTACTTTTTCTACTAAGAGAGACCATGGACAGAAGATTGGTTGAGGCAGCACTGAGTGGCAACGAGACCACTTTGAATGCTCTGATCCATGAAGATCCCCTAATTCTACATAGGATTTCACTCACCAGCTTTGATGATACCCCTCTTCACATAGCTGCCTTATATGGCAATCTAGACTTTGTCACAGCAATTCTAAGTCGAAAACCTGGATTTCTTACCAAATCAGACTCATCTGGACGATGCCCTCTTCACTTGGCTTGTGCCGAGGGCCACGTTGAGATTGTGAAAATGCTGTTTCAAGCGTGCCCTGAAGTATCCGAGAGACGAGACCAAGATGGGAGAACCCCGCTTGAATTGGCAGCTTTGAATGAACAAGTTGATGTCTTAACCTATTTGATTCAAGAAAATCCACTGCTGGCCAAGGTAGCATCTTCAGACAGCAGAGAGACCATTTTGCACTTGTGTATTAGGTATAATTCCATTAGAGCGCTCAAGTTGCTGGTGGAATGCTGGAGTAGGAATGAAGTAATCAACTGTGAAGATGAGAATGGAAACAATCTTCTCCATTTTGCAGTAATCTATAAACAGACCCAGGTAATCCCGTGCCATATATTGTTCTCAATCGTCAGTCCTCTTTACCTTATTTCAATCCTTAATGAAAAGAAAAAAGTTAACCTAGTATCTTAAGCGAATTAGTTAACAGTTTACTAATGTCTAATGTCACGGGTTTGAATTTTGCTTAAAACATCGCATTGAAAAAACTTTAAATAAAAACTTTCATGTCCAAATAATTAAGAATCAAACTTTGCTGAAGGAAGTTCGAGCTAATCATGACTCGTGTCCAAAGGCCTACTAGATTTAGTTGATTCAATCAGTAACTTAAGAACTCTCAAATGCAAATAAAATAAGGTCCAGAATTAAAATTTATTACTCCTTCCGGCTCTTATTATAAGACATTTAATCAAAGTTTACACACACCAAGAATTTTTTTTTCTTTTAAGATGTCTATATTTATTGTGTCTTGATTTTTATTGAAATTCTATTTAACATATTTCTCTCTTAAATTATTAATTTTCTATCAATAATCAATAGGGATAATATTATAAATAAATAATAAAGATCCGTAAAAGTCATAAATGACTTATAAATTGGAAAACACAAACGTCATCCAACGAGGAGTAGAAACCTTATGTAAAAGGATAGATTTTACTGTATTTTTTTTCTTTACTAACTTATTATTCTTGATGCTTAATTATGTCACCTAGTGATAATTAATACGCATCTTAATGTACAGACAATCAAATATTTGCTTGGAGAGATTGGTTTTGATGAAAAATGGAATTCGATAAATAAAAATGGTTTCACAGCCATTGATGTTTTAGATCACTGCCCACGAGACTGGAGGTCTCTAGAGCTTCAAGATATTCTAATGAGAGCTGGAGCCCGAAGAGCCAAGGAACTAAAAAATGTAACCCAACCAACATCATCGCTTGATTCACTATCATCATCAACGTTGTCACGCCCTGGAAAAGTGAGGAAATTCCTAAGGAAAACAATATGGGATCGCTGTCTTAGGAACGAAAATAATTGGGTAGATCAAATCCGTGGTAATTTGTTGGTGACTGCAACCCTTATTGCAACCATCTCCTTCCAAGCAGGACTCAACCCTCCAGGTGGAGTTTGGCAAGACTCAAGTAACGGGCATATACCTGGAACCTCAATACTTGCTTCTACAGAATTTCCGATGTACGTTGACTTTGTTTTGTACAACACAATCTCCTTGATCTCGTCTTCAAGTATCATCCTTTTGATGATAAGTGGGTTCCCTCTCAATTCCAAGGCATTTGTAGGTGTTTTGATGGTAGCAATGTGCTTAACAACTGTTTTCATCATAGGAAGTTATCATGTATCAGTACTATATGCCTTAACCCCCAAAGATTATATGCACTGGGATGCGGTTAGAAGGATCCTCGTTGCGGCAAAGCTCTGTGTGTTAGGCGTTTGTGCCATGGTGGCACTCCTTCATGCTGGTCGTTTCTTGGTGTGGTTACTCAAGAAAGCATTAGGGCTTGAGATAGGAAGGTGCCTAAAGAGGAGGCAAAATCTGCCGATTCATCGAGATGATAGATAGGAACTGCAAAAGTCCTTTTCACATACTATTCCTAGAAAAATTATTTGGAGTGGAAGTATATGTTATGACAAAAAAAGTTTATGTGAATTATATAGTTGCCATAATTCATATTATGTGGATTGTAACTATTAAGTACAGTAATGAATTATATGTTTGTTAAAATACTTTTTTTTCCTATTTCGGTATATTACAATTAGTTGGACATAAATATTTACTTTTTTGTCAAAAAGATTAAAAGTTAATTAATGCAAAAAAATTTCTTATATATAAGTCATGACCAATTACGTCTCACAGCCTTTAGGAATGATCAATATTTGAACAATATGAACAAAATAAGATTATCTTTTATGCTATGCGAGGATTTGGTACCTCTATAGCTGTATGTATATATGGTGTACGTCTATTAAAAATATTAGTTCAATTTTCCACAATAAAGATATGAAAAAATGCCTCAAAAAAAAAACAAAAAAAGAAGGAAAGTAACCAAAAAACCTTGATGGAAAAGGAAACACGTTATTTTAAAAACCAAAAGGCAAAAGGAAACCAATCCGTTCCTCTTCGAAATTTGACTGAATTTTGCGTAATATAAATATAGACTGGCTTTACCCAGACTCTGTTCACTTTCATCAATCTCTCTTAACTTCTTAACTGCATCAAGAAATCAAATCAAGATGGAATCTCCTATTTGAGCAAGAGGTGTGCATATGATATACGGTACAATATACGGTTTTAAAATTCAATATTTCAATATGAGAATATTGAAAATCATTTTATATCTTAGTTTTAAAAAATATCGTGTTGTATTATATTAGTACGGTATATATCAAATTATTTTATCTTTATTTTAAAAAAAATTTATCGTTAAAATACTTGTTAATTTATTCTGAAAAAATAAACACCAAGGAATGACATTTAAAAACAAAATAATATGCCAATAAAAATTCATTTTGAACATCTAAAACACCTATAAAAAAATAACATTTCAAACTAAAAATTTAAAAATTGAAGACTTAAACTTCAATTAGACAAATATATTGTAGACAATTTCTATTAAAGATACAAAATAAAATACATTTTTATCAAGTAAACAACTTCATCCATCAAATCTTCAACTCTAACAAAATAAAATATTTAAATTTTATTCATTTATAAAAAAATTATATATTTTTATTTTAAAAATTAATACTTCGATATTACGGTACGGTTTTAAATTTTGAAAATCGAAATACAATACTCTAATTTTTTTAATTTTCAAAATCATACCATATTATATTATAAAATCGAACTGAATTTAAAAATAGAATTCGATACAATAAGTTATTTATTGTTCCGTATTATATGTATTTAAACTTGTACAATATAATAGAGACCCATACTTTGACTTCCACCGTTGAATTCCCATGGAAGTTACACTACACATGTATCAGTATGCCAGCCCTGGAAAGCGCTGTTCGATCAAGAATGTCCCGAGAAATCTTTCTTGATTAAAGTTTACGTTAACGTGAGTTTCTCGTCGGGTTTGGAGCAAAACACTCTCAAGAAGCTCCGTGCTTTTCTATGATTACTTATCTCAAAAAGATGTGAAGAAGTATGTAGCAGCAGACATCCTCTGTTATTTACGGGTACTTTGGGCTGGATCATATTCGCTTCTCGGAAAAGTATCCAAAGAGGCCGGCGAGCAAGATGTTGAAGATTTGTCGCCCGAGAATACCGATAGTTGGGTTTTAAATTTGCAGCAATTCCTCCATGTTATGATCCAAGAAAGCCACAACGTGGGTCATAACGTTCTGCCAATTGAATTGAAGATTCGAGACGTGGATTTCGGAAACGCCTAACATGAAGCAGTTTGCAGATCCCGAACCATTGAAGAATTGATGGAGACAGAGAATAGTCATCTGAAGCCAGGATGGAAGTAACGTCGGTGAATCTACTACTGGGCAGTGTATGGTGTGCTTGGAAGACTTATCTGCTGGATGCGAAGCCGGCCGATTACCATGTTGGCACATCTTCCTCAAGGCCTGCATTCACTAATGTATTAAGTTATGCATAGGTTTCAACTTTCAAGTGTATTTTGGCCAAAAAGAGAATTGTTAAAGTTTGCAGCATCATTACATGCGTAAATGCACTCAATCATGTGTAAATTTATATGAAAAGAAATACTTCATTTATACCAACTACTTATTTAATAACAAAAGGTTAAATGCGTAAATAAGTCTTCTTCCAGCTCTCGAATCTTTTTTACAAGAGATGAAAAATCAAATATTCAAAAGAAGGTGTCTGTTAGAACAAGTGATAGAACCAGTAAATAGAAAATTTTAAAAGTGATTCGGTTAGGTTTAGGGTAAAATTAAATGTGGAACAAGATTGTTCTATGTGATTGTAAAGATGTTGTAATTAAATATTCCTCCTTTCCTGTTAAAAAAACTCTGTTTCTTTTCTATTTATGGATGTGCAATCAGAATAAGAATAAAGGTTATTGTTAGATTTACAATTAAATTCATCAACTAGTTTTTAGTAATCAGAAAAATATGATGAATTTGAGGAAACAAATAGATTTTGTTTCGCTAGCATAACAAAGAGATAATTTCAGCTTTAAAAGATTACGAATTTGATCCAGAACCAAACAAGAGCTCTCTAATGCAGAGGAAGAAGCTTAAAAAGCCATCAGATTCCTCCATTTTGATACGGAGCTAACAAAAACTCAGAAAAATGCCTAGATTGGAAACTTTGCTTCATGATTTCTTGATTGGATATGAACACCCTTTTATTCCTAATCAATGAAGTTACAGCTTTTTAATCAATAAACCCAAGGTAACATGTCATTTGGCCCGAGCTAAACCATGATTTTTACTATTTCATTTTGAGCTCAATGCTTCATTTATGAATCGTATTTCAGTTTCTTTGGTTTTCCTCCCTTTTACGACTTTTATTCAAGAAAATCAATCTTTAGCTTCCTTTTGCTACACTTTGTGGCCTTGATGATTAATTGTATATTGGTCAGGTGGATTCTCAGGCTTTAGTATTTGCTCATTGGCTTGTACTTTTACTCACTTTCAGAAGGAAAGACAATTTCAAGAGCGTCCAGGAAATGCATAGTGTTAATGGTGTACAACGAGAAAGCTTCCAAAGTTATAGCTAGAGAGAGTAGATCTAGAACAACCAACAATTTTATCACATCTTTCATATTTCCTCTGTTCTGTGAACCATATGATCATCAATACATATACTCTAGATGAAGAAACACATGTACAGGAAGCAAGGTACATTGTTTTCATTTGTCTTCTTATCAAACACTCAGTAAATTTGCATTCTCTACCTCATTTTTAGTCCTCACGAGACCGCTTCTGGTGACAAACCTCAATAATTTACTCTTTGGCCTGAGTAAGTAATGAACTCCCCATAGGATTGTGGGAATTAGATAACAAAATGAAAGCCAGGTGATCAACTGAAGGCCGTAATCCCCATCAATAGATGTCGGAGTTACCATACTTAGCGATGTCATATACGCAAAAACCAGAAATGCAACAGCTGCAGACATTAATGTCGACATTGCATAGGCAGAGAACATGGTAATGAACGGTAAAACCATGGAAGAAATGATGGTGCTTAATGATAACATAAAGGAGCTGGTATTCAAGAACACAAAGAACTTATAATACCAGGTTCTTGATAAGGCTATGATTGAAGTCCCAGCTTGGTGTCCATCGCTAGAATCTTGCCAAACTCCTCCAGGTGGATTTAGCCCTGCTTGGAAACAGATGCTTGCTATTAGGGTGGCAACTACCATCAAATTGCCTCTAGTGTTTTCTATCCAGTATGGAAGTGAAGTTTCTTGGATTGGTGTCATTGGCTTCTTGGATGATTGGCGAGTTGAATTGGGGAGATCTTTAGCCCTTCGGATCCCAGCTATCAATAAAATCTCAAGAATCTTTAAGGATCTGACGTTTCTTGGACAGTAGTCTAAAACATCTACGGCTGTGAAACCATCCTTATTAAGAGCAGTACTAGAGTTTTGGTCAAAGCCCCCTTCTGCAATCAAATACTTGACCGTCTGTATCAATAAAACTCTTGGTTAGTGGCGAGAACAACAGAGAACAAGCCCGAGTAAATCATTAACCTCCCTTAAGAGCAAATGAAATGAATTTTGCACATTGAATCACTTGACAAAAAATTGATGGGAACATTTGATTATGTATAAACTATCACCTTCTCCTATGAGATTATAGATAAGTCATACTGTAACTTCATATCCCTCAATCCCTAGGAGTTTAGTGATATATGGTTAAAATAGAAAATGTACATAGGGGTAGTGAATATTTTTAGAGAAATCCAAATATGGAAATGTCAAATTCACATTCAAAGAAGGGGTATTTAATACACATCTTTTATACCATGCCAAATAATAGGCCTATTTCATTTTTCGAAGCTTATCTAATACTCTAATTAATTTATTCTAGTAGTAATACTTTTCAACAATGTGAATCCATTTACTAGGTAAAAGATTTTCCTGCTTTAGTTAACTTCATCTTCGTTTACTCATGTAAAGTCTTTAACGTTGCTCGTAGTATATACATACATACATGGAGAGAATAACAAAATTGATGTTCAATAATTTCAGACCCTTATAATTATGAAGGAGGGAAAAAAAGAACTTGGATTCATCCACACAATTTAGTAAATGCTAAGCAAAGTTTCACGGCAGAATGACTATATACCTCAATCTGTTGATGAATTACAGCAAGATGGAGCAAAGTGTTGCCATCATCATCTTTAGAGTTGACTACTTCATCCTTAGAACTCCACTTACCAATCAGCAACTTGAGAGCTTCAATTGCATTATATCTAACACAAAGGTGCAAAACAGTCTCCTTACTATCTTCTGCAGTAAGCATTGCCAGTTCTGGATTTTCTTGAACCAAATAACTCAGGACCTCAACATGTTCATTCAAAGCTGCTAATTCAAGAGGGGTTCTTCCATCTTGATCCCTTTTCTCAGATACCTCCGGACATGCCTGAAACAGCTTCTTTACTATCTCAATGTGGCCCTCTGCACATGCCAGATGAAGAGGGCAGCGCCCATATGAGTCTGATTTTGTAACAAAATTTGGTTTTTGACTAAGAATTGCTGTGACGAAGTCTAGATTGCCGCATAAGGCGGATATGTGGAGAGGGGTTTCGTTGAAGTTGGTGAGTGAAAGTCTGTGTAAAATGAGAGGATCTTCATGGATGAGTTCATCCAAGATGGTTCTGTTTCCACTCATTGCTGCCTCAACCAACCTTCTTTCCATTCTTGGGACTTGGCTTGGGAGCTGCTCTCCCCGGATGATAACGGTTGAAATATAAAATGCTGTAGTCAACGATTACTCCCTAAAAAAAAAAAAACAAATTGGCAAAAAATGGTGTTGAATATATGAGCAATTGTTTTGATTCTGAATATAATAATACTATAAGTTCTACTCCAATATTTTCTTCCCAGCAATGTAAAATCAAGAGGGATTTTAATGTCAAAATAATTGTCACATTTGAAAACTTCATTGGTTCCAAAATATTTGTCCACTCTTAAAAAAAAATTAAACGTGTTCATTATTATATTCTCCGTTTTAGTTAACTTTTTATTTCAAAATATTAATGGTATTATAAATATATAATTACAAAAAAAATCAATATTACTCTACATTTAATTTTATCTTTTTTGAAAGAGATGAAAAATTATAGTTATTAATAGGTAAGAGAAAATTAAATTTAAGATATTATAGATTAAATAATAATTATCTCAAATAACTCACATTAAATATCTCAAATACTTTTTTATCATCATAATTACCATTCTTTGAACAGCTAATAAATTATGTACATTTAAATTTGGACAAGAGAAAATCATATCCATTTATTTCATCTTGAGAATTTTAATCTAATTAAAGCATATAATACTTCATACGCTCTCACAAAGATAGTCATGTAATTTTTTCACACATATTAAAAAATAATAGTTAATTTAATTGATATGCAAATTTTATATACACTTTTTCATATATGCCCTTTCTAATCCTTATTTATTTAATTATTCTAAAGTAAACAAATTATTAGATTTTCCTTAGAATTATAATTTCAAGCAACTTTGTTCTTGAATCTTAATGGGTAGTTCTCGGGACTTGTTTTTCGATTACTTTTTTTATTAAGTTTTATTGTGTGAATTCAATATAAAATTAATTTATAGTTTATAATAATGAATACTAATTAAGGATAAATGTTGAAACGAAAAATTAAATATAAAATTTATATATAAAGTGAATTATTTTTTTTGAATGACTAAAAATGAAGAGTGAACTATCTTTATAGGACAAAAAAGTGAGGAATATATTTCACTCCTAATTAAAATAAATTTTTTTCTTCATTTTTGTATAAGTTCATATGTGACAAAAAATAGTATTTTTAGTCAAAGTATAATAAATACCTAAACTTTTATTGCCTCGTTTATCCCTTGTCTTGAGAAGACACGGATGTGTTGTTGACTTCTGACTTTTGATGAAGTTGTCCTAAAGAAATGCTGATTATAAATATGTAATTCTTGACTTAAGATATTGCTATTCGTGGTTTTACAGCCTTTACGCGTTTCCTTTGGGGAATGGTACTCTCCTTTTTGGAAAATGAAGATAACTAGAATGAATTCTTTTCTTCCTCAAACAAAAAAAAAATGAATGAATTATTTCCCATTCTAATTTTCAAGATCACGAAATGCTTGGGTTATAGAATCACAGTTCAAAAATAGTTATATGAGTTTATATATAAAATAAAGATTATGAATATTTTCAATGAATAAAAAATATATTGCAGATGAATATTTTGACAAATTTCTCTAATTTGTTTTTTGTTGTAACATATACTTCCCCCTCCTGAATATTGTAACATTTTTTTCCGTTCGTTCAAAGCTGCCAATTCAAGAGGGGTATGGGTATAATCAAAGCTGGTGATGTACATAGAATTAGAGGCTCTTCATGGGATTAAGGAGTTCAAGGTGGTCTTGTTACCACTCATCAGTGCTGCCTCAACCAATCTTCTGTCCTTTGAATAAACTTCTTTCATTCAAAGGAAAGGATCAAAGGATTATTTGAGCAGGCCAAGACGTGAGTTAATTTCCATATCATCCTATGAATTGACGATATAATTAAATATTTAATTGTAATTTGCCAACAAGGGAGTCTAATAAAGTGGTTAAGTCTGACATTGTAGACCTTTACATTTGGAAACTCAAGGTGTGGCTCAAATAGCGTTTGACAATTCAAGAGGGCTCACTCAATTGGTCCTAAGTGAAAAATTTAGTAGAATCTAAATTTTGATTGACCTAATATTTCAAAATTCAACTCAATCGACGAGTATAGATCGATTAATCTTCCATTTGCAACTTAATTTGATTTACTAAGTAGAATCACATTGGAGACAGTCTTATATTGTTATCGATTATAATATTATTACTTTTAATAAAATATTATTTTCAAATCTCTGCTAAATTAATCGGGTTATATAATTCAAATATTAGTATCATAAAAAATAAAATAAAGTCCAACTCAATCCGTCACAATGTTAGTCTGACCTAACAAGTAAAAACAGCGTTCTTTTAGTAAACAATAGCTTGTAATTCAATTAGACTAACTCAAATATTGACCCAAAATTTTCAAGTCAAACATATATATAAAGCCTAGTCCAATTATTTCAAAGACATTGTTTTACAAGTTCATCTCTTACATTGATTCTGAGTATTAATTAAATCATCAGTAATATGCAATCTGGTATAATATTAAAAAATATATAAAAGTTCTTTAAAAATAAATAAAAATATAAATGATATGATGGCCTTGTCACAAATGTCATAAATCTTATGTATTACTTGATTCTGTTTTCATACCTTTTGAACTTCCATTTTAATGAAATTTGTTGTTTTTTCTCAAAAAAATAATAAAATGATGGCCTTGTATGCCATACAACAATATTTAATCCAACAACTAGAAGTTTAACTGAAACACAAAATCTCAACATATAATAATAGATACTCACGAATTGTCCACTAAAAGGAATTTAAGAGCAGAACAAAAGAATTTGGAGTGACCAGAAAAAAAGTAATAATAATAAAGTGATTGTCTTAACAAATTTGTTGGAGTCAGAGGGAGACGTCTTTGCCTTTTCTAGAACTTGAAGGACACAGTAAGGGAGAGAAATACCTAAATAATGGAGAAAATGAGAACAGATACTTCTCTTCAGGAGTTTTTTTTCTAAAAATAATAATAAATTTTGATTTAATGGAGAATTTTAATTCAAAATTAAAGCAATTTATTGTTTTATTATAGTGGATAGTGAAATTTTCCCACTTTAATTTGATCTTTGAATATTGTCTCCTTTGAAATTTTTCCACTCATTAGTCTGTATAAGTTCTAGACTTGGTCAGAGAATCATTTTTGTACCGATGTTTTCTAATGCAAATACAAGTGCTGTTGGGAGTCTGATGGCTATTTTTCTTCCTTTTCTCTTACATTCATACTCTAATATGCTTGTTAAAAAATGAACATATTCAACGCTCATTCTTGTTTTTACACGTACTAAGTTGTAGACTTTAATTTTGATAAACGATACAAAGTTTAAAGAGAAACAAAGGAGAGAGACTACAAAATTTCTTAAGTCTTCTTGTAGTTATAGATTGATTTCCATTTATGCTTAGGAGCTCCCCCACCCCCCACCCTATTTATATTAGTGACTATGATTTCTTTAATTCCTCAAGTCCCCAAATCATCCAAAATAACATCTTTATATTTCTATAACCTCTTTCTTCTTCATCATTTCTCATCGTTTACTCACACATTATATCTGGCCATAAAAGAATATGTAATATTTTCATTCAATACTATATAAGGGAATAACAAGAATTAATACCATCAAGAATGAGAATATAAACAATAATTAAGTAATTATTAAATTCATTGAATACATTACGTCAAAAAAGTCTATTGCATCACACATATCAATGTTTATACTTTATTTTCACACATGACATTAAATGTTGACTTTAGACTATATATTCAAATGACATTTCTATAATAAGTTGGCATCAACATAAGATCTTTCAACATTTTATATACATTAATAAGAATGTCATGATGGAACATTATCTCGGGTGATATATATTGAGGACATTTAACCTTTAGTTGTGATAAAACTTGATATGATGATATTTGTACAACATTTGTCAAGTGTCGAGATATGAAAAATTTAGATGACATTTAATACCTACATTTGCAATATGCAAATGACATATTTCTCATACGTTGACATATTATTTTTATTTCATAATTTATTTTAGCTCACAATTTTAGAATTCAACATAAATCACAGTCAATTATAAATGTTGCTGACTCATAATCAACTATGATTGCTGATCTATAATCGACTATGGCCGCTGATTATTTGCTATACGTATATAAAATCTGACTATATACAACGATTTTTCTTTTATATAAGACACTTTTTTTAAAAACAATATACTTATGAGACTTTATGCGATGGTTTTTCCTAGCATATACGACAGTTTTGGAAACTGTAATATATAGTGAGGCTTCCTAATTTGAAACACTTTTCCTCCATACAACGATCTGAACGATTTTTGTACGATTTCTTAAATGACAACCTAAAAAATTTGTATGATAAATATTTTAACAAAATTTATCTGGCTTATATATACCTATTGTCATGCCTCCGAACCCAGGTCAAACCTAGGGTCCAAATCCGAATCCAAAAAGTGGCATAACAGAACCTGTACATTATAATTTACAAGTTCTAAGCTTTATCAAATCAGAATATTCATCTAAATATAAGAGAAATTCTCCAAAGTTTCCAGAAAAAAAAACATTAAACTCTCAAACAATGAGATAACAAAAACAACTCATGCGTTTTCTAAAAAAATTACAAAAAATAGATAAATTGTCATACAAATATGTCAACCTTAACGCATTTTAGATTCCTTAAACCTCACACCCGAGGTGATCTTGAAAGTGCAAGATGAAAAAGGAAATGAACTAACTCGCTCAGTGAATAAAATAAATAATCTTCGAAATAGACACGTTTTCATAGTCATAACTCTTATATCTATCTTCAAAGATGAATAAATAAATTCTTGTGTGATAGCAATTCAATCAAAATATTAATCATGCAATCCAACAAACTGAAGTTCAGACATCTAACATATTAAAATGAATATTTTATTTCAAGAATTAATTATGTAAATTAAAAGATGAAAATTCAGATAGATAATATAACTGAAAAACCTAAGAGGGGGGGTGAATTAGGTTTTTATCCGATTTTTCAACCTAATTCAATAAAACACCTCTTTGACAACAAATATCAAACACTTGGTGTGCTAGTTGTGTGAGAAATAATGTGTTCAAGTAAAATGCAGAAATTAGAGCAATGAACACAATGATTTATAGTGGTTCGGTTTATCCAACAAAACCTAATCCACTACCTTGAGTTACCTACTCAAGGATTTATCAAATCCCTTCACTAATCAAATAAATGAGATTACAAAAGAGGCTCACCCAATTCACCTTAGGGTTTTACAAATAACCTCTCAAACCAATCAAGGCTCACTCAACCCTTGAGTTTTACAACACAACCTTGATTATACAATAATCTCACCACTCTCCTTAGTGAATCCTAACACAACAATTCAATTTAAGGTTCACCCAAAGGTTTTACAAACAAACCTTGAATACAAAACAACCTATACAAGGCTCACCCTAACACTTAGGGTTTTATGCTACTTGCAACCTTGATACAATTACAATCAATAATAATAAGAGAGAGTTTGATAGATATCACCTTAATGTGAAGATATATTAATTTGAATCACAATCACCTCTTTGAGTAATGGCTTGTCAATATTGCTCAAAATACACCTTTGAATGTAAAAACCCTTCTTTAATGATTTTAACAAGATTGATGTTTAGAAAGGGTTTTGGAATGTTTCTAAGATGTTATAGGATCAAGATATACAATGTTTTTGCTCAAAAAATCTTCTTAGAAAGAATTCCAAAGGTTTTGGTATTTAAAGGTTTGTTCCCAACGGTCAAAAATGAAGCTGTTGGAAACCCACTCAGGAAGTGCGGTCGACCGCAAATCAGACTTGGTCGTCCGCACCATCATCCTCAAGTTCACTGGACAACCACCGGATGATGATTTTTCATCCTCCGGTCGACCGGACTTCACTTGCGGTCGACCTCACTTCACCTGCGGTCGACCTCATGGTCGTCCACAAGTTGGCAGATGAACAAATTTGACAGCACATGCATCCACAAGATAAACTAACTTATGGACGATACCTGGACCACTTTAGGTCGACTGAAACATGTTCATTTGTGTATCAACAATACTCTAACACACAAATGATGATTTCAATCAACCATATAAGTTATGGTATCAATCTAACAAGAGTTTATGAACCATATAAGTTTTGAAATCAAGATGCATGGTTTTCGAAATACCAAAACATATTTTAACATAAAAAACATTTTGAAATAACGTTTTAAGTTCATAGAGCAACCTTTAGAAACCATTACTCAATTAGAGGTAGAACTAGAGATATCAAAAAATATAACTCTAAGACTATACCTCTAGTTCCTATCTAATCCAATAAAAGCTAGTCTTCAAATCTTGATAGTCTTGACTTGTATACTTCCTTGAAGACTTGAAATCTTGTTGTTGCATGGATTAGATCATGAATCCAAAAACTCTATCACTTGTACAAATAAGACATTAGTCCTCATCAATGTTTGCCATTAATCAAAATTAAGACATTAAAAGCTTTAGGGCTTTCAATCTCCCCCTTTTTGATGATGACAAATATTGATGCAATGTGATAGATAAAACAATTAAGTGCAAGGATTCAAAGTAAGAAAGAGTTTATAGAATATGTATCAAGCATTGTAAAATGCTCCCCCTTACAATATGCTAGGTATTTGTAAGATATCACATATAGCATATAACCAATTAGTTTGATGATATCAAGAAATTGAATGAAACAATTTTCGAACAATTATAGGATCTCAAGATGAAAAGATTCATTGTAAGTATATGAGATCACTTCCTAGCTTATATAGGCTTGAAGAAGCCTATTTTTCCACCTACCTCCGTATCCTCCTTCCTTCCAGATTTAAGAGCATATAGATAGACTATAAAAACATTCATAAAGCTCCCCCTATCAATATGCATCAGTTTTGTAAAAAATTTGACAGAATTTCCTTTGTAACTCTTATAAAATTCAATATCACAATACAAACTCAACAATGCAAAAGAGATGAGATATATCACACAAAATCACATATAAGGCCAACCCGGCCATCAACACACAATTCTCATTCTCCTTCATTCTCAATATCTCAAAAACTTAGAAATACATAAATTTTAAACCAATGATAGCCATACTTAACCTTTTAAAGTTATTTCTTCTTCTTTTTGATTTTGATGAACGTGATCGTCAAGTGCACTTCAAATACTTCAAGTTCCTCAAAATCTCTCCTTTTGTCATTTCTTCCCTTTTGTACATATTCTTGATTTTCCTCAAAAATTACTGAGCTTCAAGAATCTTTCTTTTGATGGTTTCTCCTTTTTGCATTAAATTCTCCCCTTTTGTTGTAAGTATTCTTGATCTCCATTTTCCTGCAAAATGTTAGTTTCCAAAAGAATACAACACAAATATAACTCCTAAACATTTGCTAGCAACACTTAGTTTTTCTCCCCCTTTGTCATCATTCAAAAAGAATGTGTATGAAGGATTAAAATAAGGTCAAAAGCATATAATAAGATCTCTCAATATACCAAGGAGTCATTATGGGGAAATAATCAAACCAATAAACTACATTACTTAAAAATATACGACAAGAAGAGATCATAATGTAGCAGAAAACATATGAAAATAGTGCATTATAGATATAAAAAGAAAATGAAAGGTATAAAGATGATCCTCAAGTAGCCAAAGCTAGAGTACGAGGCTTCGGAGCACAGACTTTAAACTGCAAAAATGATTATGTTGAAGAAGTGGTCTTTGGAATGATAATAGCTTCAACTGGTAGATCATCAATAGTAGTCACTACAGTGGTATCCTCTGAAATGATGGTGGAGGATGTATCGGCAGCAATAGATGGCTCAATACTACTTGATGACACAACAATAAGAGTAATAGGATTCTTTGTCATATATGTGGTCTTCTCATCAAAATGTGAAGAAATATCTATGTGGACTCCATATAATGCCTAAAGATGAGTAGATATATTGTCAACTTTGTGATGAAGAAACTTTACTCTTGATTTCATGTTGAACAACTTCTTCAAACACATCTTGGATTTTAGTATTAAACTTCTCAAAGATAATATCCATATTGTTTGAGAGATGCTCCAAATCATTCCACAAGACATCTTTTGTATGAGGAATAAAACCTATATTCCTCTTGCATCAAACATTTTCGTTCACTCAGTTTCTTTCTAATAGAAGTATCAAAAGGAGTTTCATTTTCCTTTTCCATTGATGTCTTCCCTTTCCTTATTCTTTCTCTGGTAGAAGTATCAAGTGATTAGCTTCTTCTTGACCAATTCCTTTCTCATAAATGCTCTTTCAAATAATAATGAGTGCATTTTTACCCATCAATCTTGCAATTTCGGATATGGCTTGTAGTAAATCTTCTTGAAATATTTTCTTTCTCAACTCCCAATCATCATTGAAACATAAGTCATGCATTCTCTTGTATGCAACAAAATCACATTTATGAAGATATCTCATGTCAACAACCTCAAGTAAAGATATTTCAAAATGTTTGAACTCTCTTTAAAGCAACCTTCCATAAAGTAGGCTCTTTGCTATTTTCTTAGCCTTCTTAACAAAGGACGATATCCATAAGATAACCAAGATCTACTCATTTTCCTTTGAACATAATTAGCATAATAAACATGTGCAAATGAGTAATAGATGTCCTATGACCATCTATGAGTACAAATATAGTAGTGCACATAAGACAAAGTATATTATGTTCAAGACTAAAAACAATAGATTCCCTTTTTGCAAAATTCACAAAGGATTCTTTATTTGTAAAAGCATATTCAAAATCTTGAATGGAGAAAGCATAATAATGGCAAATTTGGTGAGAAAAAAATGTAATCTCATCAATAGGAGCACTCATAATATCATCCAAGTTATACTGATTGAAATTTAAAACAATACCACATACTTTAGACACATAATATACAACTTGATATCCTTCCTTAGCATAATAACAATACCATATACTCAGAATATTTTTCTCTAGATTAGCATAGCATTGAAGTATATAGTTATAGTACATAGGCTCATCATGCACAATAATATCATATCATCCTTTCTTAGCAAAATACTTCAAGATATTTTCAAAAAGGAAACTTACTAGAATAGATGGTACTTTCAAGAATCACATTTCAAAACTCGAGATAGTCATAGAATCAAATTTAATACTCCTTACTTGTGAATAAGGTAGTATTGCTCTTCTTCTTCTTTGGTACCATTTGAGATTTGGTTGAACCACCTTTTGATCCAATATGTTTATCCCTTGTTATTTCTTCTTTCGGACGATAGAATCAGTTTCTCCGGTTGACCAAACAATTTGATTGTTGTCGTCCGCAAGTTCTCTGCTTACTTTGCGGTCGATGAGTAGTAATCTGCGGTCGACCGGAAATTTGATATTGGTCGTCCGCAAGTCCTCTATCTACTCTGCGGTCGATGGCTTGTACCATACGGTCGACCGAAGATTTTCTCGAGGTCTTCCGCAAGTCCACTGGCCATTCTTCAGATGATACTCCCGTAAGATGCGGTCGACCGCACCTTCTTCAGGTGTCATTTGAAATATCTTCTAAGCAACTTATAATCAACCAAGAATCGTTGTTTTGATAATTAAATGAGCTATACAATGACAAACTCATTAGCAATTGTATATAAACACTCAATAGCTTTCTAAAAATAGAACATTTCTCGGCCAATGGATAAACACATCAATTTTAATAACAAAGATCACTCAAATATAATATCAACAAAAATTTGAACAATTAAAATGTCATGCACTTTATTTTTTTTTAAAAATAGTGTAGTGTCTACCATTCATCTAGTCAATCTTTTTTCAATAAGAAAGATGCTAAGCCTTTCATACTAAGCTCTTGAAGCATGTTTCAAAGCATATAAAGCTTTGAAAGTATGTAAACATGATTTTCAAAAGATTCATGCACAAAATCAGGAGGTTGTTCAACATAAAATACCTATTGGATGTAACAAATATAGAAATGCATTCTTAACATCCATTTGAAATAATTTAAAACCTATAAAATATGCAAATGCAGGTAATATTCTAATGGACTCTAACATAGTAATTGGGGCAAAAATCTCATCATAATCAATGCCCTCTTCTTGATTATCTTTGAGCAACAAGTGTAGCCTTATTTCTAGTGACAAAGCCATGATCAACAAGTATGCTACTAAAAATTCATTTTGTACCAATAATGATGTAATTTGAAGGTTTAGATACAAGTTCCCAAACTTTGCTCCTTTCAAATTGATTTAGCTCTTCATGGATGATAATGATTCAAAAATCATCACTAAAAGCCTCATCAATGTTCCTAGGTACTATATGAGACAATAATGCAAGATTATCAACACAATTTATAAAATGTCTTCTTGTTCTTACCCCTTCATTGGGATTACCAATGATTTGATCATTTGGATGATTATGGACGTATTTCCACTCCTTTGGAAGATCATGATTTGTCTCTCCTTCATGTGAGGTTGATTATTGAATGTCAATGATCTCTTCACTTTCATTCTTAGGTATTGAATGATCTTCATTTGATTGAACAATATCTTTGTTCATTGACTCAATAGATAGCTCTTGAAAATCACCTTCATTCTCATCTCTTGGCAAGTAAATATTAGACTCATCAAATATAACATGAATAGCTTCATCAATAGCCATAGTTCTTTTATTGTAAACACAAAAAGCTTTTCTATTTGAAGAGTAGCCAAGGAGCATACCTTCATCGGATTTCTTGTCAAACTTACCAAGATTGTCTTTGACATTTAGAATAAACCATTTACAACCAAACACTTTAAAGTAGGAAATGGAAGGAGTTTTATCAAATATAAGCTCATAAGGGGTTTTATTAACAAAGGATATAAGAAGCATTCTATTAACAATATAGCGAGAAGTATTCATAAATTCAACCCAAAAATATTTTCGCAAATAATTTTCACATAGTATGGAATATGCCATTTCTTGTAAAGTACGATTTTTCCTTTCATCAACACCATTTTGTTGAGGAACTTTTGCAATTGAAAAATTGTGAGATATATTATTCTTATCACATAATTTTGGTTAAAATACTATTGCAAAACTCTCTACCATTATCACTTCCAATGAAGATAAGTTTGCAACTAATGGTGTTTTGTACTTGTTTAAAGAGTTTGACAAAAGCTTTAAAAACTTCATCTTTACTCAACAAGAAATTAATCCAAGTAAATCTATAAAAATCATCAACAGTCACATAGACATATAGTTTGCCACCAATTCACATGGTTCTCATAGCACCAAATAAATCCATATGTACAAGTTCAAGAGGTTTTGAAGTAGACACATTTTCTTTGATTTGAAAGAACTCTTGACTTGTTTACATGCATCACAAATATGATCTTTCTCAAAATTAATGTTAGGCAAAACTCTAACATACTGAAGTTTTGTAAAAATATGCAAAGTATATATGCTAATATGTCCTAATTTACAATGGCAAAGATATGCATCATCAACTTCCAAAGAAAGGCATATAACATTTTGCTCAACTAAATCATCAAAATAGATATCATACATATTTTCATTTCTTCACACTTGCAGATGATCATTCTTGAGCTTGCGGTCGACCAAAACGTCTCCTTGGATCGTCCGCAACCTTACTGTCCACTTAGTGGATGATCTATTTTTCCATGCGGTCGACCGAAACCTTCTCAATGGTCGTCCGCAAGTTCACCAGAACTACCAGTCTTTACTTAAAGACAAAATCCACTTATATCATGACATTTATAGGATAATCAGTGTTTGTGAGAAAAGTTTGTAAAAGAATTATATCAAACAATATGACAAGACAACTCAATTATCACAATATGAAATTAACATGTTTCGTGAGGAAATAATTTAGCATGAAGAGCATATACAAAATACAAAAACCAATTAGAAAATTTATCAAGTATTTGTATTGAAAACACATTTCAACCACATATAGCATTATGATCTAATTTACAAAATTCATAATCAAGAAATTCTTACTAAAGATTCAATCTCAAAAGAATGAATTTCTTCATGACCTTCATGAAGAACATTGTATCTTAGTATAGCATATTTGATCATGTGGATTGAGCAAATTCTCTTGACATGTTGTATTGCTCCTTCATGATCAACATATTGAGTTACCTACAAAGAAGATGAAACTTTTGGTATCCAAGTGGCTTTGGATCCATGAGAATTAGTCGAATTTGTTTTGACAATCCAAATACTTTTTGTACCATTCTCGATTTTCTTCTTGGCATAACATATATTAACCTTATGGCCATACTTACCACAATAGGTACAACATATTCTTGATGACATATGAGTATGTGTGTGATGTGTGTGATGTGTATGATGTACTTTATGATGCACATGTGAGATATTCTTGTGTGATATATTTTTGTGTGTATGCAAGGCATCATCATGTGTATCAATAAAACCAATACCTCTCTTATCATTAGAGAATCTTTGAGCACCAAGTAATTTATTTAAATTATCTCTACCACATGTGAGTTTATGTAAGCTAACACTTAAATCATCTATTCTCAACTTCATAGCATCATAGTCACTCATCATGTCATTCAATTTCTTGTTTCTAATAACAAGATCATTATTAGCATTTTCAAGAAATTTTACCTTATCACATAGACCAATAATATTTTCATCAAGAGTCACTTTGGAAGAAAGCAATAAAGCATTTTCATCAAGTAATTTAGCATTTGCCAATAACAAATTCTCAACTTGACATTTCAAGAATTTATTCTTCTTGATGACTTTCTTCATTTCATAATAGAGATTAGCAACAAATTCATCTTGATCAAATATATCACAATTATCATTGCAATCATTTTCACTAATGTGTAAAGTTTGTGAGGTAGAAGTACTTACTTCATCTTCAAGAGCCATAAGACAAATGTTTGCAACCTCGGATTGATCGTTTTCTTCATTTTCACTTTCTTCTTGATTTGATGTGTATGTCAATCCTTCATGTGCAACTTCAAGTAATCTCCACATTTCATATGCGGAACTACAACCACTTACTCTATTGTATTCATCTAAATCAAGAGCACAACAAAGAATATTCATAGCAATAAAGTTTGAAGTCATTTTCTTATTATCCTCTTCATCAAACTCATTAAGAGTTTTCTCAACACTTCTTCCCTTTATAATCTTAGAGGGAACATAAGGACCATTTATAACAATATTCCATAAATCAAAATCAATGGAGGAAATATAAATATGAATTCTATCTTTCCATAAAGTGTAGTTATAGCCATTCAACAAAGGTGGTCTACTAGTAGAGTAACCCTCACTTATGATATGTTGTCTATATGAGCCATAAGATCTTTACTTCTAGGTGATTAAACCTTAAACAAGAAGACCTGCTCTGATACCAATTGAAAAACCTAAGAGGGGGGGTGAATTAGGTTTTTATCCGATTTTTCAACCTAATTCAATAAAACACCTCTTTGACAACAAATATCAAACACTTGGTGTGCTAGTTGTGTGAGAAATAATGTGTTCAAGTAAAATGCAGAAATTAGAGCAATGAACACAATGATTTATAGTGGTTCGGTTTATCCAACAAAACCTAATCCACTACCTTGAGTTACCTACTCAAGGATTTATCAAATCCCTTCACTAATCAAATAAATGAGATTACAAAAGAGGCTCACCCAATTCACCTTAGGGTTTTACAAATAACCTCTCAAACCAATCAAGGCTCACTCAACCCTTGAGTTTTACAACACAACCTTGATTATACAATAATCTCACCACTCTCCTTAGTGAATCCTAACACAACAATTCAATTTAAGGTTCACCCAAAGGTTTTACAAACAAACCTTGAATACAAAACAACCTATACAAGGCTCACCCTAACACTTAGGGTTTTATGCTACTTGCAACCTTGATACAATTACAATCAATAATAATAAGAGAGAGTTTGATAGATATCACCTTAATGTGAAGATATATTAATTTGAATCACAATCACCTCTTTGAGTAATGGCTTGTCAATATTGCTCAAAATACACCTTTGAATGTAAAAACCCTTCTTTAATGATTTTAACAAGATTGATGTTTAGAAAGGGTTTTGGAATGTTTCTAAGATGTTATAGGATCAAGATATACAATGTTTTTGCTCAAAAAATCTTCTTAGAAAGAATTCCAAAGGTTTTGGTATTTAAAGGTTTGTTCCCAACGGTCAAAAATGAAGCTGTTGGAAACCCACTCAGGAAGTGCGGTCGACCGCAAATCAGACTTGGTCGTCCGCACCATCATCCTCAAGTTCACTGGACAACCACCGGATGATGATTTTTCATCCTCCGGTCGACCGGACTTCACTTGCGGTCGACCTCACTTCACCTGCGGTCGACCTCATGGTCGTCCACAAGTTGGCAGATGAACAAATTTGACAGCACATGCATCCACAAGATAAACTAACTTATGGACGATACCTGGACCACTTTAGGTCGACTGAAACATGTTCATTTGTGTATCAACAATACTCTAACACACAAATGATGATTTCAATCAACCATATAAGTTATGGTATCAATCTAACAAGAGTTTATGAACCATATAAGTTTTGAAATCAAGATGCATGGTTTTCGAAATACCAAAACATATTTTAACATAAAAAACATTTTGAAATAACGTTTTAAGTTCATAGAGCAACCTTTAGAAACCATTACTCAATTAGAGGTAGAACTAGAGATATCAAAAAATATAACTCTAAGACTATACCTCTAGTTCCTATCTAATCCAATAAAAGCTAGTCTTCAAATCTTGATAGTCTTGACTTGTATACTTCCTTGAAGACTTGAAATCTTGTTGTTGCATGGATTAGATCATGAATCCAAAAACTCTATCACTTGTACAAATAAGACATTAGTCCTCATCAATGTTTGCCATTAATCAAAATTAAGACATTAAAAGCTTTAGGGCTTTCAATAACGAAACATTTATTATGTATCAGACATGACTTAAGTGACACATAAACTTATCGGACAATTAGTTGAATTCAACCATAGCTATTTATTCTGCTAGGACAGCAAGACAAATAGGATTTTAATGAGATTTTTTATCATGCTCGATAGTATTCAAATAGAATAAGTGGAACATGTTCCTCCAACGAATTACTATGCACATGAGCCAAAAGTCAGAAAACTTATTCAGAACAAATCAAATCAAAATGCAAATCTATTTAGTTCATAAAATGTAGTGTGATTAAATTTATCAAAAGATCTTGAACCATTGAAAGCGGAAAAACTTATGCATCACTAACATTTTTACTAATCTTAATTATCATATTCATGCATTTTTAAGAACCAACAAGAACATTTTCTACTTGATAAAGAATTAAATAGCTTAATTAGACCATTTCAAAATTTATGTCAATCAATACAACATTTCAGAATAAATTTGAAGTATTGACAATTAATATATAACAAATAATTTATGTGCTTCATTACTTCTATTTTCTTGCACATATGCACCTATAGTAAACATTTTAAACCATTTTTCTTTACTTTTTCCAAATATAGGAATCCATTAATTGAATTTTCATAAGTAACAACGCGTATATATTCATCCATTTTCAAGCATTTTATAGTACATGCAACTTAACTCAAAATTATTAAATATTAATAAATAATTCATTTCTAAAAGAAAAAACTAGAAACTTCTACATTTTCTTCCAACTGACTTAGTATTAGTGGTGTAAAACTTCTAAATTGAAAATGTTTACCATTTCTCCACTAATGCAAATTTTAAAATACTTTAATACCCATATATTCATATACAAAACACTTTTTGAAAATTTCATAATTAATTCAAAAGAGTAATTTTTAAAAATCATAAGAATTGAACAAGAATAGGAAAACATATAAATTGTATATGTTCATATTTATAACTTAAAATATAAAGCATCATACTGGAACTAATGAACCTTTCTTTTTAAAATGTATAAACACTAACATTAAATAAATCATAGTTTTCAACCGATTTCCAAGCCAGACAATTTAAACAATTGGACAAATTGTATCTATAATACTAATCATCATAAAACGGAACGTGATAAATCCTTTATTTTAAAATCCTCTTGAAATGAAAATCCAGTCCTTTTCCTTTTTCTCTGTACAAGAAGATTGGATAAGAGTATGAATATATTGGAGTAAAGCTAATTAATTGGGGAGAAACATTTATTCATATGAGATGGATCCATTGACCACAATATTAACTAAATAGATTAACATATTAACTTTAAGATATATTAATTTCATAATATATATAATAGCAGCGAAGGTAGTAGATATTTTATTTTCATGAAATACAATAATCATAACTCACTTCTTATAATTTTGGTAGAAGACAATATCCAATCCTATATAACATCAAATTAATTATAAAATATTCGTATCATTCTAATAGTTCATAGGAAAATAAGAATCTTTAATAAAACAAGAACATTTTGATTACTTACCAATATCCAAATTTAAGCCAAGATCAAGACTTCTCAACCAATGAAAATGCTAAACCTATACGAACACGGTAAACCTCAAATCAAAAGAGAGGTCGACTATGATTCCTAATTCCCAATATGTATGTTAGAATAATAATCAATCAAATGCCTTATCAATCCTTAATTGTAACCTTCAAAGAAACCTTCACCCTTCTCATTTGTTGATTGCCCTTACTTTCAACTCTATGCTTTTCTCCTAAAAGAACCATGAGGAAAAATTAACGTAACTTAAGAAATTATGATTAAGGCTTCTTAATTCCCTCTAAAAATGTAACTCTCATATTTACTAATATATAATAACACTAATAATGGAAAATCCCTAAATAATCACCATTGGAAAATCAACCAATCAAATCCCCTAATGGATAATGAAATATTCTACTTTCCTTAATTGAGTGACGAGATAATTCAATTCACAATTAATGTGAGAACATATTCTAACCTTCCATAATAATTCCAAACCATCAAATAAATCTTTCAAATAAATAATTTGGTAAATAGCTAGGAAAAATCAATTATAATCCGCTAATTAACTAAAACAACCAATCAAAATCATTCTATTCAATCAAGAATAAATTATGCTCTTATAGGGTTAGGGAATTAATCAAAATCCCCCTAATCAGGGTCGGGGATTACACTTATATATATATATATATATATATATATATTATACTTGTGTAATTCTATTATTAAAATTTCAACAATATTTTTTGTTGGTATGTCTACAATTTTTGTGTTATATTATTATATCACATGATTAAATTTATACCTTAATTACATATTGTCATAGTAATTTAAATGATATAACTATTATAAATTTAACTTGCTCATATATATAATTACTTTGTAATCCAAAGAGATTTAGCTAATTTTTAAAGCGAGTCGAATATGTACGAAGTTCAATAGTCACAAAATCAAACCAAGTTCATTTACATAGTTATAATACTATATGATATATATGATAAATTATTTGAAAAGATTATAAGTAATTATTTAATATCACTTGACTATGCAGGGCTGGATGCCCCTACTTCCAATCATGTCCACATGATGAAACTATTGTCCATATTCCTTCCCCTATCCCAAATTGAGACATAACGGGTACGTCCATCATCGTCCTTGTGGGTATGCAACATTTTCATTCTCTACCCGCATAAAAATGTTCATATAAAAATAACAGTGTATTAAAATACATTCATAAAATACAAAATAAGCTAACTTCATAAAATACATTCACATTATATATTTGATTTTCTTCTCATCAATTTTTTCTATAATCTTGCATTTGAAAGCTTAAAGAAGTGAGATTTTACCCATAATGGCCTACCTTTTTTAAAAAGAATTCCTAAAATTCTCGATATTATAACATTGTTCTTCATCTTTGAATCTATTCACTCAAACTTATGGAATGGATTACACAGAGATATTTGTTCTAGTAGTAAAGTTCAATACTATCAGAATTTTACTAGTCATTGCTGCAAACTTGAACTGGCCATTGCAACAACTAGACATTAAAAATGCTTTCTTAAATGGCATTCTTAAAGAAAAGGTTTATATGAAAATTCCACCTGGTTTTGAAGGAAAATATGAAAAAAGAAAGGTATGTTATTTGAAGAGGTCACTCTATGGACTAAAATAGTCCCTACGAGCATGGTTTGAAAGGTTTAATCAAGTTGTCAAGAAGTATGACTATGTACAAGGTCAATCAAATCATACCTTATTCTTTAAACACTCAAATGGTAAGGTTACAACTCTTATTGTTTATGTTGATGATATGATCTTAACTGGTGATGACATTGAAGAATTAACAAATCTCAAGAAAATTATGGCTAAGAAGTTTGAGGTAAAAGATCTTGCTTAATTGACATATTTCTTGGGAATGGAAATAACAAGAACAAAACATGGAATCTCAGTCTCACAACGAAAGTATGTTCTTGACTTACTCAAAAATACAGGAATGCTTAGTTGCAAACTAGCAGCAACACCTGTGGAACCTAAGACCAAGTTTAAGAAAAAATGTGACGGAAAATTAATTGATAAGGGGAGATATCATTGGTTGGTTGGAAGATTAATTTATTTTTCTCACACACGATCGGATATTGCATTTGTAGTTAGTTTAGTAAGTTAGTATATGCATCAACCAATAGAGGAACACCTGGTGGCAACCTATAGGATCCTCATATATTTGAAGAAAACACCTAGAAATGGCTTGTTCTTTAAGAAGAATGAAGATCGCAGTGTCGAATCATTCACTTATGCATATTGAGCAGGATCTATTGAAGATGGAAGATCAACTGTTGGATATTGTACAAAAGTTTGGGGCAATTTAGTAACTTGGAGAAGCAAAAAATAACATGTGGTAGCTAGAAGAAGTGTAGAAGCGGAGCTTAGAGCTCTTGTTCTTGGGGCATGTGAGTGTATTTGGATAAAAAAAATTACTCAATGAGCTGCAACTTAAAAATCAAATCTAGTGATATGATGTTATTGTACAAATAGGTATGCTGATAGGTTTGCTAGAATAGTTTGTAAATCTTATATATACTCCATGTTAATCATTCAAGAAATAGAACAGAGATTAAAAACTAATAAGATCTCAATTTCTTCAAAGTTCTTGCAACATCATCTATTACTGGAATACATCATGAGAAAGGTAGCAAAATGCAAATGAATGCATCATTTGTTGTCTCGTCTGTAAATGTTAATAACATGGAAATTGTGAATTATTTACTTTCTAAAAAAAACTATAGAATTGTTTATTTTGACTTTGTGTTGAATGTTAGATATCATATGGATGGAAAACAATAACTTAGGGATACACATTTGAATGGCTTTTGTAAAGATGTGAATGTAGGGTTTTCTTTATATGGACCAAATGTATTTGATAGGGGAACGAATTGCCAACTTTATTTGTAAGAAATAATCCTATTGATTAAATTTTTTTTCCTATCAATAAACTAATTGATTGTCTCATGTTATATGTACATGTTCATATAATGTCAATGTGTGCATAAATATCAGGATATAATATTGTATAAGGAAGCACAAATATCAAGTAAATGTTCAAATTAAACCAAGTATTCCTAATTAGCATTTAAGGTAACCGATATATGCCTTATGCATTGTCTTTTCTTTTTAGACACATTTTATATTGATTTGAGTAATTGGTGCAATTGGTCTCTAACATTTACTATCGTGGCAATAAAGACCCTATAGTTTTTTTAAAATTATTGAGTCCCTAACATTTTTATATTTGGCTAATTGGGTCATTTTGGATGGATTTCGTCCAAATTGGGTTAGGTCAACACAATTTTTTTTAAAATTTGTCAACTCCTAAGGGGTATTTTTGTCATTGTACTATTCATCTATAAGTTTAAAAAAAGAAACAAAAAACCCCGTCCCCAATAGAAAGGTAAAGGGAGAAGAGGAAAGACTTTATGAATTATATTTTCTTTAACTCCTCTGTGTCAAGTAGTAGAATGAAGATTTTAAGATGAAAAATGTTCAAGGAAATCTTTGAAAACAAATATACATTGGTGTCAATCGTGATAGGGTAACTTTTTGTTTTTTTTATAAAAAAAACTTAAAGGTGAATAGTACAATGCCAAATATACCCCTCAAGCGTTCATCATTTAAAAAAATTGTATTGACATAACCCAATTTGGACCGATTTGAATGGAATCTGTCCAAAAAGACCCAATTAACCAAATAGAGAAATGTTAGATACTCAATAATTAAAAAAAAGAAAAAGAGAGGGGCTTTAATTGCCAATATAGTAAACATTAGGGGTCAATTGCACCAATTACTCATATTGACTTTAAGTCTTAACGTTGGCCTAATTAGCATAATTATAATTATAAGAATTACAATTATTGACAATTATGTTATTTTGGAAAGTAACCGAAAACCTTTGTAGAAAAAAAAGGAAACACTTTCAAAAACCAGAAAGGAAAAGGAGAACCCATCCGTTTCCTGTTCTGAATTTGATTGAATTCTGCTCATATAAATATAGACCCAGTGCCGTAGGAGGACTCTGTTCACTTTCACCAATCTCTCTTCCCTTCTTAATTTCATCAAGAAATCAAATCAATAAGGAATCTCCTCTTTGGCTTCCACCTTTGAAAAGAAATACATTCAAAGATACAAAAAGAAGGTGTGCTAACTTTATTATTTACCATTCAGATGAGCCCTGTGCCAGAAGCAGTAAATAGAACATTTAAAAAGTGAGAGTAAAGAAATGGTTAATTTACTCAAAACCTGTAAATTTCAGTATCTTTCTGGTGTTATGATAAAGCCTGCAACTTATGACAAAACACTACAGGAAAGATGAGTGAGGATACATGTATGTTTCAATAACTATATATGGCACAAGTAATATACAGGTACATGAAATCTCCAAGATTTCACTGCCTAATCCTCCAAGATTTGCTGTCTTTCAAGTTCGATAACATTTTCTGCCAATGAACTAAAATTGTTTGCAGTCTCGCTGTTAATCATGCATTGTCGCAGTTGTTCCCTAAGACTTCTCACAAGCTCATTAAGTTTCTGAATATTCTTCTCTTGAGATAAGATTATCTGCAATGAACAATATAGATATGTTAAAAGCTTGTAATACATTATTTGTAATATGCAATTGACTGCATTTCAGATATATGTACTTATCAAAAAAGAAACATTAAAGATATATGTACTTAATCTGATATAACTAGTACCTACACACTGTTATAGTCACCACATCAATGTAGTGAACACTAAATTTTCTCTAGAACTACCTCAAGATCCATATTCAATAGAGACCATAACAAGAGTACAAAGTATAATGTGGTAGATTTATACAACATACAGTTGCAGCTATGCGGACACCTTATGTCCAATTGTAGTTGACATCTTTTGCGCATAACAAGGTTTTGATGAAATCTTTAGATAATTAAAGATCCAGAGAATGTGGCAACAACACTTCTAAGAGACTTCTAGATGCAGAGACATGCTTGTAGTAAAGAACAGCAGGATAATGCCTCTCTCTCCAAGATGAAACTTCAAGTTTCTAGCTCCTTTATTCCTTAACCACAGTTCCATTTGAGTTTATCCAGCTGGTTGCAAGCAAATAAGAGGGAAGAAAGAGTTGAAAATGAGAAGAGTAAATTTTAGGTGCAATGGCCCTTCTCAATCTATACAATGTAGTATATATGTAACTGTAACCCCAATAACTCAGCCATAGAACCCCCACCCCCCAAACCAGCAATGCAAGGCCATCAACCGTATTGCACTAATAAAATCCATGTAAAGGCTGCCAACAAGAGGAGAAAGTAGCATTGGTTCAATGCACATGATCTCTGTTCTTCCACTCCATCTCAAGTATATTAATTAACCATATTGGGGGTTGTGAGGATGCAAGAGCCAGCAAGAGAGAGCACCATCTTGGAAGGACATGGCACCAGCATACATGCACTTATGCAAATTAACAGAACTTCAAAATTAATCACTACTTTGATTTTCTGCAAAGCAGTGCCTCACATGTACAGATCTATTCCTTTTTGGTATGGGCTTGGGTTTGATTTTCTGTGAGTTTTATACAGGCTTTATTTTCTGGGCACCACATAGGACATCAAACTAACCTTTTCAACATTCACATAGTAAATTTTAGGATTTCACTAGGAAGAAAAATTTAAAATTTGAACTGGAAGTTGTTTACAATGCTTTTTATCCCACCCTAGCTGCTTCACCCTCTTGCAACCTAACTTTAAGCTGCTAACATCTAATGACTGGATCAAACACACACATTGCATTGTTCTCTTGAAGCATAAAACTAGCTGATTATACCTTTTTATAAGGCAAAATTAATCCTTTAGGGTGTTCTCACCTATTTCCTTTTCCCTGCCGATTTTAGCTTTAAAGAGAAAACACTAAAAACTGGTTTTGGAAATCAATACCAAATTTGGAGACAAGGTATTCCCTTGCTATTTTTCCTTGCATATTTAAACTTAGAAAGAGAAGGAAAGAAAACATTAAAAACTTGCTTGGGAATCAATTTCCAAGTCTGGGAAGAGGTATTCTCAAATAAACTTGTAGTATCGGATTCCAATTCTGCATAGTGTCCATAAGATTCTTTTTTATCCTATGGCTTCCTTAAAAACAGAGTCCAAGTACCAAGCTTAGAAGATGTATAATCTATGATGGTATTTTTAATGTCAACTGAATTCTGGACGTACATTGTAGAAACTATAAGATATACCCTGGTGTAGGCTTTTCACCAGGCAAGCGCGATCTGGAATTTTGGCAATGCTGGATATGTTTTGTGTATTACAGATATGGTCTGACGAAGTAGCTGTGCTTCAAAAACACTTCTGTGGGATGCGTCTTTAAGCAAAAATAAAAAAAATATCTAGAAAAGGCTCCCTTAAGTTTCAAAAATCATAAGAAATTGTAACACTGGAAGCTTCAAAAGAAATAGATATCATTCCCATAACCTTTGGTTAGTACCAACATTTACTGTCATAATGTCATGTCTGTTTAAATTATTCACTTTATACTACTTCTACACATCTTGTCCCAATAACCCTGCCAACATGATGTTCAGCAAATATAAGCAATGAAAGCACGGTAAGCTTTTCTACAAAATTATAAAAACATTGCAGAAAGAAGAGAAAAGGACAGGGCATATACAATTTACTGAAGAACATGTAATTTTGTTGTTCAGAGAAGATTCAATTATTGTATAGATGAAGAAAGGCTTGACTTATTTCTCTGATAAGATTTAGTTATTGTATAGATGAAGAAAAGATTGACTTAGTTCACTCATTTCATGGGCTGTTTTTATTCTTTTCAAGACTAGTTACTTTCTTCTGATGTGCTTGAGTCACCTGGTTTGTGCTTAACAATCAATACTAATATCTTCACCCCCGGTGCCACAAAAGAAACACTCCTTCCATTAGTTCTGTGAATCTACTAACTCTGGACTGATGATTTGCATATCATTTTCAGACACAGTAGTATTAAAGAGACTTAAGTGATAGCTTCAATGCTAAAAGAAGACCAAATTCTCACTGCAAGCAGGACAAGAATTTGGGGTACGCAAGAATACCCTCTTGTCCAAGCAACCATGAACTCCATACTTGGAAGCAGTTCCTTTTCCTAGTCTGGTAAAACTTCATGCACACTGTCCGAAGGAACAAATGAAAATAAAAAGGCCTCTTCGATCTAGTCCATTCTAACTAAAAATGTAGAGAAGAGAGTAATCAAAATAATTAAGTTAGTATGACAACTTTCAGAAGGAAATAACATGTTCCTGTTATTCAAATAACATTTCAAATTTTCTTTTCTATATCGTAATTTGATGCATTCATAAATTCATTGCTCAATGTTGAGCAAGATATTAAAGAGAAAATTAATGTTTGGTTACATATGACACTAGTCAATCCTACAAAGTAAATATGGTATCTGTAGTACATAAATAAGCTCACATACAACAAAAAGCAGAACATAATGCTGGATCAATTAGAAAATGAGAAAAGAAAACGAAGGCAAGTTCTCAGCCTAATATATAGAGCTACAGGGCAGTCCCCCTTCCCTAAGGGAAAAAAGAAGAAACTATGGCTCTTATAATGTAGCATTAACTAAATGTTATTTTACCAGTGGACCTTGTTGCAAGGAATAACTTGAGAAAGATGAAAAACATCCATATCAAATTGTTTCCCAACATGCAAAAAGGATAAAAAAGATATGCTGAATTGTTGACTGTGAGTTGGTCAGTGGTATTTTTTTATACAATTGGTTTTGCTAGGACTTCAGGTTATGCAAGTATGAGAAATAAATACTCCTTTCATCCTCAAAAAAGTACAGAAGGAAGAGAAAAAGAAAACAAGAAAAACTCATTTTGATGCAGAATAGGAAGAGGCTAAAGAATTGGAAAATTCTTAGCCAAGTAAATATTCTACAATCTAACTTTAATGTTGGAAATTCTAGTTTACGCAGCCTTAGCTGGGATATTTATGAGTCTCTTAGAAGTGAAAGGCATTTATGTAATATTCATATGTCCAGTAAATTCCTAATAGCAATGATGTCAAGGCGTGAGCCTAGGGGCAAGCTCAGCTTTTTTTGAGAAAAGAAACTTAAAACCTTTAAGGCTAGGCTTATTTAGTCAGATGTGCGCCTTACTGAGCCTGAGCAAAATGAGTCCCTTCAGCTTTTATTTTTCTCCTGGAAAAGTCTAGAAGCTCATTAAAAGTCCAAATGTTAATTAATGCCTTGAGAATAGCAGAGGTAAGTCAGTCAAAAGGCCAAAAAATATGTTGTTAAAACTCAAACTCAATCAATACCCTTCAAAATAGAATAAAAAATTCTCCTAAAGATCTTTTAAAGATGCTGTCTGCCAGCATTGCCAGCATTTTCAATGGAATATTCAAGCATTTCAAATGTTACCAGCAAACTTTTGGTAAGGTTAAAAAGAGAAGATTATTCAAATTCCAGACATCTATTCCTCTCATTGATCTGTCTTATTAACCTCTGAGCTTAATTTAGTTCTATTTAATAAAATTATTAATTTGTGTGTGCACTCACCTTACTTGTGCATGCACTTTTATTTTTTGGCACCTCACGCCACGGGATATGAAGGTCATAAGCTCCATGAGTGCACCTATCACCCTTGACAACACTGCCTAGTAGTCTTTTTTTTTTTTTTGTTGCTTATTAAGATATAATTTGATGTCCTAAGATATACATATCAGGGTTGGGAAATTTACTTCCCTTCACCTTTCACTTCCTAACTCAATGATGTAAATCAATCAAATATGACCACATTTACTTCCTTCCCTGTTTACTCCCATTTTTCATTCTACCATACTAAGCTTGATCTCTAATAACTAAACTTCAAGTTTATTGTAAATAAACCCTTCAAATCAATTGAATGCCTAAGATTCAATTCATCCCATAACAAGCTAACTTCAAAGTTACAGGTCGGTTTTATGGTTATTTTTCCTTTAGGAAAGTGCCTCGTGATTGGTTATACAGGAAGGAATAACAAACAATATGCGAAACAGATGATGAAGTAAGGTATGCCACTGATAAAGTTATAAATATTGCCACACATGTTCACATCTAAACTAGCATATCAACTAAAAGAACCAAACAGAGCAATGCAATGGAAATTCAGTCACCTGCTTCTAACCATTCACTAGTCCTAACCAAGACCCTTATTCTAATGCAGCAGCTAGTAGCTGTAATATCCATATGCTAAAGGAAAGGAAGGTTCTCTACTAGACATAGGAATTTGAACTTTGCCTCTCTCAAAAGACAGTTGCTAAAAGATGTAACTATTCCTCTCTCTCTCTCAACAAGATGTTGTATGAATATCTGGGAAATCAGCCTGATGAGTAATGTGCTATGATACTATAATGAACTGATATGCAGTCTATTTTCTTAAAAAATAATTATCCATAAAACAGAAAGTACAAAAGGAATTTTATGCTTCCTTATACACTTTCGAGCCAAATCATTTTGAAAATCTTAGAGCACAGAATCAAGAACTTCAACTGCACAATCCAATTAGTGCACACTCAACTGCAAGACCTTAAATCTATATGAAACAGCAGTATTGAGGAATCTATATTTGGTTGCCCTAGTGAAAAGTGTGACCAGAACTTCAACTGCACAATCCAGTTAGTGCACACTCAACTGCAAGACCTTAAATCTATATGAAACAGCAGTATTGAGGAATCTATATTTGGTTGCCCTAGTGAAAAGTGTGACCAGTCAGCATCAAAGTTATATTACTATTCATATAAAAATAAACAACAAGAGAAGACTTTAATAGTAGTAGCTCTCTATTAATAAAAAATAGCACCCTGAGAGAAAAAAAGAAAGTCATTGATTACCTTCTCTTTGACAGCTTCTTCTCTTTTTGAAACTTGTTGCTGCTTCTGCGATATAGTTGGGCTTGAATCAACATCACTCACTAGTTGTTGTTTCCACTCAAATTGAGAAGTGATAATCAGAACTAGTAACAAAAAGACAAGCAACATTGGTCTTGACATTGTTTACTATCTCCTTTCACTATACCTGATCACATTCATACCCCAAGCACATAAATTTCATATTTTATTATCAAATTTTACAAAAATTACATAATAATGTGCAAAATCCTTAGGCATTCAATAACTCCCATACATACACGAGCATAAGTGCACATCAAGGACCAATCACTGTCTAAAGTCATACCAGTCATGGAAGGGCAGCTCCAAACTTAGAATTAAGGAAAACCCATTAAGGAAGCAAAATAAAGCAAGAACACCGAAATTACAAGAAAGGAAGTACAAATTCGATATACTCACAACTGAAGCCATAAACAGATACTCCAAAATGCCTTACCGCATCACTAGATATCCCATAAAGGAATAGTCTTTCTTACTTGCTAATTTCATTTCTCTATTCCAAGATGTTAAGAACACGAAAAACCCACAAATTAGATTGCCCATCATTTCTCTCATCCCAACTTCTACGTAGAACCGTGCAAATTCTCCAACGCACCCATCTTTCCAACCCCAACAAAAAGGGGGGGAAACCAAGATGTATAGAGAATAATCATTACTTGATAACCCAAAAAGGACCAAGAGTACTTTATTGTAATTGCTATGATGAACAATAAGAACCATAAAAACTTACAGATCGGGGCGGATTGCAACAGCATAAGCAAATGATAAAAGGTAAATCCCTTTGAAATGGGCTCTGGAAATTAGATGGTGATCAGTTGCGCTTTCTTTACTGTTTTCTCTTGTAATAAAATAAAGCTTGAGTTATGGAGGTTGGGGGACTGTGTAACTGAATAAAGAAAGAACAAGTACTTCTATGAATTAAGTAGAAATTCAGGATATCAATTTGATTTGGGGATGTGAAATAGTAGAAAACGAGGATAATCTGATAAAGATAACGTTGATAAATATTGCTCGAAAGTTAATTAAAAAAATTAAGTGCCCACAAAAAATATTTTATATTTAAGCTTCATACATAATTTCCTTAGTTAATTACAATGCATAGGTTAATTATGCTAATAATAAAAATAATATTTTAAATTTATTTGACAAATATTCTCTTAATTATATATCAAAGTCAAAAATAGATATAGGCGTTCAATTTTCTTTTCCTTGAGAGAAAAGAGAATTTCACTAAGTGGATGAATTTGTAAGAACAATCAATTTTTTAAAGAGAAAAATTATAAATTTTATATATGAAGTTAAGGCCATTTACTAATAAAATAAAATATTTCTATGATTTTTGTATCAAACTAAACAGAGAATACTCTGCATACTAATTTTATAGACTTGTTTTTATTTTTCGTTTATCCTAAATTATAGACATGTTATAATATATTTCTTAGTTGATTAAAATATTATTATTTAAAGTGAGAGTATTAATTATACCCTTAATAATAAATTAATAATTGATAAGTAAATTTTTTGAAAAATGCATTTAATTAATGAGAAAATATTTTTTCAACAATTTATTAGAATTTCTAATGCTCAAGCTTTTTAATATTAAAGGGATATTTTAGAAATATTATATAAAAAATATACATTTTCAATAATATTAATTATATTTTTCTTAATTAGTATAAAAAATTAAATAAGCGTATTAATTTGGAAGAAAGAAGTACATCTTAGTGAAGTTCCTTTCCGGCCAAATCTTATAAATTTTTGACAAAAAAAAAATTACACAATTTACTCAAAAGTAGACTTAGATATTAGAAAGAAAGTTTATTAATTGACTAAATTACACTCAAAGAGATACCATGATAAAGCCTGAAATGTCACACAAGCAATGGTGTATTTCTTTTCTTTTAAATAGAAATTACATCAAATTTGGTTAGAACAAATACTTTTTAACAAGTCAAAAGCTTGGGTACTAAATAAGTTTTTAAAATTGTCTCAAAAAAAGAGTTTTTTTAAAAAAAAACATTTAAGTATTTTGTTGATAAATAGACATAACTTCAGGTACTAAATAGATAATTATATTAATTGCAGTTAATACCTTTAGTTATATTAATTGCAATTTTAATTTAAGAAAATAGTATAAGAAAGGGGTTGAACTCTATTTACTAATCTTGATTTATTCGTTCACATAATTCTCAATTTATCTTAAAAATTATGAACTTTTCTTTTATTTTTTCTTGTCCTCAAATTCCAAAGGCATAAAAGGCACATCTGCCGCTAAATACCTTTTATTATCGCAGTAGTAGTTGCAAGGAAATTTCAAGTAAGATGTGGAAAATAACAAATACAATATCAAATTCAAAAATGGGAATCCTAAGTGCTTTACTCTTCCATCTCTTTCCGGAGTTCGCGAGCATGCTTAACTATGTAATATAATGTATGCAGACCCTCCAACAACAGCTTGCTTGCCCTTCTTTCCAAAGCTTTAGAATATGGTTATTGTTATATTCATGTTTTATTACATTTTAAGTATATTTTATTTACTATTTATAATATTATTTCTATTTTAGAAAGAAATAATCATGTAAAGAGTAAATATTTACTTTCTAAGTTTCAAGAAAAAATAAGCATAATAAATGAAGGTGATTTAGGAACTAAAATATTTTTTTAATCTGTGAATATTTTTTTTTAACATCTTATATATATATATATATATATATATATATATATGTGTGTGTGTGTGTGTGTGTGTGTGTATATAGAGCATGAATGAGTACTTCTTAAAAAAATTATGATTTCGAAACAAGGCTGATAAATTATTATTTATCCTAACATTTTTAATTCCTAAATATAAGGGGTAGACTTACTCAATATTTTACTCAATATATTATTTTAAATTTGCAAAACTTTCTTGTGTTGAACATCAATGGCATTCTTCATACAACTGCTGAAGTGATGGAAACCTCCAAAAAGAATAACCTTGTAAAAAGTCATTAGTTTAAAGGAAAAATCTAGGATTTCATCCCTAAACATTTATTTTTTCACAACATTGATCCTTATTCGTTTATTTTACCAATTTTCATCCTCAAACAATTTTCAGGAAAAGTTTTTCATCCTTCATGTCAATTTTTATCGAAATCCCGGCAAAATTGATTGAAATCAAATTTTTTTTAAAAAAAATTCAAGGGCAATAAAGTAATTTCAACTCCCCTCCACTAAAAATTAATCTTGCTCTAAGTGACGTAAATTTTTCCCCATTTTGTTGTTTTCCTCTTTCACTCTTTGTTCTCTTTCTTTCTTTTTCTTTTTTTTTTTTTCTTTCTTCCTCCTTTTCTTCCTCACACAGTATGAAGTTAGGGTGTCAAAAACCAAAATATCCATTAGAGAAAACTAAAAGCCATATTGTGGAGTTCTTGTAGGATTTCCAAACACATAAGAAATACTAACCTTGTCGTGCGCCAAAAAGTTGTAGTAAAAAACCATGCATTTGGTCGACTCATGAGCTTGGGCTAGTAGAGATAAACTTGAACTCATTTCTTCTCAACTTGCCACTACAATTTTGCGGCCTATTTCACTAACATTTTAGCAATGAATTTGGCTAATTGAAAATTCTTTACCTTTTAACCGTCTTCTCTTAGCACTTTTCGGCCACTGCCGTCATTCCTACCTCTGCCTCTGCCTTTTTTTTCTCTTTAATATCTACCTTATTTACCTTTATTCGCCGTTGAAATTTCTTTTTCCTTTTCCTAGTCTTTCTCAAATTTTAACAATCATTGAAGTCGTGGTATCAAGTTCGTTCATTTGATTCAGTGCATACTTTTAGAAACCTCAAAGCTTTTTTTATGTTTTGTTTTTGAATTAATTAGACTTTAAATTTTTCGGAGTTCTTTACTTCTAGAATACTTTTTAGGGCTATCAATCTCGTGTCAAAGAAATGCATATGCCCAAATCCTTGGATTTGTAGACCTTTGCCTTTTTTAGGGATTATAGAAAAAAATAAGAAGTTTGACACTCTAAGTAATTTTTTCACTTTGTTCTCTTCCCCTTTGTTCAACTTCTAGTCTGTTAGAGAAAAGAAAGAAGAAGAGATGAAAGAAAGATAAAAAAGGAAAGAGAACAAAGAGTGAAAGAGGGAAAAAAGTTTTTACTAGAAGAAAAAAGTTGAAATTACTTTATTGCCCTCAAATGTTTTTTAAAAAAATTTGATTTCAATCCATTTTGTTGTATTCCAGCAAAAATTGATCGAAATGATGAAAAATTTTACCCAAAAATTGTTTGAGGATGAAAATCTGTAAAATAAACAAATAAGGACCAATGTTATGAAAATATAAATGTTTGGGGAAGGAAATCTGGGATTTTTCCTTAGTTTAAATTTAGAATTCTAAAGAATATGATTCTTGGCACCATTAGTGTTGATCATCGATATCATTCTCTATAAAATAATAAAGTTGTAAAGCTAGACTTCTAATGAAAATAATTCTCTCAAATTCATAACGCTATAGACCTCGTGTTGGAGATTCATTATAGTATTTCTAAGGAGTAGCATAAATTTTACATAAAGCAAAAAAAAGTAATACTCTCTCTATCTCTTTTTATAAGATGCATTAATCTATATTTAATTATAAGATATTTTGCTATTTTATGTGGTTATTATGTATATGCTATTTCCAAATTTACTCATACTTTATTGAAAGATGGAAAGAGATAACAAAGACTATATTTTCCAAAAAAGAATAAAATAAATAAGTGTATAATGAGAAGTAAAATAATTTATTGATTTGTGTAAAATTGCTCATAACATCTTATAAAAAGGGATGGAGGGAATATAAACAAGTTATGATTTTTTAGTACAAAAAGAATATATTTCTAATTGACATTTGAGGTTTCAATAAGCATTTTCTAAAATTGTTAGAATTTATATCTTTGCTAAAGCAAATATTACTACAACCTTACATAAGTGTTGTCTTAAATTTTTTAAACATAAATTTAAGGAAGTCATTGATTGATTTGAATTATAAACTAAAAATATTGTCTTGCCCTTTATTTAAATTTATAGGTGACAATTTGAGTTCAGCCCGACGGGCTAATCCAATGGCCTCAAAAGATTGACTAGGCTATACTTTATATATGCTTGCTTAAATAAATCAGGCATAAATGGTTCAATGGGTTAGGGAATTATAAGCTTGTCTTTGAGATACTTAAAAAATCATACACTCCTTTTAAGTTTAATGGACAATATACCTATTCTGATGGTGCTCCCTTATAAAATCTCACTTTGTCGGCAGTTTAGTATATTTTACTATCCCTATACTTGATATTACTTATGCAGCACATGTTGTCAGTTAGTTTGTTGTTTCTTCTACTTCAATTCATTGGACAATTGTTCTTCGTAATCTCTGTTATCTTTAGGGTACTCAATTCCAGAGCTTTTTTCCCCCTCATCTTCATCATTGGAAATGCGTGCTGACTCAGATGCTGATTGCACTAATGAAGCCTAAGAGGAGTGTAACACTCTAGATTTTATAAGTATGTAGTTAAACCATTAGAATTCCAACTATGTTATAGAACATAAATTTGTTGTTATTATGTTACTTGGTGGAATAAAGTTTTTGAATGACTTTGTGATTATATTTAGAGTTATGGGATTATTATTATTATTATTCTTACTATTTTATTATTATGCAGGAATTTAGTAAACTTGAGAAGTTTTGGGAGGAAAATAGGAAGGAAAAGAAATAGTTAGAAGCCAAGGAAAAGATGGGAGAAAGTTTAGAGGATCAAAGGAAAATTAGTCCCTAAATTTTGAGAAAAAGAAGGAGAGAGTGAGAGAGAAAAGAAGAAAGATAAAGTTACTTTGGAGATTATGGCAATACTTATATAGTTAAGGATGAATCAGAGATCATCTAGCATGTCATATATAATTTTAGGAATATTTCTTATGCTAACTCATGAAGTTAAAATGTTAGGCTCATTACTACACTGCATTTAACATGCATTAGTTGTAGGGAGATTAGAACATCAAGCTTCCAACAAATGACACTTGTCATTGTGATTCATGAATCTAAGGAATTAGGATCATAATGAAACTAGTTTTAGACTTGGTGACTAAGGGATATATTTGTCTATAAATAGAAGAGAAGAGAAAGTGGAGGCTTTCTAATCATAGTACTTACATATTATTTACAAGCTATAGAAGCAAGAAAGATTGAAGAAGTCCGCAGGGCATAACCGAGTTGGTAAGACATGTGGTGATGTGGGGAGAAATCCTCCGACAATGCATGTTCGAATTCCGTATGGAGCAAATTTTTACTGAAATATTATGAAGGTTTGTCTTGGGATTTAAATCCTGTTGGCTCTCTCCCACATGTGTTTGTCACTCGAGCACATCCCTCGATTTACAATCCGCTTGATTAAGGAACCTCTAATACAGGTGTGGGAGTTCTCTCTCTCCCTCATCAAAAGAAAGAGTGAAGAAAGAGAGAGAGAGTAAGGCCAAGAGATAGGAAAAATAATGGAGAGAGAAAGTGAAGCAAGAAGGAAAGAGCAAGTGAAGAAAGATGAGAGAAAAGGAAGGGTAGAATAATAGGTTCTTGATTAAGATCATTTAGGGAAGTGAACTTTTTTTTCTTGTTCTAGTTTTTAAACTTGTTTCCATGATCTTGTTAATTGTTTACATGTTTTTAATTCAAGATTGCATGTTCTTGATCCTTGAAGAACATAAATTATGTGAACAATTTATGTTTTACAAATCTTTGTATAAAACTGAAATTTTTACAGCTTTGTATATATCTATGCATGTGAAAGCTTATTCATCATAGTTTACTTTTAAATCTTGATTTAAACTACGAAGCCATTTGATTTTCAAATTTTATTTAACCAAAGTGATGCTATTTTTTCACGCTAGACCAAACTAATTTTGGACTTTAAAATCCCGAGTCCGATCAAATTTGGTCCAAACTCAATATGATTTTATTATTGATCTTTTTGCTCAAATTGGCTTATATAGATGTAATTCATATTCGATCATCATTCTCAAAATCCTACCCATACTCTAATTTTTTACATAAAAAAATAAATAGTCTAATGTAAAGTAATATATAGAATAAAGTGGAGTTGAAAAAACTAAATAAATATCTTTTGATAGGGTAAGTTTTTTTTGACATTCTGATAAGATAAATTGATGAATATTTTTTATAAAAAAATTAAATTGGCAGAAGAAATTAATAAAACTAAATAAAAAATTACCATTTTCTTCGCGAAACGGAAACAGTACATTTCCGGCAAAATCGGACCAGAATAAAACAAAATTTGTCGGGACGGAAGGGGCTAGTTGATAAATAAGCACCACAAGCAAATCCTCTTTTCTTAATTTAATTAACCTCCTTTCCCCCCCAAAAGAAATGCTAAATTACAAATTCATGCCCTAAAAGATATTATTTTATTTCCCTAACCCATTGCTCTTTATATATTCTACTTGTGGCCGCCTTTCACTTTTGTGTGCGCTTTCAAGTTTTCCGAACGAGCTTTCTCAGCCTCTGATCAGTTGCTGGAAGACCAAAAGATGACTTTTGGCTCAGGAGGATCTGGGGTTGTAGGTAAACTCTCTAACTCCACGTGCAGTGAGATGCATATATATAGAATCTTTTATGGGTTCATGGGATCTTGATTGTCTATGAATTCTTGAATTTGTAGTGGTTCTCTGAAATCTTTATGTTGGGTATGTGGGATTTGGTCTAAATTTAGTATATTGAAATGGGTTCTGCAAGTGATTGACTTTTTAGTTGAAGTTTAGGAGATAACGACACACTTTGAATTTGTCTTGTTTATGGGCATCAAAGTTCATAGTTACTGCGAAAGCTATACTTTTTATCTTTTTTTCTTGTAATTGTTGGGCAGAACAATTTCGAAGGGTGAGTATAATGCTTATTTTTGTTTCGGACATTGGGTGTGGGAGGTTTTGTTTCATGATTTGTCAAATTTCTGAATTGCATGCAAAAGAGTAAGTTCCAACAAATTCTTGGTTGATATTCTGAAAGATTGTACCCTTGCTCGTTTCGTAGCCATTGATCATGGTCTGATGGCTTATTGCTACAATCACACAGTGGTTCCATTTACTTGGTAAACATTGAAATGAATCAATTATGTTTTAGGGTCACGAGAGACAGAATCCATTGCTATATGTTTTATGTAATTTATGCAAGAATAATCAGAAAATCATACTTCTTTTTTTTCTTTTTTAAGTTTTTGCTTAATCTGGAAAGGGCTTCTGAGGCATGTGAGAATGAAGGGGAATAATTCCTATCCTAAAAGAGAAAAATTGAAGGAAGTTCTTTAAAATTCAATTACAAAATGCTGAATGAATTTTGTATGGTTTCTGCTTTACTGCCATGCTTTTTATTTGGCATAATGTAAAGTTGATTTTTCAAAATAGATGGAAGGATATCGGTATAAAGCATTGGACTTTATTGTGGTCAAGATGACCATTTTTTAACTGTTCTCCTTTGATGTGGTTTTCTTGATGGTGTTACTCCAATATGATTTAATTGATCTCAGGTCTCAGCCTAAGGGCTCTCAGCACCCTTAGAAGAGGCATTCATCTACTTACTTCCCAAAAAAACTACCATTCACTAGCCTACTTTTGTTGCTCTTATATTATTGTTCTAATAAAGCTTTACTCTTCTGCAGTCCCTCGAAACTTCAGGCTGTTGGAAGAACTTGAACGTGGGGAGAAGGGTATTGGAGATGGTTCTGTTAGCTATGGAATGGATGATGCTGATGATATATTCATGCGTTCTTGGACAGGCACCATAATTGGGCCCCACAACGTAAGTTATTGCATAGTTTTCCTGTTGTATTGTCTGGAGTTCTCTACATCCTAATTCCTGAAGCTTGGTCTCCCTCTCCCTTTCCCTCCACTCCCCTTTCTTTTCCAAGGAAAAAAAGGAATTTTTATTCAAACAAAGGAGGAGATTGTTTTAGGTATAGCAGCACCACAGTGCCAGTTTCAGCACTGCTAAAGAGGTGGTGAGTGAAGGAGTAAGGGGTTTTGTAAATCAAGGAGAATAAGGATGAAAGGAGAACTAAAGGTTGGGGGGAGGAGGAATATAAAAATATTTTATGCCATAAAAATAATAAATAGGATAAAGGGTCCTGTTAAATTGATGGACTCACTAAATCACTTAAATTGATTTTTTGATATGGTAAATTTACTTAAAATGATATGAATAGATTCAATGGTTATCCAATCAAATCCTTGAATTTCATGGACATAATTGGATGCCCATTTTGATTCTTTAAAATTTTTTAGGCCATCCAACGCTACTTGGTATTCAATAGATTTGTATAATTAATGAGATTGGAATTCAAATTGCCACCTTTATTGTTAGTTTCATGATTATTGGACTTGAAAAGAGTAACAAAATTTTAATTTTTCTTTGCATGAATGCAAATCATTTGATTACCTACATGAAGTTTTTTTTTTTTTTTTGTGCATTAAAACTGTGTCAAAATCTATGTTAAAAGAATGGAAAGTCAAGGGAATGAATGAGAGAACAAAGTGGGAGACAGGTTAAATTGGGGAACTATATGAAACAAAATGAAGTGTACTATGTACATTCTTTGGATTAACCTTATTGGCCATATTTAAGAATGAAAAGTTAGCAAAACATGTATGACATGGCCATGGATTAACCTCATAAGGCTTGTTCAGTCATCATTCAATAAGTTGCACGAGTAGACTGGCAAGATATGTGGTTATTTAGGCTTATTTGTGTTTCCTTATGCAAATGTGCTTGGGTATGTCGCTAAGCTTTTCTTATTAAGCCAGGGGCATTTAGATGAATATGCTAAGAGATCTCCCCTTCTTCTCATGCTTCCTTTGACATCAAATTAAATGAAAATCTCCACATTCTACTTGTAATTAACTTTAGGAGATCAGACACGGGAATAGTCTCGGACTGGATGCTTGATTTTTCCCTCTTCCATGAAGAAATTACTACAATTAAGCACTGTTGTCTCTCTCAAAGTAGCTCAATCAAGAAAAAGACCATTACAACTTGACGTAGCGAAAAGTGTTAGGCAATAGAACTCAATAATTAGGGGTTGATTTAAGTTGGAACAAAGATTAAAATTCAGAGAAAACTTCCACTGATATAATCTGAAAATTAATAATAAGAATATAATCACTAATACTAGTCTTCTAATCTATTTATAATGTTTAAAATATTAGCTAATTCTAAACTAATAAAGATTCCTTATCCTTCAAGACTAAACTTATTAAAAACAAACTAGAATTTTAAGGAGGGTGTACTCAATATAGAATTCAATGGAATTTTTAAGATTTGTGGAATTTTTAAGATTTCATGGATTTTAATAGAATTCCACACAATGCAAGATTCTTTAGAATTCTATGTTATTGATTTTAGTGGAATTTGATGGATTTTTGTTATTTTATTATATTATATTGAATAGAAAGTTCTTTTTCTATATAATGTGATTTTTTTTGTGAAAGGTAGAGATAAATTCAATAAAGTTATGTATGAACTTTCTAATTATAAAAAAATCATAAAAAAAGAACTATATAATTATGTCAATTAAGCAAAATAAAAATCTTGTATTTTATTACTAGAAACCATAAGGTACCAAATTTATTAACTTTGGAAACGAACGACTCATTAATTATTTCTAATCAATCTTAATTCAATGCATTTTTTCACATATCTAAAAAAAATTATTTCTCCATTAGTTTTTTTTGTTATACTTCAAAGTCTAAGGGGTCCCTAACATGAAATTGAATGGAATTTTTAAGTCTTAGTGAATTTTCATGGATTTTTTTGGATTTTAATAGAATTCTATAAAATTTAGTAGATTAATACATGCCACATAATTTGATATAATTTGGTGAATTTTTATTGGATTTTTAACAAAATAGATAGAACAAAATTTTTACATAAAAGAAATTGACGAATCAATATATGTATAAACTCAACTCAATCGTCCATTAATTTTTTAATGGATTTCTTGATTGATTTTCCATTCACTTTAGATTTTATATTTTTTTATATGCTTTCTTTGAAATATGTATATATGATATTACATACATTTCTAAATATAAAATTTTTAATAAAACTTTTTCTACTTAATATCCTAATTTTATCGTTAATAAAGTTTAAACAATAATTTGAAAAGGAAATAAAAAACAATTTTTTTTACTTCAAATCAAATTCATCAAATTCATGTGTGTTTTATAATAAGATATAAAACTAAGTAAATGTAATATTAAATGGATTACATGTAATTTTATATCATACTTTTTTTCTAGAATTTGGTGAATTTTTATTAGACTTTTAAAATAAAATAAAATAATAATTTGTATATAAAAAATGATTAACAAATCAATATATGTGTAAAAATTATTTTTGTATAAGGAGAAATATTTGTTATTTATTTTTTTATTTTTTATTTATAACAAATAGACGAATTTCACGAAATTTCGTGATTTGAGAACACTAAAATCTTATGAAATCTAATTAAATTCCATAGAACCTTGGAATTTGATAAATTTTAAATTGGGAATGCTTAGAATGTTATAGAATTTTAAATTCTATCAAATTCCATAATGAGAACACTCCCTAAATTATAATCCTAACATATTAATGAAATAGAATATTCCTAAATTATTAAAAACTCTTTAGTAACTAAGAATTCTTGTAAGATTTTGTTTAACTTTGCCTGCATCACAACTATTCTTTGTTACTTCTCCCTCCAGGAAAAGAATAAACTCAGTGATTGTTGCCAGTCTCAAATTTCACTCCTTTGTTATGTTGATATTGTAAACGAAGTAAAAAAAAAAAAAAATTGCTCTTGAGCCCTTATCTTTAAATGCAGCATGTTTTGGTCATGAATACATGTGTGATTTATTTACATTTTCTGTTTTCAGTCTGTGCATGAAGGCCGTATTTACCAGCTGAAGCTGTTTTGCGACAAAGATTATCCTGAAAAGCCTCCAAGTGTTCGTTTTCACTCACGCATCAACATGACTTGTGTGAATCCAGAAACTGGAGTGGTACTTTTATTATTTGGTCACACACTCAATTTTAAATTTGTGTGAGATCTTCTATGGTTGACTCGTTGAAAATGGTCTTTGAAGTTTCTAAAAAGTTCATTTGGATTGGTGAAAACCCTTTTCATTTTTCAAAGTAAAAAGACATTTACACCTTTGAAATCATATTTGAAGTTACATAAGTACCCTTAAAATTCACACAATTACCACCTGCAATCCTTCAAAGGTGTCAAACCCTAATTTACTTTCATCAATCTCTGCCATTCCTTTGTCAGTGTGGTTGATTAAAGTAAGATGTCTACCATGGTAGATGCCAGTGTGTTTGATTCGAGTAAGACAGAGGGAAAGATGATATGGGGTGTATAAACTGCAAATGTGGGTAGGGGACCAGGAGGAAGATATGGATGCTAGAGCCAATTGAAAGACAGAAAAGGTGGGAATGCTAATAGAACATACTCATCTCAACCAGGAAGAGGGAAAGATAGAACAGGAAGAGGGGAGTGAACACAGGGTGGGGGTGGCAGAGCAAGGGGAGATTCACTGGCAGCATGGAGGAGGCAATGTAGCTGCTTGTTGAAGTAGAGGCTGAGAGAAAGGGAGATGGATGTGGAAAAGAAAACTGAGGAAACAATTGCTCAAGTAAGAAGAGTAAGAGAGATGGAAACAGGAAAAGGATGGGAGGGTGAGGTCTGGTTCTGGGTTTGGGGAAGGGAAGCAGATCCGTCGATGTTGATTGAGGCAGAGAGAAAGAGAGGCATGTGTAGGGGATGGGGAACAGAGAACAGGGGAAAAAGAAAAATAATTGCTTGTTTTGCTTTCAACGGGTTTCAAAGTCTGCTTGAAAACAAGTGCACAGTGGTGCATATGAGAGAGCTGAAATTGAAAATAGCTTGGATCTATTCTCCGTTGCAGCTCTAAATTCTCACCTTTTGTTGGAGAAATCAAATGGGAATTATGTTGACCAAATTTTTGCTTTGACTTTTTGGGTTGGGTTTCTACACTAAAAAATGGTTTTGGTTGATGTCTTGTGGACCGAATACTTCATACTATCCTGTTGTGGCATTTATTTGGTATTTTTAATTCATCATTTTGTCTCATGAACCTCTCTTTTGGCTTTGATGCATTCTCTGTATATCTTCTAGATGCCAAAAGCTGAGGCCTATTGCTGGGTATGGTTCAATGAATTTATTCATGTGGTTTCCTTTTCTTTTACTTGGGCATTACTTAAATTCTTCTTATTTTCCAATTTCTCAGACTAGGTTAGATGACCCTTAATATATCTGAATGTTAACTTAGGCGGCTTTAAGAAATTTAGAAGATTTGATTAGAGGCTTTTGCAAGATTAGCTTGCATTAGGACTTCAAAAGTGGGATTTTGTGTTGAAACATGGTATTGAGTTGAGTCTAATTTTCTTCGGTCCTTGTTTAAGTTATTGATCTCTGCTCTAACTCTCTTTACTGGTTGTCATTTATCAGACAGATTATGCATTTAGAAAACCAGTTTTAGAATCTCTGATTAAAATTAATCTTGATTGAGGTCAGGTCAAATTTGTTTATTTCTTGAGGCGGGTGAGCAGATGTGTTGTAAGCAGTTCACTCAAAATTATATTTATATTTCTTTTATTTATGCATCTTCTTATCTTTTATGTTGTACAAAGCTAGGATGGTTTAGTTCTCTTGACATTTTGGTGTTGCAGGTTGAAGCAAAGAAATTTGGCATGCTCTCAAATTGGCAGAGAGAGTTCACCATGGAAGACATATTGACCCAGTTGAGGAAAGAAATGGCAGCTCCTCACAACCGAAAGCTTGTTCAGCCTCCTGAGGGTACCTTTTTCTGAGGAACTAAAAGACATCAGAGATAACCTGAAAGATGCAATCATGCAAATGTAAACTATAATTCTCAAAAATTCCCAGTAAATATAGTTCTCAAATGTGTGTTTCAATCGATTCTTATTTAGATTGTGAATGTTATGATGCATCTTGGGTTTGTCTCTTTGGATAAATATATAAGATACACCTTAAACCTCTGTCTGTTAATCCTTAGCCACTCAACTATTGCCATGGCAAGAACTCAGAAAACGATCTCGTGGCTCTTCTCCTGGAGCAACCTTCCTTCCACAAGAGGAAAACAATGTGCCGAGGATCCAGCATTTAGTGTTAAGAATGATTATGAAAGCTAACTAACGGTTTGGATTATATTCCGCCAAAGATCAGTTTCCAATTTTTTTTAAAGACCTATAACTTACTATGTTAGGAATTTGGATGCAGGTTTTACTAACATAATGTCCCTCTTCTCACCTATTTCCATGCTAGAAACTTGTCACTGTAGTCCAACTTTGTACACCAATTAAACAAATTGCCATAAATTCATTAACTTTGCCGACAATCGTAAGTAGGTTCATAAAATAATTGTAGTAGCTGAAGCTGAACTTTTTTGAATGACTTCTTTTTTTTTTTTTTTTTGATGGTATTTTTTTTGAATGACTTTAATCACTGCATTATATATATATATATATATATATATTTCAGTCAACAAATAAATTCATTTGTTTATAAATATAAGATATTTTATTATTTTATATATTATAAACTATTTTCTCTTTATTTATTTATTTTATTCTAAGTATAATAGATAAGAATATAATATGAAATAAATTAATTTTTTAATTTGTGTAAAATCTAAGCAAATTTTTTTATAAAAAGGGACAATGGAGTATATATATATATATATATATATATATATATATATTTTGTGTGTTTGTGTGTTAGAGAAATAACCTAAAGCTGTCTTTGAATTATTATGGTGAATGCATCAATTAGATACCTATTCTTTTAAAATGAACAATTAGATATGCAATTACAAACAAAGTGAAAATCAATTAAGCAACAATATGAAATCTCTCAAATGCCTTTCCATTTTTTTAAGGTTGATACTTTCTAGGTTCATATTATAGATGAAATTATTAGATATATAAAATATAGTTATTAAACTATTTAAGAGTGTGATTTTAATTATAAACTATCATTTATATAAATAGGTGAAACTTATATTTGGGAAAAAACATTAGAGGTAAAAATAAAGTTTTAGAAAAAAAATTAGTAGGGAAAAGAAATAAACGGCATCCAAACATAGCTTTGTTTGTTGGGAAGAATGTCTTCCCTAGAATTACTACTACTCACACAATAAATACGTAATAAAATATTTAACTAATAATTTTTTTTATAAAAAACTTATTTATTTATATAATTACTTTCTTTATTTAGAAATTGAATGTTCACTTTTTTTTAAACAAATGTGTTTTTTATTCAAATTCTCATTGCTAACCTTTAATTTAATGAATTTATATTCTATTAATTCATTATTATTGTTCACAACTTTAATTTAAAAAATTTATATCTTACTAATTTATAAGTTTTATAATTCATTATATTAATATTAAAAATAATTTTATAAAATTAATTAAAACTTTATTTAATTTTTAACCAAAAAAATTTTAATTATGAACAAAATGACTAATATTTTTTAAAAATTTAACCATATACTTCTAAAAAAAAAAAAAATTAACCCTATAGTACCGGATATCTCAGGCAAATAGCAAGTCACCTGTATATCTGTATATAGATATAGATATATATAAATCTCATGTCATATAGTTATCCAAAAATGAAAATCTCATGTCACAAATCGCAAATAAATATAAATAATTTGGAAGTTTTGAAGAAGCTCCACCCACCAACCCTCGCCCCTTCCCCTCCCTTCACCTAACCATCCATTCCATTTAGGACACAAATGGCACTGGATTTCCCCACAATCTCCAACTCCATCTCATCTCCACAACCTACGTTGATACCAAACACACCCTCCTCTGTTCTTGATCATCATTCTTGGAATACGAATTTGTTTATTAATTTTTATTGGGTAGACAGATGACGGGAAGCTTCAGTTTGTTTAAAAGTCAGCTGGAAGCAATTTGACTATAACTTCTATTAAACAAGAAGCTGTCTTCGGTCAGCCATTCGATATTTCGTTTCTCAGAAGTAGCGAAGGAAGGAGTTTGTGTACACACTTTAGGAGTTCAACAATGGAGGCTAAAGCTTTGCAGAGTTTGCCTTGCTTGACATGGATGAATTCGGATACTTTTGCTAGGAGACCTGTTGGATCATTGCATTTTATGCAAAGATGCAGTAGAAAAGGGTGGAGGAATGGTCAAACGCTTGATATTTCTTGTTATTTGCAGTCTGGAAATGCCACAGATAGGCAGAGGTCGCTTGCATTAAAGGTCTCTTGTTCTGCTCAAAATGTTCAAGGTAGTTTATGGATTCTCACAGCTTTAATTTGGTAATACATATTTCCATTCTGTAGTGATTGAACTATGTATATGTATTGTTTTTTCTTCTGGTAAACTACTGCTTCAGTAATGGTAGAGAATTAAAAGTATAAGATTCTAACTATTTTCAGAGTAATACATATAGATTTTCGCCTGATTCCTACCGGAGCCAATTTATTTGTTGTGGGACTATTGATTCAACTAAGATAAAGAAATTTCTCCATGAGATTCTTTCTAAAGTTAACTGTAAAATGTAATTTCATTTTATTATTGTTGTCAAAATGGTCTAGTAAATTCCTTATGGCCCAAAGAGACAAATAAAGATTGGAGTTAAACCAAAAAGGTTAAGGTAGGCAATGCAGGGGAAACTATTTTTTTATGAAATTGCATATTGGTGCTAGGCTGGGGTTGGTTGTATCAGACCTTACCTATGTCCATATCACACAAGTCTTTAGTGATGTTAGGGTTTTGGATTGATTACTACTGGCAAGATTTGGTCCATGTTCAAGTTCCAAGAGACATTGATTATAGTTTCCATTTTAAGTTATTATATGGGATAATATTATACAAAGGAGATATGGTGTGAAAGGCTTTTCCTCGTGTCGATATTTTGGTTCGGTCTAGGTGTACAGGGTGGTTTTGTAAGGGGATGAAATGGTTGAAGAGTGAACAGGAGAGTCTAAGCGTGGGGAGAATTCATTTATAAATTTTCTTGAGGTGAGTAAGATATTGTTATTTCCAAAATTGCTTGTTGAAATAAATGAAACCCTCTTCTAGAAAGAAGGAAGAGAGACATGTAATCATGTACAAACACATGCATGAATAATATCTCAATCTGGAAATTTAGATTTATTGACTATTAATGTTTTTATTTTGCATAATTTTATTGTAGCTTCAGTGTTGCAGTTTGAAAGTGTTCCAGTATCCTTTGATGAAGCTATACTTTTAAAGGTATATATCTATATCTTTTCATATTTTTGTTCGCCAAGGAGAGAGAAATGAGTTATCTGTCTTTCCCCGATTTGACATTTAGTCTTGTATATCTTTCAAATTATTCATATGAGGTTATTACAGTCAAGTTCGTATTTTGGGTAGCTTCTCAACCTCATCATATAAATTCTTCTTACTATAATTGCAGAAGAAGTCAGAAGAGGTTGAATCATATCTAGATGGACAATGTGTATATCTTGTTGGTTAGTTCCCTTCATTTATCTTTGTCATTTTTAACTTCAATTGATATTTTTTTTTAAATGCACTTTTGATCTTGCCATGATATTAACTCATACTTAAAGATTGGTGGTCACCTTACAAAATAAATTGTAAATCATTGTTGTAAGAAATTGTCTTATTGACGAGTTGTGGTAGCTTAGGTTTGAGACATGGTTAATGGGAAATAAGAGTGGGAAAAATACTGTAATTTTAATGAAACATGTGGGAGAATGACTTTTCAGGGTGATGCTGCCTTTTAAGATTTTGAACTCAAATGTCTTTTTTATGTGCCAATTCACCCATGGATTGGAAGTTCTCATCCTTGTTGGATGACAAGGAAGCTTACAAACAGCTTCTTGAAATTTCTTTGTTGCGTTGTTGCGTGAGAATTAAATTTCTCTATAGAGAGATATATTTTCTTCAAATTGAATTTTTGAGGTTTTGGTAAGTAAGAGCAAGGACCACTTGTTCTTAACATGCTTGTTGCCCTGATGGCAAGAGATATTCAGTACATGATTATGATTGAGCTGTGAGAAGGATGCAATCCTATTGTTGTGGTGGAGTGTTCATTGAATCTTCTTTCATTTGAATGGAGGAGCCTTTGGCTAACTAGCAGGGGCATCTGATTTTATTCTGTATACTACACTACATATTTTCTTTAGTATTTTTCATCTTCTTTGTATCTCTCATTTAATGTTAACCTGAAAAAAAGGCAAAAGTAGATACTTAGCCCTCATAGCCACTGAGATAGTCTTTGATCTCTTAATATTCATGCACATTACAACTTGGAATGCAAATTGCAGGAATGATGGGCTCTGGGAAAACAACAGTCGGCAGGATTTTGTCCGAAGTGCTTGACTATTCATTCTTTGACTGGTTTGTCTCATTATTTTCTATTTCTCTGTAAATTTACTTGCCGATTTCAACTCCTTGTGTGCTGCATATAATCACAAGTGAGATGATTTTAATTTGACATATTGAATTTTACTAATAATCTTTCCCTTTCATGGCGCATCAGTGACAAACTAATTGAGCAGTCTGTTGGGCTAGCTACTGTTGCTGAAATCTTTAAACTCCGTGGCGAGGGCTTCTTCAGAGACAATGAGGTCAGATACTAAGCATGGTAGTTTATCTATTTGTCGTATTTTCTTGAAATGTTAAATACCGAAAGCAATTAATATGTGTAAACCATACATATTTATTCTGCAAATATTCTTTATTTTTGCTAAAATCTTCAGCTGCACTATGTGTCATCAGATCGGTGAACCCATAATCATGTATTCTGTTGCATCTTAAAATTGATTAAACCAGTATTCTGTTTTCTGCTTTATTAACTTTTACGGTAAATATTAGGTGCTTCACCTTCTGCAGTTATCATGTTGCTTGATTTTTTGTTTTATGGAATTATAGTGACTTTTGATATGCTCACGTCATTTTGTAATTAGTGATGTCTTATGTGATAAATGATTATCTTATATTCCTGCTGAAGAAAGTTTTGAGTCTTACGAGTCCATGAACCTTTCATCTTTGTTATGTTAAAAGTAACAACTTTTGGTGGGCTATGGTTAGATAATGTTCTTTCTTATATTATAGAACTGAGGATAATGTTTTTAATAATTTTAAAAATTTCCATGGAAGATATAGATCATTGGAAAGCTTGAATACTCAAATCCTGAGAAGAATCTTGATAACTCTAGAGGTTCCCCTCCACGATTTTTCCGGGGGGGGGGGGGGGGGATCTTGTTTGCTTTCAATTCTCCTTTGTTTGGGCAGTTTTTACTTTCTATTGATTTGTTTTTGTTTTTCTTTCTAATCACATTTTTTTCAATTTGTTTGCTAAAGGCACCCGTTCTTCAGAATGAAACAAATAACATGGATATACAAGGGAGTTGTAATTGGACACTCCCTCTTTCCCAGTAAAAATAAGCTCAGATGTTTCAAAAATCCCTAAAAGCAGGCAATAGACTACGTGAGATATATGTGGATGTTACATTGGTAGTCCCTATGTCCCATTTCAATTGTCCATTATTCTTTTTTGGATTATCCCATTTGAATAGTATTATTTCTATTTTTAGTACACAATTACAGTTATACCCCCATAATTTTGAAATATAAAATTTGACTTTTTGTTTTTGATAAGTTTATCTTAGAAATATGCTAAGCATTTATTAATATCTTTGAATGAGAATGCTAAAGACAAATTTCTAAATTAGCAAAGAAATTTTTTCACTTCAAACTTTGAATACATTTTTTTGAGATACTTTAATGTTTAGTATTTCGCCTCAAACTTTTGTAATATTATGATTATACACCACTAATTAAATAAGGGTAATTTAGGAAGCTTTTTTGCTTTAATTGTCATTTTCAATACGTTTATTAATTTTTATAAAAATACAAAGTGGACAATTGAAATAGGAAGGGAGTACAAAAGGGTCCGTAACTCCTATCTTGCATACCAAACCAGAGTGGGCTTCCTGTTTTGGCTGAATGATCTTGCTTGGTGTTTGGTGGCATTTTGTCCTTGGCTTGAAGCCCTTTTGTTTGAAAGTTCTTTCAGGGGTTAGTAGAATCCATTATAGCAATGCCTGCATTACACATTTGAGGTAAAAGACTATTAGAGGTAGCTCAAGTTTGGATCTCTCTGAGTCTGAAGATATATTGTTATAGGGCACAGCTGAACTGAATGCTTTAAAACCCATTGATAATTAGGAGTCAGAAAAGAGGACTGAACAAAAGAATATTTTATAACATTACAATCAAATATAGTTTTATAAATCACCTTTTGAAACTCTGGCAGATACTAGCAATACAATTCCTGTTAATTTCAATGCATTCACATATATGTTGGTTTATGTTTTAACTAAACCCTTTCTAAGATACAACCATTTACCGTTCTGCTTCTGTTACTTAGACTGAGGTGTTGCGAAAACTCTCTTCAATGCAACGGCTTGTTGTTTCCACAGGTGGGGGTGCAGTTGTTCGGCCCATTAATTGGTATTGTCATGAGAAATCTTTTGATGTTCCACTTCATTTGATTAATCATATATTTACCAGGTTGTCTGGCTCTTTGTTGTTCTTATGTTAGGAAATACATGCACAAGGGTATTAGTGTTTGGCTAGATGTACCCTTGGAAGCATTGGCCCGGAGAATTGCAGCAGTAGGAACTGATTCTCGCCCCCTTCTGCATGGTGAATCTGGAGATGCTTATACAAAGGTCTACCTTTCACAATAGATATAGCATAAGAAACCTGAACCAATCTATGGTTTCATATTTGATACAATGGTCAATAGTCATCTAATGCAATACAAACAATGCTATTTTTGTGCAGGCTTTGAAGCGTTTATCTACCCTTTTGGAGGACAGGGGGGAAGCATATGCTAATGCCAGTACCAGGGTTTCCCTTGAGAGTATGATTTGACCATTTATCAAAGTTCTACTTTCCTCCACCACCACCCCCAGCCCCCCATCCTGGTCCTCAGTCTATGCATTCATTTGTTGGTTCTCATTTATGGATATTGCATCTTAAGATTTATTTTGCAAATAATATGAGAATGGTGAATATATTTTCAGATATAGCTGCGAAATTGGGTTACAAAGATGTTTGTGACATCACTCCTGCAGCAATTGCACTTGAGGTCAGCTATTGCTTTCCCTATGCATAAATATACTGCCCCCTCCCACTTGCCTCCCCACTCTCCAAAAAAAAGGACAAAGAAAAAAGGGAAAAGAAAAAGAAAGGATGCACAACATATTAATATACACAAAAAAGGAAAAAGAATTAATGTAAACATATCTACGCATGGACTCTCTATCACATTGTTGTGCATGCACACAATTGTCCAGGTTGATCTATGTTTATATGTATTGCGCATTTGCATAGTTGTGCTTAGGTTGGCACTTGTGTGATTTTTTTATTTTATTTTAAATTTTTTAAACCTGTGCCTGTATTTCATGGAAGAGTCAGTGTTGTGGTTTTTATTTACTATTCTCTACTTTTTGAAACCGAATGACCTAAGTTGATTGGAACAATCGGTTTTAAGATAGCAATTAAACAATAAATTTTGTGGCAGGTGAGGCTACTTCATTAATTAGTTCATCTAAAAGAGATACTAGCAAAACATGTAAAAAGACACTACTTTGTCTTTAATTTAATTCAAGTTAGAACGTAATTAGGGAGATTCAATTTGGAAGAATGGCGAACTATTTTCCCCTTATTTGTTTCTTTGGTTGAGGCGTGATAAACTTGTAACCCTTCTATTTCTTTGGCTAATTTGTTTCTCTATATATGGATAGGCACTTGTACAAATTGAGAGCTTCTTGAGGAAATGAGGCTACATAGATCACGGAGTTTCTAAACAGAGAACATATCAGCTGGACAAATGGTAGTGCTGTGCTTCACAGTATCCATAACAAAGAACAGCATGACGTGCACATCAATAACATAAATTTCCATATATTGTGATTGTTTATGATTAATAAGATAAATCAGAAGTTTCCAGTGTGAGTTCATTACTTCTTTTCTTGTTTACCAGGAATAGATTATTATAGCATGTACGTTTATTTATTTATGTTTCATTTATTAAACTACTATAAAGGCAAATAACGCCTAATAACACATTTCTTGGCTTTTCCTTGTGAAGATATATAATGCCTTCACTTCTATTTGTGTAGAATGAGAGTTCTCAATTCATCACAGCGACTAGTTGTTTCACTTGGATTACCACTACTCAATTCAACATATTTGCCAAGTAGAAAAGATTTGCTGAGTGTAGAGACTAATAACTTTTACAGCCTGCAGCAACTTATTGTAAATTCAGAGCTCCACTGACTTGACAATGATAAGAGAACTGGTGCTTGGCCCTGGAATTCCTTATTGAACATTGGACACTTCTTGCAGAGAATTTGAATTTCTTAGTATAATAAACTGACCACAAACATTGGAGCAATTTGTTTGACATTGTAGTCTGCAGAATAATAGTGCTGCCTTGACTGCTGGAAATGCACTAGTTGAACAATCCTGTTTGATGAGACTCCTGCAAAAGGGAAATTTGCCTATCTTCATTAAGTACTTATAAAACTCAGGATAAAGGAAAAGGAAAGAAAAGCAGTGAAGCAAAGTTTTCCACCCCAAGACAACGTAAAACAAAAATAAAAGGGTACGATGCCCTCAGGGTGTTTTACAATTATCTACCAACTTTGATCTGTCTACAAAAGAAACTGAAAGGTGCAGGCCAGGAAGCCAAAACGTACATGAAATGACTTTAGTTGTTTATAGGTGCTGATATTAGATGTCAATTGAAACTTGACAGCAAAAGGAATAGATATGTAATTTGAGGTGCATGCATAGAAATTACATGAATGATATGAGAGAGATGTGCACCAGTGCTCATCTAATTGGTCTTTTGAACCAATTGAATGTTCGAACAAGGAATGGTTCATGATGGAAAAAAATAGAGTAGAATTTCTCGATATGTGCACGTGCATGGGGTTGAAATATCAGTGCCTAGCACTTAGAGAAAAAGGAATTCAAGCAATAAGAGGACGGAGTGTCATAGGGAAGAAAAAGTTAATAGGATGCTTCATCCATCTAAAGATGAAATCTGAAACCAAGTTTCAGCAATGAGTCTCTGCAAAATTTACACCTGAGGTAGTTTTTGATCATTGCAAGAGTTACATCTGTCAGAAATCATTGTTCTTTCCTTGTCTTTTAGGTCAAGAATGAACATCTGAAATTAACTAACCGTGGAGGGTTATCAAAAGAACTAGACAGGTAGCAGTAGTTAGAGTCCTGTGTCGGAAACATGAAAAATATAGCTTTGCAGATGTGTCAACAAGACTTAAATTTCTTCTAACGTGTGGCTGAATGCAGTAAACTAAAATGCCATGGCCATATCGAATCATTCTCTTTAACCTAAGTTCTAAAGTTTCATGTAAAATTGATTAACATTATTTGTCTGCTTTCTCGATTTGATCTTGCTGAATTATATATCAATGTTTTCAAGTTGGTTTTGTTTTATGATTCCTAAGAAACGATTCAATGTCTTTACGTGCTGCAAAAAGATAGTGATGCAGTTAAAGAAGCACTTAATCAACTGAGTGAAGTTGGTTGGGCCACAAAATGGAGTTCCCAACCATATGTTTCACGTCGCACGGTGAGTCTACACTGAGAAACTTGAAGTTCTAGGAAAGTTCTACAGTAGCTCATCTGCGAACCTATGCATACAGTATTCTGGAAACAGACATTTATTTCCTGTCTTGGTTAGTTTACATTTTCTTCTGCAGTAAAATAAAAAGTGCAAGTATCTCAATTAGTATGACAGACATCTCAACGGGAGTTGACAACCCTTGGCATAAAAAATGCAGAGAACCTTGCAATGCCGAGTGTTAAAAACGATGTAAGTTTTCTACAACTCCTCTTTTCCAGAAGAAGTGCATTGGCACAGAGAACCTTGCAATGCCAAGTGTTAAAAACGATGCAAGTTTTCTACAACTCCTCTTTTCCAGAAGAAGTGCATTGGCAAATAGATTTTGTCCACCACAGGCTATTCTGTTCTTCTTATATTGGTTTTAGTTGCCAAACAAATTGGTGCAGCAAAATTTCCTGATGTCTTATGAAGTAGAAGAATTTTCAGCTATATTTTGTATAGAAATGTCTGACTATAGTTTTCTTGAACTTTTCATTCCTCTGACATCAAAAAGTTATTCCTAGTTCTTAGAAATCTAATCACCTCTATTTGTTGTTGGCATCTTTTTACACTTTCTGTAGAAGATGTTTTTTTAACATAAAGATTTGCTAGATAGTATTTCAAATATTGAAACTGCACATCCTCAGAGGTTTTCTGAATCTTGGGCCTTATTCAGCATTACCACGAAATGTTTTTATGAATTTGGGCTGATAGATCAACTCAAAACTGCTTTTTATCTCTTTAAAATTATTAAAAGACAAATAACTGATGTTTTTACTCATTCTTGTTCTCAATGTTGTATAATTACATTAGGAAGTGCAATGGCTTTATTAGATTGGTAATACTAGCAAATACTCGAGTGGTTATCTAAAAAATGTTAGAAAATAAAAGGATCATTAGTCATACTCAAACATGAATAATATAAGATATAATATATCCCTTGTACCTTGAGACATGATGAACAAGGATGGTTCTTGATCTTCCCTCTCCTAACTCTCTTTTATGTTTGTGTATAGTGATGGGATAACACACAACTTGATCAAGTGGAGAGAGGGACCAAGGACCCTATTTATAGGCAATAGTATGACACTTCCCATCATATGTCATTTAGTAGGGCTCCTTAATTCTTCCTCTTGTAACTCTTGTAACTCTTGTAACATATGAAACTTATGTAACTCATGTAACTCACCTCCATGTTCTAAGTTAGTGGAGGTAGTGGTCTTTAATCAAAAAAGAGTTACACTAAGGAGTTACTAGTGATCCTTAATTTAGGAGTTACAACTTTGGTTATAACATCCTAATTACAACTTGTTATAATTGAAGTGTAGGTTACATTAATTGATGTTAGTGGTCATGAAGACCATATTCTAACATTCTCCCACTTGGACAAATGACCACTTAAAGTTGAAGTTACAAGTAGATCACTCTTAAATGGCCATAGACATAAAATATATTTACTCTACAAAGTTTCTAAAAATGGATCATGGCGGTTATATATTATATAACAATATATTTCCTTCCATGTATCACATTTTAGTAACCCAATGTAGATAAATAAAATAAGGAAGAAATGCATAATGGTCCATGATGTTATTTACAATAATGTGCACAAAAATAAATAAATAACATCAAACCTTTTAATGTGTCCAATTCCTCAATTCTCTTGCAAGTCACATAGAACTAACATGTTCCATAAACTTTTTCGGCGCTAATCCTTTTGTAAATGGGTCCGCAAGCATCATCTCAGTACTAAGATGTATGATAGACACTTTTTGCTGTTGAATCCTCTCGCGCACTATATAATATTTCAACTCAATGTGCTTGGATTTACTAGAGGATTTGTTGTTTTTAGCAAAATAAACTGCAGCAGAATTATCACAATATATGGTCATAGGCTTTGCAATAGAATCAATAATCTTAAGCCCAGACGCAAAATTCTGTAACCAAATTGCTTGAGATGTAGCCTCATGACATGCTATAAATTCCGCTTTCATTGTAAAAGATGCAATAATAGATTGGTTGACACTCTTCTATGAAATGGCTCCTCCAGCTAACATAAAAATATATCCTGATGTAGACTTCATAGACTTTTGACAACACATAAATTCAGAATTTGAGTATGCAATCATTTCAAGACGACCACTGTGTTTATAGGTAAACATATAATCTTTAGTACCTTGAAGATACCACATCACCTTTTTGACTGCTTTCCAGTGATCTAAATTTGGATTACTCTGGAACCTCCCAAGCATACCAACTGCAAAACAAATATCTGGTCGTGTGCAAGTTTGTAGATACATTAGACTTCCCACGGCAGATGCATATGGAATTTTTTCCATCTGATGTTTCTCAAAAATATTTTAAGGAGATCGACTTTCAAATTTATCACCTTTGACTACAGGGGCTGGACTTGGAGAACAACTTTGCATTTGAAATCTTTCAAGAACTTTGTTTATAAAAGATTTTTGAGATAATCCAAGAATACCTTTAGATCTATCTCTAAAAATCTCAATCCCTAGTACGAAGGATGCTTCTCCCATATCCTTCATGTCAAAATTCTTTGAAAGATAATTTTTAGTGTTTTGCAATAAACTCAAATCACTAGTTGCAAGTAAAATATCATCTACATATAAAATCAAAAATATGAAATTACTCCCACTGACCTTTAGATATACACAATCATCAAGTGTATTTGCTTGAAAACCAAAGGTAGTAATGGTATCATGAAACTTAAGATACCACTGACGAGAAGCTTGTTTAAGACCATATATAGACTTTTTAAGCTTGCAAACTAGCTGTCCTTTTCCATATTCCTCAAAACCTTCGGGTTGCTCCATATAAATTTCTTCATTTAGATTCCCATTTAAAAAAGCTGTTTTCACATCCATTTGATGCAACTCTAAGTCAAAATGTGCTACTAATGCCATGAGAATTCTAAATGAGTCTTTCTTTGAAACAGGAGAGAAAGTCTCATTATAGTCAATACATTCTCTTTGAGTGAATCCTTTTGCAACCAACCTAGCCTTATAATGGTCAATATTACCTTTTGAATCCCTCTTGGTCTTAAAGATCCATTTGCACTTAATAGGGACAAAATCATTAGGTAATTCAACCAATTCCCAAACTTGGTTAGTTTTCATAGATGTCATTTCATTTTTCATAGCATCCATCCATTTATTAGATTCACTACTACTCATGGCTTGTGAAAACGTCAATGGATCTTCACAAATACCAGTTTCATCTAGTTCTTGCAAGAACACTAAGTAATCATCCGAAATTGCAGATTTCTTTTGCCTTTCAGATCTACGCAAATTTTGAGGATTACTTTGTGTATTTAAATTCTTGGATTGATCAATAGTAATAGAATTTTCTTTATGAAGTGATGAAAAATCCTGAATATTTTCCCCTTGAGTATCTAAAATGGGAGAATCATTAGAGTCATTTTGTTCAGGATTCATGTTCACTTCTCTTTTTCTATTACTCCCACTATTATTTTCATGTTCCAAGAATTTTGCATTATTGGTTTCAATAATTCTCGTAGAATGATTAGGACAATAAAATCGATAACCTTTTGATCTTTCTGGATAACCAATAAAGAAAGAACTAATGGTTCTCGGATCTAATTTCTTTTCATGTGGATTGTAAAGTCTAGCTTCAGCCGGACAACCCCAAATATGTATATGATTTAAACTAGGTTTCCTACCAACCCATAATTCAAATGGTGTTTTAGAAACAACCTTTGTAGGAACTCTATTTAATATATACATGGCTGTCTTAATAGCTTCATTCCACAAAAATATTGGAAGAGTTGAGCCACTAATCATACTACGAGCCATATCCAACAATGTTCGATTACGCCTTTGTGGATTCCGGAATTGATTTGCGAATATGTTTTGCAATTTTGCTTCTAATAATCATCAAGCTTAGGCGGTTGGAACGCTCCCATGTCTCAAAGATTGCCTTGTCTACCTCAGAACTTTCTAAAGTGAGTAGTGGTGGCTCATCGATCCTTAAGCATAAGTCCAAGTCTAAGCACCCTAAGGTGATAAGAACTTGGTCTTTCCAATCTGAATAGTTGGTCCCATTCAACTCTGGAATGTTAGCTAAACCACCTGAAAATGATGCTGGAGTAATTGCTGAAAATTTACACAAGAAACATCATAAGATTACATATTAAGAGTAATCTAGTGCATCACCAAGCTTTTCTACCTTTGGGTTGAAAAGTTGACATGCTAGGGATTAACTCTAAAATAAGTGAGTAACCATTATTCACTTATAATCCACAATTTATAAGATCCATATGTTATATACCTTTGGGTAAATAACAAATCTATCATAAAAAATAACTATAGAAAATATATCACCTTTGGGTAATACATAATCTATAATTAATATAACCATAATGCTTATACAACCATCAATATTAGTTGATATATATATATATATATATATATATTTTTTTTTTTTAAATTGAGTCACTTTGGTGACACAACCTCATCAACCAAAACTCCATAAATAATGGTTGTATTAAACTTTTCATAGCCAAACAATACATTAATGTGGCTGGAAATATTTTACTTCAATCTTGAAATCAAAGAATATGATGCTTGAAGAAAGATATGTTAGTAGATCAAAAAAAACAAGACATCATATTAAAATGTAAGATAATAGAGCACATCATAATATAATATACTTCTTAAAGTGATTAACAAAACTAATAAGAATCACCTTGAATGTAACTTAGAAGTATATCTATGAATGCAAACATAAAATTCATAAATCAAATGATTTAAGAGTATGACTTCAATTATGGCTCTGATACCACATGTTAGAAAATAAAAGGATCATTAGTCATACTCAAACATGAATAATATAAGATATAATATATCCCTTGTACCTTGAGACATGATGAACAAGGATGGTTCTTGATCTTCCCTCTCCTAACTCTCTTTTATGTTTGTGTATAGTGATGAGATAACACACAACTTGATCAAGTGGAGAGAGGGACAAAGGACCCTATTTATAGGCAATAGTATGACACTTCCCATCATAAGTCATTTAGTAGGGCTCCTTAATTCTTCCTCTTGTAACTCTTGTAACATATGAAACTTATGTAACTCATGTAACTCACCTCCATGTTCTAAGTTAGTGGAGGTAGTGGTATTTAATCAGAAAAAGAGTTACACTAAGGAGTTACTAGTGGTCCTTAATTTAGGAGTTACAACTTTGATTATAACATCATAATTACAACTTGTTATAATTGAAGTGTAGGTTACATTAATTGATGTTAGTGGTCATGAAGTTCATATTCTAACAAAAAATGCCATGATTTTCTGTAACTAATAAGTCTTTGTTTCTTAAACTTGTAATTCATTATCCACCCCCCGCCCCGCCCCCAAATCCAGTTGTCTTGCTATGTTGTAGGCTCCTTCAGGCAGCCATTGGGGGATTTTCATCATTTTTTCCTGATTACCAGGACAGGATTGCTAGACATGAAGCAGCACACTTCTTGGCTGATCTTTTTCTTTTTGGAATATTCTTAAAAACAAATACAGGAATTGACTTTTCATATTGATTGCTGGCTTTTGGTCATTTCTAATTAAGCACACATGGAGAGCTATCCATGCTTCTCCATTTTCCCACTGTCAGCATATATCTGAAGAATAGCTTTTTCAATCTCTTTACATGAAAATCTTTCAATTTCCTAGTCAAATTGATCCCTTCTGCTGTTATTTTGAGCTGCATAACACTATGGCTCTAAATTTCATGTTTTTAATTTCAGTTGCGTACTTGGTATCCCTATCCTTGGGTATTCAATGGATATTGGAAAAGAGCACGTCAACCTCATTGATAAAAGACAGAAAATCTGATATACAGTGGACAGTTTGACACAAAGGAACTAGACAGCTAATATGTTTTCTTTATTCTTCCTGAATCCTCGATTATTACCTGCTTTTGCATCTAACTTAAGCATAGGGGCCATAGCAGCTAATTGGATCTTCGTTCAAGAATAATTTGACAGGAAACATAGGATGGAATGCCTTACTATTGGTTGAAGTTTTGATATAGATCTGCCATCTGAAAATTTTGTTTCCAAAGAACAAGGAAATTGAGTACCTGGGAGGGAGTTGATAGAGGAGTTTATTAGCTGATGGACCTCAAAACTTCTAGTGGAATCTGCTATACATAAGCAAAGATGCAATGCTAAACATGATAAAGTTTGCAAGTTGATTTCATAATCCAGTAGCTCCTTTTGTGTATACAAGCAGAGTCTAGCAAATGGTTGCACACTCGAGTTGAAGTTCTGCATTCAGTGATGGCAGCCAGTTCAAAGATTGGCATGTCAATTGGCTGTATTCTAACAGAAAAATCATTACCCCATATTTTGGCTTCTTTGGTTTTTTGGCTTCGTATATACGGGTTGTGTTGGAAGGTTGACTAACCATGATACAACTTGATGTGTCTTTTCTGGGGATTATCTGACCATCTCCATGTTTTGGAGTTAATTAAGTTCAAGTCATGCTTTAATGTACATGAGTGAAGCTTGAGCTTTCATGAACTTTGATTACAACCTCATCAAACTTAATTGAGATTTGTAATTCATTTAATTTTTCTTATATTTACATAAATTACCTAAATATTAAGGGGGTGTATTCAATTGAGATTTTTAATGACTTTTCAGGACTTTAAAAGTCTAGATGTATTTAATTGAGACTTTTTAAAACTCTTTAAAAGTTTTAAGATATTCAATCAAGATAATTTAAAATTTTGGATAATTCATAAGATATTCAATTTGAAAAGGATTTTTAATGACTTTTACAAAATTAAGACTTTTCATGTAAAATATGAAGGAAAAATGTATCATCAAATCTCATATATTCATGTGAAATTTGTAGAGATTTTCGACATAAGTGCTATCCTAATCTAATCCAAAATTTTAAAGTCTAATACAACTTAATGATTGAGTAATACATAAGATTGAAAATTTGGGTTTGACCCGAGTTTAAGGCCGGTATGAATTTCATAATTGTAGACCAGTGAAAATTTGCCCGGCCGGATTGCTTTCCTTTTTTGGCTGGTTGGGTCAGGCAATTTCTTAAGCAAATTTAAAAATTAATAGTTTTTTTTATAAAAAAATGTGTCATTTTAACAATTCAAATTGAGTCGGACTACATAAATTATAAGCCTTTGAAAATTGAGTGACCCATTTTTCCACACCTAGCCAAATGTGACTTGACTTGAACTATCAAAACTATGTCATTTTGATCGAGATTTCAATATTTTATGTTGTCCCTTTTGCTTGCATATAGAGATTTGAAATTTGACATGCATTGAATGAGGTTGAGGCTTCTATTAGAACTTGATAAGTAAGACACATTAAAGGATGCGGAAGATTTTGGACCATATTTTGAAGTCAAGAACAACAAGAGAAAATGCATATATTGCAACCAATATGATGAATGATGTGGATAATTTTGTTAATATTTAACATTAGAAATTTATTATGAACATTATATTAATATCAAGAATTTAGGTTATTTATTTTATTAATTTTTATTGGTTTCCAAAAGATTTTTTCTTCTTCTTGCATTGACATGATCATAATTATTTTAAGAATATATAATTTTTTTGTTGTGTAAATTTTCTTTTATTTTTAAAATTAAAATCTATTAAAGTCTTAACAAATCCAAAAAAGTTTTAAATGAAAATCTTAATATAATCCTAATAAATCTATAAAAGTCACTTAGAATTATAAAATCCATAAATTTGTCATGTTTAAAAAAGTTTATATAAGACATTAAACGTCTAAATTAAATGCATCCCCTAAATAAATGACACAAGTGATTTGATATGATAAGTTTTAGATTTTATTGATAAAATTGAGTTCAATTCACATTTTATTTTCTTGAATGTATAAAATGAATTAATAAATGGTTTAAAAAACTTTGCTTTATGTAGGATATATTAGTAGTTTATGAAGATAAAATTTAAATACGATTCATATATTGTTTTTTAATGTATGAATATAAGAAATATTTTTCATCCATATTAAAATATTACTTTTATATATATTGAAAAATTTCATCAATTACACTAATTAGTTTTTATCCTATTTATCTAATAATTATGACTATGAAGTGATAAGGAAAAAGAAAAGAAAAATAATGAGACCAAAATACCATTGTAAAAAGTGACATGTATATCATGTGATGTGTTATGTCACTATTTAATGGTTTTAATGTTAAGTTGATTGACACGAGGACCAAACCACACAATTTGAAATTCAAATGGCCAAAATCAATAAATTTAAAGTTTAAGGGCTAATGTTCCATTATGTGAAAGTTCAAGGATCATTGACATATTTTTCCATGGATAAAATATTCTATCAAACAAATTGAAGAAACATCACTAACTCTACATCTTTAATTATGATGTATAACTCATGAAACTTTAAAATACTCTATCCATTTCAAAATATATATCGTTTGAATAAGAATTACATAGATAAAAAAAAAATTCTCTCCCTAAAATGCCTCCATTTATCGTTTTTTTGTTTTCTTGAGAATTGAGATTACTTCTTTGTTCAATTATTACTCTTCTACGGTAAATATTGAAAAGAAGTAATAAAATATCTCTAGAAAGTCGTAAAATGATTTGAGATAACACAAAATCATTTAGCTACTTATATTTTGAGATAGAGAGAGTATATGAAAACATTTAGCTAACCAAAAATGAAAAAAGGGAGAAGGAAAACCATCCACAGTTCAGCAAAAGGAAGACTCAAGCACGCTTAAATTGAAATCTACTTTTCCATAGTGTCACTGTCTTATGAACATTTGATGTAAGTTTCTTCCAAATGTCCACGGAAATGGAATGCATGAGAAGCTAAAGAGGCAGATATCTGCCTTGCTTTGGAGGAATGTACTCAAAATATGGTCCTACTACAGTGGTTAATTCCATGTTTGATAATACCATACTCACCAACTATATAAATCTAAGTAGCAGAAATGCTTTGAACATAATGTTATTTCCCTTCATTCTTTTCTTTCATAGTACTAATGTTTTAGAGTTCAGTATACGATAAAAAATGGTCTATTTTCGGTGTCTTCTTGATCGAGGGACCAGACATCATGACCAAGAAAAGGTTTGTCAACTAAGAAAGAGGTCAAAGACAGCCCATGATTGTCTTTGTTACTACTCTAAAAATGTTCTCCCAACAACAGTTGGTACGAGAAAGACATCTTATGAAACTCTTGAACTATTCTCCTTTTTAAACTATATATATTATCTTCATTACCTAATCAACCAAACATCTTTTCACTTCCACTATATATACGCATACTTCAAATGCTTTATCCCAACATCAAACATCAAAGGGTTTGATGAGGAGGGTAAGAGGTCCAAGAGAAATGGATGCTTCTTCATTTGAAATGATCATCTTCTTTGCTTTCATGACAACATTATCTCTCCTTCCACACCATGCACTTGGGATAACGAGGCACTTCGAATTTAATGTACGTATAATAGGAGTGATCAAAATGTCAAAAGGTCATAAATTTTGTTTTTTTTAATCCTTTATTATAATTTATTTATTTTTCAGATCACCATGCAAAATGTCACGCGATTGTGCCACACCAAGAACATGGTCACGGTTAATGGCCAATTTCCCGGTCCTCAGATCGTGGCTCGGGAGGGGGATCGTCTGCTGATCAAAGTCAATAATCATGTTCCAAATAATATTAGCATTCACTGGTATATATTTTAATTTGCTCGTTGAAAGAAATAAAGACTAATTTGGCATGCAATTGATCACATGCATTATAATTTCTCTAGCTAGTAGGTACATGAATATTAATTACTTTTATATATTGTGTACAATATAGGCATGGCATTAGGCAACTTCAAAGTGGCTGGGCAGATGGACCGGCATATATAACACAATGCCCTATTCAAACTGGACAGAGCTATATGTACAATTACACCATTGTTGGGCAAAGAGGAACTTTGTTTTGGCATGCACATATTTCTTGGCTAAGATCAACCGTTTATGGTCCATTGATTATTCTTCCTAAACGTAATGTCCCTTATCCATTTACCAAACCCTCCAAGGAAGTTCCGATCATATTCGGTAGAACTCATCTCTTTCATCTTTTCTTGCTTCTTGAAAGTTTATTATTTTGCTGATATATATAAAAATGTCTCACTTTTGTGATTTTGATTAGGTAATGTCCAAATGTCTCACTTTACAAACAGGTGGAGGTCCAAATGTCTCTGATGCCTATACCATCAATGGACTTCCTGGCCTTTTGTACAATTGTTCTGCAAAAGGTATACAAATTAAGCGAGAACTTTTTTTCTTGAATAATTTTGTCTTTGATGATAATTTTGAAACTTTTTGTCCTAGATTTTTTTTTATTTTTTTTATCTTCGGTCCATGATTATTTTGAATGTTTTTCTCCCTTATATTGTTTGTTCGTGTGAATTATAATTAGGTCTTCTTGTTACACTTATTTTGGCCCTTGATGCCTTTTATGTGAATTATTAGATCCTTCCAAATTTATAATGGAAGGATTTGACAATTCACAAAAAAAAAGCTCAAGGATAAAACAAAATTCAAAATAAATATTGAAAACCAAAACATATAGTTTAAAGAAACATTAGGGTCAAAAAATGTTCAAAATAATCATAGAGAACCGGGATGACCCAAACGAAAATCATTAGGGACTAAAAAGAATTATAACTGATCAATTAATTGGAAATAATTTGTTCTAACTATTGAATATATCTTTCTTGGCAGATACATTCAAATTGAAAGTGAAGCCTGGAAATACTTATCTTCTTCGCATGATCAACGCTGCACTAAATGATGAATTGTTCTTCAGTATAGCAAATCACACTCTCAAAGTCGTTGAAGCTGATGCAATCTATGTCAAACCATTTGTCACAGACACAATCCTAATTGCACCTGGACAAACAACTAATGTTCTCCTAGAGACCAAATCTCACTTCCCTAATGCCACTTTTCTCATGGCTGCTAGACCTTATGCCACAGGGCTTGGTACCTTTGACAACTCCACTGTTGCTGGAATTCTTGAATATGATTCACACCTCTCATTAAAAAGTCTTCCACTCTTCAAACCAACATTACCACCTTTGAATGATACTTCTTTTGCCACAAATTTCACAAACAAACTACGAAGTTTAGCTAGTCCTCAATTCCCTGCTAATGTTCCTCAAAATATAGACAAACATTTCTTTTTCACTGTGGGATTGGGAACAAATCCGTGTGATCAAAGCCAAGGTTGCCAAGGTCCAAATGGAACTAAGTTTGCAGCGTCAGTTAATAACATATCCTTTGTACAACCAACAACAGCCCTCCTCCAATCTCACTACTTTGGCCAATCTAAGGGCATCTACACTCCAGACTTTCCGAGTAATCCGTTACATTGGTTCAATTATACTGGAAACACTCCAAATAATACCATGATTGGAAATGCAACCAAAGTTATGGTACTTCCTTTCAACACAAGTGTGGAGTTGGTCATGCAGGATACTAGCATTCTTGGGGCTGAAAGCCACCCTCTCCATCTCCATGGATTCAACTTCTTCGTGGTTGGTCAAGGATTTGGGAATTATGATCCGAATAAGGACTCAAAGAACTTCAACCTTTTCGATCCCATCGAAAGAAACACCGTTGGTGTTCCATCTGGTGGTTGGGTTGCAATTCGGTTCTTGGCAGATAATCCAGGGGTTTGGTTCATGCATTGCCATTTGGAAGTCCATACAAGCTGGGGATTGAAGATGGCATGGCTTGTTTTAGATGGAAAGCTTCCCAACCAAAAGCTCCTTCCTCCACCAGCTGATCTTCCAAAATGCTAATCTGAATTTGGTCACTGTTTTGCAGATTTTGATTTCCAGAGTGCTGTTTTTCTTCACCCATTTTGCCATTCTTTTTCTATAACAGCATTGTTAAACAACTTTTGATCTCCCCGCGAGACTTGCTAACGTCCATTTTGAAACTGACTAAACAATCCCCATGATTCTTGTAGTTTTGGGAATTCAAATTCTTTTTCCCAAATATCTTGTCTTATTGAACTTTTGTAATCCTGGGATATATTATATATGCTGATTTCTATCCTTTTCACGGATTGATTATTGTTTGAGATTTTATGGGCACGTTGAGTTATCAAGGGCACTAAGCTTGCACTAGGGTTACTTCAATTATGATAAACCGGCACTATACGAAAATCTTCCTTTTGCAAACGAAGAAAAAAAAATCTTGAGATATTATTTAATAACTTGTTAGAAAAATACAGTATCCGTAGCAAAACTTTAACATAATTTAATTTAACTAGTTATTCACCTGTACATGCATGAACATTATATTTTTAAACAGTTTGATATATAAATAAAATATAATTATAATGGTCATATAATTTAATAAAATTATAATATATAATTATCTATATAATAATAATTATTGTAAAATAATTATTAAGAGAATAAAAATCGAATTATGCCTCTTTTAATTTAGTTTTACAACCATGGGATTTTAATAAATGTTGAAATATTATTTTGTCAATTTTGGATTCAAAATTCGTTCCTATATGAATCAACTTTTCATTTTGAACAAATAAAGCGATATTAGTTTCTAACAATGAAATTTCATGCACAAGTATAATACCTAATTTTAAAATATTTTAAATGTTTTAAAATTAAAATTAAATCTAATTGAGATATAAAATATAATTCGAATATGATGTGTATTTTTGTGTAGAATTCAAAATAATGTGAATTAATTTTATATGTTTTATTAAAAGTTAACTGAATAAATTGATTTTTTTAAGACTGAGATTTAAGATTGCTTAGACACAAAATTTAAAAATTAATGTGAATTCTTTTTATATTGTTTATTAAAAATTAATTAAATAAATTAAAATATTTTGTTTTATGAAGATTGAGACTTTGAACTTTTATATATACTTGTCTTCATCATGAAATTTCACAAGGAAACAGTTCTTATATAAGAATTTGGTTTTTTTAAGATGAAGAGATTTCATATATATAAATTTTAAAAAATTTGAAGATAATGTGAATTAATTTGTTATGTTGTATTAATGTATTAAATACATGGAATTTTCTTTAAAATTTTAAAAATAATTATTTTTATATATTTTTAGCCCACAATTTTGCGATGCTGATCTTAGAGTTCAGTATAGGGAAAAGGGAAATTTTCGACCAAACTTAGTGACGGATTTTTCCGTCTAATTTTACCGACCGATTCATATCATTTTACCAACAAAAAATTGTTTAGTCACGTGTTGACTGACTGTCCAAAATTAGTTGTAATTTCCCAACTAATTTCTTACGGACATAATTCCGTAGATAATGGATCATTATTATTTCGATGATTTGCCGACGGACAATGGAATTTTATTTAAATTAACTATTAGAAAAAAATATTCGTAGACTGTAGGCAATCCATCGGCAATTTGTGACGAATTGCCGATGGACAATGAAATTTTATTTAAATTAACAATTAGCAAAAAAAAATATTCGTAGACGTAGGTAATCCGTCGGCAATTTGTGACGGATTGCCGATGAAAAATGGAATTTTATTTAAATTAACAATTAGTAAAAAATAATCGACGACCGTAGGTAATCCGTTGGTAATTTGAGACAGATTGCCGACGCAAATGGAATAAATTAACAATTACTTAAAAATATCCGATGACCATAGGTAATCCGTCTCAAATTGCTGACGAAAAATGGAATTTTATTTTATTTAAATCAACAATTAGTAAAAAATATTTGATTACCGTATGTAATTCGACAAAAATTTGAAATTTTGTTAGAAAAACAATTTGTTCGAATTTCAACTCTGATTAGTCGATAAGTAAAGACAGACTAACGATAAAAAATAATAAGAGTTTTTAAAAAAAATTTAAATAGTAAAAAAAATAATATTTTGTATAAAATTCGTCTGTAATATGTCTCTCTTATAGACAGATTAACTATATAATATTTTTCCCATCTCTTTTTTCTTTTTCTTTTTTAGTAAAAATGGAATCAAATTATATTACATTAACAAGAAAATTGTAAGGACAACTATCACAATATTTCTTACTCATTTCTCATAGATAATAGATCAAATTTGTTTTCCCTCTTTATGATTTTTTCAAATCGTCCATCATGTTAGTTTATCATTTAATGATACCTCAATTGAGACTTATATAAAAATTTAAATCGTAATTAAAATATAAGTATGCCAACTTTATTAAATAATTATATAACATTTTATATACTCATGTATGTAGTTACGTTTGTGCGTGTGAGACAATATAAGGATTATAAAGTATTTGTAAATGATTTAATAAATAGATTTACGTACCATGATTATGTTTACACACATACATGATTTGTCAGTACAATTCCAAAACATTTATTTTGTCGTTAATTTGTTGGAAAAACATTTATTTTACAAATTAATTCTGATGAATTAGCAATTAAATTTATAGGTTAATTTATTTTAATTTAAAAATTCAAAATTAACTTTCGTTGGTAATCCATAGGTAAGCGGTCTAAATTAATTGACTACTTATCGACGGATTTTTTTAATAATTAAAAAAAATCTCGTCGCTAATACAGACAGTTCATCATTAGCTTGTCAGCAATTTTTCCGTTGAAAATCGATTGCAAGTATCGACGCATTATTATATCCGTCGAAATTACCAACTAGGTAATTACCGACAGCAATATTCGCCAGTAATCCATTGTTAAAGAAAGTCTGCGACGGATTATGCTATCGGAAAACGTCTATTTTCCTGTAGTGATTTATTTTCTTACACATACACATACACACCTTTTTATTTTAATTAAGAATTTTAATTGAACATAAATAAATAAGTGAAACAAACGGGTTAAAATTCTATGAAAATGGGAAAACAAATCTAGTTAGAGCCAATATGCACATACCTTTCTCAACTTAAATGAATTAGTTCCTCAGAAAAAGAAAAAAGGAAAATAAAAAGAAAGAAAGAACTGAAATTATTTACATATTATTAGATCTTCAAGTTCATTTAGTATTTCCAAAAAATAAAAAGGTAACTTCATTTCAATAAAAAAGCTCATGTTTGTATTCTCCACTATTGTTTATTAATTTTAAAATCCTTTCAACTTCTTCAATTAAAAACTCTTTCAATTTTCTACACTCTCAACTTTCATAACTTATTGATATAAAAAATTTTAACTACTTCGGTTGAAACATTAAATTTTAAAATGGAATTCATGTAAATGAATACATTAAGATTACCAAGGGAAAGCAATGGTGAGGCAGATGCTTTAGCGAAGGAAGGGACTGAAAGAGAGGAAGACTTAATTTTGATTTTTTGATGTACTTGATCTCTTTCAATGATTGTCTTTTTGGTCAATAGGAATGAGTTTTGCTAATAATTGGTGTTGCTCAGGATTTTTGTTATGTTGTTTTTGATTGGTGTAAACTCTGATTTGGTGTTCTGTTAGATATTATATTTTGTTTGTAACAGCTCTTATTAATAAAACACTGCTTATATATATAAAAAAAAAAAACTTTAAGATTATCCTGAGTTCTCTATTTGTAATCAGAGATAAAAATAAGTTTTTTTTAATAAAAATATATTTTGAAGATAATACCCGAATTTAATAATTGAGATTTTAAGATTTATTAGATTATACTAGCCGAATTTAATAATTCAAAGATAACATCAATTCTTATTTCAAACAAGGATAATATGTGAATTATGAAATATTTTGCAAGATTCAAACCTATTATCTTAAGAGAATAAATTAAATTGACAATCAAGATATTTCTTAGATAATCTAAAGATATTTTTTTTAAAAAAAATTCAAAATATTTTAAGATATTTAGATATATTGGAAGATTTCTTTTTTAAAAAAATTGTAAATTTTTTTTTTTATAAATCCAAATAGATTTTCCATGTTAAATTAAATTTCTTTCAATATTTCAAACAGTTCTCTTTTTAACACGTGCCATTATAGTCAATTTAAGAAAACTTATACACACACATGTGTGTATATATATATATATATTTATAAATCAAGAACGAATACATGGAAAAGGACAATATTAAAATAGAGGGCACATAAATCTGACAGAAAAGCAAACATCTCCCAATGTACCATTTTAGAATAATTTAAATTCTTCCTATGAAACATGTTATCACACTACGCATTCTTTTCCTTTTTATCTCATCATTTGGGTTAAAGTTTCATTTGCAGCATGTGGTGCATAACTAAAATTTATCAAATATTTGATTTCAAATTTCCGACGCCATAGTTGCTAATTAGTGCTGCACATCTTATCATGCAATTGTCATTTAACATATGGAAAATTGGTCAATTTAGTCCACAACGTTTGCCTCTTTGGAGCAACTCATCCCCGGTGTATATTTTCAAAAAATTTGGTATCCAACGTTTTTTCGATCGGCTAGATTTGTCCTTATAATTGGATTTTGGATAACATCCGGTGAAGTCAACTACAAGCATTGTAACTTGTGTTTTTAGTAGGGGTTAATTTGGCCAATTTTCTCTAGAAAGCAAAAAAAAAAAAAAAGAAGTAATTTTCTGGATAACATAAGACAAAAAACATTACTCCTCAAACGTCTCAAAGTACCTAATATTTTGAAACAAAGAATTTGTTTAAAATATCTTTTATTTTGAGACAGATGAAGTATAAGATTATAACCATACTAGTAAATTCATTTTTTGATGACAACATCTAGTAGACACTACATAAATTTACTTTTAATAACCAAATTTGTTGTCACCAAAAGTTTTAAAAAAAAAAGAGTGACAGAGAATCCTTTTATGAAAAAAAGATGAAAATATGAGTAACCCTAATACATTTTGGTCACAAATACATTACATTCCAGCCAAAATGATTTTCACGAAAAAATGTATATATTTGTGACAACATTTATAAGATACTAAATAATTGAATTGTTAGTGTTAAAATAATAACGTCAAAAAAAGTTAAAACAGAGTGACAAAAGACCTTTTTTCCACAAAAAATAAATACATCATTGACCATAACATTTTTTGTCACAAATATATATGGCTCCAAAACTATTCCTACCAAAATGGATTTGGCTCCAAACACCATGCACTTGTAGTGGCAAACATTTGTCACAAAAAAAATACCAACACTATAAATATATTAATATTGACAACTTAATTGTGATAGACATTGAATTGTTACACTTAACAAATAAATCATCATAATTATTTCAAATAGTAGTGTCAATTAAACTTTTTGTCACAAAAGACAAGATTTGTGACGAAAATATACTTGATCACAAAAAAAAATTTGTCACTAAAATGTCTTAACTCTTGTAGTGAACATAGCGTATTTATTTTATTGAACTCTTTCATCTTATATCTATATTTGTAAGAATAAATTCTCTAACCAATTTTTTTCCTCTCCTTTGGTTTCGTCTTTAATTAGATATAGATAAGATTAAGGTTCAAATGTAGATATTTTCTCCACAGTGCCAAATTCCACTATACATGTCGAAACTTAAAACCTTCCTCAAGACAAATGCCCTTAGAATCTTGTGAGTTGTAAAGGTGAGAAACCAATGCGATATTTATTCTTATTTCCTTTTATCTAAAGCACTTGTTATCCATACAATTTCCCAAGCATAATCTCCAAATCTTCTTGACATGACATTCCATTAAATCTCAGAACCATTTGACTACATACAAATGTACTTCACAATCCCTTCCACCTATATATAAAGATAGATAGATGCCATTTTATGGTCTAATCTCTTCTTCAAGATCATAATTGCATATATAGTTTCTTGTGTTTTTTATTGCTTTGAAGTTCAAATGGATAATGTGATGAAGTTGGGATCATCAAGCCTTGTGGTGATCTTTAGCAAGAGCAATTGTTGCATGTCCCATACAATCAAAATGCTGATAAGCAATTTAGGGGCAAACCCTAGTGTTTATGAGCTTGATCAGCATTCAAATGGAGGCGAAATAGAGGAGGCATTAAGAGCAATGGGATGTGATCCTGTTGTTCCTGCTGTGTTCATTGGAAAGAAATTTGTTGGTGGTTCTGATGAAGTGATGAGACTCAATGTTCAGGGCAAGTTGAAACCATTGCTTATAAAGGCTAAGGCCATATGGGTATAATTTTCTTGCTAGTAATTTTGAGTCTTTTCCTTTAACTATTTATGGAGTTGGATGTATAAGGCAGTGTCAGGTTTATATATATGTATGCATCGATAATATGTAATGTAATAAGTGAAAATTTCTGTATGGGTTTTGCAAGATATCCACAGTTGGAACTGCTATTTGTCTCATTTTCACTTATGTTTGTGTTTAGTTCTATTTTTTGGTTAATTACAAATTACTACCCAATATTAGTATTTTGTCAATTAAGGGACAAATTTACAAAAAAATTTAATTTTTTATGGCATTAATAGAGCTTTTCAAAAATAACCTCGTAAATCATTTTCTTTAAAAGAAATTATTATCCCGTTTTCAAGTTCTTGTCCATCCCTGCCCCCTTCTATTCCTTACTTCTCCTAGTTGCTTGCCACCATTCTCTTGTCACTACCACCTCCATTATTTTCTTTTTTTTCCTTTTTTTTGGAACAGCAAAAGGATAATATTATAAATATGGTGGACCACCGCCATTGTTAGGGCATGCAATTGGTTAATGTGTAATGGAGATCGGAATTAATCTTAATAATGAATTTGTGACAAATTTATTAGAGTTAATTCCAATCAATTTCAAGTTCTACTTAATGATTACAAAATTAACTCATAATGGCATGCAAAAAAAAAAAAAAATTCTTCTCTGAAAACAACTACTAATTAATTTTCAGCCAAAGAATTAAGGATACTCTCAACCGCGGTCTTAAAAAGCACCACATTGTTTTCCATCCCCTTCGACACTTTAAACTATATGCAGACAATGGTTAATATTACAAGAACTCAAAACCCAGCGTCTAAATTATCAGTTTCTCTGCCTCTATATCTCTTCTATTTACTGACATGCAAACTATTGAAAATCTAAGCAGTCAAAAGGCAACAACAATATATGCTTATGGAAAATCTGATTCAAATTCCAAAAGACGTTGGCCAATGTTTTTAGTCATGTGCATCACTTGAAACATGGGGCATCCTTTGAAGAAGAAAACCTGGTTCGATTTTGGGCGAAACCTGTGCAATTCCTCTTGCAAGTCTCTTCCTTCTATGACTGCTTCCTCCTTACTCCCATTATTGTCTCGACAGAAGACAAGTGCTTGGTGTCTAGGGTTAATTTTCCCATATGGTGAATTTCTCCAAAGACTCACTTGTTGAATACACGGCTTTTTTCCAAAAGTTTACTAGCACTTTTTTATTTTGGCTGAGTCGGCCTATAATACAAACATTCATCTATTGACAATCTTAATGAAACTGTAAATAAAATTTGTTAATACATCAGCATGATATGGTTTCAAGGCTTTATGGGGAGAAAAAATTTACACTCTCAACTTGACTTTTGGCATTGACGGTGGAGCATTGTACATACTCTAAGGACTCTTCATTAAGAATTTAATTGAATTTATTCCAATCACAACCGTGACTCGTGACAGGACACCCGAGGGTCTCTTACCTTTCAATCAATCACTCGTTGAGTATTTGGATAGATAGCTGGTGTCATCCAAACAGGGTAAACAAAGATGATTGTTGTTGTTATGGATTGTAGCGGGGGTGAGTGGGGCGAGTATCTAATTCCTATCCCCATTACAATCTGCGGGCTAAGAAATGTAGTTATCATATTTGAAAGCCTTAAAGCTTTTAATATCTTAATTTTGATTAAATGACAAACATTGATAAGAACTAATGGCTTTATTGTATTAGTGATGATCTTTTAGGATTCATATATCTAATCCATGCAAGATCAAAGTTTCAAATCTTCAGGAAAGAGCTTTTGATGTCAAGCCTTGAAGATAAGCGTTTCTGGATTAGATAGGATCTAGAGGTGTAGCTTTAATTCTTTATTTATCTTTAGATATCTCTAGGTCTATCTCTTTGAGTAATGAATTTTATAGGTTGCTCAATAAAAGAGAAATGATTTTCAAAATGCATTTCATTTAAATAAAACATGAGTTGGGTATTTGAAATGATTTTCAAAATACATGCACATACTTCAAAATTCATAAAATATAGTTTGCAAACTCTTAGAGTTGTTTGGAAACTTGTTCTGCATAGTTTTAATGCATTTGTGGTCGACCTGACAAAAGTGTGGACGACCACAGATCATGCGGTCGACCAGACTTCTCAGAGTATCGTCCGGTATATGTCCAGATCTCTCTGGAACACTTGCGGATGATGGAGCGGTCGACCGGACTTCTGAGCTTATCGTCCGCTGTATGTCCAGATCTCTCTGGAACACTTGCGGATGATGGAACGGTCGACCGGACTTCTGAGCTCATCGTCCGCAGGCTGTCCAGAGTTCTCTGGAACATTTGCGGATGATGGTGCGGACGACCTTCCTGATTTGCAGTCGACCGCACTTCTCCTGAGTGGGATTCAAACAGCCATTTTTATGACCGTTGGTGCATACTTATAAATACCAAATCGTTTAAACAACTCAATAACACTACTTTTTGAGCAAAAATCTGATTCTAACACTTCATAGAACTTCTGGAGATTATTTTGAAACCAAATCTTAACATTCATATTGTGAAATTCATCAAAGTGAGATTTATACAAAATCATTGGGGTTCTTGAGCAACTTACAAGAAAACATTACTCAAAGAGGTATTTATGCTTTACATTGATATATTTTCACATTAAGGTGATTTCATATATCAAACTATTCTTATTCATATCTTAATTGATTTGTTCAAGGTTGCATTGAGCTTAAAACTCTAAGGGTTAGAGTGAGCATTGAACCATAGAAAACTGTGTTTGTGTTAAGAGCTTCTTTTTCATTAATTGTTGTAATAGAGATAGGTGTGTAGACAAGGTTATATTGTAAAACTCAAAGTGTTGAGTGAACCTTGGTTGGTTAAGAGGTTTGTGTTGTAAAACCCTAAGGGAATTGGGTGAGCCTCTATTGTATTCTCTCTTACTATATTAGTGAAAGGATTTGTGAAATCCTTGAGTAGATAGCTCAAGGTAGTGGATTAGGTTTTGTTGAATAAACCGAACCACTATAAATCTTTGTGTTCATTGCTTCTTTTCTTGAACTCATCATTTCATACTTTGGTTGAACACCAAGTGTTTGATATTTGTTATCTTAGAAAGCTTGTTTATTTTATAAGAGGAAAAATCGGTTAAAACCTAATTCACCCCCCCCCCCTCTTAGGTTTTTCAATATTAGATCTCAATAATTATCATTTTAATAGTTTTAAATCATTTATCATTATCTTGAAACGTTTTGCTATCTTAAAGAACTTTGAGATTTATCAATATATATATTTATTTTTCAATTTGATGGTAATGGGTAGTTAATTGTTAAGCAATTCATTTATGTGAGAAATAAATACAACTTGATTAGTAAAACGGCATAATCATTTATTAATCTAGAGAAAATGAGTTTGAGTCATACTCTCCATAATTATAGTATATTTTAAAAAAATATAGATTTATGTTATAATTTTTTTATTATCCAATAAATTTAGATTTATCTCATTAAAAACTAATTTTTTTCATAAAACAATGTCATTAGAGGAGTTTATTGAAGAGTTTTAGAATAGATTGTCACATATGCTCAAGAAAAAGATAGAAACTTGTTTAACAAATGTAGCAAAAGATACACTACTTTATGAGAGGCTTTCTTGGTTAAGTGTATATTCATCCAAATGCAATCATTCTCATTGATAATCTTAAAAAGACAGTTGGTTTCTTCTTCATTCTTTGATAAACTCAAGAGTTTCAGTGTATAAATAGGATGTTGAGTGTTGGATAAATTCTGACATAGTAACATTAACACAACAAAGGAAGTTTGTTGTAATTCAGTAGATATGTTCAAGGTTTGTATATGGGAGATTATACACCTATAACCCTTAAAAAATCTAGTGGATTGGACCTCATAATGGATCCTGCAGACGTAGGCTGATTGCCAAAATGTATTAACATTTTATGTTGTGTTGTTATTTATGTCATTTTACTTTTTCAACACAGGTTTGCACGACAACTCTAATTGAATTCTGTTAATGCAATATTTCATCAATATTATCAAATCCCTTTTGGAATTGTGCAATAAAATTTCCTAATTAAATTTTATAATGTTGTATTTGGAAATTGCCACCGCCTTTAGCTGGCTTCTTGATTACCTATAATTAAGAAACATTTAACTTCACTAAAAATGTAGAATGTCTTAGTTGTATATAGACTAGCGGTTGATATCTCCAGATCCACATTTTCTTTTTTTCTGAGGAAAAGAGAAGAAAAAGATATATAGAATATAAGGTGAATAAGTTGGCTGCATGTATTGATAAAGGTTAACTTCAGTTGACACATTTCACACATGTAAAGGGTCATTATAATCTTGAGTAGATTGAATTGATCTTTCTCTTGAAGGAAAGATATATATTTTCGCAATTGTGATAGTGACTGCCATTTTGATTCAATTTTCACTAATATTAAAGCTCATGTTAAGGATGTGAATTTCTTCATACGAATCTGAACAGCTGTTAGGATGTGATATGGTAGTGGTCTATTTTAACATGGTGTTTTCACAGAATATATGCTTGTGATGTACAAAATGCAGCGACTCGACATTGTCTTTTGTTCATCCGCAGTTGACATTCACACATGACACAACTAAAGTTTCTTTTCTCAGGACAAAAAAGGGGGGCTAATTTAGGATAAGGTATTGGTCAATTTGATGATTAAGATCTCCAATTTGTTTCAAAAGCTAGAAAAAGAAGATCTCCAATTTGATGCTTGTACAGTTGGATTTGTTCCTTTAATATATATATATATATATATATATATATAAGCATTATTTTCTCTTTAAAAAAATCTCCAATTTGTTATTCCTGATAAGGGTCCTCCTAAAATTATAAAGGGTTGTTCGAGAAATTTGAAAATCAACTCATAGGCCATATAAAAGGATTCAAATCAATTCAAATTCCATTTATGTACCATTCCAGCTGGCCTGTTGTTGGGTCAATTATGCCCAAGATATAATGTAAAAGGAACAAAGTTGATCTTCTAAAGCTATAGTTCATTACAACAAGTGATATATTGTCTTAAATTTTCATTTATTCTAAAACTTTAAACTGATAAAGAATAATTGAATTTAACTAATTAACTCGCTCCCTTCCATCACGTGTGGGTTGAACATAAATTTTCAATAATATGTCCAATACGTGGATAATAACTATTAAATGGACGGATGTAGGAGATTTGAATATAGAACATCTCGCTCTAACATCATGCTAAGTTCTTATATATTTTAATAGAATTAAGTTGATAGAAATGAATTGAATTTAATTATTTATCACGCAGCTTGTGTGTGGATAAATCACACACTTTCAATAACATGTGTAACATGTGAATAATAACCATTTAATGAAAGAGAAGCAACCCTTGAACGTAAGACCTCTTGATCTTATACTTAAATTTTCACCTAGAATCTTAAAGAGATAGAAAATAGTTAAATTTAACTACTGAATTATACTGAACTATTATACAATAATAGTCATCTTTGAAATGGGAAGGAGTAATAAATAAGGTAGTAATTGGAAGCAGTAATCAATTATTTTACCTGCTGAAATTAATTTTTTTTATTTTAGATATTTAAAATTGAATATATCACTTTTTTAAATATAATTATACTTTCATTTTAATTATATATATATATATATATATATACTTCATTAAAAAGTTACCATTTTAAATAGTACTAAGAATTGCCAAAACCTTCACTTTTGGATCGTGAAACGAATTCTATTGCGCGAGAATCAGGAATAAAGATGTCCACAATCACCCCCCGCCCCAAACACCCTAAAAAGCCTTCCAGAGAGCACTTAGTGGAGTTAATGGGTGAAGATAGCCCACAGAGATCGAGAAGAACTTAGATTTCGATTCAGACGAATAGTTCTTCTTGACTTTCGAAACTAGTTGCTGGCCATACCCCTCGCCGTTTCTTGAAACTCCTTACGCCAAACACCCTTCCCATGTCACCAAATCCACCGTTGATCACTGCTCCGTCTTGGTCCATCACCATGCTTGACACCTGCCACTCTCTCTCTCTATATAAACCCCCCCCCCCCCATTTGTTATTTTATTTTACTAAAATGAGGTTTTTTTATTCTACTGGAACATATTCACATAAAAAGACCATATCATTTTACTAAGACAACGGATTTCAAAAATACATAATTGTAATTTTACTAAGAATAAAGTATTTTTACTCTATTGAGAAAATAAAGCGTAACAAATTTGAGTAGTTAACTTAGATTATTGTTTGCTAACTAGAGAAAAATATTTTCAAGTAATTCAGAGATGCATCATTACTATTTATATTTTTTTTCCAAACAATGTATGGCCTTTACCACCGTACATGATATTTGCCTTTTATAAAGGAATACTGCAACCGACCATTGCCCCAAGAGTCATCTCTTTCAGGGAATTATTCGAGTGCAAAGAGATATATATATATATATATATGATCGGATCTCTCTGATTACATATTTTATTCATTTTCCATGTGATTTAATTAAGAAAAGAATCTACAAATTAAGCATCTTAATGTTCATTATTTTAGAACAAAATTGTTTAGCAATATTTCAGAATCTTGCTGTATCTCCACACGTAGTGTAGTACCTTCTTGTCTCTTTCATGTACGGAATAAGTATTCCTTTGCCCTTGCAAATAATTGGTGCATTCTATTTTTACATTTTTAGTGGCGATCTACATAGGGAAAGTAGAGTTAAACTTCAACTAATAATTAAAAGATAATGACGGTTTAATTACTTTGTATGAATGCTTACTTCTTGTTTACCTCACATTAATGAAGGGCTTTAAAGAGATTATGCAAAGGGTGAGAGGACAACCCTTCACATTTAATTACTTGTTCTTTCCTATTACTTCCTAACCAAAATGGCATAAATCAATTAAATATATTCACTATGTGACAAAAAATTAAATATATATTCACATTTACTTCTTTCTATATTTACTCACACCTTTTGCTTCAACCAAACGAAGTCTTGTCACCCGATAAGAGTTCGTAATCTACCATCTTTGCACATTTCAAGATATATTGGAATCTTGAAAAGAAAAATTCACATCTCAGGTCCACCGAAAAATGAAATCATATTTCCTTTTATGATAACACAATCTTCCGGCATAATGAGAGCACTCTAGGGTGGCTCCCACTCATATGGTACACTTTAACTCTCATATTTTCGACCGACAATTTAGATACAAATTGTCATGACTCGACCTCATTAAACGATTATAAAAATGATAGTGTTTTAAGATAAATTATTTGACAGTAATTTTTACTATAGCAAAATAAATATTTCAAATAATAGGTATTATTCATTAGTATATTATCATATCATGGTATTACAATTTTTTTAATGTGAGATTGAGGATATTACAAAATATATACGCACACAAACACAATCGCACACCTTAAATAAACTTCATTGTAACTGCAAAAAAAATAAGGAATGATGATATCATCCAGGGTACGTACGAAATGTTTGTCGCCACACAAAAGAAAAGAATAAAATAGTCAATCCTTGACCCTATAATGGTTTCTTGTGTTTTAATTAGGTTCATTTGAACTTACAGAACCCTGTTGTGCATGTGTTCATGAAACAGATACACATGCAAAATACTCATGGAATCTTAGTAAAAGATGATAGAAACATATCTTCTTTTTCCATTTCCAGGAAAAATAACGTGTGGCACTGTTGTAACCCAAGTGCGATTCCTTCTATATCTCAGATACAACAAATCTTTATCACATAGTACACTAAAGAATAATTCTCAAATCTCATCAATATGACTTTTAGATTATCCAACCCATTGAAATCACTATATATATGAATCTCATTGATGTTCAATCTTCATCAAAGCAAGCACAAGTTGTTTCCTATCTCATCATTGCAGTAAGTTCTTGTTTAATTGAAGTTCATCGATAAAATCGAGTAGGTTTTCTTTTTCTCTCTCAAGAAACAATGGAAATGGTGTTGAAGTTGGGATCAGCTAACCCTGTGGTGATTTTCAGCAAGAGCAATTGTTGCATTTCATATACAATCAAAATGTTGATAAGCGGTTTCGGGGCGAACCCGGTGGTGTATGATTTGGATCAACTTCAAAATGGATGTGAAATGGAGGCTGCAATTGTAGCAATGGGGTGTGATCCTGCTGTTCCTGCTGTGTTCATTGGCAATAATTTTGTTGGTGGTTCTAATGAAGTGATGAGCCTCAATCTTCAAGGCAAGTTGAAGCCATTGCTTATGAAGGCTAAGGCCATATGGGTTTAATTGATTAATTTTACGAGTACACATCTAAAGTAGAAATGTATTACTACTTCGATCAACTTAATTATTGTTCGCCCTTTAGCATGACTTTGTGATTTAATAAAATAGTGTTCTATTGGGTTGGACATGATATTCTAAATATGAATATCTCTCAATAAATATTTAAAATATATGTAGGATGTTATGTACTAAATTAGCTTTATCTTCCATATGTATTAATGGCAGTTTATTGTACGAATGGAAAAGGAGATTTATCAAATATACTTTCAGTTCTACAATTTCTAGTTAACCGTCGTGGTTTTTGTTCGTGTTACTGATTAATTACGTTCGATTGGAAGTTGGCATGTTTGACAAAAAATAATAGCATTGATAAGCAAAAATACTACAAAAGGAAATGTAAAAATGATGTAATTATATCATGTTTTGGGAGAGGCTAAGAAAATAGACAATTGACTCTTTCTTTTTTTTTATAATATGCATTAATTAAATTATATTGTATTTAATTATAAGATATTTTGTTACTTTTTATATGATTATTGTATATCTTATTTTTAAATTTATTCATACTTCTTTATTGAGAGAGATAAAGAGATAAAAAAATATTTCATTGTTAAAAAAGATTAAAATAAATAAAAATATAATAAAAAGTAAAATAATTTGTTGAGATACATTAAAATTATTTAAAATATATACGAAGTAAGTAGGATAATAGACTATAGATAATGCACGAGTGAGATTGGTGGTCCGTCCGTGCAGCGGTGAACGTATCTAGGAAATAAGTTCGTGCCAAGAACTTGCTTTTTAGCTTCAAAAAGCATTTTAAAAATACATTCATGCCAGAAGTATATTGACTCTACTTCATGAGTTAAATTAACGGGAAGCGAAAATGCGCCTTTTCTTGTCTCTTTTTCTTCAATAACACAATATACGTTCTCAACATTACAATCATTTTTCAATTGCATTGCGACAATGTAATGCGTAAAGAATAGCACTTAATCGCTTTATAATTAGTTTGAGCCATTAAAGATCAAATTGCTTGCAGCATTTTCTTTATTTTTGTTCTACCAAACAAGTTCATATTATTTAATTTGGTTGACAAGCTTGTTTCATATTTAATTTGATTCGTTAATCATTTTTGTTGCTTCTGCTGTCTTTAGTTTGGTGGAGTTAAAATTTTCTGCCGTTCTGATATTCCTGTCTAGACATGGTTTGTATGTGTGCCTCTGTATAGCTGCTTTATCTTCTTATCACTATGATGTCCTTAGTTTGTTGTCTGCTGAGATTGTTTGAAGAAGTTGTACTGGGTGTACCATTTGTCAAAACAAGTCCAGCCCGATGAGTTGGCCCAAGAAGCCCTTAAAATAAGTTGGGTTAGACCTCTATATTGCTAGTTCGAATGAACCTGGCCTTAAATGGCCTGGCCAATCTGACCCGTGGGCCAAATGGATTGACGGTCTATCCCGATATCCTTTTTAAAAAATAAATTTAATTTAATTGCCCTAACACTAACATTAGGACTGTTAACGAACCGAATGTTCGTAAACAAAAGCTCGTTCGAGTTCGTTCGTATTTGATTAAGGCTCGTTTGTTTATTAAACGAACCAAACTCGAACATTAAAATTTGTTCGTTTACTAAACGAACGAACACAAATCTTGTTCGCGACCGTTTAAACGTTCGCGAACATTATAATTAATATATAATATTATTTTTTTTATTTATATTATATTATATATAATCTAATTTTTTATATTATATATTATTTTTACATATAATATTTATATATATTATATATAGTAAAATATATTATATATTTTATAGTTTAAAAGAAAAATAGAAAAATAAATTTAAGCTCGAACTCGAACTAATCGAACAATTCGAGTTCGGTTCGTTAGATTAAACGAACCGAACACAAACGTTCACGAACATTACGAACAAATAATCGAATGAACACGAACAATATTTTGAGCTCGAACGTTAATCAAACAGTGCTCGAATACTGTTCGAAACTCGATCTCGAAAACTTCAAGCTCGATTCATTCGTGTTCGAATACTGCCCTAACTAACGTCAACCAACGCTCCTCACCTTCAGCTTCAGTGTCTACTTCCACCTCCTTTTTCATTTATCAGTTGCAGCACGTCACCTCTCTCTTTTTTCTTCTCTTCAATCTTTATCAATCATCTTCATCAGTCGTGATCTTGCTCAGTTTCTCTCTTCAACGCACATCCACCTTCTCTTCCCTGCTCCGTCGCCGACACATGGCCACATAAGCCATCAGGCCTCAAGTCCCCCTTCAAGCCTTCACTGGTAAGACACTCGCGCCATAGCTTCTTTTTTTGTCACTCAGACAGAAGTTCAATATTGTCAATGTGGTTTTTTTTAAAATTAGAATAGAAGTCATAAATCATATATATAATTGATTTCCTTGTTAGGTAAATTATTAATATCCGATTGTTTGGACTTTAATTTTATAATTAATTATGTTATGAATAGGGGTGGACATTCCATTTTTATTATTACTGATTGAGCTTTTTCTATTTTTAATTTTTTTTCCCTAAATAAATGAACCAAAGAGTATTACATATAGAATGGTTCGAGTTTTGAAGTTCAGTTTAAAATTAAACTTTCAAAAAAAAAATCAATTTCAATGACCTTAAATAAAATAAAATGATGCAGCAAAATGCACAGATAAGTGGTAAAGAAAGAAAATTTATTTTCAAAACAATTAAATTATATAATCTTATTTTTCTTACATTTTCAATGAGAAAAGAATATCAAAAATTATTTATAATTCACCAAATAGGAAAAGACAAAATATTAATTAATTTTGGAACTAAATAAATTTTGATTAAATATTAATTAAAAATTAAAAGTTAAAATTTTTATTTTTCGATACATCAAAATTTCTAAAATTCAAATAGAAAATCGAATCATAATTTTGAAAATTTTTGATTAATCAAATAAAATACTAATATATCGAAAAACCAAATCATTTTTTAAGTTACAATTCATTTCAATTTGATTTTTTAACATCCCTAATAATTAGTTAATTATTGATAATTGCTTGTAATAAAACCAATGTAGTTTTTTAAAAAAATGATTAATGATAATTACTTAGAATTCATTCAAAAATAATGAAGAGTTTCGAGAACCACTCATTTGAAGTAACGTTTAAGTAAATGTCAATCAATTCCTAAATGTCATGATCTGGGGCCTTGTTAGATAGACAACCAATATTGGTAAAATTTCATAAATTTGATCCAAAATTTTCGAGATTTATTGGCTAAAATAGTCATTCAATATGATCTATTTAGTTATGTTGAGTATGATGGGATACTTGAGGTGAATAGGTACTTGCAACCTGATTTTAAAAACACTTGCAAAGCTGATTGTTGTAATGCTTTATTTAAGTGAAAAGGCAAAACTTAATAAAACAATACCTATTATTTTTTATAGAATTTATTTAACTTCTTATGTATGAACTTCTAACAATTTTACACGAGGTTATATGACTATTATTGGTTATTATATTGATGAATAATGAAGGTTAAATAGTAAATTGCTCTATTTTTGCACTTTAGATGGTCCACATATAGGGTTATAATTGTCGAGAAAGATATATAAATCTTTTAGGTACTATAAAATTTAAAATAGAATATATGTTATTAAATTTTAAAAAGTAAAATAGTGCATATCCTAAATTTTCTAATTTTTCAAATCTTTTTTTAAGGAAAGTTGAAAAGACAATTTTGCCCCTTAAAAAAAGTGTCACTGATTTTGTATGAATTTTGTCAAAAAACAATCAAAAAATAGTTTGACCGATCAAAGGTAAAAAATAATAAAAGTACTGTTACGATAGAATTCAAAATTCAAGAAATGATATCAAAACTAAAAAAGTAAAATATTATAAACTCTAAATTTGTTAATTTTCTAAGTTATTTTAAAATATATATATTTTATGTATTTTGCGTTGAATTGTCATTTATATTTTTTTAGTTTGTTATAAAAAAAATTACATATTTTAATAATATTTAAATAATTTTCTTCATAAAAGTAAATATTATTATAAAAATTTTCTTAAAAATAAATTTTTATATTAAATTAAAAAATAAAACATGAGTAAAATATGCTAAATTTTATTATGATATTAAAAATATTAATATAATATAAGTGTAATGTAATGTATGAATCCTTTTATTAAAATTTGTATAATTATATGTTTGAACTGAAAATTACAAAAGAGAAAAAAATGATGTGGAATTGATTGGATTCACAAAAAGTTGGAAAATGCAAGTCTTGAGAGGTGCATGAGTAAATATGCTCTTAGGTTTAAGAGCAAGTTAGTTAAATTAGAGAGATTTTTGTAATTACTTAAGTTATTCGAAGTAATAAAATTTGTTCATTTCAAGTCCTATTACCAGTTTCACATTGTATTGAAAGATGTTAGAAGTTTTCTATAGTTGCTCTAAAAATTTTCAAAAAAAGTTTCACGAACTCAATAGCCTCAATCGACTGAAACTCGAAACTATTTTGCGATCATCAAAATTCGATTCATCAGTCGATTTGAAACTTATCGACTAATATTCTAATTTGATGACTAATTCTATCAATCGGTGGTAATTCGAGCAACAACACAAACAAACTTACCGGAATGATCCCACAACCGACACCAACATGTACAAGCTTCTTTTTTTTCTCTTGTTTTTTTTCCTTCTAATACTAACAAATTAGTTATCTTTATTTGTAACTATCTTTGAGTACATTTCACTCATAAAATAATTTGTGATTTGTGCAATCTATTCATTAATTATAAATAAATAAAAATCAGTTGTGGCAAGCATTTCATAGTCAAAAAATCACATGATTAGGTTCAAAATACTTATAATCATAGTGAAAGAAAAACTCATAGCAGTATAAAATGGTATAGATGTATATATATAGTCGTTGTTCTTAATTGCTTTTAAAAAATCTCTTAATTTTATATAATTAAAAATTATTTTAAACTAAAAAAGACATTTTTTTTTCAAATATATACCTTTTGTGAACCGTTTTAAGAAAGCAGTGGCATCCGAAAATAAATTCATTAACATCAAAGGCCAGGTATTCAAATCATTCATGCATGAATAATCCAAATTAACTTTTATGTTCTAAGTATATGCAGTTATGTGAACTTGGTTACCCTCATCAAATCTACTATTGATCTGTTCCAAGTTCCAATCATTTGCCAAGTGCAGAATCAGCCACCGTTTGTTACTAGTTTTTTTCCTCTATATATTTTAGAAGATAATTTTCCATAAAAAATTTAGGGAAAATCGCCTATTTAGTCTATTATATTTTGATGTATAACTGATAAAATTCATAATCTTCTAATTTGGCCTATAAGGTCCAATATTTTTCTCAATTTAGCTAACAAAGTCATTTTGATCGAAATAGACGTCGAAATCTAGCTAATGAAAGGTAAATCTATCATTTTAAAAATTTATCTTAAAAAAATGAAAAATAGCTTATTTAGTCCATTATCTTTTAGTTTGTCACTATTAGAGTTCATCATCTTCTAATTTGACCCATAAGATCCAACATCTTCTCATTAAGATCCAATATTTTCCTCAATTTGATCCATAAGGTTCAATATTTTTTTCGATTTAACCAAGAAGGTCATTTTGATCAAAACAAGCATCGAAATATGGTGAAATGCATCACTTGAAGACTTATAAATGGTATATTTGTCATTCTACAAATTCATTTTAAAAAAAAGTAAATTAAATGGCAGGTCTCAATTATGAGTATAACATATTTTTTGCCTCTCCCTTCATCTCTTCCCCCTTCATCTCCTATTTTCTCTAATGTTTTGCCTTTCATTATCCTTCCTCCCATATCTCTTCCCATACGAAAATGAGAGAAAATAGGTGTGGATGGGGGAAGAGATAAGGAAAGAATGAAAAAAATGTTATACTCATTCCACAAATTCAACTTTTTTAAACGAAATTTAAATGTGTTATAAAGGAAGAATGAGGAGTAAAAAATATGTTATACTCATCATTGAGACTCGACATTTTAATTTTTTTAAATTTAAATTTATGGGATTACATATATGCCATTTATAAGTCTTTAAGTGATACATTTCACCAAATTTTGGTGCTTATTTTAGTCAAAATGACCTTGTTGACTAAATCGAAAAAATTATTGGACCTTATGAGCCAAATTGAGAAATAATTTGGAGCTTATGGGTCAAATTAGAAGATAATAGACATTAATGGTCACAAACTAAAATATAATGGGTTGAATAGGGTATTTTTATTTCCTTTTAACTTAAATTTTGAAATGGCATATTTGCCCTTCATTCGTCAGAGGCCGACACCTATTCCGATCAAATTGGCCTTGTTGGCTAAATTGGTAAATATATGAGATCTTATGAGCCAAATTAAAATATTATGGACCTTAACGCTCATATGTCAAAAGATAATGGACTAAATAGGTGAGTTTTTCAAATTTTAATATTAGAATACTATGTTCTAAGTATTCAGAATTGAATATCCACTTTTATCAAATAAACATAATTTTAATATAAAAATTTATTAACAACATTCTTAATTTAAATGATTTATTCATCTAACTAATAGTATTCACCATTAACCTAATTAATAACAAGAACAATAAAGTAATTTATGTAAAGTCAAAGATTATTATCAAGTTTTTTATTAAATCAAATGTGCATATTTAATTTCAAACATAAGGAGTATATAACTAGTAAATAGTACTTCCTTCGTCCTAAATTGATAGATTTATTTGATTTTTCACACTGATTAAGAAAATGTAGTTAATGTTGTTGAAAATGTGTATTTTTAATATAATATTCTTAAAATACCCCTTTAATATTAAGAAACTTGAGTATTAAAAACACTAATAAATTGTTAGAAAAATATTTTCTCATTAATTAAATGTATTTTTAAAATAATATACTCATCAATTATTATTTTCAAAGTATAGTTAATACTCTAACTTCAAATAGATATTTTAATCAACTAAGAAATATATTAATTTTTTAATAAATAAATAAGTCTATAATTTGTAACAAATCAAGAAAGAAAATAAGTCTATCAAATTGAGACGAATGGAGTATAATATTATAATATATATTGTAAAATATATAAGTAGAGATGAAACAAGGATGAAGTCGGAACCTAAATATTACTGTTTCTCCTTTTCAATCCTAATATTTGACGACAGGATGAGTCTCTGCTGTAATTAAGAATTTTGCCATCCCTCAGCATTTGAGCTCCTAATCGATTTTCAACTACTCACCCGTCACACCCTTCTATGCAAAAGTTCAAACCTTCTCGGGGGAACCTGGTCAACACTCAAAGGGCTCTCTCAATTGTCAAAGGTGGAAAAAAAACCAAGTCTAGTCAACCCTCGAATAAAATGGTAGAGGAGTTCACTTCAGCAAATACTGTGTAGGCTGTACCTTAAGAAAGCCATGAGAAACATCCAAGAACAAGACTCTATCCAATTTGGCTGCGCAATGGAGAACCAAATTTGCCTTTTTCTTTTTATACTTTATCCCGTTCGGTTCATGAATTCTATGTACAAAGAAAAGGATAATTCTTGTCTTCACATCTCAACTTGACCACCAAATTCTGATTTGATTACTTTAAAACAAAGGGTTGTTCTCAATCACCATACCAATTAAATATGTCATGATATATTAAAATAAATACTCAATACATCTTAAATTATCCACAATATCAACGTACTATATTTCAACGTATTCAATCTAAACATGTTCTATTTAATAATCAAATAGAACCCTATCCATGTGTTTGGTGAAGGTTCTTTAAAATAGAAAAAAAAATTATGTTTTGAATTATCTAGATAATAAAATTTTTGTTTGGATAATCTAATCGAATGCTTGGCTTTTTAACAAGGGCCCTTTTTAGAACCCTCAAATCTCTTATTCAAAAACCATATATATATATATATATATATATTTTCCAAATTCTACTACTAAAACTAAATAAACATTCTATTTATCTCATTTTTAAATTTTTTTGTACTATCTATTTATAAGAGTTTCACAAATCTATAATTATCAAAATTTTAATTTTCAAAAATCTATAACTTTTTCTTTTTTTTTAAAGCTCCAAACGGGTAGTTTTAAAATTATGAACTTTTGAGATGTATCTTTTAAAATTACTTCATTTTCAAATGCCATAGTAATTTAAAATTACGTCATCCAACACACTCTTGGGTGTGTTTGGGTAGAGGATTTTTAAGAGAGTTTTCATTTTAATCTAATTTTTCAAAAATCGAAATAATAAAATCTTTATTTGGGTAATTTAGTTAGTAGGTTTTTTACAATCCTTGACTTTTTAATAAATGATTTTGAACCCTTAAAATTTCTCATTTAAAATCCACCTAAATAGATTTTTTTTTTCAAATCTCACAACTAAATCTTGATAAACTTGATCATTTTTCTTTTTCTTCCTTAGTTTTTATTTTTCTCTATTATCATATTAGGAAAGTTTCACTTTTTCACATAATATGTAATTATCAAATATCATTTTTCACATATCTATATCTTCTCATTTTTTTAAACTTCCAAACAATCAATTTTTAAATTCTAAATTTTTAACTATGTCTTTTTAATTGTTTCATTTTAAAATTCCTTAAAACTTTTAAAATGTATCATCCAAATACACTCTTAGTGCTAGACTTTTAAAATGTCTTTTTAAGGAATTTTAAAATGTCTTATCCAAACAAACTCTTAGTGGTTTATTTTGTTTTTCCTTTTGGGTAGCATAGAACCTTGGCACAAATTCAATAGCGATGATGCATCACAAAAGATAGGTTATGGGTGCATTTCTTGAATGAGGAGTGTTGGCCATTAGTCTAACAGGCAACAGCATCACAAGATTTCTTGTTAGAGCTACAAATTACAACGCCACTTAGACATCAAGTTGTTGCTCATTCTTAGCAGCTCATACATTGTTTTCCTCAATCCCAATTATTATTACATTTACAAACAAACTTTACCAGAATGATCCTACAACCGACACAAACGTGTACAAGCTATTATTTTTCTCTCATTTTTTTCCCCTTCTAATAATACTAACAAATCTATCATCGTTATTTGCAATTCGCTTTGAGTAAATTTCACTCATAAAATACAATTTTGTAATATGTACAATCTATTCATTGATTATGTATGAATAAATAAAAATCAGATCTGTCAAGCATTTCATTTCATACTCAAGAAAAGATCACATGGTTAGGTCCAAAATACTCATAACCATGGAGAAATAAAAACTTAAAGCAGTATTGAATCTGGTATAGATGTGTATATATATATATATATATATATATATATATATAGGCATTGTTCTTAATTGCTTTATAAAAAATACAGTATATCTTAATTTTCTTTAATTAAAAATTATTTTAAACTATTCTCGATTTACGTTTCATTTATATTTTTAAACTTAAAACGATTAAAGAAGTGTTTTTTAAAAAAAAGTTATCCTTAAAGTATTTTTCAAGCTTCTTTTATTTATTATTACTGCTATTTAAAATATTAAATTCTAAAACAATTTTTGTTTTCAAATACATACCTTTTGTCAACTTAGCACGGCATCTGAAAATAATAAGTTCATTAAACATCAGAGGCCAGGTGTTCAAATCATTCATGCATGAATAGTTTAAATTAACTTCTTTGTACTAAGTTCCAATCATTTGCCAAGTGCAGAATCGGACACCGTTTTTAACTGTAGTTTTTTCCTTTATTTATTTTAGAAGATAATTTTCTATAAAATATTTTAATATATGAATACTATGTTGTATATACACTGTTAACAACTTTTAATTTAATTTTTTACAAAGTCGTTACTTTATTAATTATATTTTAACTATTTCAATATTCTCGAGAAAGAAACTATTTTATTAATTTGTTGAATACATAAATTTCATTTTTTTTTTGAAATGTTATCAAGATTTTTTTCCTTTTCAAAATGAACATAAAATTTAAAATTTAAAATATCATCTAATTGATAACTTGATAAAGGAAAATGTATTCACCCAATTGTAAATATTCTCTCGATCCATAATTAATTAATGTTCACTTTTGACATTAATAAAGTAAATACATTTTTGTCATTAGTATATATAGATAGAAATGTTGACTATATTTCTTAGACTATAGAAAGTTACTAATAAAAATTTTAATAAAAAAATATTTTTATTTTAAATTTAAATATTTAAAAATAAAAATATAAAACATTCCATCTCAATGGGGAAGAAATAGTAGTAGCTATTTTCTAGACAAAGAGCTCAAATTGACTAGATGGTCAAATAGTCGCAGATTCTGCCCAGCGTGCAAGGTTGAATACCAAGTCAAGTCAATCGTCAAATGGTGCTAATATATTTATAAAAAATAAAAAATAAAAATTGGTGCTATATCTATTAACTTCAGATAAGGAGTCCATCCAACCCACAATATTTTGGTATCAAAACTTGGCCATCAATAGGAAATTCCGCAGTTGTTTCCTACTTCATCAATTTACCACGTTTCCATAATGGATATAGAGAAATAAAATAATAAAGAAAAGGATAATTCTTGTCCCTTTAATGAATCAACTTGACTTCTAAACCATTATATAATAATAGTAATAATTTGCTTTCAATCACTATAAGAATCATGCTTTTGTAAAAGTTTTATCGACCAATTCAAGGTGTTGTATAAAGATCATGGTTTTTTATAGTCGAGCAATACGTTTGGAATGAACAAATTAATGCCCAATACGCTAAATTTTCAAAATATTTATATTCATTTAAAGTTATAAATGAATTTACATTAAGAGTTTATTTTTCATTTCTATCTTAGAATTATTATTCTCTTGGCCTTACTTGATATTAGGGCACCCATTAAGAAATTTGTAAAATCTGTAAAACATTTAGAAAATAACCTAAATTCTTGCAAAAAAACTCTATCCTTTTAAAAGGATAAAAATAATTTTATCTCTCTGTTTTCCTTAATTTGTTAACTGAGGATATATCAAAGTCCATCTATTGGGCACTTCATGGTGTATGATATCAAGTTTTTTTTTTTTTTTATCTCGATAATATTTGGAGGTACATGCCCACAACTAATCCATGGTGAGGAATATCAGAGGCATAAAACCCCAACTCACTACACTTTGACTGACCAGGTCCTTTGGACAACCAAAGGACATTGTAAGAACATACTGTAGGCCTCCTGTGCTTATAGTGATAGTTGAACTCGATCAGCTAACCAGGCAAAGCACTATGATTGACTAAAGTAGACCAACTTATCCAGAGGCCTTTCTCATATGATATCAACTTTTTTTTTTTTTTTGAATTTTAAGTTGTCCGTTACCATAAGAATGGTTGCAAGATTAAAATATGCGAACGTCGTCAATTTGAGACAATTGAATTAGACCAATTAGTCATTCAACCTCTTGACATGACTTGTGCCGAGTGTAGGTTATCAGGTCGAGTTACTTTGGGGTAGTCTTATGTTGACATCACTCGCCGAATATCTATTGAATTAATTAGGTTGTGTACCTCGTATAATATCATCATAAATAGTCCATTTGTGCAATTTATCCATTTTCCTTAAAAAAACAAAAAATGTGAACTCTTGTTTAATTGGTCTATCTATTCCTTCTTCTTTTTTTCTTCCTTTTTACATGTAATTTACAATTTAAGACAATACATAAATAATTATTTTTTAAAACTAACATCTATAAAACATATTTAAATGGTTAGAATAACTTATGTATGAAAATCAAAATTAACATTATTAATTTGTTGTTATCTTTCCTAATCACTTTTTCTTTCATCTTTCTCTTTAATTTAATTTAACATTAAATAAGAATAAAATAAATAATCTCGTCATTGATTTATAAGAATTATATTTAACTAAAGAAGCTACATAAATAAAAAAAAATTGACATTTATTTTCAATCAAGGGGATACGAATTACTTCCACCACTTCAAAATATAAGTCTTGATTACAAATTACACATACCAAAGATTTATTTTCTCTATAAAATGTCTATTTATTGTTTTCTTGACTTCTTTCTTCAATTAGTATGCTTCTATCAATAGTATTGCAAATAAACAATAAAAGATCACTAAAATTCACAAAAACAATTTATATTTTAAGACTTTTGTTATTTTTAAACAATGTAAAAGTCATCCAATAACTTTTTTTTTACATAGAGAGTAATTATTTAAGTATAGTCTCCATCTTTGTCACCTTAAACTTAAATACCATTGTAGCCATAAATAAATAAACATATTTATATGAATCTAGTTTTCATGAACTATAAATTTAAAAGAATTATATTTTTCTAAAAATATAATATCATGTAAATATATTTTAGCTTAAATTATATCTTTTCTAAGTATACTTTAATTCAAATTATATATCTTCTAAAGATACAATGTATACAATATATGTGTAAATAAAAAAAAAAAACATGATTGCTAAAGAAAACATGATTTCATAAAAAAAGATCTCATATGAGTTTGATATGTGGGAATTATATCCTAAAAAATGTTGGGTTACCTAACAAATTTTCCTATAAAGAAAACGGACATGAGTTTCAATTAATACTTTCTAAAACAAGAAAAACAAAAACAAAAAGGAAAAACCTTTCGAAATTTTTCGGTCAAAATTTCTTCGTACTTTACGCGTTGAACAACCCAAAAAGCAGCGAACTTGCCTAGTTGCCTTCTTTAATTAAAAATAAATTCCCACGGGATTCATTCCCCCTTTCCCAGCAACGTCTCACTCTCTCCTTCCACCCCCCGTATAAATCACCCAATCCTAATCCCCCTTCTTTCAAATCTCAAGCTGAAGCTCAAGCGATTCTAAGCAAATCCTTGCCTGAAAATTTTTATTTTCAATTTTTTTTTCGCTGGAGGTGGATAAAATTTTGTGATCATGCAGCTGAAGGGTAAAAAGGAAGCTCCTTTAGGCTCAGGAAGACAGATTCAAGTTCGAGAAGTATGGGCGGATAATCTGGAGTCTGAGTTTGACTTGATCCGTGGTGTAATCGATGAGTTTCCGTTCATCTCCATGGATACGGAATTTCCTGGTGTAATTTTTAAGCCTAATTCGAAGGATCAGGCGAAACCTTATGGGTGGAGAAAGCCTCAACCTTGTGATCATTATAAGATTTTGAAAGCGAATGTTGATGTGTTGAATATTATTCAGTTAGGCTTGACTCTGTCGGATTCTGACGGAAATCTTCCCGATCTCGGTGCCGGTGATTGTGAATTTATATGGCAGTTTAACTTCTCCGACTTCGATTTGGAGCGTGATCCTCACGCTCCGGACTCGATTGACCTTCTCACGAGGCACGGCATCGATTTTGAGAAGAACAGGGAGTTTGGTATTGACTCGGCCGATTTTGCTGAGTTAGTCATGGGTTCTGGACTCGTCTGTAACGAGGCGGTAAGTTGGGTGACTTTTCACAGCGCGTATGATTTTGGATACCTGGTGAAGGTTCTCACGCGCCGGGAGTTGCCGGAGGACTTGGAAGGGTTTTTGGAATTGATGAGGGCGTTTTTTGGAAACAACGTTTACGATGTGAAGCACTTGATGAGATACTGCCAGAGTTTGTACGGGGGGTTAGACCGGGTGGCCAGTACTCTAGATGTGAACCGGGCAGTCGGGAAGTGTCACCAAGCCGGTTCAGATAGCTTGCTGACGTGGCACGCATTCCAAAAGATGCGGGATTTGTTTTTTGTAAATAATGGTGGACCGCAAAAACATGCGGGCGTGTTATATGGGTTAGAGGTGTACTAGGGATAAATTTGTAATTGTTCAGTTAATCATTGGTTAATAACAATTCTTTTTAAAATTCTTAAAGAAAAATCATTCCTTATTTGACTTGTTTGCCATATACCGTGTGAATTATGCCTAATTTGCACCCATTAGAGTCAAAATATTTCTTGTCAATTAAAAATTCTCAAATCTAGTTACGTTTGGACCCATAGTGGTTTAAGCATCCATGACGGATTCAAACATGCATGTCAATGTCATTATCTATAAAGGTTGAGAAAATTGAACATTCTTGCATTTACTTGGAAAATTCATATGTTGAAAATGCAGTAGAAATTTATTCCCTTCAAGAATGTTTTTCATATAGCTTTAGACCGCATTTGTTAACTCGGTTTTCTTATATGCTATGCTCGATTTGGGTTGCATACACCATTATGAACTTATTGACATAAAAAAAAAATTGGTCCTAGGTACACATGGAGTAACGATAAGGATGATTTGGCCAATGTTTGTGGGGATATTGATATGGTCTGCTGTAATCGAAAATGGATAAATTTTGTTCAATGAGTCGACAGTTTTTCATCTTTCTTGAACTAGGTCGAATCACCTTCCTATCTTAATTGACTATGGAACGAATGCTTAAGAGGTAATCTTTCGTTTCACAGGGAGAGGGAGGCTGCTTAGTTCACCTATCCACGGTTCATCGAGTTTGTTAAAGATGCTTGGCATTTGACAAGATGCATGATGGAATATCAATGCAATGTTATTTTAAAGGAAGAGGAGATTTTGTGGTTTGAGAAGTCAAGGTTTCATAGGTACGTATAATGCTTCAATTAGATAAGTTTTTATTATAACAAGCATCAATTAGGCCTAATACTTTTGAATGTTTAAGTGATAGATTTTCTTGATTCATATCTAATCAATATGATCGTCAAAGCTTAAGTCTTCAAGGTTGCTCAAATGAAGGCAAGCAAAGCTTCGATTAGATAGAAATTAGAGTGAAATGCTTATAGGTATAACTTAGTGTACCTCTAGTTCTTTTCTTTTAAAAATCAAATCTTAATTTCCAAAATGATTTTGAACTCTCTTAAAAATATTTTTAGAAAACTATTCGTCTGTGTTTTCAAGTGTCAAATTTTCAAGAGGACCTTAGTTTGAATGATACATTAGTATAGGGAAGTTTTGGAGTCATTATTTGTGGCTAAATGTGTTGTAAACTAATTGTAAGACCTTAGGTGTAACTTTGAGTGATTCTTGTGTAATATTTGTATTGTGATTGGTGAGTTTTAAAAAATAATTTGATAGGTCATGACTTTGAAGTAGTGAACTAGATTCATAGATTGAATCGTATCACTATGAATTCTTGGGTCTCATTTTTGCTTTGCTTTTATTAGTTGTGTGTTTGCATTCTTTGATTTTTCAACTACCACATTTATTACGAAGTTCAATATATATATATATATATATATATATATATATATATATATGTGTGTGTGAGAAATTGTGAATAGTATGGTTCGAATCAATGACATTTAAAATCATATATAATGTTTTTTTATCAACTAAAGTGTATACATTTAGTTGATTTTTTTATTTGATAAAAAGTATTAAAATAAAAAATAATAATAATAATAATCTAACATTTTCTTCAATGGCATCTTATAATTTGTGACGGTAAAGAACATTTTGACTTGCCTTTTACTCTTCTAAATACATGAGCAAATACTTTTTATGCAATTTTTATATGGAAAGGATGAGAGAGAAAGAAAATTAGAATATAAATTACATGAATTTATAACTAGAACAAATGATCTTTACAATTATAAATGAAACAACGTTACCAACTAAATTACACATTTTTTGAATTAATCAAGTTAAAAATACCCATATAATAGCATAAAATAAAATAAATTACATGTATATATGTGTTGTGCCTTTAAGAAAATTTTAAATTTTAAAAAAGAAACAGAACTTTATGATGAATAAAATTCATATAAGAGCTTTCCTATCTTAATAGGTCCTTTTTTTTTTGAGTTATGCATCCACCATCATTAACACTGTCCCATCTCGGTAAATTTGCCAACCACAATAGAGTTCCTCTGCTTTCTTTACGAAATGTTATACTAATATACAATGCAATTTAATATGTAAATCACAAAGAAAAGTTGTTTAAGGGTAACGTTTGGTCGTCCTATTCATATCGAAAGAGATATTTTACTCTTTTTTCTTAACAAAATAAAGGGTTAAGATTGCACGTGTAACTAGAATTTATAATTGCTAGGGGTTATAAAACAGGCTGCTCAGCCCGGCCCGACTAAGCCAAGTGGGAAGTCGAGCTAAGCTAGGCCCATTTTTCTAGTCTAAAATACTGAAGCCAAGCTAGCCCGGACCAAATTGTCACAATGACTTAGTTTTGATTGGAAAACACTGTCATTGTTTTAGCAATTGATGAGTCAACCTAATTCGATCCAAATAGCCTGATTCAACGGGCCAAGGATAAAGTCCGGCTTGAATTTATTCGGGTTAGGATTTTTAATGCTCTATCTAAATTACTACCCTTATTTAAATAGTATCACCCTTTTTTTTTATAGAATATTTACCTTAAAGTGAGCGTAATTCTTTTTAGTAAGTGTCACGTTATTATTTATAGGAAGAGGTCTTTCTAAATCATACGTTTATGATAAATTAGATTTTGTATTGGTGTATTGCACAATTTTATATCTATATTTTCAAAGTTGAAAATATAATAAAAATGTTTATAAGAATAATTTACCTTTCACATAAGGAGAGGAGGCATAGGTTTCAAATCATGTCAATATTGTCTATTGATAACGCATTATTAATACAACACGGAGAAAGAGAAGCAGTATTCGTACAACAACATTCAGGAAGACTGATCACCTTGTTTCAGGAATATTTTACCTGAAAGTCATGAGTTTTCTAAGCCTAATTATTTAAGATTTAATTTTTTAAATGTTACATTTATTTCAAAAAAATGTCTTTTAGAGCTAAAAATTGTTTGAAAATATCGTTTTTTTTTTCTTCTTTTTTCCAATTTGATTAGTAACACCTTTTTCCAGTGTTGCCCATGCTAAGTGATTTCACTAAGTCTTTTCGGTTTCGGTAGTAGCTTTGTTGCGGTAGGACTGTGGTGTCAGTAGTCCTGATTGAATTGTATTCTGGATGGCTACTTGGTCCTACCTTTTTAATAAAAGCCTTGATTTTCAAAAAAAAAAAAAACGTGATTTCACTAAGAATTTCTTTGATGACAAATTTAAATACAAGGATTATGATAATAAGGTTCTTTTATACAAAAATCACTTATAAAAAAACCAATCATTTTTTTTAATAAATGCAGATGATAAATTAAAATAGAACTAAAGCTTAAAAAGAAAAAGAGAAATTTAATTTAGAATTTGCACTCCATATATACTAGATTCAAGAAAAAAGCTAAGTACAATACTCCCTATAAACAAGGCCACGTAGCAGAAATATTGATGAAGAAAATGGGTCTTATTAACAAGGTCAAAATCTTTCATTTCGAATCTATATGCTTGATAGCATATATCCACCCACTTAGTTACCATAAAAGTTGTCAATGTTTGATTTTCTCTCTTGCCTGTGCAAAATTCAGTTAAATTTGTGCAAGTCTTTGTGGGCAATTATTTTCCTGATGTCATTTTGATTACTATAATCAATTCATCTTATATAATTTTAGCTTTTATAGCCAATTCATTTACTTAGGAAACAATCAACCAAGAGATCGATGAGGGGAATGTTGAATTTTAAAAATCCACTTCGATGCATATCTAAATGGATAATTAGTCAAAATCATTCATTAGTTTGGTACTTCACTACCTAATCTCACGACAATCATTGTGAGTGTGGAAAGACCAAAACACGATTGCTTCTTTTGGAATAAGGATAGACACCTAGTAAACCAACTTTTTGGGTTTCATCCACATTGTGAATTTGTGATACCTTCCAATTTTTCCTTTTTCACATTCGAGGATACTTAATAGGGGGCATTTGGGATAATCTTTGGGGGAAAAAATACATTTTAAAATTTTTAATTTTTTTTTTTTATCTAGTAGTAGTAACATCACAAAACTTTAGCACTTCAAAATTCAAATGTTGAAAAATTTTAAATAATGACTAAGTACTATTTTAAAAATAGATGTAATGCGTGTTATAAATCGTAGATAAATGAAGAATATCGGCAGCCAACCTGACACTTATTAATAGATAGTACTAATAATACTAGTACTTCTGAGCTTGAAGTAAATGTTACCGAGTACTGGAAAATGTGAAGAGTCAGAAACAGTCAATAATAGACACAAACAAGCTTCTTCACACTACCAGAACCCTTTGAATTTCTTCCATTCTGAAACTTTATTGCCTTGGAAATTCAAATCTTATAAGGCATCTTTCTTTACCATACATAGCTCAAGAGAAAATAAAAAAATTGTTCATTTTTTATCACCATTGACTATTTTTGCATGTATTCTCACCCGTGACCACATTCAACTAGTACATGCTAAGCTATGACATTCCGTCCTGGACCAAGAAAAATTGTTGAACCCATATGATTTTTTATCTAAGATAAAAAAATCCTTTTTCAAAGAAACAGAGAAAATTCAGACCACCACTGAACTGGAAATTCTATGATTGCATATGATTTAAGAACAACCCTTGTTGGATGAAACCATGAATTTTATGAAACTGGTTGTTTCGAGGCAACACCATTCCAGATCTCCATAAAAGCTCGAACGATGATCTGATGGTGATCAGGCGAATTCAGTTGCAAAAAGCAATTGAGAAGCTCTTGTAGATCATCTTTAGAATGGATTTCCCTCTCCAAAATCATCTGCAGCATTGATTGACGGAAATCTTCATAAGGGTCTTCAGAATCCTTCACAACGGCAAGGCTATCACCTAGTTTCGGATATGGGTTGATCATTTTGGAGCAGTTTGGATCATTTTCAGAGCAATGTGTTGATCTAAAAGACAATGTGGTGGAAGTGTGGTCATCGAGACCTCTTTCCCAAGAACTTGAAGAAGATGGGCATAAACTTGGCTTTGGTTTTGCCTTTGGTCTTGGCTCTAAAATCTCTTTTTGCTTTGATTTCCCACAACCACAGGTTCCATGGGAAATGATTAAGTTTTTGAGCATTTTAATCTTGCTAGAAGGCATTGAAAAGAAGAGAGGGATTCCGAGGGAGGAAATAGGTAATGGGAACTGTGAATATATGTCCTTTTCAGTCCTGCAGATAGAGAGGGGGTGGTGTGGGGTGGAGAGCTGGGGTAGGGGGGTGGTCCGGGAGAAGGTGGATTCAGATAGTATGTTAAAGGGGTTATTTTCTTGGGCAGGAGTCTTTATTAGATGTCACTCTGCCGTCCAAAGTAAGGAAGTCTTTATAATATATATATATATATATATAAATTTATCACATATATTTTACTTGAGGTATAATTTTATTTTATTTTTGACATCAAAATTTTTAAGAGTGGGAAGTTGAATTTTGATTATTTTCCATTTTGTGAAATAGAAAAAAAAAATGAAATTCGATTTCTTTCCCAAGAAAAAAAAATAAAAGAAGGAAAGTAGCCACATGGAAGAGGAGGAATTTTTGTTGCTTTCCTATACATGGAAAAGAAAATTATTGTCCCCACCCTCCACAAAAAACCATTAAGCAAGTCAAACTGCATTGTGAAAATAGATTGATCTTATTCTTGAATAATTAATAAATAATATCTGGAAAATATTACAATGGGTATTTTTATATCTTTTAACTTTTAGGTGTAGTTTGGTCTTTAAAATACAAAAAAAAAAAAAAGAACTATCAACATTATCTATTACTATAATTAAAATAAATTATTATTTTTTGTTGTATTATATAAATTATTATAAATAAAAAATTATTATATGAACCAAGTCCATATGAATCCTATGCTTCTTATTTAGCCACAATGATTAATTCTATTTTTATTTTTTTTTGTTACATGATGAACATTTAGTTTTTGTTTTTATTTTTATGAGGAAGATGAACATTGAGTTAATTGCCCAATTGTCTAATTTTGCTTATGCTCATTAATGAAGTTTATTTGCTTATCTTAAAAAAAGAAAAAAAAATGGGCCACTATTTTTGCTATTTGTTGGTGTATGTGGACTACAATAGATCTGGTCCATGATAAAACTTTCCAAGTTTAGTGACCATTTATTGACCTTTCTCTAATGTTAATTTGACTATCCATGGCAAAATTTTCCCAGTTTAACAACTACTTGTTGACTTTTCTCTAATGCTAATCTTACTAATGTTTCATATAATTTTTCTATGAAATTCGATTAAAGACTTTTAAATAGTTTAAATTAAACAAAAAAAAATTTTAAGGTCTAATTTTGCAAAGTATTAAAAAAAAAAAAAGGAAAAAGACCCTATGCCTAATAATATTAATTGACCACTTATGGTGGTGTGGTTGAACGAAATATCGAAGAAAATTGCATGTGCTAAGGCCTGTAGGTATTAGAACAAAGGAAGAAAAAGAGAAAGCTAAAGAAAAAGATAAAGTAAAGCTGCACTTCTCAGTTCTCTGCTGTCAATAAATTGTCCTTGGTTTCAATATTCATTTCGAATCGGAAAAAGCTACTAAATGATATAACTGATTTTCATTAATATTATCCCCAAATATACAAAAATTATTGTACAAAGATTTTAAGGGCAATATTATTCTTGAGGATGACCATATATATATATACGACCAATCTATGCAAAATTTCTGATATATAACAGTTTTTTTAAATAAAAAAAAAAGAAAAGAAAGATACTATTTTAGTGTATATCACACATCAAGAATAAGTTTTTAAATATTTTTAATTCGACTTTCGAACTTCAGTTGATTTATTAACTGTGTTAAACTATTTTATTAATTTATCCAATATAAGAAGATTATACATCCAACTCAAGAATCGATATATCTTATTCAAATGTTTTCTTTATTTTCGTGCTCAATGTGTTCTTGTTTATCTTCATGTATTCTCTCTTTGATATTAATGAAGAGCTTTTTTCTCCTTTCCAAAAAATGAAAAAGAAAAAAAAGTAACTCCCATTGGATAAGAGTCACCTGATTATAGAGCACATTTTGTGAATAAAGCTTATTCATGTTCGGTCATAGCTTGTTCGTTTATTATAATTGATTCGAACTCGATCAAGAGTTTTAACTTGATTAACATTTGAACGAACACAAACATATTTACAAACAATATAATTATCATAATATATGATGTTTTTATATTTTATTCAAATGAACTCGAGCTAATTGAAGCGAAATGAGTCGAACACAAATGAAATTTTAAACCATAATCAAATAAATTTTTTAACTCAAAATAATAATAGAACAAACTCAAACATGTTTGAACGATAAACAAACAAGCTCAAAATCTAAAATCTCAATTTGACTCATTTACATGAACATATTGTTTGGAAAAGAAAGAGTAAAAGGCTGCATGATACCTACTGCTGAAATTGGTTTTCTTAAGCCTGATCATAGATTTGCGGGATACATTGACATAATTAGAATCTTTTATGATAATACGATAATAGAAATTATTCTTTCTCGTGTAATAATTATAAACCACAAAGAAAGTAAATTACATTAACAAATTCTATGCAACACGTTAATTAATGTCACAAGAGATGATAATTTTGACATTTTACTCGGCAAAATTTTAGGCTCAATGCATGATATCCCCCCTTAAAATTAAGATAGGGAAAGAACATTAAGGCAAAATTTGAAATCACGCTAAGATATTCCAGGATAATCTTCAATTATAATTTAAAGTCCCCCCCCCCCCAAACACACACACATACACACAAACTATTTAGAACAGATTGCCAACAAAATTAGATAATTTTTTTAGAGAGAAGTGATTGCATTAGAAAATTTTGGATTCTTAATTAGTTGGTTCCGTAATACATAGTCTTAATTAAGAATCAGTGCATCTGTAAGTGGAAACAAAGTTGTTAACGTCTCCTATGGTTTTTGTCACATTTCCTTCCAGCTATTAACTATCATCAAAGTAACAAATTAACAAACATTAATATATTTTTTTCTTGGTGAAATTATTTTTTGTCATCGACGGAGTCTAATTTTCACTAAACAAAAAAGAAGGAAACTCTTTGAACATGACACGAGTAAATGTTAAATAAAAAGACTTTTCTTTTAACATTACTAATTTATTTATCGATTCTTTCAAACTATTATTACAATAACAAATATCTTCTTCTTCTTCTTCTTTTAGGGTTAAGTAACATTAACCTTGATATTGCTTCTTTTTATAAAATATTTAATTAAAGTTTATTCAAATATTATGAGGGAACCACATTTCAATCTAGAGCTAACATCAGATAAAACATCACATAAATGGTTATTTTTCATGATAATTGTGGTTAGAAGTCAATTGCACTCAAAGCTAACATTTGACAACAATTGATTGCGGTCCGTACCAAAAGTATTGGTTAACTACTGAAGATGAAAGATTGCATATATATATATATATATATATATATATATATATATATATATATATTGTAGGTGAAAACACCTAATTAACAATAAGCAGCAGAGGCTACGTTTACAAGTGGTCCTTTTCCAAACCTGGTCACTGGTTTCTTTTTGTCCATTTATTTTCATTTTGCATATTAGAAGTTTCTAACAGGGGTCTGGAATATGAAAGAGCAGATCAATAGTACTCTAATTTATGTACTCAATCTTAATTAATTGTTGGACATTATTAAAGTGTATAAATAATTTGATAGACAGTAAACAACAAAAATCTGTTATAAAATTATATATTTTATATTTACCTCTCGTAATTAATTATTTTTATTATCATGATTAATATTAATGAGCTATTTTCTACTATTTTATCAACATAATTTCAGTACAGATATTGTGCATTCTCTAATTAATTCTCTGCAAATGAACGTGGAAAAAGGAACATACTATAATAATAATAATAATAATAATTTAGGCATAATCAGATGTGCACACAAAGGAGAAAAAAAGTATCACAGCAGGTAAAATTTGATGTAGTTGTCTTTCACTCAAATTAAAACCCCCTGAAAGACCAGCATCCGATGGCCAAGGAGATATCTAGATTTGAGGTAACCAAATCTATCATTTCCTGAATAATTTGCTTGAAACTCTCCTCCCACTTAGCTAAGTAGGAAGAGACTTTCCTTCTGCCAAGCAATTTTACTCTTTTGGCATTGATGGATACAACTAATATAACAACGCCGGTAGAAATGCATATCAAACAGCTTTACTCTAATGAATTGTGTATCAATATCCATTATATGTATACAACTCTGGTAGAAATGCAGCAGCAGCTTTTGGTTGACTAATGGACTCTATTCTGCCATGATTTTCTTCCTGAATTACTGGTTCAAAACGAGTGCCTGGTTTTCTTGAAGCTGCCTCAACCTCAGGTTTGCATAAAAGATTAGAGGGGAAAAACTTAAATATCTAATTAAACTTAGCATTGGAAAATTAAAATAGAAAATTGCAATCAAGAAATAGAGTGAACAAAGAGAAATATTATATAGCAACCCATGTCTTAACAGTTAGATAAACCCGCAGTTCGGTCTCTTCTTAATTTGTCACATCCATAAAAATTGCCACATAAACACCGTTTAGAAACTACTCAAATGAAAAGAAAAAAGAAAAAAGTTACTAAGAGAAATTATTGGGGAAGGAACAGATTATAATGAGACAAAGAGAAAGATACCTAACTAGGAACTAATACACAGTAAAACTCGTTACCCGACTTCTCTAAAACTAACGTTATAATAGTACTCATGAACTATCAAACGTCCCCATGGTTACTTATAATTCTCTTGTCTTCAAACACATCCATGCCCGTGTGTTTCCGAATCCGCATAGATGTGAAGAGCTTTCCAATTCCATCACTTATTTTCGAGAACGCATTCTTTACCTCTTCAAACATCTTCTCCCAAATAACACAAGTGATGCACTTCTCCGAGTAATTCTGCATCTGATGGCTTTGCATGTAAAGCCTTTTAGGATACGAATAACACAACGGCGCCGGTGGCTGTAAAGTAGTTGTCGAAGGAGAAGGAGAATGTAAGCATAAGGGTACTGATTCATCAGCTGGCGCCACTTTCTTATTCTGCCTTCTTTTTCTGAACATAACGTCGACGTTCGAGCACGTGCATGGCTGCTGCCGCGGCCGTCTCAGCATTGTTGGGAGAGGTATTCTTTTCCAAAATGAGCATGGTGAGGTGGACAACTCAGGCATTATGTCCTTCAGAGAGGTGTATTCCGGTGGTGAATCTTGTCGTGTTGTTGTCACTGGAATGCTTTGACAATGGCGAACGGGTCGAGTTCTAGTGGGTACTGCCCTTTTAGTGTTGGTGTCGCCACCAGAGGATGACGAATAAGATGGCTGCATTTTTGGGAGCCGAGTGAGATGGGGATGGCCGGATGGGCTTTTTGCTAAATCGAAAAAAAAAAACGGAATATAATCATAAAGATTCTTTGGGGGAATTAGAATTTATTTTGAATTAAAACTCTTTTGTCTTTTTTTTTTTTTGAGAAGTTATCATGATTTTATCTGGATTATATATGAAACAGTAAAACTGGATTTTAAAAATGAAATTTGATTATACCTTAAAAATGCTAAAGGAGATAGATATTCTCAAAACAGAATTGAACCTCTTATATCAAAATTCAAGAGGACGAAAAATTATTAATTCTAAACATTAAAAAATGGGTGTAAAAATAATGTTTAATGTTTTATTAACTATATTCATCATAAAAATGTTTTATTAACTAAACTCAGTTTGATTACTACACTTCTTAATTTCTAATAGAGGCTAAAGGCTTCTCAAAGAAGTTTATGTGTTTCTCGGTATTAAAAATGCAAGAGGCCGGAGATGTTATTTTAATTAACCTATTAAAAACTTTCAACTACCATAATCATTTCCATAGTGTAGCTTCCCTTCCTTTCTTATCTTCTTTTTTAACAAAATTGCAAACAAATAAACTTCTTTTGTCAAATCATATTGCAATCTAAAATCATACTCAAGTGATTCAACGATACTGAATACGTACTAAAACTATCTAAAATTAAATTTAAAAAATGAACATATATATGATGAACGTTAATCAAATCGAAGTCCAGGCTGAAGCATCAATCTTTTCATCGACCAAAATTGAGGTTTTAAATGTATCATAAATTAAGAAAGTGACATTATGGGTTTAATTAGTTACCAAATAAAGTACAATTAATTATATATTTAAATCACATTTGGAAATAAAATTAACATTTTACTATGGAAATCATAATAGTCACTTTTTACAGATGTCATCATTTTTTATGTCGAAAAATTCAATTTAAATTTAGGTGAACCAAGCTAGTCACTTGATTCCCCAAGAGAAAACAAGTGAATTTTTAACAAGTTGTCAAAAGAAAAAAAAAATAAAAAGGCAGTAGTTATTTAATTATTTATAAATGTTGCCCTCCTTTTTTTTTTCAAGAAAAAGAAATCTTTATTTATTCATCTTGAATTTTAAGATGTTTACTCAAGAAAATAAGACAAGGGTAACATGGTAATTTTACGGCCAAAGAAATTTTTTGTAATTAGTGGTTGGCACTTGAGAAGGCTAGGATGGCTGTTACTTGTCACTCTTTCCATCCAAGAATTGGTATGCGCATTCTTCCTCTTACCCCATATATACAAGCCCAGATAAAAGATTTTTGTTTCGCTGTGTAGTCTCAAAATGGCCACAGGTTTCCAACTGCAAGTGCCCTCTCATTGTTTCAGCAATTGCAAAGCTCTTTTCTCTTCTACTTTGTTCAGTAATGGTAAATTAAACAACAGAAAGTGTAACCCAAATTCCAGTTTCAGTAGTTTCAGAGTCAGAGCTGTAAAGGAGAAAACAGAGGAAATCAAGAACCCATCTTCTGCAGAAGATATCACCAAGAAATATGGCCTTGAAGCTGGCCTTTGGAAGGTAGCCTTTTTTCTTTTCTTTATTTTTTTTGTTGTTTCCCAGATTTTCATTTTATGGGATAGTAGAATTGGTGAAATTTTCGCATTTAGCTTTCCCAGAAATTGGATTTCTGTTTATCCTATTTCCCCCTTTGTCTGTGGAATATGTTTCTGATTGTTAATTTGCTAGAGATTTTGAAGAAATGACTCGTGAATAGCTTTGACATAAGCTCCAATTTCTGTGATTCTCGTAGTTCCAAGAACACAGCTACTTGACAAGAATAAATTCTTTATCTTCATTATAATTCAATTTTGAAACTACTCGTGAATATATTGTCCTGTTCAGTTTTCTGATTTCATCATCAGAATTGTTTTACTAGTATTATGCTTTGAATATAACTTCTGTTACTTGCTCAGGCTGTCAGGCATTCATTAATAGCAATAGCGTTTGAGCAATTAGGCAATCAATATGTCTATTATTATCTTTATTAATAGCACTACTAGTTTCTCGGTCGAGTATTTGATTTGTAATTAGAATTTTTAAATTTTGATAGAGATAATTAAATTCATCAGCAATGGATGTAGCAACCATTAACTAAGTCACAGTTCTAGAGTTTTGTTCCGAGATCCATAGAATAACAATAGGAATATCAATTACCTGTTTACTCATTGTATACTGCAATTTGAATTGATTCTTGCAGATATTTAGCTCAAAAGAGGATGAAAATGAAGAAAACAAGGAGAAGAAATCCAAAGGGAACCAAGCCAAGGAACTTTTAGCAAAATATGGGGGAGCATATTTGGCCACCTCCATTACTCTCTCCTTGATCTCCTTTGCCCTTTGTTATGCTCTTATAACTGCTGGTGTTGATGTTCAAGCATTGCTGCAGAAGGTAGGAATTTCCCCAAATGAAACTGGGGAAAAAGTGGGCACTTTTGCATTGGCCTATGCTGCACATAAAGCTGCATCTCCTATAAGATTTCCTCCCACTGTTGCCCTTACTCCAATTGTTGCTGGTTGGATTGGGAAGAAAGTTGATGAAGAAATATAACTTGACTTTTTCTAATCATTAGTAGCAAACTAGCAATATGTAGCGATTCTTTGGCTGGATTAGAATTTGCTTTCAACAGATTGCTGGTTAAAAGGAAAGAAAGTTTTGAGTTATAGTGGTTTACTATTCTTTTCTTTTCTCTCTTTATTTTCCTCTCTTTGGATGGTGAATAGGGATGAAAAAGGATCAACTTATTCACTAGTGCTTCCCTGGCTTCACTCAATTTGGCAATCCTAAATGACCAAGTTTTGAGCCGTTTATTCACCATTCAGGCAAAGTTTGACCTTTATTTTTCCAGCCTAACAAAATTCAAATAAGCTTGACACAATGAGCATTAAGCTCAGCAATTCGAGGGTGTTCAGCATTTTTGGAGGTTGGATGTTGAGTGGAAAGTGTGATATGGAGAAGTTTCAGGACAACCATATTTCTGCTGTTCTGCAGTTATTTGTTATGCAATTGATCTAATAAGAGTTCTCAGAAGACTATCTTCCAATGGAGAGGGCCATACAAATCTCCTCCATAACTTATGTACTTACAGAGTAAAAGTGAAATGAATGATTACTCGTAGATCAAGTAATCAACATTTTATCACAGAGCCTATCAGGTTGTAGTAAGCAGCACTGCACAAATGTCGATTAACCTTATATATTACAGGGGGGTAATTCCAATGTCAGGGAACCTATTAATTTATTTTCTATTACAAAATATAAGTACATATTACACTGTACAATAAACAACCACCATCTGCCTCCTCCTTAAGCAGTCTGGAGGTATCTCCAGCAAGGGATTGCATTGCAACTTCAGGGTCTTGCAGGTGGCTAGAATGATCTGATTTAATCCTTGCAACAAACTTTTTGAGCATTTTCTTCCAACTTTACAAGTGGCATTCCCAAGCATCCTTCTCAAGATCCATCACTAACTCTTGCTTAACTTCCTGAAGCATTTGCTGTGGACGGCATTTCTGCCGTTTGTGGTGGAGAATGAGTAACCGGGGTGGTGACATTGGGCAAAGCATAAGTTTCTTGAATCGTGCCCAACTGATTCCAATCAACCACAGCTATACTCGAGAGTTATGGAATGTCACCCATTTTCAATAACGTTCACTAGGAGAGGAATGAAGTAAATCAGGGAAAGAGAAAGACAACATAGTAGCTGTTAGAAAGGATACAATCTGTGGTCCACATGTTAGAAAGGCTAACATCTCCATCCGAAAAAAGCCAGTAATCTGTAGCGCTCTGTAAAAATAAAAGGAGATATCATAACTAGGTATGTAGAGACAGTAAGTAGTTTTCTCTACTGACTTCAGAATTTCAGTAGTAGGGCAAGGAAAATTAAACACTTTTCAATCTTGCCTTTCTAAAGAGAAGATGGTACTTTATATATATCCTGGAAATATCACAGGCTGCATCAGTTCTTAGACTCCTACCTTGAGATGCTATCAGTTGTCGGATAAAGTAGTTGCATGACTTCACAATTTAAGTGGCTCCTATTCCAATAGTGATGTGAAAAATAAACAAAATGAATTATAATCAAAGTGAGGACTTACATCAACATCTGGAACAATCTTCATGATCCCGCTCACAAAATCTTGTGATGTTCCTATGTCTGAGCAGATTCTGTTTTCTTCTGGTGCCTTCTCTTCAATCTCATTTCCTCCATCCTCCTGCAATCCTGAAGTTGAAGCAAGATTCTCATTCAAGCCAGATGTTGAAGGGATGTCTGAAGGTGCCTCGACAGCATTGATCTCCTCAAACTTTTCCTCAAATTGACTAAAACAAATAGAAAAAAAGGAAAATGTAAGGATAGATTGTATCAGCTGGACTCTTGTCCTCTTTTTGAATATATAATAGGTTTAATCGGCAAATAGATAAGAAAGGCAGAGCACCATTTTGTACCATAAAGAAACAAATTACCTCACAAGGTAAACGTCTATAGGTCCCATGGTACTCCTAAGGACTATTCTGTATCTCCTCTGAGGATAGTCAACAGCCTGATGAAGGGAAGAAAACAGTGCCTCACTTTGTGAATGTTCGAGCCATTTTGAAGTTCTAGTCCTTGAATTAAATTCACACAATCCAAACAGATGAACAAAGTACCTCATCAGGATCTGGGACTTCTAGAGTAGTGCCATGAGGAGCTTTAATTGCTATTAGTGTTTCATTCTGACAAGAAGCAGAAGTTAACCAAGAGACCAAACTGAAAGGAAGGAAACTGATAAGGAATAAAAAGTCACCTGGAAGCATGGCAAGCACTTAATATCTTCTTCAGTCACAAAAAGCCATCTGATCAGAAGAATAAGATTAAATAAGCACTGAGTGAGCAGTAAAGTTCAGTATTCACATTATAAATGAAATTTAAACAAACTGATCAGAATAATGACATTACTTTTGATTATTTTCATCTTCACTCAAGTCCCTCAACCTTTCCTGCATTTCTCTGAAAGAAGCCAACACAGAAACATTAGCATGACCAAGTTGCAAAAAAGAAACTCATACCATAAGTAAATTAGGAGCTTCATAATAAACCTTATTTGTTCATCTAATCTGCGCTCTTCCATGGATAAATTTTCTATATCTGCCTGCAATGAGTAAACTAACAAAGATTAAAACAAATCCTTTAACTCCCAGGAAATGGCACCATATTGTTCCCTAAACAAAGTTTCATATAGCACAGTGATAATGGTGCATAATACATTAATTATTTACAGAAGAAGTTTCGTGATTAGAGGAACATCAACTATTTAGGGTTGCTATAGAAACTTTTGGCTTAATATTCTTTTCTTGACACAAATGTGATTGTGATTTGTATTCTCGTTGTTTGTTGCAGCCTATCCAATTAGACTGGGGGTCAGTTAATACCTTTTAAGTCATTAGATGAATTACTCCAAAAAAAGAAGATAGAAACAAGAAAAGAAAGAAAAAAAAGGTCAAAATAAAGTGATTCTTTCATCATCCATGAGAAGTTTGTTACTCAGTATAAATATGCAGGAACTTTTAACACTACTTAGTTCTGTTGAGTATCAAAATGGATGCCAACCGAACAGTAGAGTATCAATAAATTGGGTTTGGTTAGAAATTGTGAAAACAGAACATAATCATCTCAAATTTTAGGAACAGTAAGGCCTTATTCTAGTTTCCCTAAGTAATTACACTACGATACATACATTTTCAATGACATGGATACTGTCTAATGCATTCAAGACAATTGAAGGGCAGTTTTGGTGCAAAAGAATGTTTTTTCTACTTACCTGTAAGCTAGCAATGCTCTCATCAACCTCCCCTGGTCTTGATACATCTAGACCCCTAGTCAAAGAAAAATATCATTAGTTCCAATTCTTTTAGGAACTCGTCAAAAAGAATAACCATGAAAACAGGGAAATTTGCTGATTAACTTCTCAGTTTTTTCCCCCTGTTAAGCAGATTAATCCCTCTAGCATTTTAATCTCTATCAATAAGAGTGATACTCATGCGAGACACTTGTTTCTCATGAGTTCTATGAAAAGTGACTACAATATCACAAATAAGTTGGATGAACCAAGATGATATTCTACTTTAATTGACATAAAATTAAAAGCCAAGGAACTAATGTGTCTAATTAAAATTGATGTGGCCATGGGACCCCCTACTTTGTATGATCAAAAGAGCCATTTCAATAATAATAATAATAATTGCAACTAGATCTACTGATGCTCGATCATTTCTCCCTACTTCCATTGTATTCTGTTTTTGAGTTTCTTCTCAATGAGACCAATGCCTTCCAGGACATTTGTTATGTCATATATACGCCTCTTTTGCACCTGTGACAAAAGAAACTCCTTAGCTAAACAATGGTAATACAAGTAAAGCACCATCAAATCGTAGAACAGTCACCTCTAAAGTATCAGCAGCTTTATTCAGATCAAGAATTCCATCTTCAGCATGTTTTATCAGATTAATAAACTTCTTTGTCAACAGACCTGAGTACAATTCATTCAAACTTGTTACTTGATTGAATTGGAGCATATTTCAAGTATACTTTGGCTAAGCAGTTCAGAATCATCCAACAGCACTAGTTTGCCTCAGCCAAATGAAACAGAAACAAGAAAAGCAACCCAATTTCTTATAAGAAAAGTTACCTAGGGAGCTATCATAACGACATGGACCAACTTGAGTAAGATGATTGCCTGAAGGAGAACCTACAAATGTAACAAAAGCTATTTAAATAAACAGATAATAAGTTTCGCTTCTCTTTTCCAGATCCTCATCAAGACAAGAAAGAGTAAAATGCCCCACCCCATCTTTTAGCTAAGGAGTTTCTTTTGTCACAAAGCAAAGAAAATTATAATAAACAAAAGGAAAGGGAAAATAAGATCATCTTTTGGTTCTAACTTATTTGTCAACAGTCGAAGACCATTTTAAGAGACATGATAGGATATATAATCAATAGCAATTCTTAAGATCGCCAACAATAACCCTCACCAACATTTGATGCAGGGTTTTGGGATGCAGCTCTACTTGTCTTCGTGACTCTTGGCGCTTTTTGTGCTTTGCCAGACTTTCCAGACACAGGTGTCTTTAACGAACTGTTAACAGCATCAGAGTGCCCAAGGCCAGGGTATTGCTCGGAAGATTCAGTTTCACCATCTGTAGTTTGAGTCTTCCGCTTTAGTGGCTGGAAACACAATTTAACAATCACAATCACCACAAAAGTGTCAAAAAGAATATATATTTATATATATATATATATTCCCTTAGTCTTGAATTAAATATCCACATTTGACTTAACATAAGAATTAAATTAAAAGCAGTTTTTGACTTTAACAAAGTTACCACAATATCTTTTTAATTAATGTGGTCAGTGGTGGAACCACAAAAGTTAGTGGATGTAGATCCTTAAATTGAGATCGTTATTAAAATTTTAGATAGAAAAAAAGTATTTATTTTTAAAAAATGAACATTCAATTTTGGACGAAAAGAGTATAAAAATAATAGCGGTATTTGACCTTCTCTCTTTATCATACAAGTAACTGGAGTAGTTTTTAATTATCTTGTTCAGTTAAGCACATGAAAAAACTTTTCAGAAATTATAACAAAAAATTTTCAGTTGAGCAAACCAATCACCTAATGAGAAATCAGAAAAGGTTCAAAACTTATGAACGATATCAACATCATCATCAAATGAAGGGAATTAATGAAATTTTATGAAGTCTTAGGCGAAGCCAATAGAACCACTCCAAGCCATATCTTCTGAATAGGAAATACAAGACCAATGTTTTCACTAGAAATTCATCTAGAGAAAAATCAGAAACCAGCAATATAAACCAACCAAGTAAAAACGATACCAAAGTTTATCATTATAAAAGGTTGAAAATGCAGACAAAAATTAACAAGATTTCGTATGAATATGAAGGATGGGCCAAAATAATTTGGTAACAAGAAGGTACATTAAGAGTTTCAAGGCAATCTTCTCTTATAGAAGTGAAAAAATCTGATTTATAAAATTGGAGCACCAAGACACACGTACTCTAGTGTTTTAGCTGTATCACAACTCAAACTATAATTTTGCTCAGTGATTCCTCTTTTTACCCTTGTGGATATCAAAATCTAAGTTACTCGTGCCCGACATAATTACCTAAAGGAAATACTATGAGTTAGATACCGTCAGATTTACCTAGTATGGATGTTACCAAGAGATCTAGATACTTCATAAGAAATACAATAATCAAATAACAAAAGAGTATCAATTGACAGGGATAAAATGCAAGGCACTTTTTAACCAAACTCACAGTATGCACAAAGAAATGGGAATATCTTGAATAAACAACACTATGTTTGCATTATTTCTACTTAATAAAAATACATTGGCCAATTAGAGCACTCAGAAGTCAAATTTCCATTTCTCCAATTTTACTAATTTGACCCTAAACTGTTCATGTTGTCAATTCTTGGGAGAAAGTAATCCTGCTTTTAGGATGCAATCAGGAGGGGAAAGAGCAAGCAAACAGAAAATATTAAAACGCAACATCTCTTAAAATCATATATTATTCATTGTTTCCAACCATCTACTATGCACTGTTGGACATGTTAAAAGATGCAATGAAGTTTGAGCTCCTGAAATTTATTAAAACAAGTTAACAATTTGAAAGGTAAGACCGAAACTATAGCAGATTTCTGCCACCCTATGGAAAAGTAACCAAACTCATAGGATGACAGCATGACCTCTCCTCTTCTTCCTGAGTACAATTTTTCCATTAAACTTGATTATCTCATAACTCATTCAGAACTTCAGTTTAAAATTTATTATTGGCATTTTTGCTCAATTCAGATCTATTTATGCCATCCATAGAAGATTATTCTGTTTCTTTCCTCCCTTTCTCCACTTTAATTTTCTGTATGAATATTCTTTCCTAAATTAAAAACAGTGATTTGGCAAGTCCCTTTATCATTTAGTTTCATCCCTGCACATTTAGCATGCGATATCAAAATATCCCCAAGTTGGCAGGTACATCCAGTTCGCATAACATTAGTACTTTTAGTTTCAATCAGCCTTGTAAGAGTAAACAAGCTTCCCCTTTTGCTTGATCAATCTAATATCTTGTTCACTCGCACATTCAAACCACAGATAAAGAATTATCTACTATGGTAGACCAGGACATGAGAGTTGAGCAAATTGGAGGCAGTTCCCACCATTGGTTATTAGCCACTGTAGGGGCAGAGATGCCGTCAGACTTTAAGAGCTTAACAAAAAGAGATTATTGCTTAACAGGAGCTTAACATTCATCAGTTATATCCAGTAATCTTGTAGCAGATTCAAAGCTTACAAGATAATGCAGAAGTTACTGCAACAGTCACAAGATCTCATAAACAATAAATCAGACCCCAAGCTTTATTAGTCCAACAAGTTGAAGGTAAATGCATTATAATCCAACAAGTGAGGAAGTAATAACAAGTAGCGATCCCAATAAACTAGTAATAAACCATGAGATAGAATGAATACCATCACTGGTACAAACAAAATATTTTCTTTTCCTGTAGCCTGATAAAAACGATATTTTCAGCACCAAAATATTTTTGCAATCTTAACTCACCATAGAACAGAAAAGCCCAATCTCAAATGAAAGATTTCATTTTCCCTCTATTCTCAACTAACTAGCAACCTCAAGAGAGAATGTAGTATATCAGACTCATCCTAGATTCTCTTTAAGAGCTGTATTCTTATCTTTGTCCAATATCACGGACATCAAAATAATAGAGATGAATGATAAAATGATCCTCAACAGCTTTCCAAAAAAAAACATTTGTCAACATTGATCAGAATGTTCCTCAAAGAAGCATCTGGAAAGCAGCCCAACTTCTAATTTCACTCCAAAACTTCAAAATTCCAGCTGAAGGCTATTTCAGATAGTCCATGAATATGGAGGCGTGTAACTAAATTTTTTAATTTCACTTTCAAGCCTGCAAATTTGGCGAAAATCTCAGGCATAGCATCACCAGATATCATCTTGAGCCCATGATGTCTAATCTTTTCTAGCAGCGCTTTCAGCTTGGTAGGTACTGAATAGCAGGTAAATTCGCTACATCTATCACCTCAATCTGCGGTTTGACCAACACAGTTCAAACTTTGCTTGGAAAGCGCCAAATTCTCATTCTCACACATAAAGATAATAGAAAAACAAAGCAAATTCAACATACGAAAAAGTTACACCAACAGAACAAGGATCACTGTACAGCTGATGAAACCGAATTCCCAAAAACTTATTGCACTTTCCTACCTAACAATTTATATGGATCTCAATATTTAGAACACATGAGATTATCTCCGAAAATTTCGAGAAGCGCCAAATCAAGAAAACATAACAAACGACAAAGAATACTTAAAAGAAGTGAAAAGCAATTATCTTCACTACCAGAGGTGGCGGAGACTTGACGACGATGGCTTCAGGCTCTCTAGACCGAACAGGGTCGATGGAGAAGTGGTGGTAGTCACCAAAAGGCGGCTTCATTGATGTGAATGGCAACTGACGCTTCAAAGCCTGTTGCTGTTGTTGCTGCATGATCTGCTAATTCCTTCAACTGAGAAAGACAAACAATTTACAATCTTTTTCTTCAAATTTTTCCAAGAAGAGGGAAAATCAAGAACAGTAGAAAATTCTGATTCAGACCCTTTTGTCAGGGAACAAAATTGGAGCCCCGGAAAGGAAAATAGTCAAAAAGCAAAGAGATTGAAGAAGAGGGGAATTGGGATTTTGGAGTTTGAGAGGAGATCTGAAATGGGGGAGAAATAAAAAAGCGGGAAGAGAGAGAGAGAGGAAGTGGGAGGGAAGAGGGAGAGGGGGTAGAAAGAGGGGAGAAAACGAGGGAAATGGGGGGTTGGCGGAGGGAATTTGGTTCAGATATAGTGTGGAGGGAAGAAACTTTTATTTTTATTTTTATATTTAACAGGGAATTTTGAAGATAATTTGTGTATATTGTATTTATTGGCTGAAATGATAATAAATGGAATTATTAGTTACTTTTTGCATTTTTCCAAGAAAAATGGTTTTACTGTATATGGCGATTTCCAACTAAGAAAGATGGCATTAATGTTTTTTTCCCTCAAAATTTGAGGCAGGATTTCCCTTAAATATATATATATATATATATATATATATATATATTGAGGCAGGAATATGATAGGAGTAAAAGTTGGTAAATATGCAACTTTTTAACTCTTTTTTCTGGGAAAGGTCAACTCATTTGATTGATAGATGAAAGTAAAATTAAAAGGAAGTATAAAGTTCACAAAATGTAAAAAACAATTTCACCATTTGAAATATTTTGATAAGCATATACAAAGTTCATTATGATATTAATTTAAATTTTTATGTTTTGTATATATCAAAGGAAGACGAAAGGGAAGAAAAGCCGATGTGGTTTGAGTTTTTTACAAAAATGCCTATACAAATCGAAAATATTAGTTGCTTAAAATGATGGAGATTTTAAATTTAATCCATGGAAAATTGTCTTTATTTGTCCCTATTATTGAATGATTGTCCAATTTTGTCCCTATTCTTTATCATATTTGCTCGATATAATCATTCCATCTAAATAAATGACGATAGTGTTTTTTTACTGAGGGACAAATTTAGAAAGGGACTATATTGGTTATGGACAAGAAAAATTAATAAAAAAATGGACGAAAACAAACAAAAGTGCAATAATAGGGATTAAAATGGGCAATTATTCTAAAATTTATTTTCTTGTTCATTTTATCAATTTGTGATGTCAACTTGTTAAGAAATTATTGTTACAAAAGTTCATATATAATTTGACAAAAAGTAAAATAAATTAAACAAAAATGCAAATATTGTAACTGGATAAATGAACAATTAAATATTTACTTCTTAAGCGATTTAAATTCATTGAATTTGATTATAATATTTATGAAAACAAACATGAAAAGAAAAATTATTCCAATTGAGAGAGTTTCTTTAATGTAGTGTTGACTAGTTGACAAAAAAAAGATAATGATTAACACTTACTTTTCGTGTTTACTTAAAATTTTCTAAAATAATTATTTTTTTATAAAGTATTAAAAATAATATTCTCAATTTAAAAAATTCATTTCTTCTTACACATAAGAAATCTCACTATTGACAATATTAGTAATATGGATAATTGGTCATTTACATTTCTATTAAATCAAAATTTTAGACAATGAATGATTTTATTAAGGATAATTGTTCGTTTTAGTCTATATATACTTTGAACTTTTTTCCGTTTTCATTTTCATTTTTATCAAATTATTTTAGTCCTTAATATTTCACACATTGCCCAATGTAGTGTATTTTCATATTTGCCCATAAAAATATTGTTGTCACTTATTTAGATTGAAGAATCATATTGGAAAAATAGGGATAAAAGAAAATAAAAATAATAGGGACAAAATTGGACAATTGTTCAAAGAATATGGACATATTAAGGCAATTCCCCTTTAATCCATACATTATTGAATTAGTGATTATTCCAACTTTGGGGTTTTTTTCCACCTTAAAAATGTAGTGAATTAATGCATTTTCAATTAGTTGTTTGAAATATCTTTTTATGTAAAATGTCCCAATGATTATAGCCATCTTTCCCCTAGTTGATAAACATATACAAAGTTCATTATGATATTAATTTAAAGTTTTATGTTTTGTATATATCAAAGGAAGACGAAAGGGAAGAAAAGCCGATGTGGTTTGAGTTTTTTACAAAAATGCCTATTGATAAACATATACAAAGTTCATTATGATATTAATTTAAAGTTTTATGCTTTGTATATATCAAAGGAAGACGAAAGGGAAGAAAAGCCGATGTGGTTTGAGTTTTTTACAAAAATGCCTATACAAATCGAAAATATTAGTTGCTTAAAATGATGGAGATTTTAAATTTAATCCATGGAAAATTGTCCTTATTTGTCCCTATTATCGAATGATTGTCCAATTTTGTCCCTATTCTTTTAATCCCTATTCTTTATCATATTTGCTCGATATAATCATTCCATCTAAATAAATGACGATAGTGTTTTTTACTGAGGGACAAATTTAGAAAGGGATTATATTGGTTATGGGCAAGAAAAATTAATAAAAAAATAGATGAAAACGAACAAAAGTGCAAATAATAGGAATTAAAATGGGCAATTATCCTAAAATTTATTTTCTTGTTCATTTTATCAATTTGTGGTGTCAACTTGTTAAGAAATTATTGTTACAAAAGTTCATATATAACTTGACAAAAAGTAAAATAAATGAAACAAAAATGCAAATATTGTAACTGGATAAATGAACAATTAAATATTTACTTCTTAAGCATTTAAGTTCATTAAATTTGATTATAATATTTTTATAATATTTATGAAAACAAACATGAAAAGAAACGTAATTCCAATTGAGAGAGTTTCTTTAATGTAGTGTTGACTAGTTGACAAAAAAAGATAATGATTAACACTTACTTTTCGTGTTTACTTAAAGTTTTCTAAAATAATTATTTTTTTATAAAGTATTAAAAATAATATTCTCAATTTAAGAAATTCATTTCTTTTTACACATAAGAAATCTCACTATTGACAATATTAGTAATATGGATAATTGGTCATTTACATTTCTATTAAATCAAAATTTTAGACAATGAATGATTTTATTAAGGATAATTGTTCGTTTTAGTCTATATATACTTTGAACTTTTTTCCGTTTTCGTTTTCATTTTTATCAAATTATTTTAGTCCTTAATATTTCACACATTGCCCAATGTAGTGTATTTTCATATTTGCCCATAAAAAATTGTTGTCACTTATTTAGATTGAATGATCATATTGGAAAAATATGTCAAAAAATAGGGATAAAAGAAAATAAAAATAATAGGGACAAAATTAGACAATTGTTCAAAGAATATGGACAGATTAAGGCAATTTCCCTTTAATTCATACATTATTGAATTAGTGATTATTCCAACTTTGGGGTTTTTTCCACCTTTAAAATGTAGTGAATTAATTTTCATAGAGTTATTAATCTATAATCGTCAAAGAATTAATATTCACTTAATGTAGTGAATTAATGCATTTTCAATTAGTTGTTTGAAATATCTTTTTATGTAAAATGTCCCAATGATTAAAGCCATCTTTCGTCTGTATTTAACTAAATGATTTTAAGTTCAAATAAACTTATATGACTCATATGCACAATATTAGTTCAAGCCTACCTTTACATACCCTTATACTTTGAAGACATATATACACAAATAAATTAGTCATATCCCCCGAGGCATAGCTAGAGTGGCAAATATGGTGGGTGCAAACATTTTCTCTTTTTATTAGTGTGTGAGTTCAATTCATGATGTTTTCTTCTAGTGTTGGACCTCGGTAGGAGTCAGTGGATCACTCACTCACCCCGCTTAGTTCAAGCACATCCTGTAATTTATATAGTAGTTGTATTAAGGGATGGGTGATTGTTATCTCAATCATAGTTAGACACAATCCTGGAAAATGGATTATAAAAATAATAATAAATAAATTAGTCACGTGGCATAGTCTTCCCTAATTAATTGGTGAAATAATTAGGCATCTACCAAAAAAGGTAATATTTTAGAATTTGCCATTGTTTGCCTCTTTTGAATACATTTGACCTTAAAATTATGGCTATAGAAAATTTTAAGCTTAAGTTGAAAGTTTATTTTTATTTCTATTTGGAATGACAGATTAATTCTTTCTTTACACTTATATGCTTATATACCATTGTAATGAATAAGAGTAGCAAAATGAGTCATATCCAAAACTCTCATAAAATAAAGTGGGCTTAGATTTATAATCATTGGCCCAAAAAAAAAACGAACCTAAATGGCCCAACTCATATGACCCGCAAGCTAAATGACCTCGGGTCAATTAGGCTCATGGGTTAATAGACTAGCCCCGCCCAACCTCCTTTAAATATATATATATATATATATATATATAATATATCACTTAATTAGATCCATCATTAATGAGAAAAGAAAGGTAAATTGATTAATAATTTCAAAATTATTATTTTTATTTTCGGAATTTGAATGTCTTGTTCAAGTCACCAATTGTTTATCGACCTTTAGTGCTCTTTATATAATTAATTTCTAAGTTCTCACGAGTCAAGATGACTTTGTGACTTGATAGCTACTAGTTCATGAGTTTTTGCCTGATTTCTTTACTTTTCAAAATTAAATAATTATTAATTATGAGCAGTGTGCATATCCATTTGTTGGACTTAATTTTCATTTTATGTTAGGGGCTTACCCGAATTTTTAGAGAATTATACCATTTTTATTTCTATTTTTCTGCAACATTATTGGTGCATTATAAGATTATTTTCATTCCATGTTATTACTTATATTTACATTAATATAAGTAATAATATTATTTTTCAGTTGCAATTTGAATTTGCATTATATTTTAGTTATTGATCTTTTATTTTATTTATTAATAAATTACATATGCACAAGTACAAATATGTGGAAGATATACAATTGTCTAAGGGAGATTATTTGACTATTAATTATGAATTATTTAATTTGTATTTATTAAATGTGATGTACAATTTAGAGATGGTTTGTTATTTTATTTCTTTGTATTTTATTTATTTCAATGCATTCGCATGCTCATACTATAGTTTGGATTCCATGAAGTAAAGAAAATCAAATAAATAAAACACATATGAATCAAGTTCTTTAATTTGCAGAGGATTATGTAGATGTACTTGTGAAGTATCACAAGATGTTTTATCTTTGATATTCTAAAATAATATGAACTTTTTTTTCACTTGAGAGATATAAAATTGATAATATTATTTTGTTTTTTCAAAAAATGTAAATTGTTCCTTGTTACAATAATATTATATTTCTTTTGTATCCGGGGCCTCATTTAGTATGGTCGCTTAGGGCCTAATTTTGGCTACGGCCAACCCCGAATGAGGGAACATGTATTGGAAGATAGTCTTCCAGTGTTGCTGTCATGTTTTCCCCTAGTTGCTTAAATTAAATTTAACCTGTCTTGTGCCCTAGTCTAATACTGCCCAAAATTCTGTATAGTTTGTTCTATATTGCTCTTGCTAAATGTCACAGAAGGCGTGGAAGGTGAGTTCAAAATATAACGTTTCCAAAGCAAATGATTAGTCTTCAAACTACCATGATTAACCATAAGTAATTGTAGCTTGCAATTGAGCATATGCCAAAAGTTTTCTAGCCTATGTTTATAGCCTTATACATACTTTGCATATGTCATTTGAATTTTATTTCTCTTCTATTTGATCTCTTTATTAAATATTATATTTTATCATTTTTCTTTGCATCAATGAATCAATAATGATTTCTCTCGTTATGAGATCTCTCCATTTGAAGATTAAGTCCATTAATGAAAGTGAAAGATGGAGACTATTGAGACACCATATATGTATTATAAATTTTTTTTAATCAAAAGTAAATTCAAATTTTAAATTAATTAATTTTTATACATCAAAATTAAAAACAAACCATGCGTTATTAAACATCTCATACCTCAAATATATTATCCTTTTACATTTTGGGTTTGAATTTTAGATTTCATCATGCTGTAAACCGTGATTTTCATTAATAAATAGCAATGGTTATTTTCATCTTTAAAAAAAATAATACTCTATTCATTTGAAATTGAATGTCTCTTTTAATTTTGTTTAAAAATTAATGAGTATATTTGATTTTAATTAATTTATCAAATTATTTTTAATAGATCATGTGACATATTAATTAGTGAGATATAAATTTATTAAATTAAGAGAATGAGTAGGTGTGATATGAATTTTTTAAATTAAATAGATTATTAATGAAATTTTAAATAAAAAAAATATTTATTTTAAAAAATTGAATGTAGGAGAAGTAATAATAATAAGGAATCGCCCCATCACTCATTTGGGTCTACCGAGGCTGACTGACTGCTCAGCCCCCTCTTGACCCGGCCCGATGTACTAGCAGCTGCCGCTATATATTTTTTCATTTATTGCCCTTAAACCCTAATGAGATTCAGACACCCTTCTAATGAAGAAGAAGCAGAAGACATGCGCTGTCTCAGCCGGCCCCACCCCTACGGCGGCCGAAACCCCAATGCCGATGCCTGACCTCAAAGCTTTAGTTCATGCTCACAGCGTCTTCTTTGACAGGCTCGTAGAACTCATTCCGGCCAAATTCTATCTCCCACCGCAGGACGACGTTTCAGACCAACCCAAAGCTTACTTTCATGGGCTCTCTAAAGCTGCCAAAGCTTCCTTGAAACGCCAATCGAAACATAATCTTAAACTTGCTCGTCGGGACCGTCTTGACCCCGACAAGATTTCCGAGTCCTCCACCCTCGACCTTCTGAAAAAATCTATTGAAAATCGTGGTGAAAGCAGCGAGAAACCGGTGTCTAATGATGAAGATGGAGATACCGACGTGCCCAAGCCAATTAATTTGGAGGATCATAAGTCAGTTACTTATGAGGAATTACGGGAAAAATTGCGGAGGAAGATTGAGATGTTACGCGGGAATCGTGGGGAAAAATCGAAGGAAGATAATCGGAATAAGAAGCAGGGGAATGAAAATAATGAGAAAGAGAAGAAGAGGAAGAGGGATGGTGAGGAGATTGGTGGAAAGGAAGCTAATTTGGGGAACAGTGAGGGTGAAGAAATAATAGAGTATGGGAAGGTGAGGTTAGGTGATGATCAAGTGGAAGGGAAGAGGAAGAAGAAGAGGAAAATGTCAAAGGCTAAGGAGTTGGAGAGAGCCAAGAGGTTGAACGAAGTGAAGAGAGAGAATCCGAAGGTAGCAGAGAGGGAATGGTGGAAGACAGCTACAAACAGAGCAATGGGAGTGAAGGTGCATGATGATCCAAAGTTGTTGAGAGAGAAATTCAAGAAGGAGAAGAAGAGGAAAGAAAAGCATGCAGAGAAATGGAAGGATAGAATTGAAACGCAAGAGAAAGGCAAGAAGGAGAGGCAGCAGAAGAGGAAGGAGAATATAACAGGGAGAATTAAGGAGAAGAAGATGAAGAAGATTGCCAAAAGGGAGAAGAAGCTAATGAGGCCTGGGTTTGAGGGAAGGAAGGAAGGGTACATTACTCAAGAGTGAGGTTAGGACACTTACAGATTACACATTTTCCTTTGTTTTCATATTGATGTGTCCTGCGCGAGTATAGTGCATAACTATCATCTGCAAACTTATCAGCTCTTCCCGATTGTTTTTTCCCCCCTCATGTTTGCTAATAGCAGAAGGAAATTGCTCTATTCCGTTTCGCTTCATTGTGCATCCACTTAAAAATCACTAAGGCCAGCCAACTTCACAAGTCCTAAAATGATGCGGAGCAATCAGTCATTATGATGGAATAAGTATTCCCCTTTTGATGCACATATTTGTTGATGTTTTTGCAAGAGCTCGCATTGTATAGCAATATAATGTGTTTATCTTCGGTTGTGTCCGCTTATTGTTTCTTTCTTTTCATAGTGTTTGCTACTATTGCTCTTACCTTGGTTGTGGATGTCTTGTTGTGTATTGGTCTACTGATATGAGTTGTAGTCAACGTTAAAATGGAATGTAAAAATCTTTTGTCCATTTCTGTTAAATGTGTTCCCTGCAAGAAAATACTTGAACTTATCACAGATTTCCAATAAGCTCTTAAGAATTGTACGCTAGTGCTTCAACATGCATAGTACGATAGCCGCATGCACGCATATCAGCTAATGGTAGTTATAGTAGTTGGTGGCCTTACTTTTCCTTCTTATCATCTGACAAACTGAGCAGTTCCGAGAAGTTTTTTTCTTTCTTCCTGGTATATTTTGTGGTATGAACCTTCATTTCACAATACATTTAATTCAAACCTGATAAAAGTCTTGGGAATATAAGTTAAGTTTAAAGTGCATGGTCAGCACATTTTTACTCATGAAGCCACAAATATATTGTATTAACATAGGGTAAAAGTGGGAGGAAAAATACAACTGATACACTTTAGTTTATTCCGATCTACTCTCCTGAGCAACTGTTGCATTTTGATTTTGTTACTGGCAGTTCTACCTCCTTTTTTTCTCGGTTAGAGAATTCAAAGCAACCCTTCTCACCTTTATTTTATTGTTACTCTTCTCCCCTGTCCTTTGACCTATCTATTTCCTCTTTCCCCATCTTTATCATTCGTCCTTTATTGTTTGTGATTCAACAGCTTGTTACCTTGTTTTCTTTAGTTTTTTCTTTCTTTCTACTTCACTGGTTATTGTATTGTAATTTTAATTTTTTATTCTCTCTCTCTCTCTCTCACGCACCTTTTCGGTTATGGCTGCTATAGAGCATAGAAAAGTCAGAGCCTTTCCCCAAGCAATACTGAATAACTATGTCATAAAATGATGAACCACATCTATGGGTCATCCAGTGATCTCTGTGGTATGATGATTTTTGTGCAATGCTATTCTAACTTAACAATTTTTATTTAGTTAATAGAGCCAAATAATAAAGTGTATGCAAGTACCTACCGGTACATTTGGAAAGTTTAGATCTAAGTATATTTTTGTAGATGAGTGTATTTGTGTGGAAGTTTGTGGCTTTATTCTTTTTTGTTTTTGGTTTGCATTCTTGGAATTTGTGGAATGATACCTACTTGCTACTTGTTATTTCATCTGCGCAGGGTGGGTTTTGATTCACTCTTAAAAATACACTTCCTGTTTCAAATGGTTGGCCTAATACTTGCTGTTTCATATTGTTGGCATAATAAAGCCTCTACTTGTTTCTTTATATGCTTATAAAGCGCAATTGATGTATGTGGTATAGCCAACGAGTTCTTTTTTCCCATAGCCAATAAGTTCTATGAATGTATTATTTCTATTCATTTTGGTTCTGGCCCTGTTGGTTGATTGTTCAGTTTGGCATGGTTTATAAAACCTAGTAGTTCTAGTAGAAAAAAAGATGGAAGAAAAGGTTCACTTTGGTTGGTCCTCTGCTGTGGGTTTTTAATATGATGTTTTGTGTAGACTTCACAAGTACTGATAGTGGTTATTTTGGTGACAGGAGAATGTAGATGGGGGTGAAAATTGGAATAGCTAATTTCTTTTGTGGAGTGGATGAAGTGAGCACAATTTTCCTTCAAGATCCACAAGTGTTGTTTTCCCAACGAGACAAAATCGTTGTAAAATTTTATATGCCTCTTTGTCTTGGCATCCACTAACATCTTGATATCATGGATCCTGTTTCTGGTTGATTCTTTTGAGCGGGAAGCTCTTTTTCATTATTATTTAGAGTTGCCAAACTGCTTTTTGCATGTAATCATTATTGATTTATTAAAGCAAATTAGTGCTAGATTGGGGCATAGTTCAAATTCTGTGCTTTGCTTCGAAACATGGATTCAGTTTTCTGCCCTCCAATGTCGTATAAAGTTTATAAGATAGGCCAAATTAAAAGAAATCACTTGATTATGATCTTGGCAAACCTTACAATGTTCATAAAATAACGTAACCTAGAGATCGAGTTGGATTATACATCATTGAGAATGAATTCATTAAGGTCAGAACAAGAATTGAACCGTACATTTTTGTGATTTCTTGCGAAAAGGATAGTTTCTGCTGCCTATATACAGAGTTCTTTATGCAATGAAGTGAACTTCTTTCTATCCAACTTCTGTTGAGCAACATGATAAAACGTTGAGCTTGGAAATCTATTTACAATCTATTTCTATTGAGCAACGAATTGCCCCACATAATGATGCCCTTAATAAGGATACTGCTGCTCCAATAAAATGAGATTGAGGTATGAAAGTTTGAATCTAACCAAAAGATTCCACGGTACCAGAGAGACCTAGCATGATTTGTAGAAGCATCCCAATGCCATCTCATTAAGAGCCAAATACAGAAGGTTATCAACTAATTTCTGTTTACTAAAAAAATATCGAGAAATTAACCCTCAAGTGCTCTTCCATGATAATCGTACATGATAGTTATTTACTTGAACAAATGTGCCAGATCAGGGTCATCCATGTTCAGATCCAACCATCCATTTAGTCGCATGTACTCAATGTAATGATCAGGTGGCTTTATTGCCCGAGGATTTCTTGGAGTGAAGCGATGAATCCTCTCTAGATCCCGGGCAAGCCATCGAACGTATGCCTGGTCTATAGGAGGCACAATCTTCAGCAACACTTCTTCCTTCTTTGGGCTTGCAGGCTTGTTTCCCATCAAGAACCTGTATTAATTCAAGTTTCATCAGAAAAAGCACACTTCAACAAAATGCAACTTTATGAACAATCAAAGGACAATGCATCCCAGAAAAGATTCTGCATGAAAACCCAAATTACATCAGTTACATGTCCAAAATTTAAGGCACTGTTTGTAACCTTTTATTGAATATAAGATTCTTTAAATAATGCTATCACAATTTTGGTTTAAATAACTAAATGGTTAAACATTGACAACAAGTTTACAAGGATAAACAGCCAATTTACCAAATAATCCACAATGCTGAAATAGCCAATTTATAAGTAACGCTACCCTAATTTCAGGGTAAATTTTCTGCTTTGCTTTTCTCTTTTTAGCTATGTTGGAATAGCCAAGTTCACACAAACATGATTCTGTTAAGGATTGCCTCGATGATTATTATCAAATTTTAACATATATGAAAGTTTGCCTTTCTAAAACTATAGGGTGTAAAAAGATTCAATTTGACTTCTTTTGGAATTAACTAAAGACAGAATTGACATTGACATTGTGAATTTCTGGATAAAGATTCTAGAAAAGGATACTGATGATATGATCCCAAAATGCTAGTCCATACTCAAGTTCATGATACTTGTTAAACAGAAAGTTTATTCTTGCTCAGATTTTAGAAAATTAGCACCCAACAGAAAATAAAGCTGAAACTCTGCATATTCTGCATGCTAGGGATCCGATTTATCTTTTGAGAACACTTAGAAATAGCCCATGTGGAATCGAGTGACTCAAAACATGTGGCAGGAGCAGGAATGCTCTGTTGCCATCTACACATCCTATTTGCATGTCTAGAACTTCGTCAAAAACTAAAGGACTTCTGAAGGTATAAAAGGTCAAAACTCGAAACATTGAAAATAGATTTCATATGCTGCTGTTTCAACCTTATTCCAACTTTATGATGAAAACCTATCTCCTTCTAATACCTTATTTCATTTGTATTCTGTACCAACTCTAATGATAAAGTAAACAAACCAACAGACCAATCTCTAATGAAGTAGTTGATAATCAACTTAAGGATTTTCTTTCCCCTTTGGAGGAAACATCAAACTAATCATGATGTTAGAAGTTCAGGGGCATCTCCTCAAGCTAAACCAACAGATAATCCAAGTATGAATTCACAATTAGCCATGCGAATCCCAAGCCTCATCATGGGTAACGTGCATTAGTTGGTCATGGCATCTAACTCTCTGTTCTCTATCCCCAATCCAAAGTAGATGTCATAATCCAAGTCCAACATAATTTGTTTAAATGGAAGCAAGAAAATGGAGAGAATCACCAGAGTACAAACTTATTAACTGAATACAAAAATTTGAAGGAATACACCGTTTTGCTAACATGGACACATGCATGTGTCACTGCGAGGTTTAGCAGATACAAGCATTCACTAAGCTAGTTAAAGAGCTGAATGTCAACTACAGAATAAAAAAAGCACAATACCCCCCCCCCCCCCCCGGAGTGTGGAGTAATTCAATATAGCATTGATGAGAGACTTCTTTCCCTGGTGTTCTCTTTCATATCAAGATACATATCTTCTGAGATTCCCATATACTTCACCCAGGAAAACAGTAACCAACCACTTAAATGATAATATCACTTCCGCAAGCTGACTATGTACTCTGTAACATCTTTAAGTATCCTTTTCCCCCTTATTACCCTACTAAATTAGACATAGGAATATCCTGTAAGAATTCTTCTATTTTCCACCCACCCTAAAAATCAAGAAATGGTTATAAACATTGTCCAGAAAATCTGTCTACTGGACAAAGTAATTAAAAAGATGGTGAGTAATTAGACAGGGAAATTATCTGGATTTCAGACCACAATGGAGGAAAAAGAAAAACGAATTACCAAAACGATTTCTCGAAAGGTATGGCAATGGCAGTCTTGAAGAAAACAACAAAAGCAATACCCCTAGTTTCCCTAATGCTATTAACACAGATAATTTAAGACAATTGGAGAAAATGGGCAGCAGAAAGCAAAATTCTTGAAACTACCCAATTACAAAAAACATACAAAAAAGGAATCGTCATCAGAACCATAGTCAATAGAAACTAAACCTTCTGCTAAGTTCAAACACAAACTCATAATTTCCCCTTTATTATGGAGATCATGTATTGATAGCTCCGCGACGGCAGTCATATACTCCAAATACACCCTCATCACATACACAAGTAAGAACAGAAAATTGTACAAGAAAATTCCAACAGTGAAAAAGAGATAAATTAGAAAGAATCTTGAACTCACTGGTCCCAACTTCTTTGCTTGCAGAAACTGGAAAAAGAGTCTCCTTAGGGAACGAACGAGTTTTGAACACAGAAATATTAATGGCGGAGAATTTCTAAGCGTTGCTTTGCTAATCTTTGTTATGGTGTGGTTCCACTTGCCACGGTTTTTCAAAGGCTTCGGATTCTCGGTTCAACCAATCCTACCCGCGGCCGCGACCCGAAGATGCGGATTAATTTTTTTCATCCCTAAAATAATACTATAAGTCTATAACCTCCAACTTCATTGTGATCATATGGGACATTCTACTTAATTAGTTAATTTATAAAGTTCAAGATATTATATATGGGAAGAATGTCAAATTTAGTCCCTAAACTATTTTTAATTTTTATTTTTGGTCTCATATATTTTTTTATCTGTTTAAATTTTGAACTTTTTTTTTAACTTTGGTCTTTGATCCTTTTTTTTATCTGTTTTTATTCCTGAACTATTTTTACTTTTTCAATTTTGATCCTAATTATTTTCTTTTTATCTTTTTTTTATTCATGAACTATTTTTAATTTTTTATATGAGAAAGACTAAACTTTAAAAATTGAAAATAGTTTGAGAATAAAAAATATAGAAAAGAAAAGAATTAGAGATTAAAGTTGAAAAGGTAAAAATAATTCAAGGATAAAAAATATATAAAAAAGGATCAATGACCAAAATTGAAAAAAAAATAGTTCAGTATTTAAACATATGAAAAAAAAAGATATGAGACCAAAATTAAAAATTAACAATAATTCGAGAACTAAATTTGATAATAACCTTTATATATGCATATACAATCTTAAAATGCACATATAAATTATGGAAGCCACATTTATCATTTTTCCATTCTTCTAAAATATTAAGCTTGAAAAAAAATATATATAACATACAACCCTTTGAAATGTTTTATAGTTAAATAAATAGTTTAATTTCAAATTTCAAAGAAATAGTAGTATAATATAATAAATGATCATATTTTAGAAAGTAAGAATACCTCCTTAATATGTGTAAAATGTCGAAAGTATCTTATAATTTGGAGTGAAAGTAGTATTTTGTATCTAAAGTTAGATTTATTTATTAATAAGAGAAATTTCATTAAGAAAAAAAATGAAAAAATAAAAATGATTATGTTTTGTATTAGACTACCCATAAAAAATAAAAAGACTATTAGTACTCAATTTTCAATTTTAATGGAGTTTAGACTTAGAGGTTGCCTTGCATTGCTCATAGTATTAAAATTTCACATTATACATTAGACATCGATATTAAATATCAATCTTAAAATATATCAAATGTAAAAATTCAAGGAGACAACAATATTGTTCACAAATTTAACTCTAAATTAACTTTATTCGAATTTCTATTTTGCATGTTCATATTCACTTTTCACTTGATTATAAGTATATCAGGATCAAATTATAGGACAAAAGCTTACAATTTAACAATTTAACTAAGAGCTCATCTCTTGAGTTTGGTACAATAAGAATTCTTTGTCCAATAAGAGATAATAACCTATATTCAACGATTAAATCATAAATGATAGTAAACTGCAAAAAAAAAATTCACATTCAAAATGTCAATTGATTTATTGTGCAATTTAAGGTTTGACCAATAAGTAATATTGAATAATTGTTTCAACATATCATAATATCCCGATAAATCTATGAATGTATCAGTATGTTGCATCATTATAGCAATTATATAAAGTTTGTTTGTATTTCAAATTCAATTGACATGATATAAGTGATACTAAGTGCACTTGAAATTATATTTATTGTGAAAGTATGTCTATTATGAGCTACTTAAACAACTACTCAAATTATTTCTAAGTTGTTGTGAATGATTAATATTCTTCCCAATTTTAGAGTAGTAGACACATATGAATCTTTGTCTCAACTGCCATACCTTCAAAAAGATCGATTATTTTTACTATTTGCACTAAATTTCGTTTGATTATTTTTGTTCTTTGAGAAGTTGAATCATTATAGGTTTTCACACTTTTTAGATGATGTTTCTTCCATAACTATAAACTAATTGTAAGAAATGAAATGAGAAGAAGGAATTTTTGCAAATATACAAACTCTCTTTCTCTCTCTCTATATATATATCTTCCATCATTTCATTGTATATTTTACTAATAAATTCAAATATATTTAAATTTAATATTTCATCATCTTTATCAATTTGTTAATTTGTGCCATTCGCATAACTTATTTACTCTTTTGGCTTTTTGTGCACTTTTTTTAACATGTATTGAAAAAATGACATAAAATGGTACAAAATGACAAATTGTTACATATGATGAGATATTAAATTCAAAAGGAATTAAATTTATTGATAAAATATACAGTGAAATAATAAAAGATATCTATATATATATTTGTGTGTATATATATATAATATGTGTATGTATATATAATTTGTTAGTTGATAATAATTTATTCTTCTTCAAATCGATTTATATATTTATTCTTCTTCATTTCTGGTACATAATTACTCCAAATAAAAGCTTTATTTTCTTCTTTCTTTCTTTATTATATGGATGATTCAATATGTAAATTTCAAATTATTATTCTTTGCCAACATGATAATGAATAGATTGTGGTTATTAATGTTCAAAGGAATGTGAAAGGACATTAAATATTTAATTGAAATTAAAGTCCGACTAAATTGTGATCATTTATCTATTTTTTTCAAATGTCAATTTGGTTTGAGTAATAGTATTTTTGTTAAGAAAATAAAAAGTAAAATATTAAAATTATGTTACATATGTTCAAGGTAGAATTGTAATTGAAAATATCATTACTTTGTATATTTATTTAAAAATCGAGAAGATAAAATTACTTTCATAAAAGATGAATTGAATAAACAATTGCTAGATGATATCCAATTGATTCTTCATACATGGGAGTGTTTAACGAGAACTTCTCAAATTATAAAATAAATTAAATATTAAAAATAACATTATAGTTTTAAGAATTTTAATTTAAGAATTTTAATTTAAAAGAATATGTACATTTGATAATAAAAAAAATTAAATATGTAATATAAATGTATTTTATGAAATTTAGTTACGTAATAGCGATTGGGGAAGGGAAATGTTGTGTACGTGCAGTGACGATCACGACTTGTATCTATTATGACTTAATGAGGAATGACGGCAAAAGACGGATAAGATATTTTACCGTAAGGAGGGAGTGTAAAAAATCTATGTCCTTATAGTAAAATTGGCATCCCTTGCACTGCTCCTGTGCCTGCGCCTCTGAAGAGAAATTTAGAACGTTAGTGTCTTGAGATTTCCGCAATCGGTTCTTTTGCCCTTTTTGGGCTTTCTTGATTAGCGCTCGAGATTTTGTCACGCAGCAGATTCCACCTTCAGTACAAAGATCGTATTTTTTTGGAGTTGCGTCTACAAACTATTGAGAATGGATAAAAAGTATGGATTACAGCTTAGGGTTAAGCCACAGCAGCAGAAGAAACCTGTAACTCGGCCTCCTCTCCCTAAACCGGCTCTGGGTTTTGGTGGCGATGACAACGAAGATGATGTTGAGAGAGAAATTTCTCGGCAAGCCTACAAAAACAAGTCCCGTAAAGAGGTAATTGGTATAGTAGAATAGGAATTAGCTTTGCTTTTTGAAATTTGTTGAATTATTAATTTTTTGAGTGATTTGATTTTAGGTTGAAGATCAGCACAAGAAGGCATTAGAGGAGGATCCCTCGGCATTTGATTATGATGGAGTGTATGATGAAATGAAACAGAAAGTGGCCCGTCCTATCATAAATGATCGGAAAGAAAGACAGGTTAGCATTTTTAAGGTTAATTTTATGTTCTACTCCTTTCCTTTTTCTTTCTTTTTTTTTTAAATTTTAATTTTAAGTTGAATAAGATTATTAGATACGTACTTCATGCTAACTAAAGTGATTAGTTTTGTTAAAGAAAAAATTAACTAATTATGTTGATGATGACTCTTGCTTTTGCAAGAAAGATTGGTATGTTTTAGCTGCTTGCTTAAAAAAGATTAACAATTTGGAATTAGAAGTGAAAGAGAGAGCGCATGTTTTGATTACTTCAGTCAGAATTTTGGGAAGGGAGTCTATCAAGTTCAAAGTATTGTGATGGATGGGTAATGGTGGAAGTTCATACCCTGAGTTTCTTTTATCTGAATTAGAAATGGAAGTTACAATTCTGGTCTCCTCATAATCATCCAAAAGAAAAGAAATTAAGAGGAAAAAGAAAAGCAATAAGGGAAAGAAACATAAGTGGACTTTCTTAAGGAGAATATAAATTTGATTATTTGTAAAGAAGTTGGATTTTGATGTGGATCTTAAAATATGAAGGTGTTCTTAAAAGAGCTAGTATATGTCTTTAGAATGTTATCCTAGTTTGAATATGCCTTTATTGGTTTCCAATTTATATTGGTGTGCTTCATCCTCTCCTCTCTCTTTTTGATTCAACCAGAAGGTTATACTTAACTAAAACATTGTCCTCATTTTGTTGTTCCCCTCCAACTCAGTAAAAAAAGGGGGTTTATTGATATCTTGAATGGGCTTCATAATGTGCCAGCAAAAAGAATGGAAAATTAGATAATAGGTTGATTTAGAAAATTGGCATTCTCTACTTAGGCTGAGGATTTATGCTTCAGATATTGTTAGAATTTTGAATAAAGTTGCTACATATTATGTTCTTTGGACATTTTCCTGGGAATCAACAGCATCATGGTGGAAGGTTTGTTATACGTATTCTTTTGAGTTTGTGATGGGAGAGCAACAAATGGTTGATCCCTCTTTGCAGTACTTTTCTGTCAAGAGGGGATTAGGACTTGTTTATTGGAACTCTTCAATTTAACTGATCTTGATGATTTTTTATTGTTGTTGCTGGTGGTGTTATCTGAGTCATGGTTAGAAGCAGTTGCAAAGTAGCATTTTACCTGTTCTATCAGAGGCAGCTACACTATTAGGTTACTTGAAATGCTATTTTCTAGAGTGAATGAATAAGCATGAATGGGTTAGGATCCTTGGAACCATAGAGGTAACAGATCCCTTTGTAAATTATAAGCATAGTGGTGACATAACTGATCTTTCTTCCGGATGAGGATCTCTTTCTAGAGGAAAGAATAAAGATTGGAATAAAAGATACTACTCACGTCTTTCATGCATCTCTTTTCTTCATTGAAATCTCCCTTGTCGTTCCCCAATTATGTGCTTGTACAGTACAAGGGGAAAATGGCAATCATATTTATTGTTGTTTTACCTCCTCCTTTTCATATTTATTTCCCCTGAAATTAGATTTGTTTCTGAACAAGCACTTTGTTTTCTTCTTGCAGCCAAAGTATATACAGGTACTAAAGGAAAAGGCAAAACAAAGAGAACGGGAGCATGAAATAGTTTATGAGAGAAAAATTGCTAAAGAAAGAAGCAAAGATGACCACCTGTATGCGGACAAAGATAAATTTGTTACAAGTGCCTACAAAAAGAAACTTGCAGAGCAGGCTAAGTGGATGGAGGAAGAGCGTCTACGTGAACTGCGAGAGGAGCGAGATGATGTATGTTATGCTCGGACTCTTTTTTTATTTACTGGAATTCGTTACACTCATTGATTCAAAATTGTTCATTGATCTCTTGGTTTTGTGGCCTTTCTTTTAGTTCGTCCCACCAACACTAAGGCTCTTTTACAGCATTTTTCTTCATTATGTTATGGACAGTGATATCTTAATGTTAATAAGGTTGTACTTATCAAAAAAAAAATGTTAATAAGTTTGTCTGTGTGTATGTTATATGTGTAATACACATTTCTATGAACAAAAGGGTTTTCGTAGATGTTCTAGGTCAGCATAAATGTTATCTTTGTTGGACAAGACAACCACTGCTGCCTTTTCCCTTTTGGAGCATCACTATAACATATACAAAGACCCATATGTCAACCTCTTCTTATCATTGTTGCATACAATGAATTTGGGTAAACCATCTCTTCCCCCTTCCCTCCCCCAAACACACACAGAAAAAGAAAAAAAAGGAGGAAAGATCTAGTTCTCCCTCCCATCCCTCTCTCTCTCTAGTTTCGCTCTTGGTATCATAACACTACCGTGGATGAATTGCCCTAAGTGTCTCCAAGAACCCCTTAAAATAAAAAGAAATCTTCAGACCACTTTGGAATAAAGAAAAACATTTTTCTTGTTCCAATCTTAGCAAATGTACTTCTCAGTGTAAATACATTCTTTCTGCGGTCATGCAAGCCTAAATACTGGCATTCTTCTTTGCTGCTAGGAAGTGTCCAAATGAGGCATATTTGTTTCTTAATATTTGACACTTTTCATTGTCTTTCCCTCCTAAATCGTGCTATTCCTTTATTTTTAGAACAAGCTTTAATGAAATAAGAAGTCAATATCTTGCTTGTACAAGGACCATTTTATCCTGACCTGCAGTATTTAGTTCATTATTTCTATGTTTCATAGTTATGGTTTCTTATGCTGTTTTTGTCGGTTAGAGTTGACACTGATTTTGACAATAGTCACAAATTTATTGAACATTAACTTCCTATATAACCCTTTCCCAATCTTGTGGAGTGTTATTTACCTTAAATTCAAGAAACTACAAGAAATAGTTCAAATCATTATGAACTTTTTATCAGGCTTATATCTCGAGTGCAAATTCAAGTCATTGTTAGTCTTTGCTTTGATCAGATTACTAGTTGGACAAAAAGTTACTTTTATCAGTGGATTGAGATACTCCATTATGACTCATTTTCTTTACAGATAAAAACTGTTTGAAGTCCTGTTCAGTAAGTTTGTATTGCGAATGTTGTTCAGTTAACTTTGTTTTTATGCAGAAAATCAGCACTTCGTAAAATATAGTACAAAGCTTTTCTTGTGCATTTTATTTTATGTTTGACAAATTTGGAATTTTATTTGGCATACCTATTTTTCTTCTAAAATCAATTCCGCCCAATGTTTTATTCCATGTTATTATACCTGTATCCTGCAAACTTAAATTTATCTAGTCGTGCCTGTGATAATAGGACCTAAGAATATTAGTGGTAAAATTTGATGTTTTGACTGGTATTTTCTTGTGTCGTTTCTTATCTCTCTGAAGTTTCTGTATGCAATCTGAAATGTGTTGGCACCTTCATGATAGTAGTAATAGACACCACAAAACACAAAAATAGACATACCACAAACAGATTCTAGGCTAGAACCCCTATGTTGCTTTAAATAAATAGTTTCTCCTTTCCTGTCACCTTTCTTTTTTTAGTATTGGATCTATCACCAATTTATCTGCTTCTTGAGTGATTGATTTTCATTTTCTGTTTGGTTGGGGATGTTATTACCTCAATTTCTCTGGACATTCTGGGTTTAGTCTTTGGCTTAGACCTTTATGATTGATAATTAATTGTTACGATGTATGAAATGTCTGCTCCCTTTGGTTAGACTTGAAATCTTTGGATAGCGGAGAGCTGATAATTTTTACGTAGCACCTTATTTTCTCAAATTTCAAATCAAATTGTATGTTTAATTGCAATTTTGTGTTTTTTTCTATCATCTGCAGTCTTGCAAACCTTGCTGTTAGTTTTGCATGGAAATTTTCTAAGCTGAGTTGTACTGTAGATTATTGGATGCATAATAACCTTGATTCCATTTTACTCCTCCAGGTTACTAAAAAATCTGATATTACTGATTTCTACTTCAACCTTTCAAAAAATGTCGCCTTCGGTGCTAGAGAGGGAGAGTTGAAGAAGGCTGATGAGCCACGCAAAGAAGCAGCAACCGAGTCACCACGGAAAATCCCTTCCTCAAGCAATGCATTCTCTGAGTCATCTAAGGTGATTAAGAGGCAAGAAAGTCAGGGTTCTCCTTCTCCCAGGAGGCAACCTGAAGATGCAGAGGCCAAGGCTGTACCTGAACCTTCTGAACAAGGAAAAGATGTTCAGAAACCAACAGTAACTGAGCAACCAAAAAGTGAACAACACAAAAGAACTCAGGACGCATTAGCAGCAGCTAAAGAACGGTTTTTGGCAAGGAAGAAGGCAAAGGAACAATAACTCTAGATATTTTAGGTCACCTCTGATACCTTCTGCTGAGCTGTTGGGTCCATTTCTTTTTCTTTCCCACATTCCTGTTCCTAATCAGCTGGATGTTTGTATTGTTTTTTAACACATTCCAATAGGAATAGGGATCATGTTGTTGTGAAATCGGACTAGTCAGTGTAGCAAACTACAAGATGTATAAAAGTTCTAAGGGCTTAAATCTCAGTCTCCATCCCTTCCCCTTTTGTTAAGGAATTTCTCTCATTCGCATTCTTCTACTTTCCCAATCTTTTGCTTTGAGGTTTTTTAATGTTTTGCCGTATTGAATCCGTCATGCAAGATGCCTATTTGAATGAAAACGAAAATTATTTATTGCTCTGTATCTGATCAGTTTGTCTTATACCTTGCTTCACTATGGCCCCATCATGCTTACAATATCAAACATAGGAACGACTGAAGCCTGAATTTGATCAAAAAGAAAAACCCATTAGATAGTGTCAAGAGCTACTCCAGAAAAGGAATTTCTCTCATTCGCATTCTTCTACTTTCCCAATCTTTTGCTTTGAGGTTTTTTAATGTTTTGCCGTATTGAATCCGTCATAAAAGATGCCTATTTGAATGAAAACGAAAATTATTTATTGCTCTGTATCTGATCAGTTTGTCTTATACCTTGCTTCACTATGGCCCCATCATGCTTACAATATCAAACAAAGAAACGACTGAAGCCTGTATTTGATCAAAAAGGAAAACCCATTAGATAGTGTCAAGAGCTACTCCAGAAAAGGAAGGTTCCTATAGGTATGAGTATTGTCATAGTACGCCAAATCTGGGACCAATATCGGTTTAGTGTTGTGACCTTTGAGGTACTTATCTAAAGCCTCAACCCTTCTTCTCCCTGCTTGCTTCCTCTGGTTAGGTTTCAGGAAATTGTTTATGGTGTCGAAATTATTGTGTAAGATTAGCTGCTTTTCACATGCTTGGTGTTTGATCTTTTCCGGAAATTAGTTAAACAGATTGTGGAAGATATCCTTCTTATATTTTTGCTTTCCTTAGTGAAACGAAGATATCCTTTTGGACCTTTTATTTTGTGGTTTTCATGGCCTTTCTCCTATGCATTTGTTTGGTTCCAGATGTATTCTTACAGCTAAATCATGGACTCTCACTCTGAGTTGCAGTGATCAGTATGGTCATGTCAACAACACAACAACATGTTCTGTTGTTTCCTAGGCAATAATCTTATCTAGGGTCATTAAACAAAAAAAAAAAAGAAAGATAATTCAGTTGGAGTATTGAAAATACAAGTCTTGGCTCGATTTTCATCCCCCTCTTGCAGTGCCGAAAGTGTGCCAATACTTTTATCATATGGAAAAGTCTAGGCTCAATTTTCATCTCTTACTATTGCTGTGCCAAAGGTTTTTGGTCATATGGTGGTACTTAATTTGGAAAGGGTCCCAAATCCAACTGGAAATGAAAAAATCAAAGCAAATAAAACCTTGATTGTTTGTGACAAAGAGCAATATGTCCTCTCCCCACTAGACTCGAAAGTGACGATTCACGTGTCCAGAATGCTAACCCATGTGGCTTTGTGCATGGAAGTTGCCACTCCAACGAATAAACCATAAAGCATTTTTTTATACATTGTGGTTTTGATGTGAGCAAAAACAATTTGCAGTATTATTATTATTTTTTTGCAATTTTTTTTTTTTTGCATTCTTGTCCATTGATTTGTGTTAATGAACAAATAATGTGGCATCTTTGCCAAAAGCAAAGTGGAAGTGCTCATCCATTTCTTTAGTAAAAGTAAAGGTTTTAGATGGGCACATCTTTAGTTATTTGGGTTTTGTTTGAGTCAAATGTAAGTGAATACATAAATAAATATGATTTCAATAACTTTAAATGTATGTACATATATAACAGTAGTAGTAATACCTTCTAAAATCAACTCTTGAGTGATAATTTTTGTGTATTAGGTGTTCTTTTTGTCCATTAGGTGCTTCTGATATTGCAATTGCTTTTTCAAGTTTTAAAATTTTAGGAACTAATTTAAATGAATTCTTCTAAAGTTAGTACTATTGCAAAGATGATGTAGCAAGCATAAAGAGCAGTGTATTACAGTAACAAAGAGATTGTCTTAAAAAACAATGATTTTCTGCCTGAATTGTCCACTTCCTTAGAAGAGAAGCATACTCAAATAGACAGCCGTTGCTTGAATTGAGTAAACATTTTTTTTTTGAGAAAAAGAAATGAAGGAAACGTTATGCAAAGATACAAAGTTGTTGCTTTCAAAATTTCAAAATTCAAAAGGGTTTTCATGCAAGAAACCACATAACCTAACTAAAGCAAGTAAATGGTATGTAGAAAACATGGAGGATAAGATTTTAGTAAGATCTTCACATATAGAATCACAAATTAATACTATAAGATTGGCTTGCCCTAGAGCGATTTATTTAATAGTTGACAATTAAACATTTATTGTAGGCTTCTTTCATGTTAATATATAAATTATTTTAAAGGTTTGCACACAAATTAAGAATTTTAAAATAAAGATTTATTCGATACAAAATAAATAGTGTGTATGAGTTCTCTTGTTATAAACAAACCAAAAAAAATTGATTAATTAACCTCATTAGATGATGTATGGATCAAGTGCCAACTTCACTCAAATCAAAATATGGAGTCCTCTAAATCACTTAGTGTTCCAAAATTAAATCCTCAACGGGTTGTTTCATTATTGCAATATCATGAAGGAATTGCACTGAATAATGCTATCTCTTATCTTTGGTAGCAATCAATTAAAAGATAAATTTATTTCCAAGACCGGAAGTTGGTTCTGATTACTGAATTAAGAGACAACAGTCTGAAACTTTTAGCCCCATATAAGGTGTTTTGAATTTCTACTATTTTTTTCTTGAGTTTATTCGGTGAAAACTAATTATAAATTTAAAAAAGTGACATTAAATAAACAGCGTTATTTAAAAGACTATAACACATATATTATTTATTCCTGCTAATCATCCATCATAAAAGTGCTTTGAAAAAGCTAAAGATTTTGTTTGAAGCTATACTAATTTTGCTTCACAAAGAAAAGAATCATTCTAACCAAAAGCTATCAATGTAGGTGAAGACTTCAAATAATTCATGAATACATACCAAAGTGGCACCCTCTTATAAACTATCCCTCTTATTTTATTAGTTAATCAAACTAAAAATATTGTAAAAGAAACCAATGGGCACATCCAAAATCCATGTGAGTGGTGAGCACTCACATAGTCACATGTGACTATTACTCTTTATAAGTATTAAGTAGTACCTAACACATCACCCCTTCATTTTTTATCACACATAATCCAAACTGCACAATTTGAAAACAACAAAGGTGAAAGTTACATTTGACCAAATGAAAATAAATGTGACTCCCTTTTTTTACTTTTAGAGATGGACCATGAATCTTCTTGGTGCTAAAATATATGCAAACCTATAACAAAAAATACATGCAGTTCCTCGTAATGGAGGAGAAAGCTATGTACACTATGGTATTGTGAATGACTTTTCATAAAAAAAAAAAAGAGGCAAATCACCATCAGCCTGGAGTATACTAATTAATTATATAATGTTTGAATTTTGTCAGGAAACTTCCTTGTCACACGTGATTGTACATAATCCAAACAGCATCAGATGCCTCAAAAACTTTTTTATGTGATGTAGAAGTTTGGCATCAACTTTCTTGGTACTGCTTAGCATTTATTCCGACGGACTTCCTTCATCCAAAAAAGTTTGTTTGATTACTTTTATTGTACTAAAAATCTTCTTAATTTTTAAATCAATAAAATATTAGTTAGAGTAATTATATTCCTAATATACCCTTTAAACCATTTCATCCTTTAAATATAAGATAATTTGCCTATTTAGTCCATTATATTTACACTTTTGGACAAGTTGATCTCTTATGTTTTTAAGCAAAATTTATACTCCATTATATTTTCACTTTTAGCCAAATTAATCTCTTATATTTTTTATTCGATATTTTTAGTACATTATGTTTGCACTCTTAGCCAAATTGGTCTCTTATGATTTTTGAACTAATTTCATTAATCCCCTTAAACTTCTCATAAAAAAAAACTCCCCTCTCAATCTTTTAAATGCTTCAATATATTATTTTAATCTTTTCAACTATTTTGATTAAGTATAATTTTTATTAATATTTATCATTTTTATCAATTAACCTTTTATTTTTTATTAACCCTCATAAATTAAGATAAAATATTACTAAAAGAGAAAAATTCTATGAAATTTTTTATTTGTTTGAATATGCGAAGAATTTTTTTTGATTTAATGCATTGAAAAATTAAAAATAGTTGAAAAAGAAACAAAAAACGTGTTTATAAAATGTTTGAATTTCTATATTGGCATTTTTATATATTTGGATGAATTAGTATTATTTTTAATATTTATTTGATGTACAAGGACTTTATTTTGCTTTATGGAATTTTTACTAAAACTTTTATATTTATAATTGTTTTCTTTTCTCGATTGTTTTTAATTTTTTTAATACATTAAATAAAAAAAAAATTCTTCACATGTTCAAGTAAATAAAAAAGTTCATAGAATTTTATTTTAATTTATGAAAGTTAATAAAAAATAAAAAGGTTAATTGACAAAAAAATAATAAATTGTAATAAAAATTATACTTAACTAAAATAATTAAAAAAGATGAAGAGGGCTATTGAGACAATTGAAAGATTGAGGGAGGAGGTTTTTTTGCATGAGAAGTTTAAAGGGTCTAATGAAATTAATCCAAAAATCAGAAGGGACCAATTTGATAAAAAAATGCAAATACAATGGAGTCAAAATGTCGATAAAAATTATAAGAGATCAATTTAATCAAAAGTGCAAACATAATGGACTAAACATGCCAATTAAAAACATAATAGACCAATTTAACTAGAGGTGTCTATTGTGTCGTATCGGGTTCGTAGGTTGACGGGTTACTAACACAAGAACTTGAACACAACAAGATTAATAATCACGTCCAATATGTGAACTCGAATACGACACGTTAAAAATCGTGTCAACACGACACGGCATGCGAACGGCCAACCCACTCAACCCATTAAAACAATAACACTTATTTAGTAACTTGTCAACATGATAATACAAATTTAGTAACTCGTCAATCCACTAACACAATAATACCTATTTTAGTGAGAAAATCATATTCTATTTAATATGAAATGCAGTAAATTAAATTGAAAATCAAGATAACAAATTTACAAGAATAACTGAGATAAAAATATGTTCAATTCAAGGGAAAAATTGTGTAGACCATGTAAAATAGTAAAATGTTAATGCAAAATTGTACAAACCATGTAGATATTTGTTTGTTATTACAATATGTGCATACATCCCAACAAAATAGATTATCATCATCCTAGCTTATTGCAATTTTTTTAAAAAACTTTTATTGCTATAAGCTAAGATGATGATAATCTATTTTGTTTGAATTATTGTAGTATTCATCGAAATAGACAAATATTTAAGGAGAAAAGTAGAAAATATATTAAGACTAAGTTATTTATTGAATCTCTGCAGCTTAATAGAAGAACCATTCTCATAACATCTTACGTTAATTATTTTTTTATAAACAAATCATTAACATTACCATTTGTGTAGCGATAAATGGTGATTGGATAGAATATGACAAAGAAAAAAAAATCACGAATCCCCCTAAAAAAGATTATCATAATTTATAAATGGCAAAAAAAAAAAGCTCAAGAATCCTAAAAATTACAAAATAAAAATAACACAAAATATAGTACTAATTAGCTCAGTACATTAGAATAATAATAATAAAAAGGATTATAAATTAGATAGAATAAATTAACTTAAGTTCAAATGTGTAAATGAGTTCTTTTTTAATTAAAAAATAAATTGGTTGACGAGTTACACATGAATTACGCAGATTCAATTCGTTTATCTGTGAATAAATAGACTGATTCGCGAACCCGTGAAACTTTAATCCTAATCCGCTAATATCGAGTTGTGTTCGTGACAAGTTTAACACCTTTAAATTTAACTAAAAATGTAAACATAATGTACTAAATCAGATATTTACCCTTACATATATTTAGGTTTCTAATGAACTATTTTATACATTAGACCTATTAAACCATTTAATGTGGATAATATTATAATCTTTTTCTAATCTTGTCTTTATGAATCTTAGTATTTTCATAAATTTCATGTACAATCAAGATTGACAAGATTTGAGAGAGTGAGGATTTTTTTTTTTTTTTTTGATAAAGAGAGAGAGAGAGAGAGAGCATTAATTTGGATTTAATGACCGTTACTTTTTGTCACAGTGACCAACAAATAATTTAATATTCAAGCCAAAATTGTTGTTCAAGTTTCGTCACATTGGAATTTGGGTGTTATTGACGATTATATCGTAACTGGTACAACTTTGACTCACATTTAAAAAAAAAAAAATATGGAACTCAAATTAAAATATGAGATTCAATCCAAAACTATTGATTAAATAGAGAAGGTATAAATTTACGAGATTAAAACTAAATAATCTATCAATTTAAATATAAGATATTTTTAATAAATTCTTTATTTTAAAATATAAAATATTTTAATAGTTTTGAAAGTTAATTTGTGGGTTGTTTATAATATTAATATTACTCATGCTATTAAATAGAGACAAAAATAAATAAATAATTAAGTTTCAAACTTAAAAAAAAAAAGAGTATGACATAATAAATTAGAATATTAAAAACAACTAAAATACATATTTTTGAAACTGATAAAATATAATAAGACTATTACCAACATATGCTCCGGATGGAGATACCAATAATATGTACCAAAGAGTAGATACAGATTTGACTGTTGGGTATCAGATACCAGCTTTTGTGTTCTAGAAGTAGAAGCAAACAATTATTCCCCTAAAAAAAAAAAGAAGCAAACAATTATTGTCTAAGTAAAAATAATACTCAAATTCAAGAAAGAAGATGTAGCTAACTTTGCAACGGATTCTGGTGACTTTTGCAAACATTGAATGCTTTAGAGCCATATTCCAAGCTTTTCAACCCCACCGACTTTAGTAGTAGTATTTTTTTCTTTAATCCTCGTCACAGATTCAATGCCTCTGGAGCTCTCAAACACATGCAAAAGTAACACCTTATCAGCAGCACTGTGGGCTGTGGCAAATGTAGTAGTCAGTATTGTCACCAAACAACCCTCCAAAATAACTAGGCTTAATTGTCTCTTTATTCCTTGCTTAAGAGAACCAGAACCATAGTAACAAAGTTATTCATTTGCTTTTAGCTTACCATCATTGGCACAAAGCCCAAGAAACTATGGCATTCTCTTCTTATTTTCTCCTTTTCTGCTCTCTGCTCTTTGCTTTTCTTACCCTCGTTGCTTCTTCACCATCTCCAATCAGTATTCCTCTGTCATTCTTGAATTCAAATTCATCTCCAGATCTGTACCAAAAGCTTGCTCATTTGGCTTCAATTTCTTTAGCCAGAGCCCACCACATAAAGAACCCCGATGAAAATACAGCTATTTCCACCACTCCTTTGCTTCCACAGAGCTATGGAGGCTATTCCATTTCTCTTCGCTTCGGAACCCCACCTCAATCTATACCTTTTGTTTTTGATACTGGTAGTAACTTTGTTTGGTTCCCCTGCACCAAACGTTATTTATGTAAAAATTGTTCTGCTTCTGTTATCCCAACATTCATTCCCAAACAATCATCTTCAGCAAAGATTGTTGGATGCTTGAACCCGAAATGTGGTTGGATTCACAAGAAAACTGATGCTCAGAGTCGTTGCCAAGATTGTCAATCAGCAAGTGACAAAAACTGCAAACAAATCTGCCCTCCGTATATCATTATCTATGGCTCTGGCTCCACAAGTGGGATTGCTCTGATTGATACACTGGACTTGCCTAACAAGAAAGTTCCTAACTTTCTAGTGGGCTGCTCTCTTCTCTCATCTCACGCACCTTCTGGAATTGCTGGATTTGGTCGTGGACTTGTCTCATTGCCAAGTCAATTGGGTATCAAGAAATTCTCCTATTGCCTTCTCTCGCACAGATTTGATGATTCTGGTCAAAGCAGCTTACTGGTGTTGGAATCTGAGTCAAATTCCGATAAGAAGACTGGAAATTTAAGCTATACACCAATGCTGAAAAACCCAGAGGTGGCCGGAAAAACTTCTCTGTCTGTCTACTACTACATCTCTCTAAGAAAAATTACTGTGGGAGGAAAGAAAGTTAAGATTCCATATGAGCATTTGATGCCAAATTCTGATGGAAAAGGTGGGACAATAGTGGATTCAGGTTCAACATTCACATTTCTGAGTTATCCAGTGTATGAATCGGTGGCCAGTGAAATCATCAAGCAAGTGAAACTCTACAAAAGAGCTAAAAATATCGAGTCTATCACAAGTTTAAGTCCATGTTTCAATCTTTCTGGGCATCAAAAAGTAGTCTTGCCTGAGATGAAGTTCCATTTCAAGGGTGGAGCAGAGATGAAACTGCCACTAGCAAATTACTTCTCACTTGTTGGTAGCGTGGAAGTGGCTTGTTTAACTATGATTACAGATGGTTTTGGTCAGATTCAGACAAGCGGACCATCAATTATCTTGGGCAACTTTCAGATGCAGAATTTTTATGTGGAATATGATTTAAAGAATGAACGATTGGGGTTCAGACAACAGTTCTGCAAGTGATGGAAGAAGCTTCTCAGCAAAAGGGGGAACTTTGACAGTCAATTATTTCTAATAATTGTTTTATCATTGAATTGTTATTGTTTTTCTTTATTTTTTGGGAATGACTAAGATTAAGTGTATGATAGTACTACTTTAGAAAAGGGTATGGGGATTCTTCCTGCCTGTGGTAGCAGTTGGAAAAGCTGGCTTTGATATCTTGGAGTGGCCCTTACGTGGGACATTTGAGAAACTTCAAAAGCTACCACCATCTGCAAATGTAGGATAATCGGCAGGGGGAGGGGGTGTATGGGAGGGTCAACTTACCCCAATCTTAATAATCTTTTCTTGCAATGGCAAGCTCTAAGTCTAGGATTTGTTCATACATGAAGGGTAAGGGGATGGGGTCCGGGGATGACAAGCTCTTGTTGAGGCTTTTGAACCAGTCATCAACCATGTTAAAGTTGGGTAGAAGAAAATTAGTAGGTCATTGATTAAGGATTCGAATAATACAAGTATTTTGTCTTATCAAAAAAGGAAAAAAGTAATACGAGTATTTTCATTATAAAGCTCTTTTTTTTTTTGTGCATTTGAATTTCTTTTGTATTTGAAAGTTGTGACAGCTGGACAAGAAAATTTTCATTAACTGTATATGTTGGCGTGGGACATGGAGGACAAACAACAATTCAATTTTAACAATTTGAGCTTTTTTTTAAAACTTTGTGGCTCTAGGGTTAGATGATTATGGGAGAATTTAACCAAAATAATTCTATTTTTAAGGTTTTAATCCAAAATAACCTAATTTGGTGAGGTGTACCAAAATGTCTAAACAATTTTGTTAAAAAAGACGTGTTTGCCAAACACGAAACGTCAATATTTTTGAGAAAGGGTAGACAGATGGACGTTATTCACAATCACCTCTTATTAGTTGAATTTTTTTTTTAACTTTTCCATTTTTTTTAAAGTAAGTAATTTTTTTTAAAAAAACTTAAGACTTTTTTTTTAATTTGGAAATAGTGAGTTAAAAAAAAAACTTATACGTGATTATTTTTGTAATGAAATAGCGAGCAAAGTAAAAAAAAAATAAAAAAATAAAAAACTTAGACGTAATTCACAATCACTATTAGTGTAAAAATAATATTTTTTACTCACTATTTCATTAAAAAAAAGGAAAAGTTTCAAAAAAAATTTAAAGACTTTTATTTATTTTCTTAAATTTAATGACTATATTAAAAAAAGAAAAGTTTTTTTTAAAAAAAAACTTAAGAATCACATCTTTCAATGAACATTATTTTGGTTAAATTCTCTAATTTTTACACTAATATTAAAAATATTATGTTTACACTATTTTTACAGTTATTAAACATGATCTTCTATTTTTTTTAAAATTTTTAAACTTTTCCTTTATTTAATGAAATAGTTAGTTAATTTGTCTAAAAAAACGTTAGACACCTAAAAACAAATTAATATTATTTATTTATTATATAAATTTTGAAATACAAATTTTAAAAAATATTTTTATACTAATATTGAAATTTATTTTGATATTAAATTTTTACACTAATATTAAAAATATTATTTTTACACTAATAGTAGTAAAACTGATCTTCTATTTTTTAAAAAAACTTTGACTTTATTTAATGAAATAGTTAGTCAATTTGTCTAAAAAAAGAAAATTAGATATCTAAAACTAATATGACAAAAATTTTATTTGTTTTTAGGTGGCTAAATTTTTTTTTTATAAAAGAAATTTACTCACTATTTCATTAAAAAAAGGAAAAGTTTCTAATTTTTTTTAAAAATTTAATGACTAGTAAAAAAAAAAAAAAAAAATTTAGATGTGATTCACAATCACGTCTAAGTTTTTTATTTTTTAAATTTTTATACTTTACTCTCTATTTCATTACAAAAAAAAATCACGTCTAATTTTTTTTTACTTACTATTTCTAAATTAAAAAAAGTCTTAAGTTTTTTTTTTAAAAAATAAAATTTACTCTAAAAAAAAGAAAGGAAAAGTTTTTTTTTAAAAAAAAAACTTTAACTAAGAAGACGTGATTGTGAATCAAGTCTATTGGCACGTCTTCCAATGGACGTGATTCACAATCATATCTACCGTTTGTAAAAAATGTCGATGTTTTTGCTAAACACGTCTTTTTAAAGAAAATTGTTAGATGTTCTTTCCAAATACGTTTTGGGTTATTTTGGTACACACCTCCATCAAACCATGTTATTTTGAATCAAAACCTTAAAATAGGATTATTTATTATTTTAGTTAAATTATCTGATTATGAGACCGGTAGCACTTACGACTCAATACTTAAAAATTATCCTATTTTATGTCAAAATAAATATTTTAAATTGATAATAAATACAACTCATTATTATATATCATACTTTTATGCATATATATATATATATAAATATATATATATTCCTGTGAGATGGGTTATCACATTCACTCCATTTTAAAACCCTATTGTTCTTTTTAAACACAATGCATTAGTCCAAAATTCATAACTAACTAGAGGTAGGAGACTCTAGAGGTGGATCCCCACCTCTATAGTCAAGCACTTAACTCAAATGCATACAAAGGTAACTTGACTTTAATAACATTTGTCTATATCTTGAGCCTTTGGACCCATAATGCTATAATGGATCTAACATTAATTACGATAAACTATTTTATAAATGTTTTTACTATCAAAATAAATATTTGAAATTGAAAATATGTATTTAGATTCATTATTATATATACATATATCTATGAATGCATTTTTTTCATGTGAAACCGAGTTTTACACTAGCATTAGGAAATAAAATTTAGAGCTTTGTTATCCAACATCCAATTTGTCATTCAACATTTATTTGTTGACATAGTAAGTATGATCTTGTTGATGGCAATGATCAAAGAAGAAGATCAAGTGTCAAAGCCACCATTGTTGATTGATAATAACTAAGCCTACTGGAAAGCCCAAATCATCACACTCATTGACACAATTTATGGAGTATAGGATGCTGTTGACCGTATTGTCAACTTTAGCTTAATAAATAAATAAATAAATAAATAAATATGTATTTGAGTAACTCCGAGATGGAGTAGAACGCTACAGCATGAATGCTTATAATTTTTTTATATGAAAATAATATTAATACTAATCCCTTTATAATAACATAAAATCTTCATTTTAAAATTTCATGCCTTCTCTTTAATTTTAGTATTATGGTTAAAAATTTATTCATAGCATTCAATTGTTTTTGGTTTTCAATATAACTATAACAAATATAAGTTCTAAAAATTATAAAAATGTCAATAAGAGAAATTAATCTTTCACTCTTGTATTTTAAATTTGGTCTAATTAAAATTTAATTGTGTGAAAATGTATATAATTTGATTTAAATTGTGTGAAAATGTGTATTTAATTTATTGTTTAATATTCTAATTATTTGAAAATGAATTTTATTATAAAAATTGTATTAAATAGGGGTATTTTAGGTTGTTAGAAAATAAATTACACTCTCAATGAAGAAAATGAGCAATAAATTTGGATGAATGAAAAAAGAAAACTTAGTCTATCTTTATAAGAAGAGGAAGAAGTTGTCAAATACATAAAATTATCTTGATGTGATTTTAATTATCTATAATGATGATTACTAAAGGGACAATGATTTGCATTTGACAATTATTGTGCCAAACTGACATTGAAAACAAACATCAATTTCAATGAAAACCAAATCTAATTTTTATATTTATTATGACTTACTTCTAATAATAATAATCAAAATTAATATAAATACATTTGCAAACGTTTTAATAAAACTAGTCCTAAAGAGGAATATCAATTTCAAGTCATTGAGAACTGAATATAATTTTATATTTTCATGTTTAATTATGAGTTTCTTTTTTCAATTTTTTATTTTGGTATATTTTAAATTCTTTAGTAATTATGTATGTGCTTAGCTGACTTTTTGTACAACATAGGCTTTGATAGACATGAAAACAAAATAAATGTAAACAAAACATATTTTTATATAGATATAACAACAAAATCAAGATAAAAGGAAAATATACTTGTTTATAAATAATATATAAGAGAAGCACAATAAACTCGAACTGTAAAAGATTTTCAATCAATTCTCTTAACCCTTTGTTTATAAATAATATATAAGAGAAGCACAATAAACTTGATTGTAAAAGATTTTCAATCAATTCTCTTAACCCTTTCTTTTTTAAATACATAACAATTGTTGAGAGTATAATTTGAACCACTTATTTTCTATGAATCATTTTATAATAACATATAATATTCATTTCTAATTTTCGTATCTTCAATTTAATTTTAGTATTATGGCTAAATATGTGTTCATAGTGTTCAATTATTTTAATTTTTAATATAACTATAATAAATATAAGTTCTAAAAATTATAAAAATGTAAATAAGAGAAATTATTAATAATAAATTTACAAAAAATACAATTATTTTGAATATTAAAAATTCTAAAATTATTTTTAAATTATACTCCCTCCATCCTACTATAAAATGCAATTATCATTTTTACGCAATTTAAGAAAACATATATAATGCTGTTGAAATTGTAATTATCTTTATATTCTTCATATTTTCCACTTTCAATCTTGTATTTAAAATTGATCTAATTCAAATTTAGTTTTGTGAAATGTGTGCAATTTGGTTTGAAATGCATTGAAACGTGTATTTATCTTTAAAAGATGAAATATTTAACTTGATGTTTACTTTTTCAATAATTTGGAGATGAATTTTATTAATAAAGTGTATTAAATAGGAGTATTTTAGGTTGTTAAAAAAAAATTTACACTCTCAATGAAGAAAGTGAACAATAAATTTGGATGAAAAAAAACAAAAATAAGTCTATCTTTATAGAACGAAAGAAGAGTTGTAAAACAAATAAGATTATCTTGATGTGATTTTAAGTATCTATAATGATGATTACTAAAGGTACAATGAATTGCATTAGACAATTATGGTGCCAAACTGGCACTGAAAACAAACATCAATTTCCAGTTAATGAAAACCAAATCTAATTTTTATATTTATTATGATTTACTTCTAATAATAATAATCAAAATTGATATAATTACATATGCAACCGTTTTAATAAAACTAGTCCTAAAAAGGAATATCAATTTCAAGTAATTGAGAATTGAATATAATTTTATATTTCCCATATTTAATTGTGGGGTTTTCATTTTTCAGCTTTTTAAAATTATTTTGGTATATTTTAAATTCTTTAGTAATTACGTATGTGCTTAGCTGACTTTCTGTAAAGCATACGTTTTGATAGACATGAAAACAAGATAAATGTAAACAAAACATATGTTTTGATAGACATGACAACAAAATAAACATAAAAGGAAAAGACACGTGTTTATAATTAATGTATAAGTGAAGCACAATAATCTCGAACTGTAAAAGCTTTTCAATTAATTCTCTTAACCTTTTTTTTTTAAAAATATGACAAGTGTTGAGTGTATGAATTGAACAGTGATATTTAGATACGTAGGTGGAACCACGTATCAACTAAGTTGAACTTACTTATCTTATATGAATCATATTATAATTACATATAATATTTATTTGTAATTTTCATATCTTCAATTTAATTTTAATATTATGGCTAAATATTTATTCATAGCGTTCAATTGTTTCCATTTTCAATATAACTATTGAAAACCTAAGAGGTAGGGTGTATTAGGTTTGATATGATTTTTGCAACCTAATTCAATTAAGCTTTTCTAAGATAACAATTATCATGCACTTGGTACTCAAACAGTGTGTGTAATAATGTGTTCAAGTAAATGACATAAATAAAACAAAGAACACAATAATTTATAGTGGTTTGGTTTGTCCAACAAAACCTAATCCACTACCTTGAGTTATCTACTCAATGATTTCACAAATTTTTTTACTTATTTAGTACAAGAGATTACAAAAGAGGCTCACTCAATTCACCTTAATGTTTTACACAAAAACCTCTCACTCAATCAAGGTTCACCCAAATCCTTGAGTTTTACAACACAACATTGATTATACAACTATCTCCAATACAATAATTAATGAAATATACACAATTAAGATTACCACAATTATCTTCAATTCAAAACTTACTCTAACCCTTAGAGTTTTAAGCTAAATGCAACATTAAATAAGAATTACAAGAGATGAATAAAGAATGTTTGATATAGATATCACATAAGTTGTGAAGATATATATATATATATATATATATCAATTTTTGTACAAAAATCTCTTTGAGTAATTGTTTTTCAAGATTGCTCAAGAACACCAATGAATGTGTGAAACTCTTCTTGCATTATTTTCATCCACTTAGGAGACTTGCGATTGACCGCACCATCATCCGCAAGTATATCAAAGAGGTCTAGACAATCTGCGGACGATGAACTGAGATGTCCAACCGCATATACATTCAGGTCGACTGTTCAACACACTAACTGTGCAACACAAGATTCCAATCTAGTTTAAAAGTTGTAGAATCTATTTTATAAAAATTTTAAACATTTGCATGGATTTTGAAACACATTTCAAAAAAATGTTTTAAGTTTATTGAGCAACCCATAGAATTATTACTCATATAGATAAACCTAGAGATATTTAAGTAATATCAACATTTAACACTATATCTCTAGATCCTATCTAATTCAGAAATGCTTGTCTTCAACTCTTGATAACATATGATATTCTTAAACACTTGAAACTTCAAACTTGCATGGATTAATCACTTGAATCTTAAAATACTATCACTTGTACAATTAAGTCATTAACCCTTATCAACGTTTGTCATTAATCAAGATTAAGACATTAAAAACTTTAAAGACATTAAAAACTTTAAAGCTTTAAAAACTCTAAAAATTATAAAAATGTAAATAAGATAAATTAATAATTATTATTATAATTATTTAAAATGTTAAAAATTCTAAAATTTTGTGTAAATTATACTCCGTCTGTCTTACTATAATAGGAAATTATCATTTTCACACAATATAAGAAAACATATATAATGTTATTGAAATTCTAAATTATTTTTATATTCTTCATATTTTCTCCTTTTACTCTTGCATTTAAAATATGTTCTAATTCAAATTTAATTATGTGAAATGTGTGCAATTTGGTTTGAAATGCGTGAAAATGTGTATTTATCTTTAAAATATGAAATATTTAACTTGATGTTTAGTATTCCAATAATTTGGAGATGAATTTTATTAACGAAATGTATTAAAATAGGAGTATTTTAGGTTGTTAGAAAATAAATTACACTTTCAATGAAGAAAGTGACCAATAAATTTGGACGAACGAAAAAGGAAAACTTGGTCTATCTTTGTAGGATGGAAAAAGTAGTTGTCAAACACATAGAATTATCTTATGTGATTTTAATTATATAAAATGATGATTACTAAAGGTACAATGAATTGCATTAGACAATTATTGTGCCAAACTGGCATTGAAAATCGAATCTAATATTTATATTTATTATGATTTACTTCTAATAATAATGAAAAATGATATAATTACATCTGCAACTGTTTTACTAAATTAGTCGTAAAAAGGAATATCAATTTCAAGTCATTGAAAACTGGATCTAATTTTATATTTCCCATGTTTAATTGTGGGGTTTTCCTTTTTCATCTTTTTTATATATATTATTGTGGTATATTTTAATTTCTTTAGTAATGACGCATGTGCTTAGTTGACTTTCCATAAAACATATGTTTTGATAGACATGAAAACAAAATCAACGTAAACAAAACATATGTTTTGATAGACATGACAACAAAATAAACATAAAAGGAAAATGCACGTGTTTATAAATAATGTATAAGAGAAGCACAATAAACTCGAATTGTAAAAGCTTTTCAATCAATTCTCTTAACCCTTTTTTTTTAACATGACAATTGTTAAAAGTATGACTTGAACCGTAATCTTTAGATACATAGGTTGTAACCACGTATCAACTAAGTTGGACCTACTTATCTTCTTTGAATCATTTTATAATAACATATAATATTCATTTATAATTTTCATATCTTCAATTTAATTTTAGTATTATGACTAAATATTTATTCATAGTGTTGAATTGTTTCCATTTTCAATATAACTATAATAAGTATAAGTTCTAAAATTATAAAAAGGTAAATAAGAGAAATTAATAATAATTATTTAAAAGGTTAAAAATTCTAAAATTATGTTTAAATTATACCCCTTCCGTCCTACTATAATAGGGTGAAAAACCTAAGAGGGGGGTGAGTTAGATTTTTATCCAATTTTTTAACTTAATTCAATAAAACACATATTTGAAAACAAATATCAAACACTTGGTGAGCTAGTTGTGTGAGTAAAAATGTGTTCAAATATAAATGTAGAAAGTAGAGCAATGAACACAATGATTTATAGTGGTTCGGTTTATCCAACAAAACATAATCCACTACATTGAGTTACCTACTCAAGGATTTTACCAAATCCCTTCACTAATCAAATAAATGAGATTACAAAAGAGGCCCATCCAATTCACGTTAGGGTTTTACAAATAACATTTTCAACTAATTAAGGCTCACTCAACCCTTGAGTTTTACAACACAACCTTGATTAAACAATAATCTCACCACTCTCCTTAGTAAATCCTCACAATACAATTCAAGGTTCACCCAAATGTTTTACAAACAAACCTTGAGTATAAAACAACCTACACAAGGCTCACCCTAACACTTAGGGTTTTATGTTACTTGCAACCTTGATACAATTATAATCAATAATAAGAGATAAAGAGTTTGATAAATATCACCTTAATGTGAAGATATATAAATTTGAAGTATAAGCATCTCCTTGAGTAGTATGATCCTCTAGATTGCTCAAGAACACCAGTGATTTTTGTAAATACCTTTTTTGGATGATTTTAACAATATAAATCTTAATAAAGGGTTTCAAAATGTTTTCAAGATGTTCTATATTGAGTATGAATCAGATTTTTGCTCAAAAGTCATTGTTGCGAGTTTTCAAACAATTGGGTATTTATATGTATGCTTCAACGGTAATAAAAATGACTATTTGAATTCTACTTAGGAGATGTGCGGTCGATCGTTTCTCAGGCTGGTTGTCCGCACTATAATCCGCAAGTGTACCAGAAAGCTCTGGATATTCTGCGGACGATGAGTTGAGTAGTCCGGTCATCCACGTAATCTGTGGTCGACTGCACATGCAGTTAGGTCGACCGCACGTGCATTCAAACTATGTAATACAATATTCCAATTAACTCTTAGAGTTGTGGAATAAATTTTTAAGCAAATGCATGTATTTGAAAACCATTTCAAATACTCAATTCATGTTTTAACTTAGAGGGTAACCTAGAGATATCTAAGTGATATCAAAATATAATACTAAACATCTAGATCCTATCTAATTCAGAAACCGCTCAGCTCTTGATAACTTACGATCTTTCTTGAAGACTTGAAACTTCGATATTGCATGAATTAGACATTTGAATCCTAAAAGACGAACACTTACGCAATTAATACATTAGTCCACATCAATGTTTGTCATTAATCAAAATTAAGACATTAAAAACTTTAGGATTGGTATAGAGAATTATCATTTTCACACAATTTAAGAAAACATATAAAATGTTATTGACATTGTAAATTATTTTTATATTTTTCATATTTTCTCCTTTCACTCTTGTATTTAAAATTTAATCTAATTCAAATTTAATCGTGTTAAATGTTTTCAATTTGGTTTGAAATGTGTGAAAACACGTATTTATTTTTAAAAGATGAAATATTTAACTTGATGTTTAGTATTCTAATAATTTGGAGATGAATTTTATTAACAAAGTGTATTAAATATGAGTATTTTAGGTAGTAGAAAATAAATTATACTCTCAATGAAGAAAGTGAACAATAAATTTGGATGAACAAAAAAAAAAAAAGTCTATCTTTGTAGGATGGAGGAAGCAATTGTCAAACACAAACTTATCTTGATGTGATTTTAATTATCTATAATGATGATTACTAAAGGTACAATGAATTGCATTAGATAATTATTGTGTCAAACTGGCATTGAAAACAACCATCAATTTCCAATTAATGAAAACCGAATCTAATTTTTATATTTATTATGATTTACTTCTAATAATAATAATAAAAATTGATATAATTACATCTGCAACCGTTTTACTAAATGTAATCCTAAAAAGGAATATCAATTTAAAGTCATTGAGAACTGAATATAATTTTATATTTCCCATGTTTAATTGTGGGGTTTTTCTTTTTCGGATATTTATTATTTATTATTGTGGTATATTTTAATTTCTTTAGTAATGACGCATGTGCTTAGTTAACTTTTCGTAAAACATATGTTTTGATAGACATGAAAACAAAATCAACGTAAACAAAACATATGTTTTGATAGACATGACAACAAAATAAACATAAAAGGAAAATGCACGTGTTTATAAATAATGTATAAGAGAAGCACAATAAACTCGAATCGTAAAATCTATTCAAGCAATTCTCTCAACCCTTTCTTTTTTAAATATGAAAATTGCTGAGAGTATGACTCGAACCATGATTTTTAGATATATAGGTGGAATTGCGTACCAACTAAGTTGGACCTACTTATCTTCTCTGAACCATTTTATAGTAACATATAATATTCATTTCTAATTTTTATATATTCAATTTAATTTTAGTATTATGGCTAAATATTTATTCATAGCGTTCAATTTTTTCCATTTTCAATATAACTATAATAAATATAAGTTCTAAAAATTATAAAAATGTAAATAAGAGAAATTATTAATAATAATTATTATCATTATTTCAAAGGTTAACAATTCTAAATTTATGTTTAAATTATACTCCCTCTGTTCTACTATAATAGACAATTATCATTTTCACACAATTTCAGAAAACATATATAATGGAGTTGAAATTGTAAATTATTTTTATACTCTTCATATTTTCTCCTTTGACTCTTGTATTTAAAATTTGATCTAATTCAAATTTAATTTTGTGAAATGCGTGAAAACATGTATTTATCTTTAAAAGATGAAATAGTTAACTTGATGTTTAATATTAAATAGGGGTATTTTCGGTAGTTAGAAAATAAATTATACTCTCGCTGAAGAAAGTGAACAATAAATTTGGACGAACCAAAAAAGAAAAGTTGGTATATATTTGTAAGATAGATGAAGTAGTTGTCAAACACATAAAATTATCTTGATATGTTTTTAATTATCTATAATGATGACGACTAAAGGTACAATGAATTGCATTAGACAATTATTGTGCCAAACTGGCACTGAAAACAAACACCAATTTTCAGTCAACGAAAATCAAATCTATTTTTTATATTTTTTATGATTTACTTCTAATAATAATAATAATCAAAATTGAGATAATTACATCTGACAACCGTTTTACTAAAACTAGTCCTAAAAAGGAATATCAATTTCAAGTCATTGTGAACGGAATCTAATTTTATATTTCCCATGTTAAATTTGATTTTATTTTGGCATATTTTAAATTATTTGGTAATTACGTAATGATTAGCTAACTTTCCGTAAAAGATGTGTTTTGATAGACATGACAACAAAATAAACAAAAATGAAAAAGGCACGTGTTTATAAATAATATACAAGAGAAGCACAATAACCTCGAACTTCAAAAGCTATTCAAGAAATTCTCAGGAGGAATATTAGGTAAAAACCTATATGTATTTTCTTTCAACTTCATTTCAATAAGGTTGTTATTCTAACTATTTTTATTTCTTGGGGGATCATTCTTCAAAATTTATTCAAAGTAACAATTTCTTATCATACTTGAACAAATTAAGAACACTAGACTCATTGTTTTTTTTCTATGGGAATGAATTTTCTATCTTTTGAATTGATTGAGGATTTAAAACGTTTTTTCTTTCTTAATTTTGATTTTTTTTTTGTGCATGTGTTAAAAGCAATGGATTCTACGTTGGGAAGGATTGAAGAAGATGATTCTGGAGGCGAACAAGAAGAAACCTCCAACTTTGGCAAAAGAACATACCATCGACATTCTCCACAACAAATCCATCACCTTGAAGAGTACTTCCTTTTTGCTTAGATATAGTAGTTTAATTAGTTGTTGTTGGCTATTCTTTATAACCATGCATGGCTAAGGCTAAATATATGTTTTCTTTGGGAAATGGACTAAAACAAAGTAATGGTTCAATTCAAATGCTCTCTAATTGACATCCCCCATTGAATGCAACACCGTTTCTTTTCAGTTTTTTTTTCCTCCCCTTTTTGTATAAAGGCTATAGAAAACTAGATTTATAGTGTAATTGAATTGTACATATCATTGAACTTTTCACTTATATATCCCTTCTTTGCTTTATGTTAATATTGTAAATTAGCTTGATCATTTTTATTCTACTGTTCCGAACGTGAAATCTTTACAAGACTTTGACTCTGAATTTTAGGATTTGTTTTTTTGCCTTTTGCCTAATTCTTGACAGAATTTTGATTTTCCTTTTTAGTTCTTTAGGATTAGTGATTTATTAATTTGTTACTTATAATAATTGTACATTTACCGTGAAATCTTTACAAGACTTTGACTTGAATTTTAGCGTTTTTTGCCTTTTTCCTAGTTCTTGACATAATTTTTATTTTCTTTTTTAGTAGTTTATGATTAGTGATTTCTTAATTTGTCACTTATAATAATTTTACATTTGTGGAATCGTAGGTTTTTCAAGAAACGTCATTTTCCAAATGAAAAACAACGAGCAGAATTAAGTAAGGAACTTGGGCTTGAGCCCAAACAAGTAAAAGTTTGGTTTCAAAATAAAAGAATTCAAGAAAAGGTAACTCTGTTCATTTTTTTATATTTTTCATTTTTTACATCTTTGCCTCAATCATGATGCTCTAATGATTATTTTTCTTTTTTTTTTTGTTGAAATGTTTTAGGCCATGGCTAAAAAAGCAATCAACAATGTTATTAAATCAGAAAATGAAAAACTTTATTGTGAGAATCTCTCAATGAAGGCCAAACTTGATAATCTGGTATGTCGTATCTGCAATAAAGATTTCGAAGAAGTGGATAGAGAAAGAAATCTTAAAAAATTACGAGATGAAAACGATCGGTTGAAAGCAGAGGTATATTTAAGCTTTTCCTATCGTATTTAATTTAGTATTAAAATATCTAGCATTAATATCTTTTCTATTATTCATTACGTCTCAAAATATAAATTATTTAATAATTTTTTTAATCAAATAATATAAATTATTTTATAAAATTTTATAAATATTTTATCATTAACGTCTAATGTTACCTTTATTTATTTTTATCTCTCCTCTTACTTATTTCATATTTTTAAAACAAAGTATTTATAATTTATTCTTTTCAAAACAAACATTTTCTTTACTCTAACTTATACATAATAAAGACAACTTAAAAAGTAAAACATTTTTTTGATATGAGTAAAAAAGCTTCAAATAATTTATATTTTGAAAAAGATAAAGTACTTATTAAAAATTGAATTAATCAAACACGCTTGATTAAACAAAGTGAGTGACTAATTATTTTTAAACACTTAATGAGTTATCAAAGAACCCCATTGTTTCTTTAATTTTGCAGTGTGAGAGAGTACGAAACATTGTGGCTCCTTTCATTCGGAAGTCCAGTACCCTTCTATCACCACCATATGCATTTGCTTCTACAAGTTCATCAAAAGAAAACTTTTCAGGTCAATCAGTGGCCCCAAGTTCTGATCAAGAGCAAATGGAAAAATCTCTGATGTTAAAAATTGCTGCCAAAGCAATGAATGAACTATTAATGCTTTTACAAGTCAATGAGCCACTGTGGATCAAATCTTCAACTGATGGAAGATACTTTCTTGATCATGATACCTATTACAAGCATTACCCCAAAACAAACTATTCCATTAATTCTGGAGCTCGGATAGAATCTTCAAAAGATTTTGTCATTGTACCAATGCCTGCAGCTCAGTTGATCGATGTGTTTTCAGATTCGGTTTAACTCTAATTCTTTTTTTAATTTTCCACCTGATCATTATTTGATTCATTGTTTTCTTAAGGCAAATTAGCCATTTCAGTCCCTTATATTTACTGCGTTAATCGATTTGATCACTTATTTAGTTTTTTAACCATTTTGATCTATTATTTATTTTTCAATTATTTTGGTCATTCCAAATGGTCGATTATAGAGTAAACTTAAGAAGACCAAAATGATTGAAAAAATATATAAGGAATCAAAATGGTTGAAAAAAAAAGACATGAGATCAAATCGATTAAAACGGTAAAGGTAAGGGATCAAAATGACTATTTTGCCCTTTCTTAATACAAATATTAACTTATCCATCGGGTATATATTATGTATTTACTTTGTAGGATAACTGGATGAATGTTTTTCGGACCATTGTCAGCAAAGCGAGGACAATTGGGACAATTGATACAGGAAGTTTGGGTCGCTCTTTGCATTTGGTAAATATATAATTGTAAAGTTCAATTGTCATTTTCTTATGAAGAGAGTTGATTAATTTATATAAGTTATCTAATTGTGCAGATGTATGCAAAGCTACACATTCTTTCTCCTCTTGTGGAACCAAGAAAATATATGTTTCTACGTTATCGCTGCCATCTTGATTCCAGTACATGGGCAGTAGTAGATACATCATACAATTACTTCAATAGATCCCAAGATGCTTCTTTAACATCTTGGAAGTTCCCTTCAGGTTGCATGATTCAGGAGATGCCTAATGGAAAATCAAAGGTAAAACTTAATAAACTATATCCCCTTTGATATATAGTTGGTTTTGCTTGTTTCTTAAGTTGCATAACTTTTCTAGAAATTAAGATGAATGAAGATTATGTGATAATTACATAATTGTAGGATATTGTTCTTGACAATTGAGCATGAACATTACGTGTTAGATGAAAAAATCATCTGTCGATATTTTTAGCCACTCAAGAGATTTGATATTTGGTCAATAAAGGTTTTTTATTATTATTGATATGTACAAGTAGATATCTTGAACTAGCCTATATCTTTTGAACATGCGGCCTTAACTAATTAAGAGTCGAAATCATGACTTTGCATAAATATTAACAAGGTTCTTACTGCTTGCTTCAAATTGCTGTTTTTTGGGAAATAGAGAATTTACTATTACTAATTTCACTCTCCCTGGATATTTTACATTTCAAGATAAATTGTTTTTGCTTTGATTGTTTGCTAAATATACTCAAAAGTACATTCTTGTTTCACAGGTTACGTGGGTAGAGCACGTAAAAGTTGATGGCAAATCCTTTAATGATATTCTATTCAAAGATTTGATTTGGAATTCTCAAGCATTTGGAGCCAAAAGATGGCTAGTCAGCCTTGAAAGGATGTGTGAGAGAATTGTATTTTTAGAAGCATCTAAGACTACAGCCATAAGCAGGCTTGAAGGAGGTACTCAAATTCAGCAGGGCTCCGAATTAGTTTTGAATATCAGATATTTTTTACAAGAAATTTACCAATATTAGAATTTTTATACAAAAATTATAAGGTATATATTTACCAATACTTACTGTTTTATTTGTATCATGTTTTTGTTTAGTTATTGGGACACATGAAAGTAAAAAAAGCTTGGTGAAATTCTCTCATAAAATGGTCAAGAACTTCTGTGAAGTTTTAAGAAAACCAAAAAGAATAGATGTTGGCTGCCTAACAAGATTGAGGTATAAGGACATTCAAATCTCAGTTCGTGAAAACAACATCTCAAGCTACCCTAGTGGAATGATTGTATGCGTGACTACTTCTTTCTGGCTTCCTATTTTCTACAAGAATCTCTTTGATTTCTTCAAAGATGAGAAAACAAGATCTCTGGTATGCATTCTTATTTGATAGAAATTTCATTGATTATATTAACTATATATATATGTTTAAGATCATGACCTTCCACATTATATAAAAGGTTGAAATATAATTCTATATTTTTGCAGTGGGATGCTTTATTTGGTGGATATTTGCTAACTGAGTTTGGATATATTGCAACTAGTGCTGCTCATCCTGAAAATCGTATAACCCTATTGAAGGTAAAGCTTTATTTGTTTGTATTGTGGATTTTATTGTATTTCTGTCTTATTATGAGATTAAACATATTTCAATGTGTAGGTCTTTACTTATTGTTTCCTCTTTTTCCCCTCTATGAACAAGTTAAAAGAATGAAAAAAATGTTATTTCATCTTCTAATTGTCTTACAAATATGATACATTTATATTATAAAATTTCTAATTAATCCTAAGGAATTGCACTTGTATTTTTTATACTACTATACAATACTTGTCATTATTCATGATAATTAGTTTGCATCACTTAACAATTTTTTTTTGTCTATTAAACAGTCTTTTTCCTCCAAAGAAGGCACTGTGGCAATACTTCAAGAGAGCTATTATGACCCATTGGGAGGCCTCGTAATATACAATCCAATTCATACAGATTCCTATTGCATGTGTAATAATGGGTGAGGATATTTCAACGATACCAATTTCTCCTTCTGGTGTTGTAATATCTCCGGATGGTCGTCATCCTGCTGGAGAATATGAAGCTTCAACAAGTTCCAATATCAACAACTCAAGGGGTTCAATTTTGACTATGGTTTGTCAGTTACTAATGAAAGATATGACATCCAAAGAGTTAAGCGCGGAGACAATGGATGCCATGCTCAATTTTATGGGCACTGCTGCAGCTAAAATTGAGGCAGCTATAGGTCGCCGGCCTCATTTCAATTGATCCTCATATTCATTATCTATGCTTTCTTTTACATTCTAGACAATGCTTGCTTTTCCTATGTTTTAGTATTTCTGTTTTGAAGATGTTATGAACGTGAACTTATTGACAATGCTTGTCCTATGTTTTAGTATTTTCTATTTTGAATATGTTACTAAGATTATGATTTGGGATCATGAATGGTCGAACGTGTACTTATAGACAATGCTTGTCTTATGTTTTAGTTTTTTGTATTTTGAAAATACTATATTACTTATAAGGTTATGCTTTGCGATACTATAATCTTGTTCACTGGATTTTTCTGGAAGATGACCAAATTGCATTTTTGTGCATTCTATATTAACTTGATATTATGTATAGTATTTTTTTTTTGTAAGCTCATATTATTTTCATTATCCAAAATCATCTTTAAAAATTTGGTCCATCAGTTATATAAATGTAGAATTAAAATGGCCTTTGTTATAGTTTTGTAACTAGAGCTATCATTGATCTCATATCTAAAAAAAACGATGGCACAGATCAATTATGGATGTGTAGCATGGAAATCACATGCAATTTGATCTACCCGTCTATTTTTGACTAGTCCTTTATTCTTAAATAAGATCAATTCAAGACATTAAAAGTAAAACTTAAACCTATTGGGCATATAAAAAATATTAAAATCCTGCATCAAATCATGCCCACAAAGTATTATGAGGAACATCAATTAAATTTGATTTGGAACAACTTTTTTTTAAAAAAATATTGATTTGGAACATAGATAAAACTATTAGATATACCATTTTTTTTTTCAAACAAAGCCTTATGTTAACACTTATCAACATTTTGTTTCTTTTTATCCTCATGAGAAGTTTTAGTAACTTTTTTTCTTCCTCTTGACTTTCGTCTTTGGTACTTTACTAACTCATTCAATAGTAAAGAAGAATGAGAGGGAAGAAAAAAGATTAAAAAAAATTCTATCAAGGTATCTAATTGTTCTTTTAAAATTTTCATTTTTCCTCTCAGAAACTCTAATTTATCTAAGACGAAAATACCCTTTGTGGTGTCACAAAAAAGTTATGAGAGAAGACCACTTGACCACTTAATGGGGCTTAATTGACAAAATGGCCAAATCCAAAATTTTGGAAAGTTTAAGGCTTCGAATATGTGTTTTAAGTAGTTTAAAGTTTTGGGATGCTTACATAGTTTTCCCTTAAATAAAACAGTCTTATTTCCAATCCCAAGGAGCACTTCTTGAAAAAGAAAGTTGTAGCTTGTACACTTACCATCTAAATTCAAATAACAATATATACTTTCATATATTCTGAATTTGTTTTCTTTGACTAAAAAGTGTCCGTAATCTCTAAACTTCTTCAAATTTTGATTTTTGCACTTGAACTTTTTTCATATAATTCTTGCCCCAAGATTTCAAAAGTTAGTTGAAAGTAACACTTCCATTAGTTTTCACCTTTAAAAGGCTAACAAAATTCACTTACAACTTTTTTCATTTTGATTTTTACTCTCTAACTTACAAAATTATAAAAGTAGCGCTTTATAATTAGGGTATTACTCATTCCGTCCGAAATTGAATACTCATTTTTTACTTTGATTAAAAAATAATAAATTTTTTTTTACTTTAATTAACTTACCAAGCTACCATTTGTATCAATATAATAGATTGTGAGACTCATGAGTTAATGATATGTAAATCCCTTAAATTAAAGTTGTAAGTGGTGGGAACCATGAGTTAGTGTGATATAAATATCTTAAATTAATGAATTTATTAATGAATTTTAGATAAAAAAATATATTTATTTAAGGAAAACGAACATTCAATCATGGATAAACTAAAATAGAAATATGAACATTCAATTTCGAACGAAAATAGTATGATCTAAGATGGAATAAAAAAATTATCTAACATATTTCTTAGTTATATCTCTATTATTTTCTTTGAATTATTTCTATTCTTATATTTTTACTTTTTAGTTTATAGTTAGTTTCAACCTCTTTCAAACATAGAGCAATCTGTACGTTTAATACCCAACTTTTACACTAAGAAGAGTTTTAGTACCAAACTTTTTTTTCGTACTTTTTCATACATAACGTTTTTTACCTCAATAGTTTTGGTACCTTTAGACCAGAAAAAGGTTGAGTCAATGCCGGAGTTGACTTTTGGTAAACTTATAAAGGGCACAATTGAAAAAATGCTATTTTTCTCAATGCTTAATTGGTATATTTAGTACCTAACATTTTTAACTATAGTTTTCCTACCCCTTTTTTATATGACCTATTTGGTATCTAACTTTTTTTTACTTCAATAGTTTTGTTAATTTTTTACAAGATTTGGCAAAAAAATGTCCTAGTCAACGCATGAGTTGACTTTTGAAACCACAACTAGGGTCAATTTGGGCACATCAAATTTGGGGAGATCTAAATAGGAGACATAAGTTTGGGGGAAGAAGAATTTAGCCAGAATGGTTGTATGAATTTTTTTTATTTAGAATGGTGATTCGCCATTCTTGTGGGAAGATTGATGCTTAAGCTTTAATTTTTTTTCTTTAAAAAACCCAAAAAATTACATTCATGCTTGCAACAACATACCCAACCACCACTCGTCATGTGTAATCGAAATCTCATACAATCACTACCCCAACCATTTTCTTCTTCATTTTTTAAAATAAAAAATCATGGTGGCTATTAAATCAAATTTCTCTTAACCTTGTCACCACTAATGCTTTATTAGAATGACCAAACTCACCAATGCTTTGTGAAAAGTACACATTTGCATATTGCTTGAGAAATTGATACTAACAACAGAGTTTAGGGATGACAGATTAGGCAATTAATGGGGAGCAATAAAATGTTGGAGAGGGACAAGAAGAATTGAGGCCGGTAATTTGAGAACAAAAAAGGATGTTAATGATTAAGAAAGATAAGTGCTCGCTAAGAAACTATATTCAATCTTTGGATAATGATGATAAAGAAATGAATGAATTAACTAAATTTTTAAAAAATTATTTGGCCTTTTCAATTTGATGTCTGTTTTTTTAAAAAATTTTATTTTTCTTAAGTTGAGAAAATAATTTTACCAAAATGACAAAAACTATCAAAGTAAAAAAAATTAGGGATCAAATAGTTCGAATAAAAAAGTTAGATACCAAAACTATATTTAAAAAATGTTAGGTACTAAATATACCAATTAATTCATTGAGAAAAATATTTTTCTTCCAATTTTCCCGTTATAATTTTACCAAAAATTAATTTCGACATACCATTTTTTTGTTGAAATGTACAAAAACTATTAAAGTAAAAAAACTCGGAAAAAAAATTAGGTACTAAATCATTTTTGGTGTAAAGTTGGTACTAAACATATATTTAAGGATTGGGCTATCTAATTAGGCCGATTTCAGATCACTGGCAGACTGTTTTCGGAGCCTATATTATACAGTTCTTAGCCCAAAAATCTTATGGTCTAGACCTTAAAGGCGGAATTTTGGCACATTTTCCTCTTCACTGTACCAATTGAAGATTCGAGAGAGAAATGGTTGAAGCTCCATCGTTAATCACTTTATGCTTGGACAGAGTTGCAGAACAAATTTCTCGCGGTATTTTATTGAATTTTTTTACTTGAATGAACAAATTATGGAGAATATACAGAGGATTATCCCACAGTATGATTTTTTTTTTTTGAAAAATTTAATTGGTCTCAGGAGATGATGATGATGATGATGACATTATGATTAATGCATATGAACTTCCATCGGAACTACTCGATTGTTTGTTACCACGCCTCACCCCCTTGGCCTTGGAAAATTTACAGCAGCATATGTTAGTATCTTTGATCACCTTCAATTTAATCATTTTTTTGAAGAGAAATTTAACTATATTAATCTTATTTTTTGCATATTATAATTTCATTCAATGAATAAGGAATATATGAATTTCTTACTTCAAGTTTTAAATTCAAATGGGTTTTATAATTCAAGAAATTGAAACTAGGAATTAAACTGTTGGAGGTATTTGAAGTATATGTTAAAGTAAAAATAGTTCAATAGATGGATATGAAATGTTATTTAGAGAAAAAGTTGAGGTTCTTGTCTGATTTCTGAGAAGTGGAAGATAACATCCGGTTTTGGGATGGAGGATGGGGACTAAGTAAATTTTAAGTATTGCTCGAATATTCCAATTTGATGGTTGTGTTTTGCCTTATCCATATTTTGCTTGATGTTAATCCATCAAGTAGTTTTCATTTTTAAATCAGCAGAAGATGTACTTGAACTGTCATGTCAATTATGTTAAGTTTGCAGCTTCTTTGGTTTGCCTTATTTTCTTTAGTAAATCTGCAAGAAGTTGACCTACTGTATGTGACTATGCAGTTATATAAAATACTTCTGTTTTTATGGAGTGGAGACGGAGCTAGAAAATTTTACTCAAATTCCACCTGAATTTGAATTTCTTTAAATATGTATTTTACCTGATGAGTTTGCTTCTATCTTAGCTTATGTAGATTTGAATTGATCTCTTAACCACAGCAAGATCCCTAAATTTTTAGGTGGAATTTATTTCAACTCTAAAATTTTGGTGTCCAGCAGCTATTGACTTCAAATTGATCAAGTTTACCCTAGCATAAGGGATTTCAAAGACGTTGATAAAGAATTCAAGAGAACCCCATAAAAATGATATTGCTAAAATAGTGTCAAAGGAGCAAACTTGAAATTATTTAATGGACTTAGTCAGGAAAAAGTCTGTTACTTCTTACCCTAATTTAAACATCGAGCAGACATGACATAAATCAAAGTTTTAAGGCTAGAACAAAATCTGGTAAAAACATTTTGATTGGCGTGATTTAACCTCAAATTTCTGAAAATATATCTGCCTTAGAACTGGTGTTCCTTAGTATTGGGATTGCCGGAATTTTAATTAAAAAGAAAAAAATCGAAGCATCTACAGATGTATCGTGCCTACTGAGTAAAGACGAAACTGGTTTTGACAAACATATATGCTGGAACTTATCATTTAACCAGTAGAATACATTCATTTTGATTTACTTCACTTGTGTCACACAAAGACTTACGGTGTAGGAGCATTATGAATCTTCTTGTCCAGGCCATTTTTCACACAAGAGGATTATGGCACTGCAGATTGTGATTCAGCACTTCGAAGAAAGCGCAGAAGGTCAGGAATAAAAGTTCAAATGCAGAAATATATAAAATATATATCGGAGTTATCTACTCACACGCATGCACACACATGTTGTGCGTTGCATCTAGCCTTAATGTATTTCATTACTACAATATCTTTTCAGATGGTTGAACTTTGAGACCACATGGAAGACATTGTATGAGGAACGCTGGCCTAGTATTGGCACCAGAAGTTGTTCCATGTACTGGCTGGCTAAACAAAATGAACAAAAGGATGAATTGACAGATGATTGGCAGCAGATGTACTGGGAAAGACATTTACAGAAGTATGCATATCTAACTGAATTGTCTCTTTGAAAGCAAATTATTTTTCTTCTCATCAACTATTAATTGGACTCTTTTCATGGTACTTATATGAAAAGCAGCTGTCTTGATGCAGCGGCAGAGATAGCATTGCTTCCACGTTTCCATGGGAGTATTGGGGAAATAGAGATTCCAGGTAATGCTGTATTTTTCTCATTTATCTCCTTCCCTTCTTTCTCTTGGGGAAGTTAAATAAGGGATGAGGACAATGTTTCATGAGATATGTAAGTTAACTTGGTTCAACTTTTGTAGCAATTTGATGAGTTAGAGCCCAAATTATGTCTTGCAACTGCCAAGATTTGAACCTTGGAAGAAAGTGATCCGATAACAGTACTTGCCTACCTTAACTATCATGTGTGATGGTTTTATGGTTGTAAGATTTCTTTTTCAGGGGAAAAAGTAACAAGCTTATAAAATTATGATTATGTAACTCTTAAAGTGCTCCAATTGAAATGAAGTTTTCAGCCCAACGTGCTTGTGCTCTGGTCTATAGAATACGTATTTGATCCCAGATATCACTATCATGCCAGTCCTTACTTCCTTTGTGTAGTTTCAACTTTTATCTTCCGGATATGTCATCTTAATAAGAAGGATTCCGGCTCTTTATTGTGGCCATAACTTATTTGAGCCTCAACCAAACATTTTTCGGATTATGAAATGTAACAAAGAACGGAAATGCTTATCATGAGGGAGCACAAAAGCAGGAAAATATATTTGTAGGAGTAACATGTCCTGCTACTTGTCAAATGTCTACAGGGTTCTCTTGTGGAATTTTGAAATGTCTGCACAGACTTGGAAATCCCCAGTGCAATAGAGAAAGGAAGATATTTGTGCAATAAATTTTCAAGAGTCTCATTAAGGCTGTGGAGATTTTTTTCTGGAACCAAGAAATTGAAAATTGTTTAGAAGCTTTTCTTGGTAAATAGGCCAAATAAGAAGCTACATAACACAATACCTTTTGATCTTGTAGCACCTATAACTAGCTCCATGGGTTGTAGGGGACATATGGGAACTTCATTTCGTTACTCAAAGTTTTCAGATCATTGTCAACAATATGGATCATATTCCAGGTAATATTATCATTCTGAATTGAATTAATAACCCCTTTTTATTATTAAAATAAGAATATGCACCATTATATTCAGCAACATACTGGTACAAATACTCATTTTGTAATTAGAATTATATGCTTACCGATTCTAGCATCTTATATCCTCTGAATATGAAAGTCCTATATGCATACTTGATTAAATTGTATTGCCTTTTTCATTTTTTCAGGTATCTGAGACTTCCAGGTGCTCTTTGTGTTCCAGAACTCTGTGTAAGTTCTTGAATAAGTGGTTTCAGTCCCCCTTCAAGTTACCATAGAAATTGGTCAAGCTTTTACTTTATGTTTTTGTCTGCCTTGTGTTGATTATTTGACTGAAGAGAACGCTTGGGACAAACTTGATGAAATATCATGTTTGATGGCTGACAAAAAAAAGATGCATTTTCATTACTTTGTTTCCCCCTTTTTCTCCTTATTGACTATCCGTGTATTTTTTTTTTTTCAGAATTTGTTAGGAAACAGCAGGCTGGAGAGACTGGAAGTGCACTGGATAAAGTCCAAAGAGCATGTAAGGTTTGATCTCTCTGTATGTGTGTGCCTCTTCTTGGTATGTACATGCTTGTTTCTGATAACTTTCATGGAAAAATGGGCAAAGTTAATAGCACATAAAATTAGTCCATGCATGTAGCTATGCTTCATAGAATCGTATGCTATTTAGGAGGATGAAATGTTCTTTGGAAATGCAAACTATGTCACTGTCAAAACATTCCTCATAGGTAAAACATCTAGAATTATGTTTATTGTATATGCCAATTTTTTGCAGAAATATAAAAGCAAATAAATTTCATTGAAATGTTTGTGTGCATTAATCATAGAGAAAATGCAGGTTCATATATCGCTACCTATTTCATGGACCTTTATGAAGTCTGATCATTCCTTTTTTTTTATTTCTTCTCCCTTGCTTTTCTATAAAATGTTATTGTTATGCTTTCAATAATGTGATACATAATACATTTGATCCTTTTTAATTCTAAAATATCATTCCTAATTGTAAGCAATGGACTCTGCTTACCTAAGAAATTTGGCTGCAAAATTGTTTTTGAGTAGGGTGGATGTTTATTCTGTTTGGTTACCCTTACCATCAGTCCATCATCAGTTTTTAAAATTTTGTTCTGCATTTCCGTTCTTTGTTACATTTCATGCTCATATCCATGATCCAGCAGTCTATATTTCCTCATTACTTCAGGTTGCTGTCATCTTCTGTAAGATTGGGTAATCGCTTATTTTCATTTGGTTAATGAGAAGCCCTCCCAAAATAAATGTCTTCCTTTTCTAATTTGTTTACTGAAAATTGTGTCAACTTTTTTAAACTAGCACACTCTTCAGTCTTAACTTGCATCATTTACCCACTCAAAAGGAAGGGCATATGGAACTCTTTTCATACAATGGACCTGTATTTTATATTCAGGGTAAGCGGAAAAAGTCAATGTTGTCAAATGGTCTTCTAAATCTTTGTGCCAAGCTAAATGTAGGCATTTAGCTCAGAAAAGGAGGATTATGTATTTTGAGGCAAAAGGGGCTTTCATGATTCCATACGCTTGAAAACATGATTTTGATATTGAAATAGATTTAAGTGAAGAGTCATGATATGAGATATCTCAAGTGTTTCTAAGTATAGCGATTAAACTTTAAGAAATTGATTTATTTAACTCTGACATCTTTTGAGTTTTCTACTTCATCTCACAGGTTGATGGATTGTGCAAACTTCTGAAGCAGAATGTGGAAACAATCATGTCAATTGAATTTATTCATTGCAAGCTTTCAGCAACATTTGTCAACTGTATTTGTGATTCAGTATCGATTAAAGGTGTTAGTGCTCATAGAATACATCATTTCTCAATCAAAACATCAAGCTTTCCCGAGAGGGATTCATTTTCCTTGCCTGTTGGACTTGCATCCCTTTTAGCATCAGGGAGGTAATCTGTCTGACCCTTTTTAGCTTAATTTTCTATTTTGATTGAGTATGAAGAGCATTTGAAAAGTTGGACTAATGCAGCAAGCTCAATTAATTTATGATTATAAGTCATCTAGTTGAATTTTTCATTATCCAATGGTTTTATTACCTGTGCTGGATTCCTTTAGCTATTCATTAGGTCTTTATATTTTTATTTTGACTTTTAGTCTAATCTATGGATATCGTCTGTGTTAAGTTGCTTAATATGCTACTTCAGAATTTTTTGATCTCTAAGCTTATTCAGTCCTGCCACATATATCCTCTTTGAAGGTTGTAGAATTATATCATTATCATAGTGAATCTTATTGTACACCCAAGTCTTTTATGAGTTGGAAAGCATTAACTTCAGTCCATAAATTGCTACCTGAACTTGTGGGTTCTTGCACTTTTTATTTGAAAACATCATGAGAATATGAGGTCAGATTCGTGATGATAATGAGCTTTTTGGTTCACGTGCTCCAAAATTGAATAGCTTTGTGTCTCATAATAGTTTAATCCCTGAGATCTTGGAATGCTCCATAGCTTTCAGTGCAGTCTCTGTTTTACCATTAGCATGGTTGGCAGTGGCATGCAGGCAATGCAGAAGACTTGAGAATTTAGTTTCATGTTATTGCAACATTGTGTGAGTGAGAATTTGACATGAATTTCAGAGGAAAGCAGTTAATTTTGTTGACAAGATATGGTTTTGAATTTTTTGTAATTGACATAGAAATTACTCCTGTGTGAAGTATTTGGAAGATCTTATGATTCTTAGCTGGTTCTTGGGCTTAGCAGTGACTATGTGTTCTTGGGTTTATTTTCTTTCCAATCTTCAATTTGCTGACAAGGTTGCCAGGAGCAAGTTTTCCAGTCCTATGGAATCTTATGCTAGAATCAGTAGACATATAAGTAGAAACATTCAAAGACTATTGAAAGCATGGAACGCTCTAGTTTATCTAATGATTACTGGATGACTTAACAGACATGTGATTCACTGCTTGAGTGGTTATTTGACTGGTGCATCAATCGAAAGTAAATGAAAAACCATGTTTTCTAGAATCTTGCAATTGTAGGAGGCTACACAAGGTGTATTAAAAATGTGTATCTTCAGTCAGTACCATCATGATAGATGTTAGTATCCAGTTTCAAAAAATTTCAGGGCTGTAATTTTGTTGCCTGGAGCAAAAGATAGATTTCAATATCCAGTTTCTAATGATTGATATTTATAATGTTGTATTTAATCTTATAATTAGTTAAGGCAAAAATTAGAGTTTTCTTTTGAATAAACCACTTCTCAATTTCATTTTATGGATATTGATTCAAATGGTGCATAATTCCTTACTGGGAACATTGTATATATTTACAATTCCTTGGAGGGAAAGTTGTACTCTTAACTTTTAATGATGATACATTAGTGGTAGGAGAAGATAGGAAGATAAGGAAGATAAGGTTGCATTCTTTCTGTTATACAAACTTTTCCATCGATGCATCTTGCTTAAGTGGATACTTGCTCGAAATCCTGAGGCATTGTTTATTTTATTGTTTTAAAGGTACTTGTCTTCATTAAGCTTATGTGATGTTCATATCCACCAAAATTTTGCAAGAATGGTTTTGGAGACCCTTCTTGATGCATCATCCCATATAACTCTCCTGGACCTTTCAGAAAACAATGTGAGTAGACTAAATGTCTTAGAAGTGTTCTACTTGTAACTCGTAACAAATACATTAAGGACATTAATCTTCAATGCTGCAGATTACTGGATGGCTATCTCATCTTAAATGGAAATCTATGAAGAGCAAGCAGTTATCTTTTGGAATAGGCAAGTCCTTGGAATTGTTGCAGATGCTGAATTTAAGGTAGCTTATTGTTGATCTACTTTCATGTATGCAATGAATCAATATGCCCAATGGCAGCCTTGGTAGGGTGTTCACTGTTCAGTTTAAACTGAAACCAAACCCAACCTACAAAATTTCAGTTTTCGGTTCATCTTTACTGAAATTTTGTTTGGTTTGGTTTTGAGATGGTGTAGAAACCTTGATTTACTGAAATTCACTGAATATAATTCCTGATCTGCAATAGGTCAATTAGAATAAGTTATGAAAGCTTAAATTATTTTTACTAAATTTGTGTACAGTCAAAAGAATCAACTTAATTGCCTTGTTTTATTTCATATTATAACTCCCTCTGTCCTTATTCAGCTGTCTACTATACCTTTTTGCGTTATTCCATCTGAATAGCTTTGTTTCTAATTTTAGTACATACTTTTACAGTTATACCCCATGTAATCTTGAAAAATATAAAATTTGACTTCTTGTTTTTAATTAGTTTATCTAAGAAATATGCTAAGTATTTATTGATAGCCTTGAATGAGAATAGTTGAAACAATTTTCTAAATTAACAAAGAAATTTTTTCATCTCAAACTTGATTGCATATAAGGGTTTGAACCAGTATGATTATACACCACTAATTATATAAGGGTATTTAGAAAGTTTGTTTGTATAATTGTTATTTGCAATACATTTCTTAATCCTAAAAAAATAAAGTGGAAAATTGAAATTGGATGGAGGGAGTATATATTTTTACTATAACACTAAACTTCTATCTGGGTAAATCATTTTATGACATTTCCTAATGATGCAAATTTTATACCATTTCAAGTAATAAAAGTAAAACTGAATTACTAATTAACCATGCTGTCTTTTCTACAGATTTCAAAGAACAGAAACACCATTTTGCTTCATTTCGTTTACAAGCAATAATACAAAGATAGATCATGGATACTACTAAGCTATCCAACAAATTCAAAACCAATTTATGATTGTTAATTTCGTGGACGACTGTCTCTAGATGTAAATGAATGTGAAAAATTAATTCAGGCTTATCTGAATTTTTCTCTCCACCAAAGATCATGCTTCCAATTAAGCCGACGGAATCCTTTTCTTTTAGATATAGATATCATTTGTCATATCATTTTTTCAGTGCCTCTAAACCTATTTAGCGAATGAATATGAAACAAAGGAAAAAATGATTTCTTTATAATATGATATTCTGTGATAAGTAAAGAGCTGGACTGGTTTATATATCAAAATAGATTTGACTGCAGGAAGGGAAATGTGAAATAAATTAAGAGCTGAAAGATATGTAAAAAGATGGAACAATTTAATGGAGTAGGAGTTCCTTTCACATAAATTGTACTCTATTTTTTGAGAAACCATTTCTGCATTGCATAGCTTTTACTTTTTCTTCCTTTACAATTTCAGGCATACTAATCTTCAGAAGCATGACACTGACTGTCTTAAATATGCACTGGCTCACATGTCGAAGCTAGAGATTTTGGATCTGAGTAATAATCCGATTGAGGATGACGGAATCAAGTAACTGACTTTATGCTTTCTCCTTTTCTTGAAGTTTATAGCTGTGTGCTGATGAGATGGATTTATCACCTCTAGGAGTATGATTCCCTACTTTTCTGAGATGTCAGAGAGACATTTTCCCCTTGTAGATCTGAGTTTGGAATGTTGCAAGCTTACTTGTGATGGAGTAAGTCAACTTCTAAAGACACTTTCAACTTGGAAGAAACAACTCAGAGCTCTCTCAATCAAAGAAAATGACCTTGGCAGGTTTGTATGAATACCAATTTAAAGTTTCGTAGAAGTCCAATCTGTATCCGGTTTCAAAGCACCCCTAGTCAAGTAGGGGCAAGCGGTGAGCCTTTCACACTGTTTCTGTATAGGATTGGATGTTTTCTTAGAAATTAAATCCTCTAATATTTATATTCTCTTTTATTTGTCTTTGGTTGCTGCCATGGTTATAGTATTTTCAATTGGTGTTTCTTTGGGTTTATTGATTGATTTAGTTTTATTGTTCTTAATGTATTTCTCTGTGACAAAATCATGGACTTTCCTGATACTTGTGTAAAATAGCATCCCCAGAGAGAGCAACATTTATGTTTCACATTATATTGTGTTACCTAGTTAATTGGTTACTTCAATTGTATCCAGTGTAAATATAAGAAATTATTCTTGATCAAATTTGTAACTTCTGCATTGCAGCAGTCTTCTTTCTTTTCGATTTTTTCCTATTTGATCCGCTTGCTAATGTTTATCAGAAGTTCTTGTTTAGGACACTTATTTGTTAATACAAATAAGAGTTAAGCCCACCATCATTGTCCTTCATTACCTCCTTGTATTTCTTGGTAACGGTATGTATCTGTCCCTAAAATCTTCATGGTAGTGACTACTACTATATGTATATGTTCACATCTTTCCTGGCATTAATCTAATTGTATTTTCTCAAATTTATTTCTTGTGCTTAAACTGAGAGAATTCAAGATGGGCGTTAAACTTTCATCCTTTTCTTGTTTCTTTGTTCATGATACCTTTTACTTATGCTTTAGCAAAATGGGAGCAGAGCTGGGTAAATTTCTGTGCAAAGGCATTCAAACCCTTAACATTGAGGACATTGGGCTTGGTCCTTTTGGCTTCCAGGGTGTACAAGAAGAAATAAAGGGGAAACTGATGCTCATATACATTAATATAAGGTTTGAGTGGCAAATGGATTTCTCCAGATTTTGTAATTCTTTGCAAAAAAGAGTCACTTGTTGATATGACTTTTACAGCAAAAATCGTGGTGGGAGTGAAACTGGAAACTTTCTGTCAAAGCTCATTTCATTTTCTCCAGAGCTTGTTGCAATCAATGCGGGATATAACTTCATGCCGCTGGAATCTTTATCAGTCATTTCCTCATGCTTGAGAGTTTCAAAAGGTAAATGATTTTAGTGCTGTGTATATCCAGATGAAGTTTGAACATTGATCACTAACTCCTGCCCATTGGGGTTCTACCTTATATGCTCTTGAATATAAATGCACCAAATCCTGCCATTGAAGTTCCACCTTATATGCTAATTGGATTCTCTATGATTTAAACTGTAAGATTTACCTTCTATGCGCATGTTACCTCGCGATGCTAATTCTTAGATAAGTTAGCCCAGTCCCTTGTCAGACTATCTGTAGGATGATGTAAATGCTCCCAGTGGTCAGATCTTGATGATGTAACAGGAATGCTACCTATTAAAGGAGGATCTAGGGCTGCAATAGATGCAGCCCTACTATTGTGGATGGTTGATGTTGCGATGGTTGGGAGAGATTTTAAAACCCTTCACAAAAAACCCAAAAACTTTCTTAGTACACATTCCAATATTCACAACTGTATTGCCAATCCAGTGATGTACCACGTACATTATATAATGTACTACATGGTGCAGTTGCAGTTGGGATTATAATGAGAAAACATGTTTTCTGAATCAAGCTTACAAATTTTTATCAATGAATGATTTTTTTTTTTTATAGTTTTCCAGATAAACCTGTCTCCATCGGCTTGGTGATTATATCTTTTGGCACTAACACCATATGCTGCCATTGTTTAGGAAAACTAGAGCTGCTGGACTTGTCAGGAAATACTTCGTGTGAACAACATGCTGCCCACGATGAATTCCAAATCAATGGAAAGTGCATTCTCAAATTTGACTCTTCGTTTTCTTCGACTGTACCTTATGATGATGATCCGTAGTGGTACAATTCAATATGGTTCCTGAATCCATGGTTCTGGGGTATTTGGACAGACAAATTAGCACGTATGGCACAATTTGTAAACCATGTACGAATTTTTGCTAGTCTTCTCTGAACCATGTATAATTTTTGTTGTCTAATATGTGCATTTGTTCACTTATGTACCATATTCCTTCATAAATGTCAGTGAAGTAACTTATAAAATGATTCCTTCCAGAAGAATAAAATTGTCCTGCTGTTTCTCTGTGTGAAGTATCTCGACGAGTGTAGCAAATTTGGTTCTCACAAAGTTATTTAAATGCCAATTTATGATCTCTTTTTGTTCTATTTTATTTTATATTTGAAGCATGTAAATTTTGTGTTTCACAAAGTTATTTAAATTCCAATTTATGGTCTCTTTTTGCTATTTTATTTTATATTTGAAGCATGTAAATTTTGTGTTTTCAAGAAGAGTGGTGCAGTCGGGATTTAATGTTTAGTGGGTGACTTTTTTTTTATAAGTGAAATGTGAGTTTCAGGGACGGAAGCAGGAATTTTATAATCACTAAAACTTTTAAAAAGTATATCATATAAATATCTTAAATAATAAATACATATTTAAAATATATGAATGTCCATAAATTACATCTATAAAATACAGCTTCACAATTTGTAATTAATTTTTTTCTCATTCAATTTTTATATAAACAGGTATGAAATGTCAAGTAAAAAATTTGAAACAATAATATGATTTTTCATTTTTAAATTTATTTTATAAATTGAGAAGTTTTTATTGAACGTCCATAATAATATATCTCAAGAGATAATCGGATGTCATCTTATGATTCATTTTTAAATTCATATTTTATGAATTTAATTTAATTTTATCAATTTTTCTAAATACAAATATGTATGAACGACATTATGTATTATAATTTTATCTTACACGTGTAATAAACTTATAAATGTTTATCTTTTCATCTTTTTTTACAAAACTACTTTATCCAATCCAAATAAAAGTTTAGAAAAAGTAACCATATGTTCACTATTTGTCGGATCGTTTGCTTCAATTGATAATCTAATATGATAAGGTATTCTTTTTAAGATTAGATATCTCATATTCTCAATTGCTTCATTCTCATTTGCTCAAATTTTCTTAATGCATTAATAGATAGTAGAGGATAGTACTTTTGTAATTTAAGAATGAAATCGGCCATTTGTAAATAAAGTAAGAAAGAAGAATAATTTATGTAGATAGGTGATTTGAGGAAGAAGAAGATAAAGAAATGAAGAAAATAATCTATTTTTAAAAGAAAATAATTGCATAGATGATTTAATTTTATAATACAATGGATTTAAAAAATAACAAGATGACAAAAATGAAAAAAATATGATTTTATTTAATAGTATAACATATTTGAAAAAAAAATAGATAGAAGACAAAAATGAAAAAGATATGATTTGCTTTAATTTTACAACATATTTGAAAAAATGACAAGATGACAAAAATGAAAAATAGATGATTTAATCTAATAATACAATGGATTTGAAAATATAAAAACGATGACAAAAATTAAAAAAAAATAGAAAATTTGATTTAATAATACAACATATTTGAAAAATGGATATAACAAAAATGAAAAATAGATGATTTAATTTAATAATACAAATAATACAACATATTTGATGACAACATGAAAAAACTGAAAAAGAGATTATTTGATTTAATAATATAACGGATTTAAAAAAAATCACAAGAAAACAAAAATGAAAAAGAAATAATTTGATTTAATAATACAACATATTTGAAAAATGATAATATAACAAAAATGAAAAGGAGATTATTTGATTTAACAATATGATATATTTGAAAAATGCCAACATGACAAAAATGAAAAAGATATGATTTAAAGTAATAATATAACGGATTTGAAAAAATGATAAGATGACAAGATAGAAGATAGATGAATTATTAATATATAAATTCAACCTAATTTTATTTACTATAAAATATACAATTGAGAAAGGAAGTTGGTAACCCCACTTCATATGCAGAATAATGCATTAAAGTCAAGTCTTCTGAAATCAACCAAGCTTAAGAAACCAATGAAGTTTTGGCGTCATTAAGCTATAATTAAGATCAAGATCCCTGAAAAAGCCTATCCAAGGTACTCTACTAGCTGCTGAAACTAAATTGCCAATATTGAACAGCCAAATTACCACATATAAATCCCACATTGATGTCAAACCCAATTCTTGATTGCCCACGATTACAACCACTTTTTCTTCTAATACTGCCCAATTCTAACTTTCAATATACCAAAGAAAGAAAATTAGAAAAAGGGAATTACCCAAAAACCAGTATACTAATTGCCAGAAGAATAGTAGCACTAGAATTACAAATAATTATAAATAAAATTCAAGAAAAACAAACGAAAGGGTGGCATAGTTACTGAGACTTACCTTGGAAAGATGAAATGGGAAGGCTAAATGAAGCATTTGAGGTGGAAGGAATCCAAACATCAGGTGAATCAACCGATAAGAGAGGTCAGCATTTGAGGGAACGGTTCATTGCCATTGGTGGCTGCCAATGAAATACTCTCTTAGCATGACTGCACCACCACCACACTGTAACCCCACTTCGCATGGAGCTTTGCCTTCTTCAGTGCCTAAGATTGTGTTCTATGTACCCCAATTTTCTGGCTGAGAAATCTTTCCTAAATGTTGTTTACGTTTGCTACACGTATAACTTCTCTAACGAAATCGGCATTCTTGGACACTTTCTTTTTCTTTTTTGTTGTTTTTATTTCTTCTTTTTTCCTGATTAATTGGATACTCTGTTCTGTACCCTTTTCTTGTCCTTAATAAATGAATGAATAAATAAGAAGAGATAGAGAGGAGACAAAGTATCATATGAGGGGGAAAAAATCGCTTTCGCAATATTTTATGAGATTTTTTGTTTTAGTTTTATAAAACTTAGTTGAGAAAATGGCATGTTGTAGGATTGGTTTAGCTTGTTAGATTTGAATAAATTTTTAATCCTCTAAATTCAATTTTTTAGGTCGTGCATGATTAAAAATAATATTGCAAAAAATATACCATTCAAATAATAATTAAATCTTGATGTATTTAAGATTTATTTACTCCAGTAATTATTTATTTTTAAATGAATTTAATAGCCTTTTTCCGAAGATAGCCATTTAGATATAACTCAAGTTCACTCTCCAGTCATGATCACATTATAACTCAGATTTGGACTTGCTAATTGCAGCAATTTTGCATTTCAGATTTTTTTTCTTCAATTTTGCATCAAAATAATAAGAAATCTAACAAAAAAAACATTTATAGATAGTAGAAAACTAACTTGTTTTGCCTTTTGATTTCTTTAAAAATGACTTTAATTTGAATATTTTTAGATTTGATTTGAGAGGGAATTGTTTTAGAAAGAGAAGGGGGAGAGAAAAGAGTCAGGGTATAATTGTTAAATAGGGTAATGTATTGAAATAATAGATTGATGCATTTAGCAATTATGCTCAGATTTGGTTCAGGTGAATTTTCGATGTGACAGCATTTATATATATGTTTCTATCATTGAAATCATTACACAAATTGAAAAACAAAACAGCCTTATAGAGTTGAAAATGATAGCCTCTATCCTCAGCTGAATTATTTTTCCATCCTCGTGATAGCTTATTTAACCTTTCACACTTCAGTTGGTGTCTTCTACTCATGCATAACACTCACTGGGAGCTGCCTTGATAGTTGCCTCTACCATAATAAGGCTGTTGTTGGGCAGAGGAAGATGAAAATGATCGACCACTAGTGTAAAAATGCTGATCAGTTTTCTCATTTTTCCACCCTCTGAAGTGCTGATGTCCTGATGAAAATGACTCACCATTCCTCCTAGAATGATTGGTATTTCCACTGTTCCATGCATTGACGTGTTGTTCTGATTGTGTAGAACGAGTTTGCTTATCCAGTCTCCAATCAAGACTACTATCACTAGAAGAAGTTGAGGCGGATTTTGGTTGCCAGAAGCTTCTATTTTTTGGCTGAGAAAATGATTTGGAACCTTGTCTTGGTTGCCAATCACCAATAGCCTTCTGTCTAAATGAATCAGAACCTACTGAATAGTTGCAAACTTTACCCCGTCTGGCACTGAAGCCAATGCCAGCTTGTTTATATATAATATCAGGATCTTCATTCTTTGGACTACATTTCAATTTAGGAATTTGATTTTGAGGCCTACTATTGAAATTGTAGCCCCTGCTATCATGCCACAGAACCACTTCAACTAGGTCTGCCTCAGTTATAGTCTGCAAAAACATAGTTTTGAAGTGATTTGTATTATCTTTTATTACTTGCTTTCATTTTTTGTAATTGGAATTCTAAAGTAACAGACAGAAACACCAAAAAATATTTTTTTTTTTTACCCTTTCCGGGATCTTGACACCATCAAGAAGACGAGGCTTATTATGACAGTCATGAGGTAACTTGTAAAAAGCACAGCTGCATAACCAATGAAAATGAAGTTACTGGCAACTTCTAATGTGAACTAAAGAAATTTTGTAAACTTCAATGAATATTTTTTCAACTCACATTGCATCTGGATCTTTTGATTTGTCAGTGATGGTCAAGTCATTGAACTCAAGACGCAAAAAACCACTTATTCCATTGCTAAATATAGTATCATCAAATAAATCAACTTAGATAAACGAGATAACCTCAACAGAAGTATTAGAAGGAAAAAACAGGAAATAAGGTGCAGTAGGATTTGAAACACTAATAATTGAATGAGTGAATGATTTATTATACTCTAATTACCTTAGAATAGTGTCTATGTTGATCACATTGCTGCTGGAACTTTTGTGGGTTGAAAAAATTTGTTCACTGAGACTGCTTAAGCTTGATACAAACAACCGATCAGTAGTTTCTGCATTCCTCTCTTTCTCGTTGTCCTACATAGAATGAATTTTAGCATCTAGGACAACACTGTGCAGCACTAATTTTGGCTCCATGGCAAATGAATATAGCTCATCAATTAAAATAGTTCAAAGCTAGCATTCCATCTACAAGGAGTCCACAGGGGAGAAAGAAGAGTAAATGTCTAGTCTGCATTGGATAAGAAAAATCTAAACCTTGAGTTCTTTTTCAAGGATTTTTGTCTCGGTGAGAAGTCGGTCATCCTGAATGAAAGGAAGCTTGCATATAGCCTGCAGCAGGGAGAGGAAATCAGATCACAGTGTAAACAAATTTAAAGAATTACAAGCTGAGAGTAATCTACAAATGTAAATAAACAAATACCTGCCACAAGAATCGTTTCCCATCCAAATCGACCTCAAAGTCTACACATTAAATAGTGAAACAAAAGTGTATTAGGAACAGTTTCCTAACCAGGCTGAGAAATGGTAAATTCACATTGTGCAGTGGCTTACCTGTTGGATAGAATTCCACTATGTTTGAATTCTCATCCAGCATGAGTTTCTTGTAAACACCAGGGAGTGCATCAGCACTATTTCATTTTCAAATGTTCAGGTTAAATTAGTCTTATGCTAAAAGGAAAAGGGAAAACGAAACCAGAACAAACTTTCAGATCAGAAAATATAGTTCTATTACCTTCTGGGGGGTAGAACAGCCATTAGTTGATCAAAAGGTTTAAAAGGTGAACCTTTTTGGAACATAATCTTCACTTGAGAAAGGCCTTTGAAATCTGATGCAAATGGACCATAATGGAACGGATAAAACCTATTTCATTTAAATTTGATCAGTCACTGTCAGCAAAGTTTTACTTGAAATGCAAAACACAATATATATACTATTGGTGTATTACCAGTTCCATGATGGAACTCCTGCATAATAGTATTTGAGTACCCAACACAGACCTTCTGTGTACTTCTGTACCTATAAATAACAATTGGAAAAAACTCATTAAGATAGTGTGTGTCCACCACAATGAATGTATTGCTTAAACTTGTCAACATTTATTTACAAATCAGCTAATAATTGGAAGTTAAACAGAAAAAGCTTGTATACCACTTCTCTTCTTTTTCTTTCCCTTTCCTCATGGTTTTTCGTTGAAAATTTTTGATCATAGTACCTTTCTCTATATCCATGGGTTCCCAGTTTCACCTGAAAATTAATTCCAAAGATGCATTTATCATCCTGAAAATATCATAAGGCTAATCATTAGGATATATTGCTGCCGTAAGTTGAATTCAAGATCACTAGCAACCTTGTCAGTTCCAAGGTCACCATTTCTGAAAGCATCCGAATTGCATCGAATTTGTTCTTTCAACTTTTGTCTTAATTCTCTTGTGTTCTTCAGGACCTAAAGACAGATAAAAAGAGGAAAATAAATTCCTACACAGTACATGATGAATGTAACTGGAACTTCAAACAGAAATAAAAAGAATAATCCTCGAGAAATCAATTCCTTACCTCAGAATCATCACAAGATGTTTGGATAACATCTCCAGCTGCTTTTCTACTAGAAGTTGTATAATCTCCCTCCAATTTTGCATCATCACATTCATGTTTGTCAACATTTTCCTATGAAAAAAGACTTTTGCACTTGTTAATATATAGGATTTCCAAAGATAATATGAACGTGAAATAAAAGAACATGAACACTTACAGCATTTATAATCCGCCTGATGTTTTTATCCCTTATTTCTGACCTTTTCTTGAATATTTTGTCTTCAAATTGTCCAACAGCCAGTATGAATTTCTCCACTCTTTTTAGCTTAATATAAGCATCTTTCTTGTCTTCAATCTGCTCATACAATTACAACTTTAAATACACATACTAGGAATCAATGACATGAAGATGATAAGATTAGAAATTAGCTTGTACCCTTTGAGCATCAATCAAGTAGCCTCCAAGATTTTTAAACTCATTCTTGTAGACATGGATCAACAAGTCAATGGCACCCTGCATGTATTTGTGAGGGTAATAATTCGGAAAAAAATTTCCAAATGACACTAAAAGTAAATGTCAAGTTTAACATAATTCACCAGCACGGAGAAAACAGACCTCATGAATTGCCAGAGTGGGCATATGTGGTAAAAAATCATTCCCCACAAAGAAACACAAAAAGACGAAATCGTCAATAGTCCGTTCCAGATCAATTTCTTCCATTTTCTCGGTGAGATTGTGTATTCTCATTTCAATTTGGAGGTACTCTCTAAGGACCCACACATTCAAAAACTGGGAAAAGAAGAATCCAGTTAAAAAACTCAATCAAGAAATCTAAATGATGATGAAGAATCTCAGACAAACAAATCAATCTCCTTTTCTTCTTTTCTTTTTTCCAACTTTCCCAAGTTTATAAAATGAGGAGAAATTGATCACAATCATATGCAGAACTGCATAAAGATTTGAGCATGGTTAAGAGTTTTTCTCAACCTGGAAAGGAATTTTCTTCACTGGCAATCTTCCATTCACTTCTTGACAATTTGATATTGATGCTGCCTTAGGATGGTAAGACTCTGATGTCAATCCAGTACTGCCTATTATCTGCAAATATTTTCCATCTTGTTTAGCTGAGAACACTAAAATCTTTTAAAAGGAAAAAAATTAAACTGTAAATAACAATTAGTTCAGCTTCTCAACCTGCTTGAACCATCCTCTAGACTTTTTGCATGACTCTGCTTGACAGGCAGTTCGTTCAACATCTGTTACAGAATTTGGTCTCTCCTCTTGTGCAAGCACATCCTTTTATAAGTCACAAGCACCATTAATTTAGAAATATGCATATATAACATACATTTTTCTTTAATAATGCAAGAAATAAGCATTCATGAGAAGGAAATTTCCCAAACAAAGGAAAGATAATAATAATAATAATAATAATTCAATAAGGTCATTTATCCATATACCTCCCTCAGTATAGAGAAGTGCACTTCATGTGTAGCCAACGCTAACATGATCAAATCCGCGTCCTGCATTTGAAATTAGTCAATCATTAATTTACCATCAGAGTATTTGCAAATTCACTGAAAATGTGCATACACCATAAGAATAAAAAGAAGAAAAAAAATCTCATATATTTTAATGTCAAGTGCAAGTAGGAATACCAGGCCATATAGACAATGCCTAGTGTTTGGGTCATAATCTTTGCAACCACGCTGAGCACGTATAAAAGACATTATCTTGTGCTCACCTTCACCGGGAACATTTGCATCTGAAAGAATCACCTGATCATAGAATATATATAAGAGATTGCTTCATATAATTATTATCCATTACAATGGTTTTGCCTCTAAACATTTATTTCAGGAAATTAATAAACATAAAACCTTGATATTTCTCCAGCGTGAATCTTTAGTCAATCGTAGCTTGATGTATTGTTGAAGCTTCACCGAAAGGGAACTCATGAATTGAGTCCCTGGGGTAATAATATTGGAATCTGATAATTCAGATTGCTCTTTTGGTAAAACTTTCTTCCCTTCTATTTCAAATTGTTTTCTCAAAATTTCTTCCATTTTCTCCTATAAATTGTATACAAGGTTAAGGGATATATTTAACTAACAAGGAAGACAACCAAGAGAAGAAGAAAAAAAAAGGAATCAATCAACAAACTATATATGAAATGATCAAACTTACAGCAGTTTCATTGTCTTTGGCTGTTCTGAAGCGTCTTGCTCTTTGTTGGTTCATCTTTGCACGTGGGGCAACCCCATCTACATTTTTGTATTCCGAGCAAATAATTATAACAAATAGTTTATTGTATAAAGATCATCCCATTTAATTACAAAAATGTAGATGAAAACGCAAATGAAGATGAAAATCACCTATGGCCATGAATAGAAGTTTCCTAGGCTTCACAATGTCGAAGAGCATATCTATGTAATCACAAATGTTCTTGAAGACATCTTCAAAGGTTGTTGGAGGAACAAGCTGGCAAGTGAAAACAGATACATGCCATGTTAGAAGACATCTAATTAAGTACTCCCAAGAGAAAAATTGTTGACCTATTAATTAAGCATATATAGACCTATGCATATGGTTATCAAGGCATAAGAATTCAAGAAAAAGCGAAAGAGATCAAATGAAAAATAATACATCAGCAGACTCCGGATGGAAACAAGGGTGTATAATCCCATTCATATCCAGATATAAGTTATCAAACTCCATTTCTCTACTTGTGCCTTTTTCAACATCAAGTACAATTTCGGGGTACTTCTTTGCCAACCATCTATAGAAAGATGGAACTCCCATGTCTGTTTTCGTTTCCTCCTCCCTGTAAATGACTCTGAAAAATAATTTTTGGAGAGAAGATGTAGAAGAATCAAGAGTTACTGTACCAGGCCAGTACTCATATCAAGAGTTCTAGGGAAGATATTAAGAAGATATTGGTACTCAATTAGTATAATTTATCTTTTCTCTTATTCTCTCCCCTTCTTTTCTATATCACTCCATTCATGAAAGACTCACTTCTTTGTTCAAGTGGATTAAAAAATTATATTTAATATAATTAAAAAAGAAGAAAAACAAAAAGCTCATTATTCCTATTATACGATCTGTTTAGTTTATTATAAAAGTTTTTTGAACAAGTCATATTACTCCTAGATTAATTATTTGAGTGGATGCTGAATGATGAATTAAATTTATTGAAAATATATATTTAGATAATTTTTAATATAAGAATTTAAAAAGTTATTTATTATTTCATATTTATTGATTAATAATAGAATAATAAATAAATGAATTATGAAAATGGTAAGTGATTATAATTTAATATATAAAAAAATAAGTTTATCTTTACATAAGGAGTATAATTTTTTTTTCTTATTTTCAAAACAAAATAAATAGTAATAAGTTTTTCTATAGAAAAAAATAAGTGTAAGTTAGGGGGAAAATAAAGTATGATGTAAATATTGTTTCAAGGATTTATAATAAAAGAAGAAAAAAATATTAAATTATTCAAAATATCTTTTAAAATTCTTTAAAAACACACTTTCTTTAATTATCTTTCTCTTCCTTCTCTTCATGTCTTTGAAAAGTAAAATAGAGGGAATTAATCTCAGTTTCGTGATTAATGGCTTTGAAATAATAAATTTTGAAAAACTAAAATCTGTCTTGATTCATTTAGAAAATAGGATCTTAAAAAAAACTCTATTAATCAGGAAAAATAAAAAGGGGATAAATTTATAATTTCAATTTTTTACAAATGTTTTTATACAAATAAAAAAGAATTTTTTTTATATTTTTTTAAAAAAGAATTCTCAATATTTTCATTTCTTTGGAAAATTTTTTGACAAAAATATAGGAGAAAGTCAATACAATTTAAACTTAAAAATAAATCTTCATAATATATTAATAAAAATTTAATACACATAAAATTCGAATTTACATTAATGAAGAATTTTTCTTCAAATTACTACATGACTTACAAACTTAAGATAATCTATATTTCTTATCTTATGAATGAAGTTTTCTTACTGTTCAGTAGTAATTTTTAATCCGCTCAATTATTTAAAATAATCTCTTTTTCAATAATGCGCATGTCCTTTAAGCCTTTTGACAAGGATTCCATTCGAGTAGTCGCTGTCAAGTTAATGCATATGAATCAATAGTTAAGAGATACTCCTTTTTTAATGTTGAAGATAATATTTTTTTTATCTCTTTTCAAACGTCAATCAATTTTTTTATTATTTAAATATACATACTTTTATTATTAAACTTCAATATAATTTTGAATAAATAAATTTGACTCTTTAAAAATATGTTAAGTATTGATTTATTTTTTATAAAATATAACACAAAAAATGAATATTCATTAATATTTTTGAATGAAAATGTAAATATTGAATAATGAATTTTTTGAAAAGTATTTCATTCATGTTAAAATATAAGTTGTTGGGTATATTTGAATTTAATTTTGAAAGTGTATTTTTGTTTTTTTTAAAATGAAATTATATTTAGATAAGATTTTTTTATTGAGAATTAAAAATATATTGATATGTTTTGGATCTCACATCATTGCTAATAAAATAAAATATATAAAATATAATTAATAAATTGTTTGATGTTGTAATTTTAATTAAAATGTAATACTTAAAAATTTAGTATTTATGTTATTAAATGAGATTCATCATTCATATATAGGATTAGAAAAAAAATGTTTTAAGATATGTTTTTATGAGTAATTGAAAATATGATTTTGAAGTCCAGGCCAAATCTAATATTTGTTTTCTAAATTACTCTCATTTATTATGTCTTGAAAATAGGAAAGAAAAAATAAAATTTATTTTGAGATAAATGAAATAGAAACAACTTTTTCATGGAAATAAGAAATATGTGATAAGAGAAATGATAATAAATAAGGATAATATTAAAAGTTGATAATGAAATATTAATAAAAAGATTTATATTTTAAAACGGATGGAGTACAATTTTACATCAAACTTTGGAATTATTATAGTTACACACTAAAAATTAAATAAAAGCAATAAGAAAGTTTAGTTACATAATTATCATTTTCAAATCTTTTTAAAATCTTGATGCAAATCCAAAATAAATAATTAAAATAAGACCGAATTAGTAATATTTTATTACTCTAATTTTGTGTTCTCAATTATTCTCTCCTCTCAATTGATAATTGAAAAAAATGAACGTTTATAGGGGCATTTTAATTAATTTTTTATGGGCATTGACAAAAAATATAGGGAAAATCACAAACATCTATTGCATACAAGATGTCATTGCATTAATATAAGGATAAATAAAGTCAAATGTTTTTATTGCCACTCCTCTCCTTTCTTTATTACTCCTTCCGTCCCAGATTTGTTTTTTATTCACACTGATTAAAAATTTATATTTAATATAATTGAAAAAGTAAAAAAAGAAAAAAATTCATTTATCCTATTATACCCCTATTTAGTTAATTACAACAAAATTTGAATTTTTTTTTATTGAACAAAGTCCTATTCAAACCTCTAGAGGAATTAGTTGGGTGAAGGTTGAAAAGTGATTAAACTCACTTGAATTAGAGTGATAAAATATTACTCCTATCTCATTTTGAAAGCAACAAAGGACTTGGAATGGTTACAGATTGGAGTTTGGTGTGTTTGCAATTGTTCTAGAACAGTGAAGAGTGATGAGGATGGATCGCAATATTGATTCATGACGTTTGGACTTTGGACCATCCATGCAAAATAAATTTTCCCACGTTTTGTCGTATTTTTATTATTTTATATACTTGAAAATACTCTCATAATACATATCAAAGAAAAACTTGTACTTCTTAAAATGTTTTTATTTTGAAAATAAAAATAATATTCATCTTGAAAATAAGAAAAGTATTTTAAAAATAAAAAAGACGCGAGAGACTACTACGGTGCATATTTAATCTCTTACATTTGACTTCAACGCTGTTACGTCCCACACTTTTGTTATTCTTATAATTTTGTAGGTCTCTTTTATTTTCTGATTGATTGACTGTTCTGGCCTTTTGGCTACAAAGCTTGTTGGAATTGACAAGAAAATACACGCTGAAACTTACACAATTAATCTTTTTTTTATTGCAATCGGAAAAAAAAAAAATGTAAGGACTAGTATTAGCAATTTGGCCCATGCCAGGTTTTTAGGTTGGGGTAGGCTTTAAAAATCCTAGTTCGAAAAAATTTGGCATGGACTTCCTCTTTTTCGGGTCAATTTTCACGCAAGACTGACGAAGCATTAAGAAAATATTTTATTCAATTTATTTTAGAATTTATCATTTTAATTGTTCTATTTATAATTTTAACACATACTTTTATAATTATTCTCTCATTATTAATGAAAGATTTTAATGAATTATTAACTATTTAATGAATAATACATTTTTTTAGAAAAATTAATATATATATATTAACTATTAAATGAGAGCAATTTAGAAATTTTAGTTCTATAAATATCATTTCTAATACTTATTTTATTTCTTGTACAAATTCAAAATAAACAATTGAAATAAGACGAAAAAAACAATTTTTAATTAAAACAACTTAATTTTGACACTCCGAACCCAAATAACTTTCATAATTCAATGGTCATAAAAATCAGTCCAAGTCCTCCTCGGGCCGATCGGTTGGGGTGAGCTGATTTACCATTCCTAATAAAGGACCTACAAAGTTGAACGAAAAAGAGTGAGGGACCTGACCACAAAAAAATTCAAAGATAAGCTGCTAAACATGCAAGTTTTCATATATCTAAAATGTCCCAAAACAAATTATAATTTAAGCAAAGTAAAAGTCTTCTATCTGACTTATACTTTTACACTGTAGAAGTAATTATAAATTAAGAAATTTTTATTTCTTTTTTATTGATTAAATTATCTAATTATTTTGGAAAAAAAATTCAAACTCAATTAACTTGCCAATTGTTTTCTTGATAAACCATGACTCCAATTTTGATAAATTATGTTAAGCAAGCATATTCAGTTCAATCGAATAAATTTTTTTAATTAAAGCAATGGTAGAAATGTTAGGCTAAATTAGAGAGGGTGGTTAAACCGATTTACAAAATAATCGATCAGTTTATAATTGTACTAGTCGGTTTGGTCAAATTTTTATGGGTGCAAAATTAGTCAAAGCTCTATTTTTTTCTTCTTTTTTTCCCAATTTCCTTTTGCATTCACCAATTCTCCATATATATATATATATATATATATATATATATATCTTACCATTTTTACTATTCATAACTCTGAAATTATTGGTGACAAACTTGTAATTTATAACAAATCTTACCTATTGTCTACTATCATTCGACGATAAACTTATTTAACTATTACAATCATAAACTATAATATTATCTTGATAGTAATACTTGTGCCAAGAAAATATTAATCACTTTGTGGAAATGAATTACATTAAATCATTTATAATTTTATTATTTATATTACATATAATTTTTTAATTATGACATTACTAGTTTAATCACAACTTAATTGCGGCTCAATTACAATTAGACTAATGACTCGTAAATCATTTAATATTTCAGTTCAATATCCCATTTGGTTCTAAAAACACTGGTTCATAGATGGTGGCGAAAGTTGTTAACTGAAAAGCTTGCTATATTACCCGTACTTTCTTTTCTCTTTTTAAACTCTTTTATTTTATCTATCTTATAAAATTTATGAGGTATGACAAATTTTTATTTTGTGATTTTGACAATAAATTTTTTTTAAAAAAAAAATTAGAAAGAAAATTTATGGCATGTCTTGTTTCGAGATTATTATAAAGTTTAATTTTATATTCCAATATGACTTGTTCTAATTAACTTACTATTAAAATAGTTTTTTTTAAAATAGAAGTGAAAGGTGTTGTGGTAAATTTGTTAAGAAGATTTATTCCAAGAGCTTCTACCTAAAATGATCTCAAGCATGTTACCTTCATGTCAGTTTGGTAGAAATTAGTAGCAGTTGGTTAAAAAGTCAACCAGTCAACCACTACGTTCCAAAGTTGTGAAGGTCCACATTTCATCTTTTTCATTACTCGTTAAGGACAAAATTCAATCCTCAAATCATATATATCAATTCCATACAATGACATATTACCAATTTCTATTTTTATCAAAATTCAAATAGGAAATTGCTCAAAATGCCTTAAAATATTTTTATTTTTGAAACTTTTATTTTTTAAATGTTTTTTAATCTACACATTTTTTTATTTTTTTATCATTTATTTCTACCTTTTAATGCTATTGAAATCATGGTTTTCAGCTGAAGAAATTGAGTAACTATTTTTCATGACAAGGTATAAGAGAAAACATTATAAAGGATTGAGATGTAAAACTTTTAAAAATCCAAAAATGATTATGTGAGACTTTCTCTTATTTAATTAGAGGCTATGTTTTTCTCAATATATATATATATATATATATATATATATAGAGAGAGAGAGAGAGAGAGAGAGAGAGAGAGAGGCTGTTTTTCCTAATTATTTACTAAAAAGAGCAAGTACCTAAATGGAAATAGTCCAATCTAAGACATTTCTCCAACTAGCTCTTTAATCTCTCAATTCATAGCATTTATTTTGAATATTTTACATTAAAGCATTATCTCATCTACTTTCTTTTAGTAGAAAAATATAATTTAGGGAATTAATTAGTGGGGTATAAATAAATGATAAAATAGTGCAAGAATAGAAAATATAAAACAAAAATATGGAGATATTTTGCTTAATTTAAAATAATGTAAAGATATAAATAATGAAAAAAGAAGTTTAATGATATATTTTGAAAATAAAATAATTGAAAGGAATTTTGAGCTAATTTCTCAGATTCAGTTCTCTTTCTTTTCGGGGTGAAATATGAAAACATCTGCACACAATTTGTTTTTAAATTTTTTTTTGTAGGGAAATCTGCACACAATTTATTTACAATATCAAGCATTGAAACTGATTTTCTGAATTTTCATGATACACGCAAAAATAAGGTATTCAAAACCAAGTTTCGAGATGGTGAGAGTTTTTGTCCCTTGTCCTCTAAACAGGATCCTGAAATCTTGCTGTTATTTTAAATTCATATAGGAGCCAAAAATTCTTTAATATTTCCTTTTCCTCCATCCATAATCTGATAATCCCCGTTGAGATTTAACTTGCCATTGTTAAAAAACAAAAGAAGATATAGTATTTATTATATTGGTTTTTAGTCAATAGAAACCAAAATGTACCTATCAACTATTCGCATATTTTCACTTTAATTCTAAAAAAAAACAACTTCAGAACCCAAGTTATTGACCTTTCTTTTTGCAATAACCAGAGATCATTTAATTGGAATTTTTGAAAAATAAGGTCATTTAAAAGGTCTAACTAGAAATTTGACAATTTAAAGGACAAATTTGTATTTCTACTACGTACCTATCTTCTATTCTCATAGGGCGTAAGTGATCAATGCTTTCGATGTACCGACCAACCAAGAGCATGCAATGAATATAATAAATTATAAAAAAGACCATGAACGAGTCAACAATACATGATATCCATTTGGAATATTATAACAGAGTACTAAAGATCTGCCATGATTGCGCCCTACATATGTGTCCAGAATATGATGGAAACATAGATGTTGCTTTTCTTTTACGATATCTCAAACAATACACTCTTTTAATCGTTACGATATCATCATTAATTTGGTAAAAGTGGTTTTCTAAGCATATAGCTAGTGATTATCTCTACACTTTTTCCCTTTCTGTAGTGATTCTAACAATGCACGAACCTTTCTAGTTTCTTGGAAGAGAACATTACGTAGTTACCAAAAATAATTATTTTTGTAAAATAATAAAATTATAGTCTTATTACAATTTTGTTATTTGTTTAACGATCAAATATATAGACTACGTACTAACCCGGTAAATGAAATAAAAACTTGGAGCAAACTTACTATATATATACATATGATTGCCAGAGAAATGGTTCGACTTGTCCAAATCAAAATAGCAGGCATTTATGAGTACTTGTTCTTTTTCTTAAATCTTGATAAGGATACGAAGATAAAAAACTGAGAGAAGTCCTCGTGGTAGCTAGCAGACAATTAATAAATGAAGATCAGAAGTGAAAAGAAAAGAAAAGAGCAAGAGTCACTCTCAGAAGAATCTTCATAATGAAAGTTTCATTCAATATTAATTGGAATTTCTTAGTGGGGCAAGTTCTAAATTCTTGAACCTTTTCATATCCACCATAAAAAGTTTGTACATTCTACAACTTTAAACTACAAATTCTACGTTACATATATATCTTTGAATTGGTACAAACTTTTGATTAAACCAACAAATACAAATTAATAACAAGAAAAACAAGAAGAGACTATGAGAAAACTCTTGAAGATCATAAGAACTCTCTGCAGTGAGTAAATCATTATCTTCGGTTTAGATATCAACATGGCAGCTCTGCACCAATTGATATTTAATAGCTGGTCCAACCATAATTCCCCCATTGTTCCTGCTTCCAAGGTTTATATAAGCCGGACAATTAACATACAAATGATACCTTCCAGAAATAAACGTACCAACTTTCCATCTGATCCGTCCATTAACTCTGATGTTGATCAAAACAGTTCCAGCCATCTGATCTTCACCTAAAGCATTGGCAAAATACGGAGCAATAGGAACTGAGTTTCCGTACATAAATGGGGACCACACGGTGATATCCTTGTGACCTTGGTATGAAGAAGGCAGCAGAGTGGGCAATGTGATCTGTTGGCCACGGTAGGAGGCGTAGACGTCAACTCGGTCATAGTATATTCCGATACGGCCGTTAGGGTTCCGGGAAGAGAGTGTGATTTGGAAGTTGGTGGTGAGGAAATTAGGGGCGGAGACGTTGAAGGCGTAGACGGTGACGTCTTGAAGGATGAACCGAGGCTTTGTAGGGCGGAGAATGAGCCAAATGAGGAGGACGATGAAAAGGATAAGGATTATTAGGGAGAGTATGGCAGCGAATAGGCGGCGGTGGAGCTTCTTCTGCGCCTCTTCGTGGTGGCCGCAGTCCTTTGCCGTCATGCTGGAAGATGCCGGAGAATGGAGGTATTATAAATGGTTATAGTTTTGTTTATGTTCGGATTCTGGAGAGCTTTCAACTATGGTTGTAGTGTCATATATAGAGGTAACAAAGGATACATATCATGAATAGGGAGTGGGGAGGAGGGTGCGGGCTTGGGTATTGGTGGGGGTCGGTTTTCATGTACTTCTTAGATTAGATCAGCAATCACCTACTGGATCTTTTTCTCTATCCTATTTATAAATAATAAAAAATAAATTTTATTTAAAAATTATTATAAGATTAATATATACTCTTTTTTTTTTTTACATTTCTATTTTGTAACATTATAATTGAATATCTGCATCTTTTAAAATAAATAAATATTTTTATCTAAATTTTACTAATAACATGCTTAATTAAAAAAAATGTTCTTACAATTAACTAACTAAATAAGAAAAATAATATAATAACTTTTTTAAAGTTAAATAACTCTTCTTTAATTCTTAAATTAAATATAAATATAAATATTCAATTTTTCATGAGAAAGTACTAATTTTGGGTCATAATTTCTTAAAATGGGAACTAGAGATTTAGTAAAGAACCAGTAATGATAGTTGGAGCTTGAAATATACATATAATTTCACACTTAAGAGAGTGATGAGAAGCCGTGATTGAGAGTGGGGTAAATGCATAGGGTGGGGCGGTGGAAAGAAGCCAAAGAGAGTTTTGTTTGTAGTAGAGCAACCTTATCTTTTAGGGCATATACGTCTACGCAAAGGCTTCCAATTGGGATTCAATGAATATATATGGTGGGGGCCATTTGTCGTTCATTTTAACTCCTTCAGGATATTTCTCTTGTAAGTTTGGTTCGACGAAAAGAAGGCAATTAAAGGCCACAGGGGGGGAGGACTCCCTCAGAAAAGTACACTTCATTCATTTTGTATTATTATTGTTGTTTGGTGCGAATGAAAGAGATCAAAGGGGACGCAACAAGAAGAGAGACAAAATGGAAATAGAAATTTGATTTCTAAACCAAACTTCAAAATTCAAAGTATGGACATATGTCATTTCGCAGCTTCCCTTTCACATACTCTTTGAGATATTTACATGTAGTTTTACTTATTTGTTTGTTAATTACATATCAATTGAGCGTTTGGAGTGCCTGGAAAAATATACACTTCTTTAACATAAGTATGAAATACGATCGTGAGTCTAATAATCACGGATAATTAATTACTAACACTCACCTTTACTTAGTATATCAAAGTAAATATTTCAAATTAATAATAATGTGTAGTATATTTACATATAATTTTTACAAAGACACTTTCAAATTTATTTATATATATATATATATATATATATATATATATATATATAAAATCCCAGTAGGTCTTTCAACACATGCAGCATGTGTATATCTCAGGTATCTTTCTGAAAGTTTGAACCTACATATCTTGCCCCAACAGTAAAGGAATCTTATTTTGTGCTAGTAAGAGAGAGTTGACCTATGATCATAATGTGTTGCAATTAATTTTTGTTATCATCCAATGTGAGTATTGGCATTATTTTCATAGAAAAATTAAAACTCCGTACGATGATATTAATACCTTCTTTTTTTGTAAGTTAATGTACGATGAGAGTTCAGCATAATAAAGAAGAACAGAGTTATATATCAATCTGACATGTGGCTGAGGATCTACCGTGCCATATCAAATATGGTCAACTAGGAAGAGTCCATTTCATATAATCCTTCCCTCTCATTTTTATTTATACACTTTGAATTTATAAGAATTAAAATAAATATTAAAAATGATAATTATATAATTAAAATTTTAAAATTATTCATATTTAATAGTTAGTGTATATGTATTAATTCTTTTCAAAAAATGAATTATTCACTAAATAGTTGATAATTCATCAAAAATTTTCATTAATAACAAGAATATAATTATAAAAATATATACTAAATTAGAAATTAAATAATTAAAATGAATTGTTATAAAATTAAAATATAAATAATTAAAATGAAACTAAGAGACTAATATTAAACCATGTGTACATTCAAAGCACTCATCTTAACTAGGGGGACAAATTACACTGTTTCCTATAATTCGATCATTTCTTTTACTTGTATTTTTCTCTTTGCGAATCGATGTTAGGTTTTCTTTTAATCTCTTTCTCAAATCCCATAATTTGTTTTTACTACTTCATGTTAGACAAATGCCATTAGGTAGGTAGTGTCAGCATTAGCCTATCTAGTCTCAACGGCCTCATTGGCAAATGTTTCTACACGTTTTCTCATCTCATTTCTAGTGCTTTACAAAGTGGTAATGCAATTTTTTCGACTTTATAAAGTTACTTTAATTATTTAAGAGTTTTTTTTATAATAAAAATGATTTAGGAGTTAACTAATTAGAATGATTTTTGATTTTCTTGTCATGTGTGCTGAGCTACTCTAACGTATTTATCTTCATAATAATAAAAATTACTTTTAATTCTCAACAAATATATTTATATATTTAATGTGATAGTGTGTCTACCTAATTTCTTTTAATATTAGCAACTTAAAGAATAACTTGTGATAGACGTCAAGAAGATCAATTAAACAACTAGAGGAAAGATTAAGAAATAATGCTGTTGTTGATGAATTGGGCGTGTCTATATAGACCCTTTTGGTGAAGAGCAGAGGTGATTAGACAGATTAGTTCGTTCTGCTTGTAGTAATTGATATCTACATGTAATCAGGTGAGTTTATGGTAATGTGTAATTTGGAACGTTGAAATTGAATGATCAAGAACATGGGATTAGAAAAGTGACTGACAAAAAACCAAATTTACTAAGACCAAATTTAATTTTCCGGTTACCATTGAAGGGGAAAATTTCTTCTTTTCTTATTTTAAAAATAATCATTGTGTGAGCAAAATAGAGGAAAAGAAAAAGCAATAAAAAAAATCCATATTCCAATAATAATAATAAAGAGGATAGGAACTAGGAAGACTCCTAATTGTGGTGGGCCTTTGTGGGGAAGAAATTAAAAACGAAAGTGGTGAGGCTGAGAGGACGAAGAAACTCGGGGGGTGGGGGTGGAGTTTTTGACGTTTAGGTTTAGCATTAGGTATGGTTAATACCCCCGCCCAGACCGGGATACTTGGGCGTGAGTGGGTAGGTTACTGCTTAGGGTAGTTATGCGATGCCTTCGCATATAGGCAATCACAGAAACCCTAAAAGGTTATTCTCTTCCAAAATTATATACTTCCTCTGTAGTCTAATATTACATTTTGAATCGTTCCAAAAAAAAAAAATAGTTCAGTATCTATATAAATTTCATATTTAATTTTTTATTTTCATATTTATCTCTAATTATTATTTCTTGTTATTAATTACAAATTAATTTAAAGTTTGATTCACACATTAAAACTAAGCCATAAAGTAATTGATAAAGAAGTTCAAAGAACTAATTATTAATATCTAATCACAAAATTACTTGAAATTGTACTTTTAAGAAAAAATTATTAGTTGATTTGCTTTGAAATAATTTAAATAATTAATTATTAGTAAAGATACATATGAAAAAATGTATATAAAATTAACATTTTTTAATATGTGTCAAAAACTATATCATTATCTTTGTGGGACGGAAAGAGTATTAAATATAGTTTTTCCTCTTATGTTCACTTTTGAATATAAATTGAGTTAGACTTTTAATTTGTTTACATTCCCACATTCTCATTGTTTTTTTTTTACTTCCAAAGGAAAGAGAAAGAAATAATTCACACACCTAATTTTTTTTTCTTCTTTCTTTATCTCAAATTAAGTCCAAGTATTAGTGTAAAGTTAGAAAATGTGTTTCATTTTTGTTTTCCCACATCCTCTATATCTATTTAACTAACATGCACACTTTGGTCCAAAAGCCTCTTGACAACACAAAATTAATCATGTGAATCACTAAATTTATTACGAAGTAATAATCAAAGACACGTTGAAATGAAGATTGATTTGATCCAAAATTCCTGCAACGGTTTGAAGTCTTTTTTAATGGATTAGTGCCTAACAAAGCAACATTTGCCGTGCAAACAAGGAGAGGAAGCGAACACACACCCGCACAAACACAAAAAGGTTTTAGTGAAAAGCGAAAATGAAAAAGACAATAATGCCGTATAGAGGTAGAAGGCTCACTCATCTTCCACTCCACAATCGTGATAATATATAGTCTTTGAATGGATGATTGCCCAAATTATGTGTTACGATTACGTGTATATATATATGTACATGTATATATATATACCATATATATACCCGTGCGGAGAAAAACGTGAAAAATTAAGTTGGAACTTATGATCTCCTACTTTATTATCATGATAAATTTTACTTGCTCTAAAAATTTTAAATGATATAAAACATTTAAATTTAACTTTTTAACATATTCAATTCTCAGCGGAGCTAAGGGATTCATCTACCTTAAATTTGTTTCATAACCTGTTTCTGAAATAAAAAGGAAAATGTATAAGTTTTCTAGTAAAATGAACTATTTTTATTCTAGTACGATTTTCTAGGAAATTCTATAGCTAGACCAAGACATATACCAATTGACATAGACAAATGCATCATTTTCAGTAGATGTAACCATGCTAGCTTTTTTTAAGTCCCCAACCCTTTTGATTGAGATAATCGATGGGGTTAAAAGTATTAAATTTGATCCATTCATTTTAAAAGGGAATAAAATGTATTTATACCATGTGCTCCTCAAAAAAAAAAGGGGTGAATGGAGGAGTGAAGACTCCAATGTTTCTTGTGAAAAGGCTCCTTCTTTTATAGGTAAAGAGACTAAGTTAATTTTCATAGATTTATTTTGGAATATGACCTCATGCCATATACATAACACCAATAGTAATGGGAGAAAGATATGATCATGAGTGACAAAAAATTGGCCCACCAAAAGAATAATGATCAACTAGCTAGGGAAGGAGTGTTGGTCGTGGTGTGGTGGGGAGTAGTAGAATTTAGTGAAGTGCTCTGCTATATATCAACATGGTGGTTGTGAGTGGTTGATTGCTCAGGTTATGAACAACCAGAAATGTACAAACTTGCCTTAGCTTTCAAGATAAACAGAGTGACAATCATGCATTGGTGAAACAACATGTGGGATTCTGTTCTATGGTGCAAATCAAGAACCCCTTTGAAACATTTTTTCCTATGAGTGATTTCATGTTTCTCGTAGGAAATTTGTAAAAATGACAGATGATGAGAACTGAATGGTAGAATAGAATTCTTTATTGTAGTATTACGTTTTATTTTTTATTTTTTAAAAAAAGTCTAAATGTGTAATTCAAAATTAATAACTTTCACATGTGTCAATATAATGTTTAATTTACCATGATGTGATATGATAAATATATTGCAGGGTTTTTCTCTTGACGATGACATTCCCAAATTCTTATCTTACCTAACCCATATTGGCTTTCTACAATGGCGTTCAAACCCCATCCACAGGGGACACAAACAGAAAAGAAAGGTATCCATAACCTATCAAATTTGTTAGACAAATAGTTAATGTTAAAGAAGCAGAGGTTTGTAAGAGACTTCATAGTGTCTTTTTTTTTTTTTGAAAGGTGACTTCACAAAATCTTAACTTGACTACCAGGGATATATCGATATAGTCGTGTAGGGACAACTTGTGAAGGGGCACATACCATCTGGATCATATTGTAATTTTCACATTTTTCTTTATCTTTTATCCTTTTTTTCCGGGGGCTGGGGTAGAGGGGGTTGAAGTCGGGAGCATCAAGCATGTACTAGAATAAAGAGAAAAAGGAAGTGGAAAATAAAAACAATTACATGTCAAAGAAAAAGGAAGTGGAAAATAAAAACAATTACATATATGGTGATTCAATTTTTAGACTACACTTAAACCATATTCAATGCACAAATTCTTAAAAAATGTTATTTCACGTCATCAAAGTCAATGATATCATTAATTTCTTTTTAAGAATTTAATTAAAATAGCTCAATTTTTAACATTTTAATCCAAAATAAACTGATTTACTAGGAGTGTACCCAAAGAACTCAAAAGGTATTTGAAAAAAACATCTAAACAATTTTTACATTATAACGTGTTTGGTAAAGACATTCACCATAAATCGTGTTCAACAATCACGTCTTTATATTTGGAGCAGTAGACGTAATTCTGAATCATGTCAATTAGGGAAGAAGTCTTCTGCCACTGTTTTTTTTTTTTGAAACTTTTCCTTTTTTAAAAAAATAGTAAGTAAATTTCAAAAAAAATAAAATAAAAGTATTAAGATGTGATTGTCAAAAACAATTTTAAAAATTAAAAACTTAAAAAAAAGAAAGGAAAATTGAGTAAATTTTAAGAAATAGTAAGTAAAAGTTTTTTAAAAACTTAAGACTGATTGTGAATCACATTTTAAGTTTTTTTAATGAAATAGTGAGTAAATTTTTAGAAAAAAAATCTAAATTTGTTGTGTATCACGTCTAAAAAAATAGTCTTTTTTTTAACTTTTCCTTTTTTTTAATAAAATAGTGAGTAAATTTTTTTTAAAAAAAATTTGGGCACTTAAAAACAAATAAATTTTTTGTCACATTACTTTTAGATGTCTTACTTTTTGTTTTAAAAAAATTGACTAACTATTTCATTAAATAAAGACAAAGTTTTTAAAAAAATAGAAAATCATGTTTAATACTATTAGTGTAAAAATAATATTTTTAATATTAGTGTAAGTGTAAAAGTTTTTTTTTATATTAGTGTAAAACTATGTGGAAAATTTTTTATTTGTTTTTAGGTGGCTAACTTTTTTTTAAAAGAAATTTATTCACTATTTCATTAAAAAGAAATGAAAAGTTAAAAAAAAAACTGATTTTTTTTAGACGTGATACATAACAAACTTAGGTCTTTTTTGTTTTTATAAATTTATTGACTATTTCATTAAAAAGAAAGGGAAAAATTTCACAAAAAAAGAGGAAAAAGTCTAAAAAAAAATGATTGTTGAAGATGTGATTGTGTGAATCACGTATTCCCTAATGGAGGTGATTGACAATCACATCTACTACTCCAAATATAAAGACGTGATTGTCAAACATCTCTTAGGGCGAACGTCTTTACCAAATACGTTGTAATGCAAAAATTATTTAGACATTTTTTCCAAATATATTTTGAATTATTTTGGTACACCCCCAGTAAACTAGTATATTTTGGATCAAAATGTTTTAAATGAGTTTATTTTGATTAAATTTTCAATTTTTCTTCCCAATGCAAATGTCATGAGATAATGTAATGATGACATGTCATTAACAATGTCAAGAAGAATATCATCTCTTGACATCTTCTTTGACAGGTTGACTCAGCATATATAGATAAACAATATTATTTTTTAATACATTAATCAATTAGCAAATGACACTTGTATAATATAATTGATTGTTGACATTATGCATTAAAGCATTTTCAATGGTATAATATCAATGTCAAAAGTCATATGTCAAATGCCATAAAATTATTGGAATATCAGTCAATGTTATATCACTGTCATATAATTACACTGTCAAACTAAAAATCTTCTCTAATGAATACAATCAATAACTCAGTATAATTATACTTGTCATTTGATTCTTTAAGATAAATCCAATTTCTATTTAATAATAATTAAAAAAACAGTTTAATTACCCCATTTCTAAGTTAGCATGTCAAATACTCTATTTCACGTTAGCATGATATTGAATTAAGACTTTGTGCGCATTGGAGACAAAAAAATGAAGACACTTCATTTTTGTTGATGTAGCATATGATTTTTGACATTGACATTGTACCATTGGAGATGCTCTTAGATATGATTTTTAAAGTTGAATCTCAATGACATTCTACATGGATTGACGCTTTAATTATCAATTGAAGTGTTATATTCTTTTGACATTGACATTGAAGCATTTGAGATGTTCTTACATTCATGACTTGGAGAAAAATCTATTTTATAATTTTTGTACAAAAAAAAAAAATCTTGCCTCCTTATGTAATTTTCACACAAATAAACCAACAATTCCCCTCCCCCCCCATATGGTCATACATATCCCCTATTTTCGCAAATTTCTTAATTAAACTATAATTTGGAACCTCACCCTTAGTTTTTTCAATCTTCTTCTCTTCTTAGAGCATAAATATAATTATGTTAATTTAATGTAAATAAATAAAATCAATTCGGTGGAGTTAATTAATGATGATTTTAAAAATATAGTTGAATACAATTTTTGAAGGTAAAAAGTGTTTTCTTTTGGATTAATGGATATATTCTCCATTCAAAATCCAGTAATTATATTAGTCATGTTTTGTTTTGTGTTCTGATCTATAAATAACTTTCGCTAGTAAACCCCCTAAATAATAATAATAATAATAATAATAATAATAAACTTTAGCTAGTAAACTTTTTTACACCCTTGCGATGCACAGTTACATCCAGTAATATTGTAATGATGCAATTATAATATATAATTAGAAAATTAAAAAGAAGTCTCAAGAATTATTTCAAATACTTTGAAACTAAGAATTATGTCCAAGATAGCTACAACAGAAATAACTCAACAAATACTGGATAGAATTGTTTTGAGAAATATCTAAATTTTCCTTGAGTATATGATATTGGACAGATTTCGTGAAACTCCATGCTACTACAAACTAAATCTAGGAAGAATTTAAACTCCAAATATTAATGAAATAAATTTTGAGTAATTCCTATTAATATTTTAAATGAAGGTTTAACTTAAAATTATATATATATATATATATAATGTTTATGGGATATATAATATTCATTAAATTAAATTGTCTTTCTAATAATTCCTGGTCTAGATTGAATTCATACTCCCTGCATTAATGTATTTAATTTTGGTAATTCATATTATTATTATTAATGGAGTAATTAATTAAAATTTTCTATTCCAATATATGCACAATATTTTATGGAATATATAAAATTTATGAAATCAAATTGCCCTTGTAATATTCTAAAAACATTTCCTAATTTGGTAGAATTCAAAAGTTTTGGATAATTCCTATATTATTTTGAATGGTGTATTTACTAATATTTCTTAAACAAATCTTAATTTAGGTACAACTCAACTCTTTACATTAATGCATTAAATTTTGATTCACTGCTTATTGTGATTTTGGACGTCATATTTAATTGAATGTTTCTATTTCAAAAATATATAATTTTTATTACATATAAAATATTTATTAATTAAAATTTCCTTTCTAATATTTCTAAAAAAAACGTCCCAATTTATGTAGAAGTCATACTCTAATGAATTAAATTTTGACTAATTTCTATCATGATTTTGAATGGAGTATTTAATTAAAATCTCATACTTCAAAATATGTATAAAATTTTATGGCATATATAAAATTAATTAAATCAAAATATGTAAAATGGCATATATAAAATTTTAATTAAAATCTCATTAATTTGGGTAGAATTTAAACTCTCTACACTAATAGAGTAATTTTTGGATAATTTCTATTACTCCTTCCGTCCAAAAGTATATGTCAGTCTGAATAAGAATTACATAGACAAAAAAAATTTCCTCCTTAAAATGTTTCTCTTATGGAGGATTTTCGTTGAGTCATTTCTGATTGTGGATATTCTTATTTGGGTTTTGTTGGCCCAAAGTTTACATGGGCATGAAGATGGTTTGGTGCGACTTCGTATGGATAGGGGTTATAGCTACCTCTTCTTGTCGCTTCCTTTTTCAATCTCATCATGTGCATCATCTTAGTACCAATCATTCTGATAATTTGCCACTGTTTTCGACTTCCGAGCGGCTTAACAAAGGGAAAATGCCTCTCGCTACCTCGTTTGGACCCTTTTTTGGATACGAGCTGGATGTTTTTTATTGGAATTCCAGCAAGCATGGACTGGTGGTATGCTGTCATAAGCAACTAGTTCGTTCAATCATATCACTATTGCCCGTGATAGTTGCGGCTTTGGGGGTCTCGGAAGTTTGGGAATTTAAAGAAGAAAATTGACACCTTACAGTCACAGCTTTATGACTTAAGGCTTAATCCGGATTTTTCTGTAGAAGCTGAAAGGAAATTATGCGCAGATTTAGAGGAATTGCAAGATATGGAAGAAACTTTCTGGGGCCAAAGGAGCAGAGCCGAGTGGTTACACTCTGGTGATAGAAACACTTCTTTTTTTCATCAGAAAGCATCACAACGACGTTCTAAAAATACTATTATGCAGTTATATTCTTCTGATGTTGCCTTGGTTACTGAGTAAGGAGCTTTGTATGATGTTGTTGTTGAGTATTTCAAAGAACGTTTTAGTTCTTCTGGCAGTTCTAATGATATTGTTGGATAATTGCCTCTGTTGCGTTTATCTGATTCTCAGAAAGATTTGCTTGCTCATCCTTTTTGTAAATAAGAAATTTAAGATGCAATTAAGCAGTTGCCTAACACTAAGGCACCTGGGCTTGATGGCATGCATGGTCTCTTTATTAAGAAATATTGGCATTTAGTTGGAGATGATATTTCTTCCTTTGTCTTGAGTTCTTTAAAAGGTCAAACTGATCTCGGAGATCTCAATCATACTTATATTGTGCTCATGCCGAAATTGAAGAATGTCTCTCGTATGCAAGATTTTTGTCCAATTAGTTTATGTGCAATTATTTACAAATTAATTTAAAAATTCTTGCCAATAGAATTAAGCCTTATCTACAGTATGTCATTCATGATGCTCAGGCTACCTTCGTTCCTGATCGTTTAATCACTGACAATGCTGTAGTAGCTTTCGAGGCTTTCCATAATTTGAAGTCTTTTGTTCACTGTCACGATGCCTATTTTGCTTTGAAATTAGATATGCAAAAAGCCTTTGATCGTGTGGAATGGCATTTTTTAGAAAGCTTAATGTCTCATATGAATTTCCCTCATTTGATTGTGAAGCTCATTATGTTTTGTGCTACATCTGCTACCTTGTCAGTGCTTATTAATGGGAAACCATCTCCCGTTTTTACTCCAACTCGTGGGATTCGCCAAGGAGATCCACTATCTCCTTTCCTCTTCATTATTTGTGCTGAAGATTTTTCTTCCATGATTGGGCAGGGAGAAGCTGTTGGCGAGCTTATTGATATGCAATTTGGACGTTCAAATTTGAGCGTTTCACATTTATTTTTGCGGATGATAGTCTACTGTTTCCCAAAGCATCTTCTTCTAGTGTTCTTGTTATCAAGAGGGTTCTACAGAATTATGAATTTATGTCTGGTCAAGCTATTAATCTTCATAAATCCTCTTGCATTTTGGCAAGAACGTAGATGTGAATATGCAGCATTTTATTCATACCACTTTGTCTGTGCCTATGGGTAATTCAGATGGTAGATATTTGGGCCTCCCTTGTATGGTTGGTAGATCTAAATCTTCTTTGTTTCAATTTTTGAAGCAACGGGTTTGAAAAATTGAAAGGATGGAAAGAAAAGCTTTTATTGTTGATGGTAAGGAGACTCTTATTAAATCTGTTATACAATCAATGTGAAGAAACCTATTTTTTAAAATAATTAAAATAGCACTCTGGTGTAGGCTTTTACAATTGCAAGATTTGAAAGAACGTGGCTTTTTAAATTTGCAACATTTGAAAGAATACGACTTTTTAAATTTACTTTCGATTGATGCACCAATTAATTTAATTTACTTATTGAAAAAATAATGCATTAATTAAATAATCACTCAAACAACAAATTACATATGATCACTCTTGTAATTATTAGAACTATATAAATGAAACCAAAAAAAATATCCAGATGAAAAAATATATATCTTGAAACAGTAATATTATTACCTGCAAGTCAGTGTTACACAACAATATATACTCTCCTATAAGATTATTACATGCAACTTTTATATATATATATGTATATATTGTTTATATATAAGTGCACATTTTTCTATACAATTTAAATTAATTTTATACACATTTTTACACAATTCGTTTGAATTTGATCAAATTTTAAATGTAATGTGAGATGATAAAATAAGAAGAATTTTTTTTTACAATTTCTACGTATTAATTTATCTTAAGAAAACAATTAAAGTTTGCGAGGTCCCATATTACTTTAGGCCGACCACACACACATATATATATATATATATATATATATAATTAATCAATTACTAGTGGAACTAGTGCTATTTATTTAGAAGTGATCAAAGAGAATAGTTATGAAAATCTAATGAGAATAATGTTCATAGCTAATTTTTATAAATATTGATTTTATTAAAGTCTAACAAATTCTTCTCAGTGACACTTGTCATAAGGAGGAAATGGAAGAACTCGAATTAAACATACTATTTAAAAATATACAAAAATTGAAATGAACATAATTATTTAAAAGTTGTAGTATCTAGTAACAATATTTACTTGTCGAACACATATATTATTAATCTTAAATAATATATATATATATATATATATATATATTCCCCCGGATCTAGTTATAAAAACTTCATAATTAATTACGCAATAACTCTTGCTCTCTTCTTCCCACTCATTTTATGTCAATATCTTCTCCTAGGCCAATGACTTTTTCATACCACACAAGCTAAGGATATCCTTCACATGGTGCAAAGCTGATGAATAGTACTATTCTCCTACAATTAAAGAATCCCTTCACCTTTTTAGCACAAAAAGTTGCAAAAAATTATGCTCCCTTGGTGTGGAGACTAGAGATATTCGTGTTCTTTTTCTTCTTGTGAAGCCTCATACTCGTACTATGGACAAAACACAAAAGCATAAAAATAAAGATCAAACTACAGCTATGCAAGAATCTTAAAGGATAAAATTCCCGATGAGAAATGGAAGCGAGAACAATAGAAAAGGAACGACGAATCTTTCAAGTCCAAATGGATGTAGAAAAGAACCAATAATAATTTTCACTTGCTTTTTCTTTCTTGAAACTCACCCATAATTAAGGGATTATTATTATTATTATTATTTCAGGGTCGTTTTACTGTTTAGTGTATAACCTGTTAAAGTAGGAATATAATTCGCTCAGAAACTTTTTCAAATCAAATTGGTAACATAAGAGAATTAAGGAAATTATTTTATAGAGAATTACAATTTTAAAAAAATGTTACACTATTCTGTTGTCCATGTTGGTAGGCTTGCAAATAAACCACCTCTGGGTGGTATTAGTTAATCTTGTCATTCATCATAGCTCTCAATGTGTGAGAAAGTCCATTGTAGACCATTCTTTATTGCAAAACACAAATTTAAACTATAGAAGAAAGCTCCACCAATTAGAAGAACGAAGCAATAAAAAAAAATTTCACCAACCGAAAGAACAAAAAAAAGAAAGAACTTATTGCAATGACCTCTATCATTCCCAAGAACGGACCACCAACTCCAACAGCGGACGAGTCTCATTCGCTATTGAATAAGGTATTCTCCTGCCTCTTGAATATCAAGCTAAGGTCATTTTATTAGATCCTAGCATAAATGACCAGCAAGAAGCTTTGCTCCATTCTTCCAGTTGGCGGAGAATTCTGTTACAGTTTATGTATGTATTTCGCAATAACAAAGGAGGTCTATATAGATTTTCTCACACATCGGGGCTAAGACATATCACATTTCTAAGAAATAATACATTTTGTGTAAAAACTCTATAATCTCAATTATGTTGATTGAGAAATCTTTTTAATGAAAATTGCCTTTTTCCCCTAAAAAAATAAAATGTTACACTAGTGTTTCCACTAATACAAATGATATTCCATTCGAGTGAAAGAGGATACAACTCAGGACTTTTGAGGTTACATAATAATCAAAATTATTCTCCCATGGAACAAATTAAAGCACATAGAATAAAATATTGAAAGATAATTTAAGATAAATAAATGTTTGAGTTTATTATCCGTACCTCCCCCTTTTCACATGAGATGCTCCTGTCCTTCGTACTATGGCTACTGGGAATAAAGATTTAATTACAAATGCACATTCCCATAAGGTTTTTAAATACGTAAAAAAGACGAAAATATAAATAATTTAGTAACATATTCATTATCGTCCTTAAATTATATTAATAACCTCTAGTCCAAGTTGTCCAATTCCATATTTTCTTCTTAGGCTTACACCGCAAAATTACATTCCACGGAAAACTCAAGTACTGTGCTTTATTCCATGCCAGGGTTTAAATTGGTTTGCACAGTTCTCCTCAATTCACAGCTGATAACAAAACGAAATCCTTTCTATTCAGTTTGAGAAAAGGATGATCAATTTGTTCTTTCTTGGATTATGATTTCTGACGTCCTTAACGGAAAGAGTCATTTATAGTTAGTTCATCAATTTACGCAACTGCAACGCAGACCAGAATGAAAATCATCACAGACCGTGCATCAATCTGGTTATTGCCACTAATTCAAACACTGTACACCACTCGGTATCGACTTTGATCAGATACTTGTGAGTCAATAGCAAAATATTTTCAAAGGAGGCAAAAGAAAGCTACGATGGATTTGCATTTCTTTGAGCTGCCCTATCTTTTTCAAGAAAAGTTGAAACATCATTTCCAATTATAAGAATAAAATTTTTTTATTCCAAATATATATATATATATATATATATTGTAAAATTAGATGAGATGAGATGGTCATACGTGTTTGAGACTTTGGTCGATAGATATTTTTAATAATGAGATATAAAATTTCATATCTTTTAATAATGATTCAATAAGGTTCAATTGCTCATAAAATATTTTGAAATTCGAACAAGTATATCACTTGAATTTTTTTAAAGGGTATATTTGACATTTCATAAAAGAAAATTAGCCTAAATGATCCATATATTTGATATTTTATTTGTTAAGTTTTCATATCTTTAATATTAATTTCATAAAGTCTCGTATCTTATTATGTAACTTTTAAGTCTGATTAAATAAAATCTTGTATCTTTTAATATTGATCAAATAAAGTTCAAATTAAGTATTTTTTCAATTTAAACATTTTTTTTCATTTTAAAACTTCCTTACCTTTTGCAAATTTTAGTGCAATTTTCTTTTCATTTTTTCATTTTTTTTCTTGGGGATTTTTCTTACTAAAAATATATTTTTATACTTTAAGATTTAAAAATGTATTTGGATAAAAAAAATTAAATCCATGAAACTATCAGTCTTTTAAGATCACAACAAATTGCCCGAAGTTTTCTTCATCTAATTCTCACTATTAAGGGCAATATTGCTAATATTTACTAAACAATTCTAAAGTCTAAAGCCAAAAAAAAATCTTTAATTTATATGTAAATTCAAAATATATATATATGAAGATAAAACACATGGAATATTTAATTCTAGAAGTGAAGATCAATATAAAAAATTAAAGAAATTTTAAAATGAAAAAAATACTTATTAGGAAAAAATATTTAATTAAAGTTTATTTGATGAATCTTAAAAAATACGAAACTTTATTTGACTAATATAAAATGATTTGAGATTTTATTTGACTAATGTTAAAAAATATGAAACTTTACGATCAAAATTTCAAACTTATGAAATCATCTTAGCTAATTTTCATTTATGAAATACCAAATATACTCTTTAAGAAAAATCACATAACATACTTGACTGCTGAAATATTTTCCGACCAACTAAACTTTATTTAATAAATATTAAAAAATATAGAACTTTATAAATCATTATTAAAGATACCAAAGAAAAATCTTAATTTTAGTATAAAAATATACTAGCTCTCAAGCTCACATTGATGATCAACCCTCTCCATCTCATTATCTCAATTTTACATTCTTTACATTAACCATCAGTATATGGAAATTTTCCTTTTTCTTTAATATTTTATTCATCGCACTCTACTATTGTGGTTGCAGGTTAGGATTGGAAATGAGTTGACACGACTCATGAATAACTCAAAATTTAACTCCATCACGAGCCAAATTACACCACAGATAGATATATTTATACCACGTATGTCTATACACATGTTGGAGATATTTCTCTCCTGATATAAATGTAGATCTAGATTAGCAACGTGTGAAAATAACATACAGTGAAGAAATGAACTTTTGGAGGAGATTATATATAGTGAAAATATGCACTAATGTGCTTAAGGGTTACATTCCCACCCCACCCCATTGAAAACTTCCATAGCTGCTGACCGTCAGAGGAATCATGACCAGATTCACCCTGGCTTTAATTAAGATCCTTTGCCAAACATCCAGTGATATCATGGAATGCCCAACAAAAATAATGCTGCCTCGTTTCCGCTTACTAAATTAGGTCCATTTTTCCAGAACATTTTGCTTATGCGAAAAGAAACAAGCAGACAGGAACACAAATTCTTCAGAGAATAAAACAATGGCATCTTAAAAGTTGATGGCTGACGGAAATTTATAAGACACCAGTAGCAAGAGAACTAGGGAAGTGGCATTAATATTTTGGTTATATTTCAACTCAGAGATGATAGCTCAAGATTCTTTCCTCTCTGCATTTCTGTTTTAAAGCAGTCAAATACTAACAGTTTTCACCTAAAACTTCTACTTACACCTGAAAACCCAGATAGCCTCTTCAATTACATACTGCAACTGCATAAGAAAGGACGTGTCATAAATAAATTTTAAAATTTCAATCACACCCAAGAAAAATCATAAGTCAAGAAACAATTAGAACAACAATGTTTTGATATACTAAATCTAGCATTCTCTGCTAAAAGATGCTTCCATACGCCCTTCCCCTTCTTATTTACCTACAGCCAGAACCAGCAATGCTAAACTACATAATCAAATATACCAAATGCTTGGCATTACAAACATCTGAATGATCATGACAGAATGGCTATAATGACAGAGACGCAATTTCTGCAAGAAAGATCTTGTAAGGACAGGAAATTTCTGCAAATCCATATGCTACAGTTGCCTAACACTGGAAAGATCTCAATCAAGATTTCTGATTGCTTACAATTTAGTACTGCTGAGAAAAGTAACAGTTAAATTTAGGCTTTCAATCCTATCACTTGCCACCAAAATACTAACTGCTCTTATCAACGATTCCAACTATCTTAATAGTATCCTCAAGAATTGAGAAGATCTTTATTTCTTTTGATCTGAAAATCCTTATTTCTATACATGTACAAATAGAATTTCAGCAAAGAATTCAAAATTTTCATTTTACACGTCGAATTTTACATATCCCATGCCCTTGTCATCAAATTTCAACCTAAGAACTTTAATTTTGCCTTTAGATTTCTAGCTTCTGTTACTGCATGGATTTACTGATGTACCATTCCAGCTTTGGTTACCAGTTAGCTCATCACCACAAGCATACCTAATTACAAAGAACTTAGATTTTACTCTAATCTTCATTCTCAACTTCACCAAAGTGGATAATCAAAGTTGCTCATAGGCATGTGGGCATATCCTTATAATCCAAGCAAGTTTTCCTCCAAAATCACTCACCAAGGAACACAGCTTCATATTTGTCCATTTCAAGATTTGTCTCTATCGCCAGAACATATTCTGTAATTGGAATTGAAAGCTGTGCAAATACTTGTCTAAAATGGGTACAGCCATTATAAGAAAGAGGAATAAGAGCATGGAAGCATAAACCATCTGCAACTAAAGACTATTTTACTGGCTCTGGCTCTGTTTGTCAGACATGAAAGCTTTATTTTTCACACACGCATGAGCTGAAGAAGGCCATTTGTTCTATGATTTTCAATGCCATATTTAGATTACCCTCCAAATATGTTTTATATACCTGGCAGTGGCATAATTTTCTGTGTAAACTATAAACTATAGCAAAGCAGTATGCTACAGTTCCACACAAGTATTGCAAAGATGAACTTTGAGTTAACTGTGATACTAGAGAATATGCAGCATTAGGGCCAGTTCTCAGTTGCTGTTTTAAGCTGATAAAAAAAATGTTTTTGAACAGAACTGTTTTAGAAATTAACATTTTAATTTCAAAAGCATCAACAAGGTCTCCAAAAATAGTTTTTATTTTTATTTTTTAAGTCGAGCGAAAATCATGAACAAGTCAAAATAAATTTTAGCTAAGAAAAAAACAAAACCTCTTTCCAAGAACAAAGACCTAACCTAAGAAGACAGTGAAAAAGACTATGAAATCAGTAAGGTGCACAAAAACCTAGTATAAAAACACAACCATAGAGGAGGAGGGAAACCATATTTCAACATACAACTAGAAGATCGTGTAATCTTGTTCGGACACTATTTGTGCATGAGCCACATGTTATATCTTAGCATAATCAATAGTCAAATTCGTGAAACAAGTACCTCATGGTATCATTATGCCAATCAAAGTTTATCTCAGAAAGAGCCTAAATCATACACTCTCAACAGAGAAGGAGGTGAAGGAAAGAAAGCTATCCTAATTCCTAATTCCTAATTCCCTTAGAACTAAGCAAATTAAAGTCAGCAATTCCATTAAGCACCAATCACTCTAAACGTTGCATGAACTTTTCGATCTCCTCTACGATTTCAAAAGGACAAGGCCCAATATCACAGTGTACTCATCAGATTCCACACACATAACTTACATAATTTCTTATCTTCACCACAAAATTTGACCAAGAATAAATCCATATTGAATTTTTAATCCCTTATTCCTTTATGCAATCACCAAGATATACTTCTGTATCATGATTGGATCCGTATAAGTCCAGTGTTCATTCTGCTTATGCTTAAATGCAATAAACCAATGGAGTATAAAGATGCAGCCAATTGAAAAATGCTTCATTGGAAAACTGAAACCCTTAAAAATTCCACAAATTATAAACTACCAATCAACAGCATGCATAAATTTGTAAATTCATCTGCATTGCAACTAAGTTGATGTATTCAAGTGTTTGCACGAACATCATCATTAAACAAGAAATGGTAATTTGCATCTAGAGCTCCCTTATGGTACTTTCCAAATTACATCTACACTACAATTCTCAAAATCAGAACTTATCCTAATCACCTAGGCCATAGTTTAACCATTATTTTAGTAAGACAAGTTGCCAAATGAATAATTTTCTACCACTCAAGATAACTGTAAAAACAAAGAATAAAGGAAGAAAAAATATCTACTCTTGATTTACAAGTTTGGATCCATAGGAGGCAAGAGAGAAATCACTATAACAGTGTTGTGTTAACACTATGAATCTGCTCAGGATCAAAATTTAATTTCCTTCTCTCAATTCTCGAAAGCCCCTAAATATGCATTATGCAGCATATAGATTGCATTTATATTATTATTTTCACTTTTTTTCTTCTACTCTGATACAATTTGAGGAGTACATGGGATCCAAATTGAAGCACAAAGCCAAATAAGAGAACAGAAGCTCAAATATCCAGAGAGATAAGTTGACAAAAACCTTAAAATTAAAAGAATGGAACTAGGCAACACTGTCACTCATCAAACATAATTAATAATTTCAGATACTATCACTCTGATCAAACATACAAAAAGAAATGACAATTACTAAAAATATTAACAAAAAAAAATAAAGAAGACTGTACAGCACCAATTAAATCCATATTCCTAATAAATCTGCATGAATTTTTATCAGAAATCATCCCACCAACGAGATAACACCATATGACAGCATAAATCTGCTTACATGGCCAACAATCACTAATATAAAGCGGAATAAAATTGGTCCAAAACCCAATATATAACTAAAGGTTAAATTCTTTTCACCTCTTAGTAGTCCAATCCCTAGCAAGACTCAAAGCCCAACCCGGCACTGCCTCGGCCCACCGTTTAGTGTCCCATTTTTCCCGTTTGATGAAAGTGCAACCGATAAATCTCCGCAGAAGACTTTCAGAAACCTCCTCCTAGCCCTCCATATTCCGGCCTTAAATTTAACCGACATAAGCATCCTCGCATTGAATACCACATTCCCACTTTTACCCCTTTCGCCGTTGATATCATCAGCAATACCCTTCTCTACGTAGCTCGACAAGGCTGCGAACTCGGCCCTCATCGAGGTCTCGCTTCTAGTAGACTGCGTAAACGGCGGGAGGTTCGTCGACGAAATCAGTGAACTCCTATAGTACATATCGGACTCAATGTTGTCATAACCAAGGGCAATTTTCTTGTTTGGATTCCGAACAGTAAAGTGTAGATCAAAAGTGGCAGTGAGTTGGAGGTTGGAAGAGAGATTGAAGTTAGAGACAGAGAGTGAGTCGACTCGGAACTCAGGAAAACGAGGGCGGAGAACCAGCCAAACAATGAACAAGATAGTGCCCGAGATAATTACGGTGGCAATCAAAATCCCGAAGAAGCGACGGAGGAAGGTAGCGCGTCGGGCGGCGTAAGGATCAGGTTGGTAATTTTGAGGATAGTACTGTTGGTTGTAGTAAGCAGGTGGCGGTGCGGCGTAAGGATAAGCGGTGTTGGAAGGCAGTGGCGCGTTGCCATTGGGATTGGGGGCTGGGTAACCCGTTACAGGTCTATTAGGGTCAGCCATGGCGGAAAGAAGGGCATCAGAAGGAGGTGGCGGGAGATGGGGACTGCCGCTTTATTATAGTGATTCTGGGACGGCGTGGACGGCAGTGCTATGGAAAGTCGGCGAAGAATCAAATGCCAGTATTTTGGACGTTTAGGATTAGTTGCTTCGTACTTGCCAAAACAAAAAAGAAAAAGAAAAAGCTGCTTCGTTTTTTTATTTTTATTTCTTTGAAAGGAAAAGCGATATTTTCAAGACAAAGTAGTTTTCTAATCAATCAAAATTTGACAAACAAGCCACGTTGTTTAAAAAAGGTTTAAATTTTATTTAAGACTTTTTTTTAAATATATTTTTAGGTTTTCAATATTAATTCTTTCATTGTGTAACTATGACGATGTTATATAGAAAGTGATAAAAGAATGAACTTAATTTAAATATCATAAGAGTATAGAAAATTATAATAAATACAATTTTGATTTTAAAAGGTAAAAGTATTTGTAGAAAAATAAAACTCAAAACTATAACAAGCAAAGAAAATTGTGGGATAATCAATCGCTTGTGACATAAGCGAATTATATTATACAAGTGTGAGACTACATATATTCCACTAACAAATATCGGCTTTAAGAGAAAGAGAAAAAGAAAAAAAGAAAAGACGAGGGTATAAGTTATGTTAGAGTGAAACAGTCTTATCAAAGTACAAGTCTCACTTTTTCAAAAAAATAAGTCTTACTTTAATAAATAATTTCTTCTTCCTCTTTTTTTAAGCTAATAAATAATTTCCTAAGTTAAAAAGCAGTAATTGCTTCTCAATTTTTTTAAAGTTTGGGATATATTTGGATTGGATTTTAAATGTGTTTTTTGTTTAAGTTATGTTTGTATAATAATTTTTGTTATTTGAAATTGAAAGTTGATTGATATATTTTGCGTCTTATATCATTGATAAAATGTATAAAATGTAATTAATAAATTGTTTGATATTATAATTTTAATTAAAAGGTAATATAAAAAATATTATTTATGTGATTGAGTGGGATCATATGTAATGTTTTAAAAAAGTATTTTAAAAGATATTTTTATGAAGAATTGAAAAAAATATATTTTGAAAAACAGCTCAAATATATTTTTTATTAAAGGGTTGCTCTCCAACTTTTAGAAACTCTTAAAACTTGCTCTTTCGTCAATTTCAAACCTTAAATCCTCTCTAACGAAATACGTGCACATGACTTTAACATGTGAGATCCCTAGGATAATTTTGTCCAAAATTTCATCTGGCCATAAATCCCCATAACCAAAACTAACCAGAACAACCCTCGATAAATTTTCCGATGCTGCCTCATCAATCCAAATTGTTACTGTTACTATTGCTGTGAATGTTGTACCTATTGCTAGTGGGATTGTACGTTGTTTGCTAATGTTGTTGGGATGGTGTGAGAGGGTTTTGAAGATGGTCAATGGAAGGGGACTTTGAAATAGTGGTGTTAGATGGAGAAGGTTGCATTAGATAGATTCGAAGATGAAGTCGTGCTGACGCCCATGGAGTTATTGCTGGTTTATGGGTTAAATTAATTAGGTAATGGACGGATTGAGTTTGGAGATAGGAAAAAAGTTTCTGCCATCGATATTAGAAATCAACCAGGTAAACAAATTTCTTCCCCGCCTAACCTACTTTCATTTTTAAAAAAATAAAAAGAAAAAGATAAAAGAGAAGGGATTTCATCCCAAATATTGTCTCATCTCAACAATATGCAGATGTACAACCACAATATAAATAAATCACAGAAAAAAAAAATGAAAAGCTACAAAGTGAGTGAATTTCAAACAAAACCCAGCACAAAGCATACCTTAAATAATCAAAAGAAAAAATCTCGGTAAATAATTACAAAGTCTAAAATATGATAGCATTGTGATAAAAGTATCTATAATGGTAATGTCAATGCCAAGAAAAAATCATGACAAATGACAATGAAATGTCAAATAATCACACTGTCAAATTTTAAATAAAATTAACTGCAATGCATAAATGTTAAGGACCAATACTTACTTACTAGGTTTATCTTTTTTTTGTATTTATCTTTTAAACTTTTTTTTCTCTAAAATTTTATGATGTGTTTATTTTTTCTCCTAAATTTTTGATGTTTTTTTCCTTTGTTTTGCTGAGTTAGCTTGTAATACAGACAGTTTCTTTGATAGTCTCCATGATATTGTCAAGAAAATTTATTACTACATGAGAATGACAAACTCCAAGACTGTATATTGGAGTGAAAAAATTAATTGTAATGTCAACTTTATTTATTTACGTGACATAATTTTTTCTTGACATTGACAGTACCATTGACCTTACTAGTTAAACGCTAGCAAACTATTTTCATTCAAAATCAAGGATTGATAAACGGGGTGAGTTTTGAAATAAGAGAAGGCAAATATTACACATGAGATGGGCTTTTGGGATAGAAGGAGAGAGGGCATCCTCAACTCAACAATATTTGGGATGAGAGATTACATGCCAACCCTTCTTCTTGACATAAATTAAAGAAGGATGAAATTGAGAGAAGATACAATGTAGGTGACATAATCTTTACATGTGAAAGCCACATGGTATGATTCCTTCATGCTTTAACTTTCAAAATTTATGAAAGGCCAAGTTTTTAGAGATGTGAAAATTGGAGGGCAATAATTTGACCAAAAAAATAGTTCGAGGGCAAAAACCAATTTTTTGAAAATACCAATTTTTGAAAAATTGAAGGACCCTTGGTGCTTTTTACCCAATTTTTTTTATCACTTTTGTACCTTTTTGTACTTCAATTTTTAATTAATTTATTTATGGACATTCACTATTTGATTTAGATCAAAATACTAATTGGATCACACCATTTTTTAAAATTTGGTTCGATCTTTTGGTTTTTTGGTTCGGTTCCAAAATAAATATAGAATTTTGGTTTTGGTTTCGGTTCTAAGATTAAGAAACTAAACCAAACTGAAAAATCAAAATTAAATAATTAATATATGTATTTTTAATAATAAAAAATATATTAAAGGAAAAAAACCCTAACTACTATTCAAACCTAACCTTTCTTTTCTTTCTTCCTCTTGTATTTTGATTTGGAAGACTAAGAATATTTTTTTTCTTCACTTGTAATCAAGTTTTTATTATTTTTAAATGAAGTTTTCATTTTTTAAAAATATTCGATTTTGGACCAAACCAAAATAAGTTGGTTATTGGTTTTTCGGTTTTATAAAAACTATGATTTGGTATGATTCTAATTGGGAAAACAAAAAAAAAACTGAAAAATTGAAGTTTTGAAATTGAAAACCAAACCGAAAACCAAATGCACACTCCTAAATTTATGTCAAATCTCCTTCAATAGTTTAATTTTTTTAAAGACCTTGTATACAAAAGTTTAAAATGATTTATAGTTTTTAAATGGAAGTATTTATGGGCTTAAAACTTTATCGTGATTTATTTTCATGTGATAATGAAAAACTTAAGAGGTGGTGGATTAGGTTTTTAAAACTTTTAGGAAATAAAAGTTTTTTTCTTTTGAAAACTTTGCAATAAATGAGGTAGTTGAGAAATTTAATTTTTTTAAAAGCATTGTTTTTAGATTTTTTTATTTGTATACAAAAGTTTAAAATGATTTATATTTTTCAAATGGAAGTATTTATGGGTTTAAAACTTATAATGAAAAATTTTAAGAGGTGATGAATTAGATTTTATAAACTTTTGGCAAATAAAAGTTTATTTCTTTTGAAAACTTTGCAATAAATGAGGCAGCTGAGAAATTAAAATGAATTCAATAATTCAAACTATTAGTCAAAAATTCAAACCATCAAAGCAAAAGTAATAAGAGGGCACAATGATTTATAATTACCTCAAAAAGTCCAATTTGTAACACAATTAGGTCTTTTGAATAAAAATCAAGAATACCTTATAAAAAATGAACATTTTCATATATATAAAAAAATGTAAAACAGATATTAATCGTTCTTAAAAAACATTTGGCAATTTTTTAAGGAGATTCTCTATTGTAGACAATGACACCTTTGTTTTTACCATTTCCTCATAAAAAATTCACAAACTTGGTGGATAGGTACATCATCATAGATTCTACACCTTCTAAACTTGGTAATTGGACTATGTTTTTAGGGAAGTCGTAGGATAAAAAAGAATCTTATGGGCACTGAGTAGAATTGGAGTCCGATAATACAAGTTTACTCGAGAATACCTCTTCCCAGACTTGGAAATTGATTCCCAAATCAGTTTTTAATATTTCCTTTCCTTCTCTTTCTAAGTTCAAATAAGCAAGTAAAAACTAACAAGGGCTTACCTATTCTCCGAATTTGGTATTGTGACAGACCAAAAGGAAATCCTTTACACAACATATCTTCAAGCTTTGCACTCCACACCACATGCACAACCAACCACCCCATGTTCATCTTCAAGGTTTTACACCTAAGGGAATATCATACTTACAACCTAAGTTATATTAATTTAAGTTATGAATTCACGGGGCTATTCCCCAAATGGGAAAGAAAAAAAATATTTGGTTGAAAGAATATTAAATGTAAAAGTCTCTATGTGCATTTAATGTTAACTTGAAGATATAATTGTTGTTATTAAGTACTTTGTAAGTATTTCACATTTTTTAAAAATATTTTTTTGTGGAAAGCAAGATAGTCAAATGTGAAGTTTTACTTTATGATTTACTTTTACAATTGAACGATTTAAAGTTTGTTATTTTTTACTCAATTGAGGTTTTACTATTTCAATTAGGTCTTTTATATGATTTAAAAAGTTTGATTGAACAATTAGGGTTTTAAATCTTCAATTGATTTTATTTTTTTTTCACATTTATTTCTATTAAAAAATATTGGGATGTTACAGGTATTGATTTCCAAAGAAGTTTCTAGTGCTTTCTCTTTCAAGCTAAAATAAGCAGGGAAAAAGAAATAGATGAGAACACCCTAAAGGATTAATTTTGGTTTATTACAAGGTATAAGATCAGCTAGTTTTATGCTTCATGAGAACAATCTAATATGTGTGTGTGTTTGATCCAGCCATTAATTAGATGTTAAGCAAGCAGCTAAAAGTTAGGTTGCAGGAGGGTCAAGCAGCTAGGGTGGGAGAAAACCATTGTAAACAACTTCTAGTTTTTCAAATATTAAATCTTTTCCTAGTGGAATTCTAAAATTTACCTATGTGAATGTGAAAAAGGTTAGCTTGATGTCCTATGTGGTGCCCAGAAATAAAAGCCTGTATAAAACTCACAGAAAATGTAGCCCAAGCCCATACCAAAAAGGAATAGAGCTCTGTCCATGCGAGGTACTGATTTGCGTAACTGCATGTATTCTAATGCAGGCGTGGATTGATTCATTGAACCAGTCCTTGCGTTGCTGGCTGGAGGAGATGGGGGGGGGGGGGGGGTTCCATGGCTGAGGCACTGGGGTTACAGGTACATGCATACTACATTGTGTAGATTGAGAAAGGCCATTACACCTAAAATTTGCTCTTACCTTATTTCTCATGCTCGACTCTTTCTTCCTTCTCATCTATATGGTTCGTGTTTTATTCTGATGTAATCAGTTCTCGAAAAAAGTTTGCAATTAACAAAAGAATCTCAATGCTGAATTATAGAAAGTATAATATTAAAGCCACTGATCTTCAGGATTCTCCCCTTCATCTTTTCTAATTGACCTCTGAATCAGTTCATTTAGTAACTCAAACCATCTGTTCATTTCCAATCTCTACCAACATGATTTATTCTGATGCAAAAGCCACTCCACCCCAGCCCCCCACAACCCCCCCCCCCCCCCAAAAAAAAAAAAGATTTACAGATAACTCACTATTTTATGTGATACTGATTAGTTAATTTACCTGCCCGGATTGAACTCAATTGGGAAAGGATGGACTATATAGATTGCTCTCTGTAACAAGCATATGCCTTGTTTCAACAATAAAAAGAACTTAAGAACTATAATGCCATAGAATATTTTGGCATCTTCATGCAGATTTCAAAGAGTGAATAAGTGGGTAATTCCAGAGACAAAAATATTTGCATGTTAAAAAGGAATTTTAACAAAAAAAAAAAGGGGGATGTGGCAGCATCTATGTGCCGAGTGACTAAATATCAGATTTAAAACCATATGGAATGTCAGCAAGAAGCTCAGGGCACATGTAATTGGGAGTTCCAACTAGTTGGAAAAAGGAAACACCAAAATTTTGATCCATAAGATATCTGCCAAAAATCATAATAGTACAACTAACTTCAGCAAAAGAAAAACAAGGAGAAATGAGAGAAGGCCTTTTTTGAAAAGGAAATGAGGATAGTTGAACTGATGAAAGCGAATCAGTTTTTACTTTAAGGAAATGTAACCTTAGCTCAATTGAATATTGCAAATAATTTATTACAAGCTTATAATGTATCTGTATTGTTTTGCAGATAATCTTATGTCAAGAGAAGAATATTCAGAAACTTAACGAGCTTGTGTAAGAAAGTCTTAGGGAACAACTGCGACAATTCATGATTTATAACCGAGACTACAAACAACTTTAGTTCTTTGGCTGAAAATGTTATCAAACTTCAAAGACTGCAAATCTTGGAGGATTAGGCAGTGATTTCATGTACCTGTATATGATTTGTCATTTGTGCCATACATAGTTGTTGAAACATATATGTATCCCCAGTAATCTTTTCTGTAGTGTTTTGTCACAAGTTGCAAGCCTTATCATAAAACCAGAAACATACTGAAATTTACAGGTTTTGAATAACTCTCACTTTTTAAATTTTCTATTGACTGCTTCTGGCACAGGGCTCATCTGAATGGTAAATAATAAAGTAAACGAACATTCTTTTGATTCTTTGAAAGTATTTCTATTCATAGATATTTACACATGATTGATTGCATTTACGCCTGTAATGAGGCTGCAAAATTAAACAATTCACTTTTGTGCCAAAAACACTTGAAACCTATACATAACTAATGAATTGATTTCGAGGCCAATGCAGAGCGGCACAGCGGACACATATTGCTTTCCTGCAACCATTTATGAATGCATGCCTTGTGGAAGATGTGCGAACATGGTAATCGACTGGCTTCGCATCCCGCAGATAAGTTTTCCAAGCACACCATACACTGCCAATTAGTAGATTCACCGCCGATACTTGCATCCTGCAACGTAGCTAATAAGGCTGATTTCTCTGCTCTCTTAGGCTTCAGATGACTATTCTCTGCCTCCAACAATTCTTCAATGGTTCGGGCTCTGCAAACTGCTTCATGGTAGGCCTTTCCGAAATTGGGATCAACCCTTTCCTTCTCGCGGAACCAAGAAATCCAAGTCCCGAACTCATTGGGTGTTATCATTATCTCTTTCTCGATCTTCAATTCAATTGGCATAACGTTATGACCCACGTTGTGGCTTTCTTGGGTCATGACATGGAGGAATTGCTGCAACTTCAAAACCCAACTATCGGCATTCTCAGGCGACAAATGGCAGATACGCTTCAACATCTTGCTCGCCGGCTTCTTTGGATACTTTTCCGTGAAGCGAATATGATCCAGCCCAAAAGGTACTCGCAAATAACAGAGGATGTCTGCTACGTACTTCTTGACATCTTCTTGAGATGAATTAATCATAAAAGAGCACGGAGCTAAGAATTCACCAACAACAGACAGCCCTTTGAGAGTGTTTTGATCCAAACCCGAGGAGAAATTCACGTCAACGTAAACTTTAATTAAGAAAGATTTCTCTGAGCATTCTTGATCGCACATCGGTTTCCCGGCCGGCTGGGATACTGATACATGTGTAGTGAAATTTCCATGGGAATTCAAAGGTGGCAGCCAAAGAGGATATTCCATCTTGATTTGATTTCCTGATAGAATTAAGAAGGGAAGAGAGACTGATGGAAGCGAAGAGAGTCCTCTTAATGCTTATTTATATAAGCAGAATTCAATCAAATTCCGAATAGGAAACGGATCTGTTTTCCTTTTCCTTTTTGGTTTTGAAGACAACCTTTTCCTTTTCCTTTTTGGTTTTTAAGATAACGTTTTTCCTTTTCCATCAAGGTTTTTTAAAAAAGCATAAGGTATAAAATATTTTTACCATAAATGCTAATTAGGAACTTTTAGTTTCATTTGAACATCTATTTTATATTTGTGGTTCACTATTATTTTTTATAGGGAAATTGGTGAAGGATGGATTTGTGTTGTTTTCATTTCTTTATATATTTTTTAACATTTTTAATTTTTCATATTTCTATCTTAATTACACTATTATACAAAATTATATTGAAATTTTTATTTTATTTTCTTATACTCTTATTTTATTTTTTGTCATTATTTTTAGCATCCATTCTTATCCAAATGATGACTTAGTTAAACAAACTGAGCCTTTATTTTTTTCTAACAAAAGTTACTTAAAAAAAACACAACGGGTGAAATAAAATATTAAAAATCTAGTAAAATGATCGTGTGGCCTTTTATCTAGACTATGTTTTTAAATTTAATATTTAAAAACAGAGAATATTTCTAACTCCTTTTTAATCCTTTAGTTTTTTACCTTTAAACTTATAGTGTGTGTTTAAATATTTTACCTTCTAAAAATATAATTGATCACATACTTTATTTAGTTGAAATATATTTTTTAAAATAGTACAGTAGATAGAAATAAATAACAACAACAAAAAAAAACAATGATAATAATAATAAAGAGTATAATGGTAGAAAAGATAAAATATTTTAAAGATACTTTTGTATAATTAAAAATAGATGAAGGAAAAAATAAAATAAAAGTTTGAGGACATATTTAAAGAAATGGAGATAGTTGAAGGGTATAATGCAATTTCCCGATTTTATAATAATTTGAAGAAATATAGATCTTTTTCATCAACAAGGATTTAATGCTTCATTACATTCCATCTAATAAATAGTAATACTATAATCCGAACTAAATGTCAAGTAAACAGAGGAGTTTTTAGAAATATTGTTGAAAGGTACCCAATGCAATTAAAGTTGAATAGATCTTTTTTATTTATTTTTTAATCTAAAATGACAGCATTTATATGTAATTAATATTTTCTGAAACCTTTTCAATTTTCTCAACTCTAAACTCGTGCTTAAGCAATCCCATTCAAGACAAATTATAACCATTTCAATTGGTTTGTTAATACTCTCGGAAACTCTTTTCGATACCTAACATTTTTTTCCTTAACTCTTTCTCTCAGGCTTGTATGCGTAATAATTTTAGGTGTCTCTTTGGATAGTTTAGATGGGGTCTGTTTGGCTATGCGCATGCATCCTATTTAGTCGCAATGATGAAGTAGCTGAGTTCACGCAAGCTGAAATTCTCATGCTCTTGAATCTTTTGATTGAATCTCCTTTATAAAATGAATTTTTGAAATGAACTTACCATGAAATCAAGATGATCACATTCATTGTCATATGTGATTAGGGTGTCAAAACGAACTCCCCAACCCAACCCGCTTGGGCCATGGGGAATGTCACAAAGACAAGCCAATTGAATTTTACGGATTTAAAATCATATAGTCCAATTTAGTTTTAAATTTGGGTTGGCCAGACCCGATCCAATTCAAGAGGTCAAAGCGGCTTTGTTTTGATATAAAAGTATTACTTTTTTTTAATTTCAAACTTATTTTGATCTAAAAATGTCACTTTTTTCAATTAATTTGAAATTTGATTTTATCGCCCCACACGATGGATTAGGCCAAACTACGATGGATTAGGCCAAACTAGTTAAAATTTTTAGACGTCAATTATTATGAAATTCAATTCAATTTAAAAATCATACCACACTAACATAATTCACATTGTCACTTTGTCCAATTTCTAATAAATTTATCCTTCTACTAAAAATACTTAGTAATGTTGGTATTTATAGACTAAAGCATTTAAAAACTTGTGTCTTACAAAATACAAAATCCTTCGTCATTAGGGCCAGTTTTGGAAAATCATATCATAGATTCGATTGAAGTTTTTGTTTTTGTTCTTTTCTAAATGAAAGGATTAGATTTGAGTTTTTTGTATAATTTTCTCTTTTATGTTTTGACTTTTGAATGAAAATTAAATGATCTATTTAGATTGAATTTTGCAAATTTATATTTGAACGAGTACTTTTAATTAAAAAAATGCTAAAAAAAATAGAGATGCAAAGTGTACCTGTAGAATTTTTTATTTTTTTGCCCCTCCCGAAAGGCAAGTGATATACATTGAAAAATTGAAGAGAGACAAGTTCAAACAGCTGCCAAAAACTACCACAAAAATATAGAGGCCATGACTGCAAGTCTGCAACTGACCATATCTGTACGCCAAACAAAAGCCTGCCTTAAAATACAACCCAACCCTAGACAGAGCTGCTGAGGACAGAAGCAGCAAGATTACTTGGAGGCTGAATTGTTTAAACCTTCAGAAACTGAGAAAAAAAAAAGAAAAAAAACAGTGGAGCATCCATTCTTTCTGGAGAGCCAGCACAGAAGGAGTTGAGAAAGCCATCCAAAACAAGCGTCCTATCCAATTAGCAAGAATCAAAGGAACAACAACAAAAATCAATACCCTAAAATCAAAGAAAACAGCTTCCACAAAGCAGCAAAAACCAAACAACTGCCCCAAAGCAGCATCAAAAAGTCTACTAACCAATAGCCAAAAATAATCACAACATCCTACCATTCTACAAAATCCAGAAAAAAAAAAAAAAATCAAATGGCCGCACCACTCCTGTAGTGTTTTGTCATAAAAGCAGAAAGATTTTGAAAGCCTCCTCTTTCCTCTCATTTTTTAAAATTTTCTGTTCACTGCTTCTGGCAAAGGCCTCATTTTACTGGTAAATAATAAACTTAACAGACTCCTTGTCTTTGAATCTTTGGTTTTCATGTCTTGTGAGAAAGATTCAAAAGCTGTAAGAAGATCTTTTATACAGTTAAAATTAGTAGTTAAATAATCGGTATAAATAAAGTTTTTTTCTTTTATTTAAATTTGCACGTGATTGATTGCATTTACGCCTGTAAAAAGGCTGCAAAATTAAAAATTCACTTTTGTGCCAAACACTTGAAACCTATACATAACCGATTCTAAAAACCATCACAATCTTTCACAACAAATTAATTAATCAGAGGGCAATGCAGAGCGGCACAGTGGGCACATATTGCTTTCCTGCAACCATTTATGAATGCAGGCTTTGTGGAAGATGTGCGAACATGGCAATCGACTGGTTTCGCATCCAGCAGATAAGTCTTCCAAGCACACCATACACTGCCCAGTAGTAGATTCTTCATGGATGAAATCACTTGCATCCTGCAACACAGATAATAAGGCTGATTTCTCTGCTCCAAACTTCAGATGACTATTCTCTGCCTCCAACAATTCTTCAATGGTTCGAGGTCTGGAAATTGCTCTGAAGTAAGCCTTCCGGAAATTGGGATCAACCCTCTGCTTCTCTTGGAACCAAGAAAGCCAAGTGTCGAACTCATCGGAGGATATAGATATATCTTTCTTGATCCATAAGTTAAACGGCAAACAATTATAGCCTACGCTGTGGTTTTCTTGGGTCAAGGCATAAAGGAATTCCTGCAGCTTCACAACCCAACTATCAGCATCCTCGGGAGAAGAACGGTAATTAGGTTCTGTCGCTCTGTTCAGATGCCATTCCGAGTAGCGAATGTGATCCAGCTCAAAAGGTACGTGCATACAACAGAGGATCTCCGATATAAATTTCTTGACTTCTTCGTGGGATGAACAAATCATAGAACAAAAGGAAAGAAGGAATTCCTCATCAACAAAGAGGCCTTTGAAAGGAATTTGCTTCGACTCTGTGTAGAAAGTCACATCAACGTGAACGCGAATCAAGAAAGTGTTCTGTGGACTTCCTTGAATGATCATGGGGGAGTACGGCTGGAATACTAATACATGTGTAGTGTAATTGTCATGAACATTTAGCGGTGGAAGCCAGAAACGAGATTCCATCTTAATTTCTTGATTGAAGAAAGGAAGAGAGATTGATCAAATTGAACAGTGTGCTCCTAATGTCGGGTCTGTTTTTATATAAGAAACGATCAATCAAAATTCCAAATAGGGAACGGATAGGTTTTCCTTTTTCTTTCTGGTTTTTAAAATATCATATTTATTCCTTTTCCAGCAAGGTTTTGGATTACTTCCCAAAACTCGCCTAATTTCCAATAACGATAATTTTTATCAATGTTGAACTACGTTTTCGTACCATGCTATTTTATACATCTCTTGTTTTGCACCATCTGAATAGAATCATATTTTTGAAGACCCCGCCATGTAGGATGTATATGTACAGATCGCCTTTGATAAAAATAAAATAAAATAAAAGGAAAATTGTGCATACGTCTGGTTTTAGTATACAATTCTCAAGTAGATTTTTCTTAACTTGTGCAAGGGGCACACGGTTGATATGGATAAAATATTATATTTTTGGCAAGTAAATTTTATCCTAATAATCATAGATTTTTCTTAGATATTATTGTTCTAAATTTTATTTTCCTAAATAAATTTACCTTAAATACAATCATATAAATCTATTAAAATCTTCAATGATTATCTAAATTTATTTCTCTTCCCCATTCCCTCCAAAAAAATTAACACCTTCCTACATTGGCGATCCACAAAAATTTCAGAGCGGTATCAACATATAAAGAAACTATTCTACATTAAAAAAGTGAATTTCACCCTATATAAAAAAAACCAAAAAACAAATTACACTTAAATTTCCTTAGTTTTTTTAAAAATTTTATTTTAAAAGAGTGGGGTCCTTGCACCCCACTCATATACATGCCCATCTGCCTCCCTATCTTTGTGTAGAAAATTAACCCTCTCTCTCTTTTTTTGAGGAAAAAATTATTACTATATTTGGGCTAGAATTCAAAACACTTTTTTATATTCTCATAAAAATTTCTCAAAATACTTTTTTTTAAAGTTAGACATAGATCTCACTCAATTACATAAATAATATTTTTTATTAATTTTTAATTAAAATTACAATCTCAAATAATTTATTAAATATATTTTATATTATTATCAATGATATGAGACCCGAAATATATTAATAAGTTTTCAATTCCTAATAAAAAAATTCACATCAAAACATAACTTTATTTCAAAACAAAACGAACAATCACTTTTAAAACTCAATCAAAAAAATACCCATGTTTATTTCCCCCTTCACTATTTTTTCCATTTTATTTTCTTGAACTAAAGCACATATTAAATGCTTTGGTTTCAGTACAATAATTATCATTTTTTCTCAATACTAAATTTTCATTACAATGTAAACATTTATTTCTAAGGAAAAAAAATGTAAAACTACTTTAAAAAAATAGCCTCTAGCAGTCTGTTGCTGTCCAGTCATGATGAGGCCAGATTAAATCTTGTTTCCATTCTGAAATTTTGTGTGTAACATATTGGATGTGGATTCTCAAGTGAATAAAGCTAGAGGCTATGTGGAGCTTAGTTTAAACTGTGGTGGTAGAATTTACTCAGATGGGTCGGATGATGTTGACATAATATTTACCTTTTGTAATATAGAGACAGGAGTGGTTGTTGTTATGATATGGTTTAGGACTGTAAAAAAAAACCAACAGAATTGTGATTAATTATTTTAAAAATTAATATATATTACCAACGAATTTTCGACGGACGTATAATTATTTTTAAAATTAATAAATATTGGCAACGGATTTCCGACAGAATTGTGATTAATTATTTAAAAAATTAATATATATTACCGACGGATTTCTGACGGACGTATAATTATTTTTAAATTTAATAAATATTGGTAACGTATTCCTGATGGAATTATGATTAATTATTTAAATTTTTAAAATTAATAAATATTGGCAACGGATTCCTGACGGAAATATTTAAATTTTGTAAAAATAAATTTCATAATTGTGACAATTTCCCTACGGATTGACTTATTTTTATGATGCTAAAAATTAAAAATTTAATAATACCCGTCGGAAAGCGGTCTATAAGATCGATGGATGCGAGACGAAATCTTTTGTCGTTGATCAATTCTCGTCGTTTACGCTGCCGTCGAAATTCAGTCGTAAATAATGACGAATTACTCAAGCCGTTGGCATTACCGACTGCCTAATTTACGACGGAATATTCGGTCGGTAATCCGTCTAAAACCATGGTCACATACGGATTACCGATGGAAATGTCCGTTGAAAACAATGATTTTTTCTATAGTGTTTACACAAACATAGGGAGGCGTTAATTTTCTTGGAGGGGATGGAAAGAGAGATAAATTTAAATATTCATTGGAGATTTGAATAGATTTATATGGTTGTATTAATGTATATTTATTTAGGAAAATAAATATTATAAAAATAATATATATATTTTTTAAAAAAATTATGATTTTCTAGTGTAGAATTTGCCTTCTAAAAAATGATAATTTATCCATATTAACATGTGCATGGACACAAGTTAGACCATTCAAGAAAGTAATGGAGTCTCTTTATTCCTAATTAGAGTTTCCATACATGCAAAAGTATGAACATCTGATTGCATCTGCCAAATAATGGATGGACATTACATAAACTGAAAGATAGTAATCCAGCATGCATCAAAGGACGAGAATCTGAAGAACTCATCTATGAAACTAAGTTTCGAAAGAGTTTCTGGCTCCTACAAATGAAACTTTGCACGCCTGGTTCATCAAGGACTGTTTGCCCAAGAATAACAATAATAATACAAAAATGGTTTCATCAGAGTTCATAATAATCCAACAAATAGCAGTGACTGCTTAAACAAATGGTTGGGGTTCTCAATCATTTGTGGATGTTATAATATGGACAGAAAGAATTTATTGGTGGCAGATGCGGATGCAAATTTCTCAAGGATGGAAGTGGATATTAATCGGTTGCAATAAAAAAAATTTTAAAAAATTCTTCTGGGTAATGATGATGCAATTTGTAGGGATCATGAGAAGTTATTATTTGATCATGTTAGGCTATGAGTGAATTTATTATCAATTAATAATCCATCTACAGATACGCTAATTAAAATTTTTATACATAAAGAATTCAATTCAGGAACCCGGGGTAATATCATAAAAATGCACCAGAGTTTGGTTGAGCCATTCAGCAGCTCAATCATTTTTGAACAACCCTGTATCTTCCTAATGAAGCGAATTATAGTGATTCTGGAGAAGGAATATCAACACCTGTTAAATCAGAATGGCGGCCAAGAAGCACTTCTTATGCATTATTCATTGCATAGGATACAAAATATATAGGCTATATGCCAAGATTGGCGCCACCTTTCCTTACCTGGATATATTATGATATATCTCCATTAATAGCCCCACGCAAAGGCGCAGAACTCAGTTTTGTAGTTCTTGAATTACAATCTCGGGAAAAACTGTTGCAGATTTCACGCAATCAGATGAGTTGTGGAGGAGAGTGTTCAGAGGCAACGATACAGAACTTAAAGAAGGTACAAAATCTTGCTTTTGGCGCTTCTGCTCCATTGATGGCTTCGTTTACATCAACCGTCCCTAGATTCGAATGGTGTACGCTGTATAACTCGCCAAAATTGCAAATTTTGGGAATAAAACTTTACTCAATCGTTTGTTTACTTAAATCCTGGATTTATAATCTGCTATTCTTATGCGGAGAATTCACAGAATGTGCTAGAAAATTTATCATTATTATTCTACTATATGTGCTATTTAGGTTTAGCTTTTTCCAGATTTTTTTAATTCAGTATGTGCATATTCTTATTTCGCCTTTGAGTTTTGTCATATAATTTCCTATGCTTTAGCAATAGGCTAAAATTTCCAATTTATGATGATGGGTTATCATAATAAGGTCGTACAATAGTATATTTACTATAGCATAATAAAGTCCTGCAATTTCGCAAAAGTTTGATCTTCGTCTAGGTCAAATATAATTATAGTTAAGCAGTTGCTAATCATTTTATATATGAATGGCATTCATAATCCTAATGATATAATATAGATTGGGGCTGTTTGATGAGTTCTGAACTTCTGAAAAGACGATAAATTTGTCTCCCATGTCAAATTTTCACTTACGAATGTGGTGTCAGGTCTTGAATATGCTATATTTGATCCATCATTCTCTCTGGGCAGATTTCTGGCAGAGATTAAAGTTTGTGCTAGGAATCCTGTTTTCCATTTTCTTAATTGTTTTATCATAAGTACACATAATGATCTGGTTTGTGATGCCAAGAAAAGTTTATTCTTAATTATCTTGTTTGCCCTTCCTGCTTTAGTCTGTGTTGTTAGTTTCTACTTGCCTTTCTTTCTTTTATTCCCTTCTCTTCAGATTTTGAGTTATCCTTCATGAAAAGATGTATACAAGTATTTTTTTCATTTAATTGGTATTGCAGATTGTTGAAGTCTACCACATGACAACGAGTTCTGATATTCAGTAGCCTTTGCTTAAGAGAAGAAGAATTTGCTTACCTTTTCTTCCGGGAGAGATAATATTCAAAATTCTTCTTTGCCTTTCCGTGAATATACTTTACAATGTCATGAGTATGTCCGCCGAGAGTGGTATAATATTATTAAGGATCCTACATTTATTGATGCGCACCTTCAGGAGTCACCCATTGGAGGATTCTTAATTCAATTTTATAGTTGGAAATATTCTACCCTATATATGGAAATGTGGGAGCATGGTGTTGAGACAACTGATCTAAATTTCCCAGTTGGAAAAGGATTTGATTGGTTCCAGCCACCAGGAGATCTCATTCACATGAATCTCTCAAGTTTCCTGGCTGCTTTTTGGCATCTTGTAAAGGTTTGGTTTTGGTTTCTGAGACGAATTTGTCGAACTGTTTTTGTATTATTGCAAATCTTATTTCAAGGCAATGGGTGAGGCTTCCTCCTTTAATTGGTATAAAACAGTGAGTTGTTGGAGGGGTGGGTTTGGATATGCAGATTCTTGTAAAGCATACAAAGTGGCATGCACATACATACATACTATACTAATGCAGGACGTTATTATCGTGCAATACTAACTTTGGGTGTTGATAAAGATTGGAGAAGAATTGCATCTACTGACAGTATTCCTTGTAAACTTGAAAAAGATCTCAAGTTATCACTATTTATGGGTCAAAGCTATTCTATTCGAGGGTATATACATTGGACATGTTTACATTATGTTCTTAGTTTAGAAGTTGAAACTGAGAGTTTTCATGTCTTGATCGTTCCAAATGAATGTTGTGGTGGACTCTACTTTTTAGCAATGGAGAGTTATCTATCTTTTGCAAGAATTTTGGGAAAATACATATTCGAACTATATATGGGCTTAATTTGGTGGATGTTGAGACAGGTCACTGTAAAATGTTACAAAAAAAAAGATTTAAATTCTCGGATTTCGATGATAGCTTTTCATACTCAGGCTCTTCTTTGCTAGTAAAAAATATTTCATGATATTCAATGTGAAGACGGGAGCCATTGATTATTTTGAAGCTGCTGGACATCAACTTGCACACTGTTTTTCCTTCGTTAAGAGTTTGGTTTCACCCAAATTGGAGATGAAAGTAATGTTATTTACTTTCGTTTGTTAGATGTTTGTGCTTTAATGCTTTATTGTTATTTTTCGTGCTTGTTTCACCAAATTCGTGATAACTTTTATTTTGTTTTGACGAAGGTAATGTAAATTTTTTTTTTTTTGGTAGTGCATTAAATCTCTTTTTTCTAATTGTATATATCATCGTTATTATTCTCGGATTAAGTTTATGATTCAATTGATATATCTTGCTTCTCCGGTGAAACTGTTTAGGCATCTTGATTGTAGCCTTATACTGATTTTGCTATGCTGATTGGATTTCAATATAACCGTGTGTTTGGATAAAGGATTTTAAAGAGGTTTTTTATTTTAATTTAAGTTCTAAAAATATAGCTAACAAAATTATTGTTTTGGTAATTTAATGGAAAAAGCTCCAAACTTCGTTATCCCAATTGGCCTACTTCCATCATTCCAGAGAAGGGACCTCATTGGTGATCTCGGGTTTCGTATAGACACTTCCATCGAGTAAATGCACAAGTAAATGCCCCTTCTTAAGTACTTCTATCCCTCCAAAAATATAATTCACTTTTACATAGATTAAGAAAAAAAATTTGTTTCTAAAACACCTTTAAGAGAAAATGAAGTTTATATTTGAAAAGAAGAAAATATAAATGATTAAAGAGGTGAAAGGAGATGAAAATAAATAAGAGTAATATTGAAAGTCAATTGTGAAATATTCATAAAATTCTATAAACATATCTTATATTTTGAGATAAAAATAAAGTTATACTAGCTATTTATATTTTTAATGTAAATAATATGTATTATGATAAAATGGGGAGAGAAAAAAAAACATAAAGGAACCATTTAATATTGTTTCTATCAATCAATGATCAATGCATATTCTAGCTTAACGTATATTAATTTTATTTTCTAATAGAAAAGCTAGTTTTGAAGTCCTCTCTATTTGTCTTCTTTTGAATGTAAAGTTTGAAGTTGAAATTTTTTGTTGAAGGTCAAAAGACATTTCAACAGTGATGTTCAAGTTCTAAAGTGCCCGAAAGTTCTTAAGGCCCTAACTATGTAGAAGAAAATTTGCACTATGGATGCATTTTTCATATAGAATAGTGGATTGTACCATATGCTTATATTATGTTAGATTTTGCCCTTTAAAATCAGTCCAAACATTCAATAATGATACTCTTTTAACTCAACAATATTTGGGGCTATGTTGTCTTTTGGGCTTCTGCTATTTTTTATCCTCTTGAATTAAATAAGAGAAAAGGAATGTGATTTGACTCGAGTTTATCCTCGCTAAAGGACATGAATTAATCGTGCAAGTCAATTACTATTCATTTCTTTTTATGTTGCCTCTTTCCTCAAATTCTATTTCCTTTTTCACCAAAGATAATAAGAATTACTAAATGCATACACGCCATTTTCTTTTCCAATTTTACTCTTTGATATTTATCTCTCTAGTTTATCATTATAAAAAAAACTCTCTCAATACATTTAAGAAAAATGAAAGATGTAGAAACTGATTTTGATTCTGATTTATGTATCGATGATAATAAAGTATATTTTATATTTTTTATCTTCAATTTACGTATATTTTTAAAGATTTACATATTGTTTCACAAATTTAAAAAAAAAAATTGGATTCGTCCTGACAGTCGATCTGGATAAATGCATTTTGTCTAGATGGTCAACTCAAACGAAACGGATCGGGCCGAGTCAAAATTTTCAATTTTCGTGAATGATTCAAACTAAACTAATTAAAAATAAATGATTCCAAATTAAATTCATATTTTTCTACTTCAAGTTAACTAATTCAAACTAAATAATCAAATTTAACAATTAAACACAAATATTAAAAAAGAAAAACCCCAACTTGTTATTAATAATTAAACTAAGTTATTCTTAATAAAATAAAATAAAATTCATATTTATTTAAATTAAAGTTAACTGATTAAAAAAAATATATAATATAACATATCAAATTAAAATATAAAAATAAAAAACTACTACATTACTAAACTTAATTAATTTATTCATATTATTTTGTTTTAATTAAAATAAACTAAACTTAAAACAAATATTAAACTAATAAACTTTCAAAAAATGAAAATTCTGATATGTTACTATAATAATTAAAGTAAATTAAACTCATATTTACTTTCATTAAACTTAAATAATTAAAATAAAATATTCTAAACTTAAATATATTAATTTATAATTTGTTCAACTAAATTATTGTTAACTAAATAAAGAAAATTAAACTTAACTAATTAACACTAAGTAATTTAATTTAAGAAATCAAATGAAAGTATTAAAAGTGAGAAAATAATTAATTAATTGTGTATATATATATGTATTTATTAAATTAATTAAAGTAAAAAAAATTTTAAAAAACAAAAAACAAAAAAAAAGTGTATTGGCAGTTCAGGTGGGCACGGGTCGACTGCAGATCAAGCTCAAACGATCGGGCCGACAAACAACCTTACCCATATCTGATTTTTTCCTTTTCTGTTTTCAAATTTCATTAATTCTACATCAAAATTTATTCATATACATCATATACAAATAATATTCATTCATTAAAACAAAACATTTTAGGTATTTATTTCGTTGAAAATGACTCCGATTTGATAAGTTTCGATAGAAATTTTAGAGAATTTAGTGAAAGAGAGAGAAAATAAAGATAATATAAAATGATAAAATTGAAATTTATTAGTGTACGATCTAGTAATAAGAGAGTGCACATAATTTATACTTGCTCGAGAGAGGCCTATGAGGCTATCCGTGATGGTGCAAAACATTATTTAGTGAGAGACTGCTTAGCTCAGTCCGACAATGGGGAGTAGACTATTGGCGAACGTGGTATTTTAATGCTTTGATTTTATGCTCTGCGTGACTCTAAAGGCTAGAATCTAATCCTAACATATTCTTCTATTTATTTTCATATCACTGAAGCTTGAAACTTGCTTAGACTCCCTGTGTAAATGACACTAACTACTGAACCCCTTTGCCAGGGTTCATTGCAAATTACATGACCACCCATGCACAATGTGAGAGGAAGATTTTTCTCCATAGCCAGAGTATTAATGCCAAAAGATTGCTAAAGGATGACAAAATTTTAGAGAAAATCAAAGGAAAAGCAGAACTAACACCATCAGAATTGTAAGATACCGAGCTAAATTAATTTTCAAAAAGTCTTTAATGGGGTGGTTTTCCATGGCTGTGTTATTGGGGTTACATGTACACATATAGTGTAGATTGTGAAAAACCATTACGTCTAGAATGAAGTCTACCTTATTTCTCATTTTCAAATTTCTCTTCCCTCTTATTAGTCTTGCAACCCACTGGATAAACTCAAATGTAAGTGAAAGAATTAGATTTCATCTTGGAGGGAGAGCGTTACATTGCTCTTTTTGGCCTCAAGCATGTCTCTGCATCTAGAAGTCTCTTAGAAAGTGTTTTGGCCACATTGCTGTTCAGCATCATTTCGAACTCTGGATCTGTAATTATCTAAATATTTCATCAAAATATTGTTATGCACAAAAGATGTCTACCACAATTGAGCATAATTAAGGTCCCCGCAGGTTGCATGGATCTACTATCTTATTCTTTCTCTTCTTCTTGTGGTCTGCTGTATTGAATATGAATCTCATCTTGAGGTAGTTCTAGAAAATTTAATGTGTTATATTTGATCTTAGTTATGATATATTTAGTGTTTGTTTTGTAGTTTGTGTATTGATATACTTAGTAGTTTATCTGGTTATTCTTTAAATAAGTTGCTGCTCAACTTAACATCATTAACAAGGAAGTTAGTCTAAGTACTAGGTATATCAGATTAAGCACATGTATCTACAATGCTATCATTTGCATATTGCAAATAATGGATTACAAGCTTATAACATATCTGTATTGCTCATTGCATATAATCTTAGAAAGTCCGTATAAATAAAGCTTTTCTTTTCATATAAATTTGCAAATGATTGTTGGCATTTTAAGCCTGTAACGAGGTTTCAATTAAACAATACACTTTGTGCCACGCTTGAAACCTAAACATAACCGATTCTACAAAGTACAATATTCCACGCATAACTAATCTGATCATGGCAATACAGAGCGGCACAGCGGACACAAATTACTTTCCTGCAACCATTTATGAATGCAGGCATTGTGAAAGACATGTGAACATGGTAATCGACTGGCTTCGCATCCAGCAGATAACTCTTCCAGGCACACCATACACTGCCAGTTAGTAGTAGATTCATCTTTGATGAGACTACTTGCATCCTCTAACGCAGCTAAGGCTGATTTCTCTGCTCCCTTGAGACGATTCTCTGCCTCCAACAATTCTTGAATGGTTCGAGGTCTGCAAATTTCTCTGAGGTAGGTCCTTGGGAAAGTGGGATCACCTCTTTTCTTCTCGCGGAACCAAGAAATCCACGTCTCGAACTCATCGGGTGATATCCGTATCATTTTCTTGATCCTTATGTTAACCAGAAAAACGTTATGACCAGCGTCTTGACTTTCTTGGGTCATGCCATGGAGGAATTGCTGCATCTTCACCAGCCAACTATCAGTAGTCTCGGGCGTGAAATTGCATTTACGTTTCAACATCTTGCTCCCTGGCTTCTTCAGAGGCCTTTCCGTGTAGAGAATATGATCCAGTTCAAAAGGTACACGCATATAACCGAGGATTTCTGATACAAGCTTCTTCACATCTTTTTGGGATGAATTAATCATAGAACGGCATGAAGTAAGGAATTCATTACGAATATACAGGCCTTTGAGAGAGTTTCGATTCATCTCTTCCTCTGAGTAGAAGGTGACATCAACAAAAACCTTAATCAAGAAAGATTCCTCTGAACATTCTGGATTCAACATCGGTTCCGTCGGCTGGGATACTGATACCAATGTAGTGTAATTTCCATGGGAATATAACGGTGGAAGCCAAAAAGGAGACTCCATTCTGGTTGGATTTCTTGGAAGAAGAAGGGAAAAGAGATCAATGAAAGTGAACAGAGTCCCCCTGACGCGGGGTCTGTATTTATATTAAGCTACATTCAATCAAATTCCGAATAGGAAACGGATAGGTTTTCCTTTTACTTTCTGGTTTTTAATATAACATGTTTCCTTTGTTTCCTTTCCTACCAAGGTTTTCGTTTACTTTCTAAAACTCAACCCAATTTTCAGTAACGGTAAAATTCTTATCAATGTGACGTTTTGGTACCATGCTATTTTAGGCAATGTAGAATATATATATATATATATATATGTGTGTGTGTGTGTGTGTGTGTGTGTAGATCCCTTTCGATAACAAAATTTAAAAACTAAAAAAAAATACCCATCTGGTTTTAGTGATTAGAGCAACCTTCCCTTCCAGCCTACATACCATACAAGTCAAGGAGTCAAAATATATACCATGTAAAATAAATTGAACATTCTGTGGAAACCCAACATGAAAAAACAAAGATGAATTCCAAAACTATGAGTGAGCCTAAGGGTGGAGAAACAAAATCAAGAGATTACCTTCTGATCATTTTCGAGGCCATTGCCAAGCTTGCCATGATATCAAGTACTTTAGTGAAGTTCTTTGAGGTGCTCTTTGATCGAGATGCTCCTACTGAGTGACTTAACTCTGTAAGGAAATCTAACCCCCTTATATAATGGAGAAAAGAAAGCGCCAGAGCCAATTTCATCCCATGGGTTGTGTAATCCAAAGAACTTGTTGGGAATAGATAGAAGATATCTCTCTTGTGATTGGGATTGGGAACCTTCCGTGTGGCAATTTGCGTTTGCCAATTATTTACTCACAATATGATTTTAAAAGACAAAAATGCAGGTAGGTTGAGTGATAGTGACCAGAAAGATTTATAATTCAGCTTTAAGCCTTTCACGTTTTAAATATTGATCGCTTGACATGAATCATGTTCTGTTATGACAAAGACAGTCCAAACTATGGGGCTTATGCCCAAGTGGGAAAGAAAAATATATTTAAAATAATACTTAATGTATATATATATATTTAAAGTTTAACTTACAATTCTTACTGAAGTTTATTGAACGCTTGGGATTGGGTACAACAAGAACAAGTGTTTAGTAAATATCCTTTAGTATTTCTTGGAAGGCTTCAAATATCTTTCTGGAGTAATTTTTCAAAAACAAAACAATCAACTGAAGTGATCCAAGGACTGTCATTTGAATTTGATCCCGAAAGAGGAGAGGGGGTCCAAAACCCTTAAAGAACATTCAAGAATGGGGCAGAGAAGGTACAATACACATCAAAGCCAATGGATAAATAAATTCTTTCATATTTTACAACTTTGAAATTCCTACACACTGCTGCTGTACAATTGATAATGTTTTATATTAACTTGAACATAGGCAGACATCGCATTTCTTGCAGAGTCTTAAGGGCTCTTCAGATCAAGGTGACTTGTGAAGTTACTTTTCAGAGACATCATGACTTGAGTAACCAAACATAACAGAAGTAGGATCATCAGGGATACTAACAAGGGCCGGTTTTTAATCGCCATGTCAAATGATAAGCCAATCAAATTCTTTGACGACTTCTGCAGATCTTTGTCAGAGACAAGCTCTGACTTTCTCGGGTGGTCATTTTGTTCATACTCTGTTAACGGTTCTGCATTCTGTAGTTCAGGTTTTAGCTTCTTGAGTTTGAGTCGTCGATCTGCTATGCCCTGGGAAGGCAAGGTACTGGTTGTGACATTGCTTGATTCCTTAGAATTAATATTGGTCTCTGGTTCTCGGCTAACCATTTGCAGGAGATGAGTGCTCGAGATAAGCGAAGAGTCACCAAGGCTGATGATATCATCTTTCATTATATCTGCAAAGCAATCATCTTCATTTCTGTCATCCTCCTGTATTTCAACATACAAATAGATCAGAAGCCTTGAGCTAGGCACTGTCTAGAATGGTAAAATAAGGCTTTTCCTTTGGTGTGATAAAACAGCGTCAGGATATACTCAATTATGAACCATATTACTAAGAAACCAATCTTATAATAGCCAGTGTTGAAGCACAAAAAGCTTTTCTTCTTGTAGATCCTTCATGCTAGCGATTAGAATAATAAATAACATGTTGCAGAGGTAAACTCACGAACCTGGACATGCTGGTGGCTGGAAGAAGCATTCGGAGAGATTTCATTGGTTATTTTATCGTCAGATTCAGATCCAGAATTGCTCAGCTCAACAGAATGAGAATTGTGGCTGCTGCAACCTTCCTTTGAGCAAGATTCAACTACCATGGTCCCTTCTCTAACCTCAGTGTGTTCAACTCCCGATAAAGCTGTAGCATTCCTGCCCAGAGCTGATGATTGTCTTTGTTCTAGTGATTTTTTTCTTGGATTGGCATCTAATTTGAATTCACTGTTCTTCCGAAGGCGGCAAACAACCATGAGATCCTACAGATGGTCAAGTAACTAAAATGTTTAATGTGGTTCCTCGTATGAAATATATTAAACATTTTAGGTGCAACGGAGTTGAAATTTGAACTAGTAGAATTCATTACTCAAGGTAAAAAGTTTTATGGTAATCACTAATCATAGATAACATTGCATAGAAAGAGTAAAAGAACTATCCATGCAAGACTAGTTGAAGAATCTTGACATGCAATTAAACTAGATTCTTCAAGTGTCTTCTAGAAGAAAGCCAAAAGAAACATTTGGCATACGACAGCTGCATACCATCAGTACAAGATAAACATGAAATCTTTCACGTCAGTGACTTCACTTGTAGATGAAATTGGATCTCTAGAAGATATTGTTCATCTTGCAACAGGTAGTAGCAGACGTCTTGTGATAGCTTTGCAGAGAAATGAAGAGCTTGGGCTGGTAGCTTTGCAGAGAGGTCTCCAAGTCAAGATACTATAGTTTGACAGTGAATGAGCTGAGATGTGCATTTCTTGTTAAAGTCTTCTTTGTATTCGCTTTTCTTGAATAATAGTGTTGTTTTCAATTAATATTTGAGCATTAAATTATCTAAGATAAACATGTCAGGCAAAGATGAAGGTAACTTTTTCTTTATTTATGAACAACATCTAGCATAAGAAGAAATATTTCAAGTTTCATCTCCAAATATATCACGACTCATACGCTGAAATTGACCTTGTCAAGCTGCACTAACACAGTTGAAGGTGATCATCACAAACCAATATCAAGTGTAATGGCATTACAGGTCCTGTTAGTCTCCCTTCTGTCTTCTTTAGCCTTGAGCTAGTAATTATCTTCACAACAACCATTGAATTGCTTATGTAATCAGATGGAAATATCCAACTCTGGTATAACACAAAATTCAGTTAAAGATTTACCTTAGTATTAATATTTTTTAACAGATTATCTGGAGCTTGCCACTTTTCAAACAAGCTACAACTTTTCTCTAAATTCTACCTGCAACTAGCACAGACCGTAATATTCAAGAAAATGGCTCTACTTAGTACCTCATTAAGAGCATTTTAGCACAACAATGGTGGCAATGTATGAAAAGAGAAACAAACTACTCTAAAGAATAGCAAATGCACGAGGTTTCCAAAATGAAATTATTAACAGATAACTCAACATTAAGAAGCAATGGCACAGATATATTTGTTAAGAATTGTAGTAACAGCCTGCAACTGCCAACCAAAGACAAATATACCTTGATTGATTTAACGTGAAAGATTACGTTAAATTTATTTTCAGATTTATGCAAGAACTACCCGAATCAAGTCCCTAGAATTTTTAAGAGAATTGCTGCATAATCTATGGAAAAAAGAAATTGGAACAAGTGCATAACTAATTAATCAAATTTTGCAGTATCAGAATTACCTGCGGTATTCCACTCATGCAATACTCATGCATTATCCATTCTGTCCTCTGTCCCTTTGGAGCCCGACCAGTGTGGAAAACCAAAGTCCTCTTTGTCCCAATAACTTTTGAACCTGATTTCACATTACGTTCTTTTCCAGTGGCTTTCCAATAACCACAAGTAGTTGCCCTTTTACTTTGGGAGCCATTGGGATATTTCCTCCCGCGAGGGGAAAAGAAGAACCACTCATCATCTGATCGAATTATTGATTTTGCTGGTTGCGGAGAAAAGGAAATAACATAAAGTAAGTTACTAAAAAAAATTTGGTAAGCTCCAAGCCACCTTCATCACAAAAAGAAATAAGGGAAAGTAAATCCATAAGCCATATGCTTTACGACTCCTAGATATTATTCCATTGAAAATATTTAAGAATCGTTGTGCTGTTTCAAGATGTACTTCAATCAAACCCTTGTGGGCATGGCTGAATATGCTGCCAAAGTTTCTGGACCATTCTTATGCTAGTTTAAAAAGAAAGTGAATATGTCCTAGAATACCATCTCATACTCAGGAGGATTTTGTGGAATTTATGCAAGTTTTCAAGTAGATTTCATTTGTTAATAGTTAAGGAAATTGTTTGCACATGAAGTTAATGTGGTGCAATCAGACATCTGAACAAGATGAAGAATAGGACAAACCTCAGACTACAATAAAAATATCATACATTGGGAAAAATCAAATGCTATGTATTAAAATGAAGCCAAAATCCGCTCAAACACCATAGAAGAGCTATACAATGCTTCGCTAAATGACATTGCAGTGTCAAAAGCAATGGCAAATGGCAGATTGTTAAACCCAGAAAGTATTTGAAAGTAAAATACATTGAATATTCTTCAATATAATCTGTTTTCATCAACAATTAATTAAAGTGGCTAAAACTTTTATGATACATCTAAACTTAAGCAGTTTAATTCTCTGTTGATTATGCCATCAAGGTACCAGCCGTATGATATGGCTATTTACAGCAGGACGTGCAGTATGTTGAATATCCATATGCAACGAGTCCAACGTCCTTGACTCACTAAATTAGCACATTTCACCATCATAATACACATGTGGCCTTTTGTCTTATAGGTAGATTTTCCCTGAGAATATATGGTCAAAATAAGGCACTGAAATCAATAGCGCCCCCTGTCCAGACAATGTAGCTCCTCAATGAAGGAAACCTAAATGAACAAATGCAAAATTCCAGGACACCTAGTTTAGGATTTCAAGCAAGGATATATACACCCAAGCATCTCCATTTTTCCCTGAAGAACTTGACTGAGTAATTTCTGGTTAGACTTTTAATCCAATAAATTGTGAGCATTTGTAACTAATCCCCCTGCAAGCGACTTATGCCCATTGGACCCTTCCATCAGAATGCCACCCCTTCCTCTCCTCCCCACAAAAAAAAAAAAAAAAAGGGGGAAAATATTCAATTAGATTTTCCAAAAATTATGTGGCCAGTACAAGAAATGCAAAGGAAAGAAAACTCGTGAGGAATCCAATCTCAAATTCCATCTGAAGTGTGTCCAAGTACAGCTACAGCAGGATGAACTAATAATTCTTGTTGAGGAGCCCATTGCACAGTATATCCATTACCATTCAGCCAGCCTAGGAAATTTCTTAGGCAACTTGGTCTGAACATGCTAGTAATTTTTTATTAATCCAGTTCAAATCAGTCATTAAATCTTATGAAAACTTGCATAGATTACAGAATTTGTTGCTTTTGAATCTATCCATAAAATGGAACTTTAATCTTGTTTACCAAATTGCTCATGAAGACTGAAAAAGAGAGACTCGGAGATGTGGACCTATTGTAAAAATATTGAAATGTGTCTTAGATCAGTTCGCACTGTTCGACTTCTTTACTAGAGTTGAAAATAAGCACTGCATTTGTAGTTTCAACTAAACTGTTATACCTAATTTTTTTGGCAGGATTTCTGTGCAAGGCTCTCATATCAGATGACCACTCCCCAATCCCAAAAAATTAATACTTCTACTCTCCAAAATTTGCGCGGCCACAACAATTGAGAAACAGAAACTTGAAGTGTGTAATTCAAGAAACTTAAAATCTGTGAGGAAAGCATCCCCAGCCTACAATGCAAAGTTCATGCAATCATTTTGCTCTACCATTTGTCTATTACTTTAAATTCGCCAAAGTGGAAGTAAACATATAAGAAAATAAATCCTGAGCCAGGAAAATAATCAAACACCCTCTCAACATATTTTCAACAAATTTAGATGAATTAAGTACTGCAATACTGGCATCTAAATCTTCTTAGTTTATGCGCATCCCTTTAAAAAATTGCACTTCTCCATTTTTTGGAAAAAATCTTTCTTTTTCTCCATCAGAAAAAGATCAAAGTTCAATAAAACTTCTGTAAAGAAAAAAGAAGTACCTGGTAAATCCCAAGGTTCATCTGCACAAATATCAACCTCAGGAATAACCTCAACACACTCATCTAACCCTTCAATCTTCTTCTTCAGATAATGACAAATTAACTCCTCGTCGGTCGGTGAAAACCGGAACCCAGGAAACATGGAAACTTCTGCAATTGAAATCTCCATATTCTTCCTTGACGAAGACGGAAGATCCTTCTTTTCCTGGTCCTCCATAACTAATTAGTGATCTTTCTCACCAATTAAACTTTATATATGAAAAGTATATACCAGTAGGAATCTTGGAGAGAAAGAACAGAATAAACTAAGACTTGAACAAGTTTTCCATGATTCTCATTTCCTTTTTCTTGAATCTTTTTTTCCTGTAACTTTCTTTCGGTGGCTTTTGTAAATTATTAGAATAATTTTTTGCTCGACGTTGAGGAGAAGTTTTCAGACTTGTCAACATGAAAGGAAAGCAACGTGTCTTTGCTTTACCGAATTGTGGTTGCATGCTGAGGAGCTTCGACGTATAAACAGCTGACTTCTCAGAGTCCCTTTTGCCTTCTATTTGTTTTTTTCCTTTTAGTTTCTTTGTAGTCTTCGGTCTTCCCTCTATTTTTCCCTATTTTAAATTCTTTTCTTTTCTTTTTACCTATATCCGTTTTGCCTCTTCATTTTTATTTTACTTCGTCAGCCAAATGAATTTCGATAATAATCTAACACTTAATCAACCTTTATTCATTGAAATTATTTATCTTTTTTTGTTTTAGATGTCAAATTAATTGTTCTGGTAATAATTTAATTGATTTAAGTATATCTAATAATAAGCGTGTAACTAATTAAGATATTTGATAAGGAATTTAATTAATTATTTTATTTTAATAACAAAGTCTTATTCTAAATGTTAAGTAAAAAAGAAGTTAATTAATGCTCAATTCTAAGGGAAGTAAAATGAAGTGTATACTCTAATAATATATAGATAATGGTCATTTCGATAATGTTTTTTTTTTAAACAAAATAGTATATGATATTTATTTTCAGTCATAATAATACATGTATTTTATTTTTAATATGTCAAACTAATTTTTTTTAGCCATAGTGTTTCTGTAAAAATGGACAAAAAGGATCAATTATGCATGTTAAAAATAAAGTACAAAATTATTATAACTAAAAATAAATATCACGAACTACTGTTTCTAAAAAAAATATAGTACCGAGACTACAATGGTCAATCGTGCAGTAAAACTTTTACTATTTTAGCTAGGTTCTCTTTCTTTCTTTTTTTTTTTTTCCTTTCTTATTTTGGTCTTTTGTAAGTATAAAAAATAATTTACAGTAATATAACGATAAATAACAAGTCATCAATTTTATATCACGGACCAAATATTTAGAATAAGCATGTACGGTTTAATTGGTAAGCAACTGATTACACAAAAAATATATGTATTTTTATGTGATTTTAATAATTTTTTATATTTTTATGTGATTTTAATATGTTATTTGTGTTTAATTTCATTTAAGTTATATTATTTTATGATTATTTTACATTTTATTTTAATATTTTTTGTTTGTAACTTTTTTATATATTTATTGTATTAAAAAAATTCAGTGCTACAGATGATACGTAGTTGTGCCACGTGTACAAAGAAAATCATCGTCAGCCACTTCATTAGTACAAAGAACGAATTAGACGATAGTACATGACATTCAAATTTCAGATACGCGATAAACAAATTGTAAAAACACATGTCACGCGTAGAATATGACAACATATCTGAATCTGAACACATTTTGACTTTGGCAATGGTAAGATACATGCTAATATGCGTAAAACGGATTATCACACCAATCAAATAACGGCACGTGGCATGGGCGGTGGCTGAAGAAGTTGCGACCAATCAAATGGCGACACGGGGTAATTGATGCAACTTTCTTCATTTCACGCATTTTGCTCCAACTTTTCAGAAACTCCACTTTCTTCCTCAATACTTTTATTTTGGTCATATTTTATTTATTTTTATTCTAATTTTGCTCCTGTAAATTTCTATAAATTGGACACGAAATTTACTATATTTGTACAACTTTCTACACACAAAAAATTCTACAAAATTTTCTTACTAATATTTTTTAATAGATCTTAGGTATTTTTAAGAAATTTTAGAGTTTATTTTGGAAGGTTTATAGATGAGATTTCAAAAATACTGAGGAACTACTATCGGGAGAAATCTAATGAAAGTTATCATTCTTATTCTTGATTTCAATTCTTAAAATTCTTCATTTGAGTCAGTAGTTTATTTACCGTTAATAAGGACATATATTAAAGTTATTAATTAATGGAATTTTGAAATAATTATCATTATATAAAACATTGGAGTTTATTTTGGATAATTACTAAATTAATTTAAACAATAGTCGGTTCTACCGCTTTAACTTCTAAATTATAACTAATAAATTAATCATTAAATGTATTTTTCGTACTTTAAATTTCGTAAATGTGGAGAGTAATATCTTCATCTTTTATTCTTTTGTACTATTTATTGTGGAAGGTAAAATCTCCCTATTTTTACATTTTATGGTTGGTAAAATCGCCAAATTTATATTTTCTTTAATATTTGTACTTTTGTAAATATATAATTGTGTAACCATTTTCTTTTATTTTTCAGGTTTAATTTTATAAATTTGTTTAATTATTTTAGTCCTGTTATTTAATAATTTGAGTATTTAAATAATTCTAGTTGTTATTATTAAATAATCATGTTTAATTAATTTGAAATTATTTTTAATTTGCATGATTAATCAACTAAGATTATTAATTTTTAATTGATAATCATAGTAACATATGTTAGTTTAATTAAGTTACAACTTTTGGCTTAATTAATTTAACAGGGAATTATATGATTTAAATTATATTTTATTGAAGGTCATCATTGTATATAATTTAATGTTTGTGAAGCCTTATAAATTTAAATTAATTTAATTAAATATTTTATTCATACTGGTTGATATTGATATTTACTTGAATTAAAGATTAATCTGTCTAAACTGTTCGAAATTCTAAAATCAACTAATCATAAATTCTTTATCAATGATTTATCCCATTAAATAAATAATTTGGTACAAGTTCCTTACTAATGTCTTTTATTAATTTCTTTTCATTAAAAATCTTTTGTAAAATTAATGTTTTAAAAAAATTATTTTAAGTTTGCTTAAATTAGTTTTATTTTTATATAATTTTAAAACTCCCCCAAAAATTAATATTTGATTAATAAATTTAAATTTTAAAATATTTACAAATATTCGTGGATACGATCTTTATTTACCCTATTTATATATAATTATTAAATATTAAATTCAATAGTCATAGGACAGACTCGTCAACAACCTTACCTATTTATCTTAAAAATCATAAAATTTGAGTCATATTCATGACATTTTAAAAAACAAAATCAAAGATGTAGTAAAAATAAATTGAAAAACATTGATACTCCAATCTAGAGTATAAACCAATTATGAATAAGGCATATCCCTCCAAAAAACTACAGTTTCCCATAATATTTGCGTACTCTGACACTTAGATACTGAGAATGCATTTGAAGGAATTCTCTTTGTTCTAGCAACAACAAATAACATGATCTCACTCTCGTACATGTTTAACCATGGAAGGTTGGATACATATACAGGGGAAGTGTGTACTTAAAAATATTAGATAAATGAAGAAACTAACTATAGTCATAACAAACTTTTATTAATACCGATAATAATGCAAAGGGTACAATATAGATAATACACTATTACATTGTTTTTCAAGTGAACATGCTAAAGTAGCAAGAAAAGTACATATTACTTAGCAAAATAGATAACCATAACACAAAGGTATATCTTTTTTCCATAAAATACAACTATTACAAAAACTTTAATCTTAATCATGACAATCTAGCTCTTCATCCTCAAAGATCCCTAATCTAAAAAGGGCTAGAAAACAACGTGAGCGGAAGAATATTAAGCGTTTAATCAGGCTTATAATTATGACGAAAGTACTTTGTAACCATTGGCATTTCTTTATGCCAGAAACAACTCAAAACATCACTAAGGCATTTTCTTTGATGCCAAAGGAGTTCTAAGAATTTTATTTGATACCAAAAGAATTTTCTCAAACGGCTCGCCTAGCTTAAAGCCCTACTAATAACAATAATAATAAATTTGGTATTATTATTATTAAAATGATAAATGAGTTTAAGATCAATTTAAAAGCCAATTAGACTAAACTCATATTTTTATTATTAATTTTAATAATAATAAAATAATACTAGTAACAAAAATAATAATTTTAGTATTATTATTATTATTATTATTATTATTATTGTTATCATTATTGTTATTATTATTTAAAAAGGATAAATGAGTACAAGATCAAGTTAAAGCTCAATTAACCTAAGCTCATATTATTATTATTATTATTATGAGTTAATTTTATTATTATTATTATGTGTTACTTTCTTATTATTATTATTATTATTATTATTATTATGTGTTAATTTTTTATTGTTATTATTATAATACTTGTACCAACAATAGAAATTGGTATTATATTATTACAATTATTATTATATATTATTATCATAAAATATTTTATTGGTATTATATATAGTTGTTTTATTATTATTATTATTATTATTATTATTATTATTATGTGTTACTTTTATTAAATTTATTATTATGTTTTACTTTTATTATTATTAGTGTTAATATGATTATCTAATATAATAATAATAATAGTACCAACAACAAAAAAATAGTATTATTATCATATGTTATTATTATAAAATATTATATTGGACCAAAAAATTGGACCAAAAAATGAAATAATTTTTTAAAAAAATTGGCTACATAAACGAACCTCGGTATTCTGTCGGTAAATAAATTTTTGATCGTTAAAATCATTACTCCACTTTTAGTAAGGAAAAATTTTCGTTGATAATCCGAATAAGTAAGTGAATTTCTCAAATTAGAAAAAGAATTTTTTTTCGGTAATGAGGTATTTTTTTATAGTGTTATTGCGAAACATGAATCTAAATTGTAACAAATATCTCTACCAATTGGAAGAACAAAGCCAAAAAAAAAAATTACAGTGAGCTCCGCGAAGAATGAAGCAAAAAAAAATTAAATTGTAGCGAGCTTCATTGTTCCCAAGAACTGTCCTCCTACTAATTGAATAAAATCTCATGGGAGATAATTGAATGGAATAAATTGAATAAGGTATCATTGTGCCTCTTAAATTTCTTCCTATCGTCATGTTATTAGATCCTAGCATTATTGACCAATAAAGAAGCTTTATCGAGGAGTCGTGTATTTCTTTGTCCCTTTTGCTTGTTGAACGCATTGAGATTCGGGTTAAAAAGAATTAGACTAAGTACACTTTTATATCATATGAGACTAACGTCATATTATAATATCCTAGCATTATTGACTAATAAGAAACTTCATCGAAGAGTCATATATTTCTTTATCACTTTTACTTGTTAAACATATTGAGATACGGGTTAAAAAGAATTAGACTAAGTACTCTTCTACAGCATATGAGACCCATTGTGGAGTTGATGAAGCTCACTGCAAACTTTTTTCTTTTTCTTTTTGCTCCATTCTTTCGATTGGCGAAGCTCATTGCAATTTTTTCTCTATCCTTTTGATTGGTAGAGCTCTTTTCTATAGCGATCTGTATTTCACAATTAAAGAGGGGTCTATATCAGGCTTTCTCCCATATGAAAGACTATGACAAAACTCAAAAACTCAAAACAAGAAGATGAAAAAAGGGTTTAAATCACAACAAACATAATTATTCTTTTGGAAAAAAAAAGAAGATATTGTCAAACATTTCAGTGTCTTTCATTTCAAACGTTGCAATTTAGCTTATATATACATACATACATAGATACATACATATATATACACTTAACACATAATTTTATATATACTTGATTAACTCATAAATTAATTGATTTTTATGTTATTCAATTACTATATTTTGTTTAAAAATTGATTAATTAAGTTATTTAATTGATATATTTCACACTTGCCTTCTATTTCTTTGTTTGTAAATTTTCCAATATATTTTAATCATAATGGAGATAAAAAGAAGAAGAAGAAATGTTGGAGAAGTAAAAATAAAATAAAATTTCATGTCATCTGATGACGTGACGCAATAAGAATATGACACGTGACGCAATCAGAAGATGACAAATAGAGCTTTTGGAAGTCGCAATGTGGACCAATGAGGACTCTGGCAAAGTTTGGGGAAATTAGGCCACTAACTAAATTTTTAAAACTTTGGGGTGTGAAATGACTATTTTGTCTCTGATTTTTGTGCCTATAAATAAGAAGCTTATTTTTATGATTTTACCACTAATTTAGCTCCAATCTTCTCCATTTCTTTCTTTTATTATTGTCTTCATTTTAGTATATTTTCCAAAAAATTTAGAATAATATTTCAAAGCTTTTTGTAATCTTTAGTAAAGAAATTATGTGTGGATAATTTCAATATTTTCGGGGAGTTTATCTTTCAAATTTTATTTTCAATGTTTATAAATTTCATCTTATATTTATTAAATATGTATTGTGAGTAATTTCATTTTGTTAGTAAGGATATGTGTTAAGTTATTAATAAATGAGATTATGAGATAATTTTCTTTATACTTAATTTCTATTCTGATTTATTTAACTGGACTTATGGTCGGTTTACCCGCCTAGTCTTTATTTATTTTTCTTTATGCACTTTAAATATCGTAAATGAATGGCCGAGCCTTCTAACTAGTTTAATTTCTTTTTATGTCTTTAATTTTTTTTATGACAGGTTGAACCGCTTAATTTGTTTAGGTAATATAAATCCAATCTTTCTTTATATATATATATATATATATATATATATTAATTGAGTATTTATATAATTTCAGTTTTAACCAATATAATTGTGTGAATTAATTGGATTGACAATCTAGTTAATGAATGTGATTATAAAGCTAGAATTATTAATCTTGTATTAATTATTCAAGTAGCATCTACTAATTTAATTGAGTTGCACATTTTGGCTTAATTAAATTAGTAAAGAAATAATATAATTTAAATTGTATATAATTAAGCTGATTGTTATCTAAAATTTAATATTTGTGATGCCTTATTTGTTTAATACAATTTGATTGAGCATCCTATATACGATGGTTGATATTTAATTAAATTAGATATTAATCTATCTGAGCTGATAAGGATTAATTTAATTTCTAAGCATAAGAATTCTAAGCTAATCATAATCCTAAAACCAACTACTGTATTAATCTATAATTAATCTCATGAAGAAAATAACTTAATACAAATTCTTTACTAATGCATTTTTATATCATTTATATTCTAAATTTTCTTTTAATTCTATTCACAAATCTAAAGAATCTTAAAAATATTTATTTTAAATTATTATTATTTTCTTATTCTCAAAATACCAAAACTTCCAAAACATTTTTCAATTAATGATTTTAATTTCAGAGTTAAACAAATCTCTATGAAATTAATCACTACTTTCCATATCTACAAATTTTTAAATTTAAATTTAAAAGTCGTGCGACCGCTTCTTCAATAGTCAATATTGTATCCACTGCATCTCTTATATAAACACTAGTCCTGCTTACACCATCATAAATAAATGCAAAGAAAGAAAAATGACACACTTCCGGCATGAACCATTCGGAATCAATTCACAATCAAGTCCATAATATACCAGGAGAGAGGAAGAGAGTGTTCTGTACACAAATTCCCCAACAGGGAACTGAACTTCGTTTGTCTTAACATATTGAAAATATGAAAATAGATAAGTGCAAGGAAAAAGAAATTCTTTAAAACAAAAGAGTATTAATGATCACTATAGGTTCTAAGCCCCTGCTGCCAGAAAGAGGAAACAAAAATGTATGCCTTTTTGCTAGTGCTAGTAAGATTAAAAGAAATCAATGTCCTATAGCTGCTTCTGTGCACCTCAAGAGGCACCATTGCTCCTATCTAGCTGTGTCACGTGTATAAATACAGCATCCCAATCAGCCTTCTGGGATTCTGGAACAATGATATTGTCAATTGATGCAATCCAATTGCCTTCGTCCGCAAAGGAATAGTCAACAGCCTGGGGTGGATTCTTGAAGTCGTAGTTTAAGCCAGAAAGGTTCTTAATGTTTGTCTTTGGTTTCTTCTGCTTCTGACCCGAAGGGTTACCAGAAATCTGCCAAAAAGGGGGGGAAAAGCACAATTGTAATGCAAAACTGGAAGGAAAATATTGCAAAGTTCATACAGAGACTTCCCAGTACTTCATTTCATCACTTACAGCAGCTCCATCATCAGATTTCAATTTCTTCTTTGGCTTGCTTCCGGTCACCAAGTAGTGGAGAACTTCTTTCTTTGATCGAAGTCTGTCCCCTGATGGCGAAAAGAAGTACTGCACGAAAAGACAACAAAGTTGCATATAGACAGCCCATTAGATTCAATCAACTTAGTTCAAAGAATTACCATAGACCCAGAAATAGCACTAGTGAGATATGAGAATAATGAATTAATGGGTCAAGCTTCATTTCGCCCTCCAACTCTCCATCTTCATGACTGCCTATAGAAACACAGCTCATAAGTAGGAGGCCATCTAAGCTGTCACCCACCAAATCATTGGAACATAATTGATAAATATCTCAGGATCCTGACATTAATAAATCTTGAGGAAAATGCTAATGAACAGAAATGGTACAGTATTTTCTGCCATAGTACCCATATATATTATATTATATTATATATATCATCTTTCAGCATTGGTACTATACTCACCATACTCGACCAAATTAGAAATTGAAGGCCAAGTGAACACATGATGCGTAAAGTCGCATTGCTACAAGATGAACAAGGTTGAGGTTTGTAACATGTAACCACAGAACAATAGACTCCTCTATCTTCCAAAAAGATCTTAAGTCAGAAGTTCAAAGAATATAAGATGCTAAAGCTAACCATGAGTTTGAAAATTATGGATATGAAAAGAAACAAATTTATGAAGAAATGCATAATCTTATGCTGCACAGGTTAAAAGTCAATGACACGCCTCAAATTATATTTTAATAATAATAAAGGAGACAGATCGCCTTATTATACAAGTTATGGAAAATCCTCCTCTCACTACAAAGTGGATTAATCCTAGAATCCCAGCAGGCGGTTTATCTGTGCTTTCTGATCACTGTCAGTGACTCAGCAAGGGAGAAGGACCACATAAACACATTAAAAGTGGTTGACTTGGGTGAAGGTTATCACCCAACACTGACTGCATAAAGCCAACGTTAGCAGGAGACTAATAAAAACAAGAAAGCACAACTTAGAGTAATCAGAATAAACTCTAAACACTTGGAATCATGAAAGAAGTGATAAATTGAAAACTATTAAGACAATAGAAAAATTAGAGAAGCCATAGATAGCCGAAAAGAGAGAGGGAGCAATAAACCGTCAATTAAAAAAAATGGCAAGCCTATCTAGAAACCCTTGAAAACTATTAAGACAATAGAAAAATTAGAGAAGCCATAGATAGCCGAAAAGAGAGAGGGAGCAATAAACCGTCAATTAAAAAAAATGGCAAGCCTATCTAGAAACCCCCCCCCCCCCAAGGTATTCCCTGTTTTTTAAAAAAGAAAGGAATCATTTACCCACAACCCTACACACATTTTCAACTATCTGGAGGAGATAAAAAGAATTTCTTAACTGAAAAGCCTAATGAAACAATAAGTTACTAGTGCTCATCTCCTATAGTGTTCACTTGCATAAACTTGTTTGCATTTTCAGAAACAGAAAAAGACCAAGGGAACTTGGAAGAGAAGATACATGTGCAAATTTCAACATGTAGCAACACAATAGAAGCAATGGAAGGGTCAAAAAGAATGAAAGAGACATTAGCTAGGGCAGCTGAAATAGCTAACTCTATCCCCTTATAGGACAAACAGTTTATTATTATCCAAATGCCCACCTAAATCTCCCAAGCAATTAATTCGTCCTTAAGTAGAAACTGACCAAATATTTTCATCTGTTGCTTCTCTTCATAGAAAAAGACTTCTTTTTCTTTTTTTTTTTATGGATCTAAATGTTTTTTTTTTTTCTGAAAATCAGTTTCCAATCCTGATTCTTACTGACAAAGCAATCCTAAGAAAGCCTCTTCCTAGCTTTTAACTGCATACCATAACTTTTTGACCAATTCTTCAATGGTAGACCCCATACCTCCACATGCAACCCACTCTCACCTCCCTTCCCCCCCCCCCACCACCCAAACAAATTTTAAATTTTTAAAAAAAAAAAACACATTTACACCTGATACAGCCAAGAGGAGGACCCTCCGTAGCCACACAGAACAAATCCAAGATCAGCCAATTTTACATGCTATACCATTTAAAATTCTTTCTAAAGGGTTATATGTGAGGACATGATTCAGGGCAATAAAATAAGCAAAAGAATAGATCAACAAGTAACTTAATTACTATTTCAATCTCCTACAATAGCCAAGCATAAAAAAGTTACATATGTAGATAGGTTTGATCCAATTAATATTTCCCCAAGTGAGTCTTGCTACAAAGAGAAAAACAAAAGAATATCTTGAGTTTCTTCTAAGGACTTAAAAGCCCTTTTATCTCCTGATTAGTAATGATATTCTTCCTGCACTGATATTAAACCATGAGTTCCACATCTTTTTCTCAACAAACTGTAACTAAAAAGTTAGATATATCCTCTCCCAATAATGAAAGCCATTAGAGTTCAGTAAATTTAGAACATCTAATTCCGTGCACTAAAAATTCTTTCTCCACATGTATTGCTTCTCTGTAATAAATCAGATGCAACTGCAACTGCAATACCAAAAAGTGACTATCTTGTCTGGCAAGATAGTAAACTCTGTTTCTCCTCTCCAAGAGCAGACACGAAAGAAGTAATATGACTGGCCCATGGTGAGTTTGCTGCTAAAAAAATAACATAACTAAACTGCTCCCAAATCGATGGAATTTCAACTGGGGTATTAAAAAAAATATATTGTGAAATGAAAAGAACATATAAGCTTCACCCATCTTCTACTTACGGTACTTAGTTTTAGCATTTCCTGATGCATACCATCTTACTGGCATCTTGAGTATGCATAGAGTCATCCACTATGATTACAAGCTAGTTCACAGCTTTAAAGGTAAGTACAGAAACCATTTCAAGAAATGCAATTTCACTTTATTTTAGGTGACTCAATGTTTCTTCACATCCAAATAGCCCAAAAATAGCATCCAGTACCGCATGGCTTCTTACGCTGACAATGCTGCAATCAGCATTACACCACTTGAATGTTCAGGTTAAATGATGCAGAGGAATTACATGAAGATTCTACTCTTATGTTAATAATTTTTTCTACAAAAGACATTTTTTTGCCCCCTTCAAGCAAACATATTAAAAAAATTACAATGATCAAACAGTACAATTAAAACTCCACGGCAAGTACTGTTCTAGACAATTCGCCTTCAAGCGTAAAGAAAATGTTTCATCTTATCTAATATACTCCGAATCGAATTTAAATTTGGAGGAAGAGAAATTCTTATAGAACAAAGTGAAAATTTAGAGTAAATTCAGGCATTCAAGCAACAGGAATTTCAACCAATGCCTGAAAATGATGTTATATGTGATGAAAGGGAGGGAAAGAGAAATTACTCTATCTGTCGTTCCAGCTGTGGCACCTGAGGAGCGGACTCTCACTTCCACTTTCCAATCATCCGGAAGCCAACTAGGCCTCTCCACAAACTCCTGCGGCAGTTTTTTCATCTGCCGCTGTGAAAGTGGAGTAACATCTGCGGCAACCGCGTCCTCACCAGCAGTGGCCGTGGTGGTTTCTGCCGAGGCTGATTCGGGCCGTAGCCTCATCGGCTTAAATGCTTCTACGCCTCCGTTTTGGCCAACGTCGATAAACGTGCCAGATTCTAATAAAGGGTCCGGCAGTAATTTTCCGTCGAAGTTAGGATCCGCTTCGAACGAATTGGTACCTTCAAGCGGGACCTGAGATAAAGGGGTCGGGCTTGAGAATACGGGTTCGGTCATTTGATTTGGCTTTTTCCGGAGAGAGAAGAGAGACAATGAGAAAATTCAAATAAGCAACAGCGAGACGCTTTTAATGAATAAGGTAGTGTTTGGTTTTTTAATGGAGGGCAGGGAAGGGGAGGAAAAATAATTTTACCATTAGTTAGAATATATACGAAGGGAAGGCAGAGTAGATAAAAATTTCTAGTGGGTGGGAAAATAAAATTAACTAACTATTATATTATTTACGATGATTATTTTTTCTTTGTTTAATTTTTTTATGAATATAAAATTATTTAGTAAATTAGAAGATTTAGTAAAGATTATAATAAGAGAAAATAAGTTGAAGAAGGAAAATAATATAAAAAAAGTAAAATTATTAAAATATAATAAAAATAATTATGTAAACATAGCACTTGTATTTTTCTAGCTCTTCAAATTTTCCAATTTTTGAAGGTGAAGGAAATAAAGGGAGGAGAGCTTTTGTCAGATACAAATTTTTTTTTTTGAGTAATGTCAGATACAAATTTAGGAAGAGTAAAATACAGAGTCTTGCTCGATTTTGGCATCAGAGATGCTTCATTTTGGATTTGAGATTTTTTGGTGAAAGAGTGGAGGCGTATGGTGAAGAGTACATTGTTGAGAGCCTTTTTGTTCTCTAACCACATGCTTCAATGGAGAGTTTCTATTTGGTTTCTGCAGTGAACAAGGCATAGTTTCAAGTTTCACTGCAAATGTTGTTGCTGCTCCTCATCTCTTCTTCTTCCATTGCAAAGGTCTTCTGTCCAAACGGAGAAGAAAGAAAGGAGTGAAGAAGGAGAAAAATAAAATAAATGAAAATTAGGTGGGATGGATTAGGTTAGAATAGTTGTCAATGGTTAAATTTGGGGTTTAGTTTTTTTAAAAATAAAATTACTAAAATACCTTTCGTGAGTTAATAAGTGGTAGATTGGTATCTTCATTTGACCATAATCTGGCATGATTTCGTTCAAAACCTCTAATTTGTTCAACAATTGAAATATTGAAGTTTTACAATTTCAAATTGATGCTCTAGGGTTTTAATTGACAAATGGATCAAATTTTATGGGCATTTAGTCCAATAACTCTAATGATTCATTACGTTTTAACTATTTCAAGTCTTTAAACTATTACTAATTGCATCCCTTCATCCAAAAAGTTGAGAAATTCTTATATTGGTATAAATTTTTTGGTTCATAGGTTAAAACAATGGTATTCTTTAAAAGTAATGCATGTGATGCAATTCATTAATATTTCTGATCCATAAATACTATGTTCATGACAAGTATGTCGTTGCGCTATTAAATTAATATCAAATTTAATAAATTTATATTGTTAGGACAATTAAGGGTCGAACCCATATAGACTTATCAAATTCTTCAATCAAGTAAGCTAATCAAAGTTTTGGGGGAAAAATATTTTGTTTTTATTTTAAAAGATTAAATTAAAAATAAGTAAATCACAAAACATTTAGAAATTAATGGATAAAAAGACGTTAGCAAGGACTTTGTATTTTAATTTCATTTATTTGAAATCAATTTGAAAAAAATATGCATTTGAGTAATTATTTAGAATTTCACTTAGTGCTGTAAAATCATATTCATGTAAAATTAGGTCAATCTCTTAAAAGCATACCAATTTAACACTAAAATTAATTAAACTAAATTATCAAATTACTCGTATAAAATAGTCAATCATGTTCTTAGGTACAAGAATAACATCAACACACAAGCAAACAAAATTAACAGTCGATTAAAATCATACAATTCGCTTTAAACAATTCTCTATCAATTAACCAAATATTGGTTTAGATTAATTAATAGTTACTACTATATGTTATTGAAAATCGATTCATGATAACCCTAATTATTACTATATCTAAAATCTTCAAAAGATATGCAAACAAAGATAAAAGTGTAAAAAACTATTTTAAGCATATAAGCACATAATTAGCTATATTTTAATTCAATAAATAATACAACAAATTCCTAAAAACAAAACTAATTATCATTTAATCAGTTCACTTATGAATCTTCACAAAAAATGTATAAAAATTACTCAATTCGTCTCAAAATATAAGATATTTTGAGCATTTCATGCATATTAAGGATGCATTTTAATTTATAAAATACCTTCATTTATTTTGTCATATTTTTTTTTAGAAATTTAGAACAAAACCATTTATTTTCTCTTTCCATTTAAGAGTATGGGTAATATTGGAAATAATACACAAAAGAGCGTTTAAAATTAACAAAATATTTTATATTTTGAAACAAAAAATTTGCTCAAAAGATCTAATATTTTGGCGCAAAAAGAGTAGTTGCATTTTCAAACAACTTTTACTTAAAATAATTATAAGAAAAATTTAAAAGTAAAAAATAAGAAAGATAGCGAGCTAACAAATTGTAACTTGTAAATGGTTAAAGAAATGACTCAATCAATTTACAACCCAAACACATTTATAATTAAACAAGTCAATTCAATTTATTCAGAACATTTTGTTTCAAAATTTATCTCCCCCGATGCAATGATGTTTTAAAATATTACTAGTAAATTTAGTAATTAAATCAACATATATAAAACCTTTAATTTGAAAATATAGTTTTTCCTATAATTTTTTCTTCTAAAAAATGTATACAATAACTAGTATAAATATTGCACAAAACATATTTCTCTATAGGAAAAATTGACCAATTTAGTCTTAACAATTTTTGTACAAGATTAAAGATTGAAACCTTTTCTTTTTTACTTTGAAAAAACTCTTACTTATTAACTCTAAACTATTTTTAGAGTTAAACTAGTGTTGATAATGATTTTCCTAAATCCTTATAGATTTTAGTTGATTATTGATATATTTTCAATTTTTGTATTTTTTTCATTCGAAGATATAAATCATTGAAGAAAATTTTATATAGAGAAAATAAAATTTGCATCCTAAGTTATCTTTATTTATTATGTCTTGAAAATAAAGAATAGAAAATAAAGTTTGATTTGAGAAGAAGAAAATATAAAATTTTTGTTTAAATAAGAAATAGATGAGATGAGAAATGAAAATAAATAAGAGTAATATTTAAAGTTAATAATGAAAATATTCATATCAAACTAAGTAAAACCACTCATGTTTTGTGATAAAAATAAAATTATAACGCGAGACAAAGGATTAATCGTTAATATTCTAATAATACGGCTTCACTAATAAACCTCCCTACATACAATCAAGATTCTTCCACTCCGCCAACCCCTGTAGAGTCGTCCGCGCCCAATTTATCAGGTAACTCAATAAACTCTTCCTGGTGCAGGACGTCTAAAAGTTCACAATCTTGTATATATTCTTCAAATATTTTGTCTGAAAAAGGCGAAATGTCAACTGATATTTGCTGATTTTTATTTGGGATGTGCTTGAATTGAGATTTTATATGTGGAGATTACAAGGGATTAACTCTTTCCGGTGATATGGCTATGGTGGTTTTAAATTATGTGAAAAATCTTTGGCCTTTCTCAATTTTTAAGTTTGATGATTTGAAGACTTCATATTCGTTGGTGAAGAAATTGGAAGTACCTGAAAGTACAAAAAGATTTGTTTATGCTATTCAAGAACCAGAATCGCATGCTGTAATATATGTTCTCTGTGTTCAAAATTTATCTGAGAGGTCTGCTTTGGATGCTGAATGCCTTATTAGGGAGGTTAAACCTGATGCTGTCATGGTCCAAGTAGGGCCGACGGCAATGGAGAATGGGTTTCGTATAGATGGCATTGCATCAAAAGATTGTGGTAATAGGAGTATTTTTAGTTGGATTGGATATGGTAATAAAAGAGGGCAAGAGCTTGATGAATACATCGTTCCAACCTCTTCGTTTGATGTATTGAGGAGTTGTTTTCTTCACAAAATAAATAAGGAGAAATACGAGAATGCTGCTGGGAATCTAGTCTTGAAGGAGATTTTTGGTATTGGTTTTAATGGTCATTTGTCAGCAGCTAAGACTGCTGCTGAAGAAGTTGGGGCATCCTTTTTGTTGCTCGAGTCACCTTTTATTAAATGTGGTGGAGACAGTGAATGTTCTGCCAAGGAGGAAATAGGACACAAACTGCATGATTTTGGTTTACAACCTAGCAATTTGGCTCCTCATAGAGGGATGTCTTTTGGCTCAATGAGTCCAAATGTTTTTTCTGCCATGAATAATATTCAATCAAAGATGATAAAGTCACTATCCTGCTCTGAAGTGGTTCAGCCAAGGGTGGATTATGAGGCACCCCAGTTCGCTCAATCCATATACCCCTTACTTGTAGATTTACATGATAGTTTTGCTGATGTTCCTTCTATGAGCAGTGGTCTAGCTCATGCACAGAAGGTGCTTTATGACATTAATAATGGAGAAATTGTTGATAGCCATCTCCTTTCAGAAGTTTATGTATTCCGGATTGCAGTTGAGGCCCTGAGAATTGCACTAAACAATGCAGGTCGAATTCCAATTGACAAATTGGGGAACTCTTTTCATTCTGGAAATACATTTTCTGAGCTTCCTATTCAGGACAAGTCAAATGCACTTCTCGGAGAAGCAATCCGAAGCCAAACTCAGGAATTTAAATCGATCGTGGCAATAGTTGATAGTAGTAGCTTAGCAGGCTTAAGGAGACACTGGAATACTCCCATTCCCTCGGAGATTAAGAACTTGGTTAAACAGCTGATCACTGTTTGTGAAAATAATAAAATGCAAAATAATAGTGATAGAAAGCGGCTACTTGCAGATAAACCCATGGTAGCAGTTGGGGCTGGTGCAACAGCAGTTTTAGGAGCTTCTTCCCTCTCCAAAGTTGTTCCAGCATCAACTTTTGCAAAAATGTTGACTTTTAAAGTTCCTGCTTCATTTAAGCTTATGTTGACTCAAACTCAGAAGATTATTACTGCCTTTGGGAAGACATTTGGTCCATCCAAGGTGGTAGCCCCTGGAATGGTAAGTGGAGCTAAAACCTCCACTTTTAAGGTGGCTGCTTCTGCTGAGAAAACCCGCGCTGTTGTACACAGCAGTATAGCATTTATGGAGAAAACTAGCCTTTCGGCCATGAGAACGACATTCTATGAAATCATGAGAAAACGTCATGTTAAGCCAGTTGGCTTTCTACCATGGGCCACCTTTGGATGCAGTATTGCTACTTGTGTCAGTTTGGTTGCATATGGAGATGGAATTGAATGTGTTGCTGAATCTCTTCCTGCAGCTCCTTCAATTGCCAGTTTAGGCCGTGGTATCCAAAATCTACATCAGGCATCTCAGGCAGTTGGGCAAGATGAATATTCCAGGATTCAAAAATCCATAGAATCTCTACTGTACAGATTTTGGAAGATAAAGGTTCAATAGTAACAATCTGAAAATGATCATAACCTGCTATATTCAGGTGACTGCATGTTACTTGATGATCTGAGGATATCCTCAAATAGGGGTGCAGATAGTTTTTTTTTTTCTGTGAATAGAATAGAATACTGGAATGAGGTGCTGAATTTCCTTGTAAACACTCTTCATCGTAGTGATCCTAAACAACTGATTTGGAATACACAATTTTGTTGCTCACTTTTGACAAAGTATTCTTATCTTTGGACTCGATTATGTTTTTGAGTTATTAGACATCAAAAAGCATAAACTGGTATTAAATGCAGAACTTGGTGTTGTAAATAGAGTTTGGGTAGGTGTTTAATTTGTAAAAAAATTTGACCTTTTTCCTGTATGTGATCTTCTTGTAAGTAGTATTCTTAACTAAGTGATATGGAATACATTCTTTTGAAGCATATTTTCTATTAATTATTTTTTATTTTTGATACTATATTAAGCTTTTGAGTTGTGAGAGATCCAAGGCATACAGGGCTATTAAATGCAGGCCTCTGTTTGCTTTACCTTGCTTTCAGTTCGCCCTCCTATATTTTAGATAGCTTCTCTAATTGTGTGCTATTGGTACTGGTTTGCAGCCTTATATTTTGCTTCTTTATGAAAATTAGTTGCATAGTCTTTCTGTTTTTCTTTTGATGAGTAGTATGTAAGAAATATTCTGGTCTTAATGAGAATATCTCTGAAGGATGTTGCCTATGCTAGTAGACTGAATTTCTCTGATGTTTAGATAATGTTCAAATGCTTTTAAGTTTACATTTGGATTAAGGTCCTGGGAATTTGTTGTTCAGTAGATGCAATTAACCTCTTTACTTAAAATATAGGCTAAAAAAGATTGTTTTGATCTTGCCATAGTTGTAGATTCACATACTGATTGTTGCCTTTGAATTGATAGCTGAAGATTACTGTCTTGGTCCATCTTTTATTTTTGTTGCTTAGTCAAATCAGTATCATATTTGCTTAAACACACTATAACTAGAATTTGTTTTGTGTTTAGATAACAATGAGTATTCCAGAGGTTAATTTTCTTTAGATTGGTGTTTTTCACTTTACTTTCTTGGAACTTAGAGGATTGTTCCTAATAGTTGGCCCAGATATATATTATGCTATGGTCTAAAAGATGGAGCTTAAATGGTCTCTCTGAATTACGAATATCAAGTGACTGTCTTTGAGTACAGAAAAAATAAGCATATTATAGCATCTTTAATTAATTACTACGTAAGTCCTATCATAACTTGTGGTATTTAGTGTTTACAAGGTCCTAGGATATGAACATTCATGCTATACACTGGTTTCTTCATTTTAAGTTTAGTCTAAAGGATATTACTTTTGTTTGTTTTGCTCTAGCCTGCTATCGTATGACCTTGAATTATTTATTATTTCAAATCACTGTCTGTCTAGATGGTTGGTTGCCACTATTGAACCTCTAGCTAATTTTTATTGAACTAATGCAAATGTTCTAGAAGCAAACTACTTGGTTTTATTTTGTTTTGTCTTGTAGCATCAAGAAACTTTTTCTGTTGGCATGTATTTCCTTACATATAATACTGCATTTTTATTGATGAATGTGTTCTGCTAGTAGGTTTTCCTTTTCTAATTGGAGTATTTCATAGAATTTTTCCTATTCCAGTTCTAGATACTCACGCTCATGGTTGGAAATTGCATGTATTGTGTTTCAGTCAACAGGCTTATGAAATTAATCCAGGAATAAACTGTTCTTGATAACCATCTGAAGATTCGAAATTGTAATGGTTCGTGTCACTATAGAATAGAAAATCTAAGAGAACACTATGATAGAAAATACTCCCTCCGCTTGGAATTGAATGGCGCAAATAAAAATTTGTCCCTTATACTTTGTGCCATCCATATGTATCTGTTTATACCTGTTTACCTTTTGTTCTTGATGGGGATACAGTTGCATGACTCAATTTGGACCTATTCTATCATCCACTATAAATTGCTCTGATTGTTCTGTGAGCACTGTGCATACATAAATGTTTCTTGGATGTCAGTTTTGTGCTGTGACATGAATCACTTATTAATTTTTAGGAGTGGTGGTAGCCTAATTGGTTCTCCCACCTTCACAATTTCACATGGCATTGTTGGTGAGGGTTCGACTCGTTCCCGGGCCGCAACATTTGCTGTCGAGAGCTATATGTTGTTATTGCTGTTGAGAGCTATATGTTAGTTATATTGTTGATCTTGTGGAGTTTCCTTGCAGAATTAGTCGGGTCGTGTATAACGGATACTAATATCATCCAAAAAGGAAAAAAAAATCACTTATTAATTTGGCACCATCTTGTAATATCCTTGAATGAGTTTTATTAGTGCTTAAATAGTCTCTGTTTTCTCGTGAATATATTAACTCTGTCATAAGATATCAGTATTAAAATCAGATGTCACCAATACTGGAGTTTGTTGATTGTAAAGTCCCTTGTTGAGCAAATATCATATCATTTTGGTTGGCTACCTTGACTAAATCAAATTAGTCATTTGGTATGAAAATAAGACTACCTAAATTTGCATAATTTTCACTCAAACAAGGGATGAATTTTTTCTTAATATGTGGGCTATTTTCACTGTAAATACCTAATTCTATTACTTTGATTTTTCATCCCATTCCAAGATAAATCTTTCTTCAATCTCATTTCTTTCTCTAGTTCTCAATATAGATATAGCTTTAGTAGCTATCTTGTAGAGAAAGAGTTTTGTATCTCAAGAGCTTTTAAGCTCAAATTATAGTTAAAGAAATCCTTTCATTTGCCCGTGATTTTTACCCCGATTTGTTTGGGGGTTTTCCACATAAAATATTTGTGTCCAATTTATTTTCATTATTCTCAATTTTACTTTAGTTGTGTGACAACTATTTTAACTTAAAACGATTCTTATATTTCCCAACAGTGGTATTAGAGCCAAGTTAAGAGAGGATCATGTCAACGACAAAGTTCGACGTTGAGAAATTTAACGGGAATAATTTCTCGTTATGGAAAATGAAGATAAAGACATTTTTGAGAAAAGACAATTGTCTAGCTACAATTGGAGGTAGGCCTGCAGAAATCACCGACGACAGCAAGTGGAACCAAATGAACGGCGATGCAATTGTTGATCTACATTTAACACTAGCTGACGAAATGTTATCTAGTGTGGCAGAAAAGCTGACGAAGTGTTATCTAATGTGACAGAATAGAAAACTGCGAAAGAAATTTGGGATACTCTAACAAAATTGTATGAGGCTAAGTCACTATACAATAAGATCTTAAAGAGAAGACTTTATGCTCTTCGAATGGTAGAATTCATTCCAGTAACTGATCATATCAACCCTTTGAATACTCTATTTTCGCAACTTACATCTATGGATTACAAAATAGAGACATCTGAACGTGCGGAGGTTCTACTACAAAGTCTACCTGGTTCATATAATCAATTTGTTATCAATCTGACGAGCAATATCCTTACGGATCTTCTAGTCTTTGATGATGTTGCGTCTTCTGTTTTGGAAGAAGAAACCAGACGCAAAAATAAGGAAAACAGACAAGTAAGTTCGCAGGAAGCTGAAACTTTGACGATGACAAAAGGAAGATCAATGGAACGTGGTCCTAGTGGGAGTTACAATTATGGTAGATCAAAATCAAAAAGTAGGAAGAATATCAAGTGCTACAATTGTGGCAAGAAAGGGCACGTCAAGAAAGATTGTTGGAGTAAAATGAAGAGTAGGGTCCCTGAGTCATCAAATGCTCAAGGGAATATTGCAAGCACTCCGGAAAATGACAAAATTCTATACAGCGAGGTAGCCATAGTTGCTGAAGACAGAAAAAGTTTCACTTATGTCTGACTTATAGACTCAGGAGCTACTTGGCACATGACCCCACAGAGAGAATGGTTTCATCATTATGAACCTATTTCTGGAGGCTCTGTGTTCATGGGAAATGATCATACCTTGGAAATTGATGGTATTGGCACCATCAAATTAAAAATGTATGATGGTACAGTTCGCACCATCCAGGAGGTACGGCATGTGAAAGGCCTGAAGAAAAATCTTTTGTCATTGGGACAATTAGATGGTAATTGGTGTAAAACCCATGTTCAAGATGGGATCATGAAAATTATTAAAGGCGCGCTTGTGGTGATGAAAGGAGAAAAGATAACAACAAATTTGTACATGCGTAAAGGAGAAACACAATCAAATGAAGAAGCCTTTGTTGCAATTGCAAGATCAAACGAAGAATCAACAATAATGTGGCATCGTAAACTTAGTCACATGTCAGAACGAGGTTTGAAAACTCTCGCTGGCCAAAAGCTTCTTCCAGGACTCAAAAATGTTTCATTACCCTTTTGTGAGCATTGTGTTATCAGTAAGCAACACAGATTAAAGTTTAGCAGTACAAATGCTAGAAGTAAAACTATATTGGAGTTGATTCACTTTGATGTTTAGCAAGCACTGGTTATGTCCCAAGGAGGTACAAGATACTTTGTATCTTTTATTGATGACCGCTCCAGGAGGTGTTGGGTGTATCCAATTAAGAAGAAGTCAGATGTATTTGAAGTTTTCAAAACTTTCAAAGCGCGGGTGGAACTTGAATCTGAAAAGAATATCAAGTGTTTAAGGACAGACAATGGAGGAGAATATACTAATAATGAATTTGATAATTTTTGTCAGCGAGAAGGAATCAAAAGACAGTTCATGGTGGCATACACTCCACAACAAAATGGAGTGGCAGAGCGGATGAACAGAACCTTATTAGAACGAACGAGAGCAATGTTAAGAACTGCAAGGTTGGCTAAATCATTTTGGGCTGAAGCAATCAAAACTGCCTGTTATGTGATCAATCGGTCACCATCAACCGCAATTGATCTAAAAACGCCAATGAAGATGTGGACTGGTAATCCAACTAGTTATTCTCACTTACATACTTTTGGGAGTCCTGTTTATGTTATGTACAACACCCAAGAAACATCAAAGTTGGATCCAAAATTCAGGAAGTGTTTGTTCTTAGGGTATGCTGACGGAGCTAAGGGGTATCGCTTGTGGGATCCCACCACCCACAAGGTAATTATCAACAGAGATGTTGTATTTGTAGAAGATAAAGTACAAAATGATAGCACTTTAAATGAGAAGTCAGAGACTATTACAGTTCAAGTTAAAGATAAACAAGAAGAAGTTCAAAATTCTTTTGAAGCTGCACCAAAGCACGATGAACATGAGCAAGCTGAGTCTGCACCTCCACAAGTTCGAAAGTCGACTCGGGAGAAACACACGCCAGCTTGGCACTTAGACTACATTATGGAGGGTAATGTTGCATATTGTCTACTAACGGAGGATGGAGAGCCTTCAACTTTCCACGAAGCTATAAAAGCTCAAGATTATTCTCTGTGGATGACGGCAATGCAAGAAGAAATTGAAGCCCTTCATAAAAACAAAACTTGGAATCTTGTTTCACTACCACATGGGAGGAAACCTATTGGGAACAAATGGGTGTACAAGATCAAGAAAGATAGTAATGACCAAGTTGAACGGTATCGTGCTAGATTGGTAGTCAAAGGATTTGCTCAGAAAGAAGGTATTGACTTCAACGAGATATTTTCTCCTGTTGTTCGACTTACAACAATCAAAATAGTCATAGCTATGTGTGCTACGTTTGACTTATATCTAGAACAGTTGGATGTGAAAACTGCATTTCTTCATGGAGAGCTTGAAGAAGAAATCTATATGCTTCAACCAGAAGGTTTTACTGAAATAGGTAAGGAGAACTTGGTTTACAGGTTGAACAAATCTCTATATGGTCTTAAACAGGCGCCGAGATATTGGTACAAGAGATTTGATTCCTTCATTATTAGCCTTGGATACAACAGACTCAGTTCAGACAATTGTACGTATTACAAAAGGTTTGACGGAGATAACTTTATTATCTTATTGTTGTATGTGGATGACATGTTGGTAACAAGCCCCAACAAAGTTCAAATCCAAGAATTGAAGGCACAGTTGGCTAGGGAGTTTGAAATGAAGGACTTGAGACCAGCAAACAAGATTCTAAGGATGCAAATTCACCGAAACGGAAATAACAGAAAGATTTGGCTTTCACAGAAGAACTACTCTAAAAGGATCTTGCAAGACAGTAAGTCAATTTCTACCCCACTTTCTGTTAATTTCAAGTTAACCTCAAGTATGTGTCCTAGCAGTGAAGTAGAGATGAGAAAAATGTCTCAAGTTCCGTATGCATCAGCAGTGAAAAGTTTAATGTATGCCATGACATGTACAAGACCAGACATTACACATGTAGTGGGAGTTGTCAGTCGTTTCATGGTAAATCCTGGTGAAGAGCATTGGAGTACTGTGAAGAGGATTCTGAGATACATTAGAGGAACCTCAAATGCTGTATTATGTTACGAATGATCAAATTTAACTGTTAGAGACTATGTTGATTCAGATTTTGCAGGAGATCTCAATAAAAATAAATCTACTACTGGTTATGTGTTTACACTTGCAAGAGGAGTTGCAAGCTGAGTTTCTAAACTACAGTCAGTTGTGGCTTTATCCACAATAGAAGCAGAATGCATGGCAGCTACAGAAGCTTGCAAGGAAGCAGTCTAGATACAAAAGTTATTGGAGGAGCTTGGGCATAAGCAGAAAATGATTGATTTATATTGTGACAGTCAAAATGCTTTACACATTGCAAATAATCCAGCTTTTCATTCACGGACAAAGCACATAATTGTTTAGTATCACTTTGTTCGAGAAGTAGTAGAAGAAGGTAGTGTGAATATGCATAAAATTCACACAGATGAGAACCTAGCAGATGTTATGACTAAACCAATCAATATTGACAAGTTTCAATGGTGTAGATCCTCGTGTGGCCTAGCAGAAACGTAAGCAAGCATGGTTTGGCAAAAATGGAAGGATTATACAAGTGAGTTTAAGTGGGAGAATGTTGATGGTAAAGTCCCTTGTTGGGCAAATACCATATCATTTTGGTTGGCTACCTTGACTAAATTAAATTAGTCATTTGATATGAAAATTAGGTTATCTAAATTTGCCTAATTTTCACTCAAACAAGGGATGAATTTTTTCTTAATATGTGGGTTATTTTCACTATAAATAGCTAACTCTATCACTTTGATTTTTCATCCCATCCCAAGATAAATCTTTCTTCAATCTCAGTTCTTTCTCTAGCTCTCAATATAGATATAGTTTTAGTAGCTATCTTGTAGATAAAGAGTTTTGTATCTCAAGAGCTTTTAATCTCAAATTATAGTTAAATAAATCATTTCATTTGCTCGTGATTTTTACCCCGATTTGTTTGGAGGTTTTCCACGTAAAATATTTGTGTCCAATTTATTTTTATTATTCTCAATTTTACTTTAGTTGTGTGACAACTATTTTAACCTAAAACAATCCTTATATTTTCCAACAGAGTTGTGGTCACTGAAATGCATTGCAGAGGCAGCCAGCTGGCCGAGATTTTGAATCACTAGATTGTTGTTTGCAATAGGTTTGCATTTATGTTGTAGACTTATTCTCATTACTTTTGGGTACAATGGAGAGTTTAGTTATTGCAAAAGATAATTAAAAAGGACTACAATTGTTCATGATCTGAATTAACTCGGAGGAGTATTCACCATAGTATTTGTACTTTTACTTTCCCTCATGGAATAGGAATTATCCATTAAAAGAAGGCAAATAATTACAAGGCAAGAGTGTACCTGTATACAAACAAAATAGAGGATGGAATTGATTCAAAGATAAAAATAATTTGCAGCCCATCTGATCAAGTTATATCCAATTCTTTTTTGCCCTCCTAAAGAAAATTATAAGTTAAGGTTTGATTTGCATTGTTGGTGGTCAAAAGGGAAGAAAAAAAATTGAGACCAACGTGGCTCTGAAAGAATTTTCTTCTTTTTTTTTTTAAAGAAAGAAACCTTGATATTGTAAAAGCATATACTAAGGAGAATGTCAAAGACATTGCTTCAAATAATCAGTTCATTTATATATATAGTACTCTAGAAATTCATTGATGCATTAAGCATTTCAATTCGTTTACGAGGCTATTTTCATGTAAGAAGTCAAAGATATACATAATAAGGGCCAGTTTAGATTAATAAATTACAGCTAGTATTATATGAGATTTTTTTTATCTAGCTAAGGAAAGTGGGGAAAAACAAAACCAAATAGATAACATTTATCAAGTTAATTTATTATGTATTAATTTCTTAAAAGTTCTTTTAAAAAAAATTTGAGAAGAAAATTTTATTATGATAGAGAATAAACTAAAATAGCTGAAGAAACATCTGGAAAAAAAAAAGAGAGTCATATCACTAAGAAAGAAAAAGATAAGACAATTCAATATAAGATAGAAGATGAACGTCACACGAAATGAAAGTGAAATAAAAAACATGAAACAAAGTCTTAATAGTATCAACAAAATGGTCAATAGGTGATAAATCAGTTTGCTTCAAATTTACCCGAAAGATCAAACTGAGACAATTGCCTTCAAAAATTACATGTCGGAACTTATGAATGGCAGCAAGTCAAACAGCATGAAGGAGAGCATAGGCTTCTATAAGTTCTGTATTTGAATTCAAGGGAACTTTTGATGCATAAGCAAAAAGGACATGACTATCAGAATCTCGAGCAATAACCCCCACTCCAACAATAGTTGGCATTAAAGAGCCATCAAAATTGAGTTTAGTCATGCCACCAAGATGAGGCAACCATCGCAAAGGAGGATGACCATTCGAGCGCGTAGCTGTGAAAGTTCCACTTTTTTAGAATATAAATTTTATATTTTAATTATTATTTTTTGTCCAACACATATAATCAAACTTTTTTTTTCTTCAAATATTGCAATTTCATTTACTTTCACAGCTACGCGACTAATTTTGTTAATCACAGACAAACACACTATTCACAACATAATAATAATAATAATAATAATAATAATAATAAGAACTAGACTTTTTTAAAGGGTAATATTTTCATTTTAAGATAAACCCCAAAATTCTTTGCAAATTTTATTTTATTTTCCTTCATCCCCTCCCTTTCCCACTAACATCAATTACTATTGTTGATTCATCGCCAATTGCCATTGATCGCCATCGGCCACCATATTGTTGAAACACTTGAACTAAACTATGAATAGATGGATTTCAAACACAAATTGCCACAATCTTCATTAGAAGCAGATTTCCACTGCAAAATCTTTGTTGCAACTTGCGGTGCCACACCTTTGCTTCCACCTGTCCCTCTCTTTTTTATTCTCCACCAAACCTATTTGAATTATTTCTCATTCTTTTTGTTTTTTTTTGGGTTAGTTGACTATGACAGCATAAGTTTTTTTTTTTTACCAACATTGGCTTCAATCTCATCCACTTCCATTTTCGATATCATTGAAGAAAATGATTAGCATAGAAAAGGGTGTTTCAAAAATAAAGAGTTTCAAAAGTAATTCTACTATATACTAAGCGCCTTAAGTTAAAGTTGGTCGTCCTTCGTCTCCAACCTAAACTAAATTTTTGTCGTCCATCCTGAAAAAAAAATAAACATTGGATGTTCTTATGTTTTTTTTCCTTCCTTTGTTATTGTCTTATTGGTGTTGCATGAAAAGAAGTTAAGGGAAAAAAAGAGAAGAAAATATTTGTCATTGCATATAAGAGGCAGCAGTCACTTAAAATTAATTATGGCATGATCCTAAACAAAACAAATCTTGTTTTATTGGTATTGGTGTGGATGGGTGAAGGGTCAACTGGTCCCCTTTCATTTTAAAAAAATTGGGTATTGTAGCAGTATCATATTTTTTGGAATAAATTTTTTTTATCAATTGCCTCTTATATTTTTTTACTTCTTATTTTGACCCTTTAACAAAAATTTATGTGTCTGTCCCTAGTATTGCATGAAAAGAAGCTAAAAATAAAAAAAAGAAAAATACCTAGTATTGCATATATGAGGCAATCGTCAATTAAACTAATTTAATAAGTATGGTGTGATAATCAAAAAGATTTTTTTTTTAAAAAAAAGAAGTGAAAGAGGTCCAGTAAATGTCCTTTATCATTTGTGAGTGGAAAAAAAAAACAAAAGTAAATTCCCAAATTTCTATATGTTCAAGCAAGCAAATTAGTAAAGTTTTCAATGCATTTGAAGCGTTTGTTAAAATGTTTGCATGACTGGAATAGTTTTACTGTTTGCATGTCTATTTTTTATACCAATATGTTGTTGGATTTCCAAATTTCAAGCTTATATTTATGCTATTCAACTATGGGAGAAAACAAAGGAACACAATTTCAACATTATAGCTACTGAGGTAAGGGATTGTATTGTACTTTTTGAAATTTTTTTTGTTCTTCCAAATTTTCAGTTCATATCAATTGATGTCTTTGCATTTCATATTGTAGTCTGTAGAGTCATTTGTAGGTAAGTTTTGAAGTGGTATTCTATTATGAGATGCGTTTAGTTTAGGATGAATATTGATGATAAAAAACATAGGTTAGTATAGGTAAGTTTTGGATATTGATGATAGGAAAAGTTTTAAGACATAAGCATTGCATTTCCTTTTTTTCTCCACTCTGGATCATGCTTATTATTGTACCATTCATTTGATCTTCCATTCCTCCATTTCTTTTCACCATTACTATGTTGTTTTATATTATTGTTGTTATCTTTTATATATATATATATATATATATATATATATGAATATTTTCATTTTTCATCTTTAACTTAAATATTTTTTTTTTGAAAACTCCTATTGCCTTATTGAGAAGAGGAAATATCATTGATTTATACGTCATGCTTCTAAGGTTTTCCAGGTGAGAGATAGATTAAGAAACACAAAATCATTTATTGAAATTTGTATATACTCACTTCTACTTTTGCCACAAAGCTAAGTAGATTTCTTCAAATATGAATTGTGACTTTAATATTTTGGATGACTAAAATACTAAGCCACTAAATTTGACTAAACTATGCTTTGTCTTCTAATGGTCACAAGAAAAAAACTCTTCACAAGAAACTAGATAATATTGGCCTATTTCTAAGGTGTTGATTTCACATGCTTAATTTAGGTACCTTAAACTTTTGGATAGTGTTTTTCACTGAGGTATGCCTTTGTTGTTGTTGTTTTAGGAACTAGAGATGTAAAGCTTGTTTGCATAGAGATAGGTTTTGTTGCATCAATTGCTGCATCCAAGAGATCATATTTAACTTGTCAATTCTTTTTATTACAGTGTGATGCATATTTTGGTGTGCTAGAAAATGTAGTTGAAAGGATATGCAATTTAAAATATCTGGTTACCATGTTTGTTCCACTTCTAAGGTAGCTTGATTTTTCAAAGTAAGGAAAAAGGAAATAGAAGCTACAGGTTGAGGTATGGTTCTAATAATGTGTTATTATGTAATTAGTGCATGTAGAGTGTATTAGTTGGGAAGTGATGCATTATATGTTTACTAGGGAATGTCTCTCTTTGCTAAGACCTTTCTATTTGTGTGGAAACTTGTGTAATGTGGTTTAAAGTTTATTTATGTTAATGAGAAAACTTCATATTTTCTTCTATATCGAGTTGCCATTTGATCCTCACTTATAGTTGGAGGAATGGGTAAATATCCATTAATAGTAAGTACCCACTTGCACCCAACCCAGCAAGGAAGGGGATTATCCAGTTTCAGCGGGGAAGATGATGGGAATAGAGTTGAAATTACGGGTATTAGCAAGGATGAGAATGGAGACAAAATTGAAAAATTGAACAAAAAGACAAAAAAAAAAGAAAAAAAGAGAGAGATGATTTGCCATATTTTCAAATTGGTTTGAAAATATGAACATAATGCTAAAATGAAAAAAGAGTTGATGTGTTACAAAATTCAAATATGTGTTGAAAAATTGAATATAAAGACAAAAGGTAAAAGAAGTGATGAAATATTAAATTCAAACGAATTTGAATTTAACGGTAAAATATACATGTTAAATATGTATATATGTTTGTATATAAATATATGTACATATATATATGTGTGTGTGTGTTTCTCTCTCTATATTTGCAAAAATCTATTCTTCTTCAACTTGAAATACTTTACTTTTATTCCTCATTTTTCTTCTCCATTTTCATCTTGTACATAGTTGCTTTAAATAAAAACTTCATCTTCATCTTCTGCCCTTCTTTACAAATTGAATGATTCAATTCATAAACTTCAAATATTACCCTTTACTCTCTATTATTATAGTGAAAAAATTATATCACATAAGAATGAAGAGATTGCGATTGTTAATGTCCAAAATAATGTTCGATGACATTAGATGGTTAATTGAAACCAATGTCCGATTATATGGTGAACATCTACCTACTTTTCTCAAACGTCAACCTGATATAGTTAAAAGTAGTTTTGTTAAGAATAGGAGAAGTAAAAGATTAGAAGTTATAGATGTATTAGGTGGAACTGCAATAAAAAATGTCGTTCCATTGGATATTTATCTAGAGACCTGGAAGATAAAATTACTTTCATAAAAGATGAAATGAATAAAGAGTCATTAGATGAAATTCAATTGACTCTTGAGACTCATCCTTATGGAAGTATCAACGAGAACTTCTCAAACTATAGAATAATTCAAAGATGAAGAACAATAATATAGTCTTATATATTTTATTTTAAATGATCATGTATACAAGTTTATACAAAAACTTGATGAAAAAAAATCAAATATATAATGTGAATGTATTTTATGAATTAAATTTATTTTTTATTTTATATATGCATTTTATGTACATTTTTCATTTTATTAATGTACTAGTTTAGGTTTATATGAACATTTTTTTAGTGAACGAAGGCGAGTATGGTGGCATACCCACAATGAGACATTATTTTCAACTGGGAATTGGACTGGAGACAGGTATCCCTGACTTCACTCATCCACACTGCCATACTTTTGTCTTGGGTTTCAAGTATTTTTAAGTCTAATTTGGCTTAAAAGTTTGTTACTTTTGTTCTTAATTAAAATTTTGAATTTTCTAAAAATTGCCAAGTGGATAAATTGCAATGCAAGAGGCATTGAGCTCTACAAAAAAATGCATTCTTACAAAGATTCTCCATATTGGGCAGGGCCATGTTCATGCATCACCTGGGCAATCTTCACTAGTAAAAGAAGAATTGTCTAAACAACAAATCAATTGCTAATGTAAGTTCTTAGCATCATAGAATTTTCACATTTATTTTACTGTAATTAAACTAATAGAATTTAATCTAGGTTTTGAATGGACAAGAATGTCCTTCTAGAAAACCATGCGCCGTTTCATGCGTGAACGGCGCATAATTGATAAAAATATGGGTTCAACGGAATGAAGTAAAGGAAGCACAATATCTAAATGGAAAAAATGTTTGAGTGCAAGTGTTGGACAAAAAAAAATTTGCAAAACTTGGATTTCAAAAACGGTTAAGTATTGTTTATAATTTACCCTTAGTAAGGAGATCTGCAAAATAATAAATTCTCATAGACTAATTTGTCAATTTAATCGTTTTCTAAACATATTGACAATCAGAAAGCACTTACAAATACCTTCTCGGGGCAAAAGGCATTTGGGGGCAAAATGCTTTAACCTTTTATGTTTGTTGAACTAAATCTCAATTATCTTTTTAAATTTTTTTGATTTTGTAATTTTATTTAGCTACAAGTTAAGTCATTCTTTCAACTTTTGCATTAAATGTAATATGGACAATGTTTATTGATTTTTTTTCAAACTATGAATGGTATTTTGGAAACTTTAGTATGCATACTTTTTTTGAGTATTTTTTGAAAACATTTTACGTGATCAAATTTTCTTGCTTTTTATAAAAATAAAAAACCCACTATATGTGTTTTCACTATACGTAAAATGTTTGTAGGAAAATGGCCAATTTGCCAGGCACTTTGTAAATTTTTATCTTTCATCTTTGTGAGATAATGAGCAGACAACTCTATCTATAACATCAATCATGTTACTGTATAGATTTTTGTTCATACATAAATATATTAAAAAAATAAAAATTTTATATTAATTGCCCATGGAGGTAGGCCCGACATTAGGGTTAGGTCATCGAGGCAACTGCCTAGAGCCCATAATTTTAAGGGCTCCCAACTTAACTATTTTGATAAGTCTTTTGTGTTTTTTTTTTTTTTTCTGAAAAAGTCTTTCATGTTTTGATATTTTGATATTCATTAAAACAAACTATAATTTTATATTTATTCTGATGTCAGTCAATAATGAAGCTGCATTTATTATCATTTTTTTTCACTTTGTTTTGATTTAGAATAGTTACTGCTAATCAACTCTTTAGTACTCCTTCTCGTGTATTCTTTATGCATAATCAACTCTTTAGTACTTCTTCTTGTGTATTCTTTGTTCATGTAGTCGTCATCGGTATTTGTATTAGGGGCCTTGATATTTTTTTTTTTGAAAAATAGTTTCACTGATAAATAACTAATTAAGGCCCCTTTTTTATATCAGCTTTGCCATAGTAAAAATTGGGGTATTAAAAGTGAGTAAATTCGTGTCTAGACATTTTAAGTGGATGAGCGCAAATACCTTCAAATCTTTTTAAAAAGGAAATATCTTCATTTTTAAATTTATTTTGTTGTGTATTTACTGCCTCTTTTACTGTAGTTGCCTGGGGCTTCCGTATGGCTAAGGCCGGGCCTGTATGGAGGGCGGGGCTCTGAGCCACAGAGACCCACTGTTTTATCCAATCATTTCCTGGCCGAAAGATTAAGTGAAATCAAATTGAAAATTCTAGAGAACCACCTGAAAGATTTTTCTTTATTTTCATTTTCTTCAACCCAGATTAACAATTCATATGCAAAAAACAGTTCTTGAATCAACTCCACCAGTTTTTGATAATCAAGAAATTAAAGGGGCAACTGAAAAGCTAAGTAATATGGCTTTAGTAACAACCTCCCCGGTCAATGAAAGTCCCTTGATTGCAGAAGTGGACATGGGTGCTGACTCTAATGCACCCAGTGTCAGAGCCACCGTGGTTCAGGCCTCCACCATCTTCTATGATACTCCCGCTACTCTGGGTCAGCTCTAGTTTCTCTTCATATTTTGTTAACCCTTTTGTTAATTACGTGTGCTTCTTGATTTTCTGGCTTTTTTCAAGTTTAACAGAACGTTGATAACTTTTGTTCGGTGGGAACTGGTTTTTGGTTTCTGAAAGTTTTGATTGGAATAGTTTTTTTTTGTTGTAAAGTATGCATTAGAAGCCCTGTTGATAATTGCACAAAATGACATTATTCATTAAGTGCCCGTGACTGTACATTGCTTTGTTATTTCCGTGATTCTTTGTTCTTATTTTGAAATTTACTTCAATATGGCAAATTTAGCTTCAGTGAGAAATTTATTAACTTCAGAGGAACGTAAAATGGACTCTGAATTATAGGGATCTTTTGCTTGATGCAATTTTGTGCACCTCAGATTTTAGAAACCTTTCTTGCCTCTAGCCTCCCAGTCAAATAATTAGTTCTAAAAAGGAGATGGTGAGGCTGTGGCAAACACAGAATTTAATGCTAGAAGAGTGCCTTTAGAAAATGGGATAAAACTGTGTTAAGTTCTTTTGAATCGTCACTGAGTGTTTGTGTTTTCTTCAAATTCGATAATGCTTGGCTAAATTCTCTGGTGACACTGAATTTGTGTTTGTTAAGAACAAATGATTCATAAAGTTATAGGTTGATGTGCTCTTCCTAAGGAAAACTTTTGTGCTTTAGGATCCTAAATGAGTACAGATATTAGTTAGAAAGAAGCCAAAGCCTGCAAAGTTCATTTATGGGGCTTGGCCTCGTTTTTGGTGCAGCATTGTTATGTTTTGTCAATCTCATACTTGACAAAAGAAATACATAATCCTAGTGCACACGGTTCAGCTTCTAAACATAATTTTCAACTGATATTGTTTTGCACATGTAAATGCTGAAAATGGTCTCCAAGTTGAATGCCTTTCTTTGGCAATGCCATGATTTTCGGTGGTTTAACACTCGGTATAAATGGATGCAGCATCATAGTTTCCAACATGTTCAATTTTCAGTTATTTATTGCAAGTACTTTTGGACCACAAATGTTGGGGACACACAATGACCATTAAATGATTGATTTAAATAACAACATTATGCTGACACATAGTATTATCAAGACCTGAAGCACTATGCGTACTAAAGTTACATACATAAGTTCTCTAAGCTTATGATATGTGTACCAAAACCAATATAGTTGTTGAGATGATTTATCATTTGAATTAGTGTATATTTGTGCTTCTTGATTTTCAGAAGTGATGAAAAGTAGAGAGCCTGGTATATGTCAAGATTTTGAGCGTGAACGTAGTTTTATGGCGCAAACTATATGAGTTTAGTGTAGCTTCTTTGTCTCTGTCTTTGTCTTTCATCTACCAAATGGGTGAATCTAGATCATATCCTTCAGATACTAATCACAACAATCGTCAAAAGATTTGCCCCAAGAAGGAAATTGGTAATGGTGCTACTTACGGTGAGGCATGTGCCTTTTATGTTTGGTTGTTAACGTGTCTAATGAATCTGACATTAGCTTTCAGCTAATGAGCATTTGTTTGTTTCCAAAGTCAAGTAATAGATAGTTGGGAATTTGACGGCCTATCAAAGTAAATGTCTTAAGTTCTTCCATTTACAGTTTGAGTCATCATCTAGTTGGTATGAATCAAATAGCTAAGTCATCATCTATATGACAGTTATTCTAGGAGAATTTAGGGAAATACTATATTTACAGAACAAAAATTCTCTTAGATCAAATATGTGTTTAAAATCCCATAGCTCACTCAGATAATGATTCTTAATAGAATCAACAACACTTATTGTGGCAGGTATGAAATTTTGGGAAAGTTCTTAGTCCAGATATGTGTTTTATGTTTAACGGCCAGTAATCAACTAATAATCACCTTTTCCTTCATTATCACACAGTCAGGAAGTTTTGAGGGAACTTGTTTACTTTGGCTGATGAGAAGTGGGTATGTCCTAACAGTGTTCTAGCCTTCTAGGATTCATACAGATAAAATCTTTAGTTTTGGCAAGAGTAAGTGAGGGGGAGAAATTTATTGCAACTTGCTTACTTCGCTACTTTCGGAACATATGAGCATAAAGGAGTAATAGAATTGTAGAGATGAATGTATGATCCTTCATTGTCACAGAGCATGGATGTTGTTGAGGAATTTATTCACAGAGCATGTATGTCCTAACAGTATTCTAGAATTCATGCAAATAAAAATTGTAGTTTTGGCAAGAGTAAGGGAGGATTTTATGGCCATTTGTTTGGTTTGTTATTTTTGGGATAGTTGAGTACAAAGGAATATTAGAATTATAATATCAGCATATGCCTATTGATCTACTTTGGGAATGTGTTATTTTCTATAGTTTCATTGGATGTTGGCATCCACAAATGATAGATTTAATCAAAAGATTGTAGACTGCATTACCGTATTATTATTACTATTACTATTATTATTATTATTATTATTATTACCGTATTATTGAGAATGCCTCATCCTTTTTAATTTCTTCTTTTCTCTAAGAAAATATAGACCATAGAGATCTTTCCTATACATCTAAGGGGTCATTCCAGTTGTTCTGAAGCAATGGGCATGCTAGTGTATAATACTTGATGGCTATTCATGGATCAGGATCAAATTTTAATACTGCCTTCTGGTTACAATTAAATGGACAGTCTACATTTCTGCTTAGAATTGTTTTCATTTATAGTAGGATAGGAACAGATATAAGTAACAACTCTTGCCTTCTTGTATCCCAAGGTTTTTGCATTTACTGAGTTATTCTAATTTGTGACTTCAAGGAAATAAATATTATTATCCTATATATCGATTTTTTTGGAAAATAATTATAAAATTTTCATTGTTCAATCATCACGAAGTAAAGCCAATCAGCAGAAGTTGATGGTATTCACAAGAAATTAAGGATTGATTGACTAATTATTGGAGTTGAGAAACCACTAATTATTGGATTGACTAGAAAAGTTATGCAGAAGTTGCATGTCTAAGAAATGCAAAATCTGATATGGTTGTACTGTGTTTATGTGAAATGTGTATTGCATTTGAAAACATGTATGCACGGGTTTCATTTATTGTGACTATAAGCTGTGATAGAACGATTAATCAAAAGCCATATTCAACCTGAAATAATGGGTGAAATTTTCTAAAATGATCATGGCCTACAAAATGCAATCAAGTTTAATTGCTCTACAAGTTGAAGAATTTGCAATATCCATCATAGTTCCATATTATAATAATAAGAATAATAATAATTACAAGAAATGATTTTCATAAGCATTAAACCTATTGTGAATCATCAAATAGGTGGAAGACTCATTAAATTGTAAATAGCTGCTTCAGCTTTTGGAAATTTTATTGGAGTCAGATGATTAATACTGTATAATATTCTTTCAGATAAAGCTGAAAGGCTGCTGGCTGAAGCAGCCTCATATGGTTCCCAGCTGGTTGTGTTTCCTGAAGCATTTATTGGTGGTTATCCACGTGGATCAAATTTTGGCGTAACAATTGGTAATCGTACACCCAAGGGTAAGGAGGAGTTTAGAAAGTATCACGCTGCTGCCATTGATGTGCCAGGTTAAACCCTCACTTCTATCTTCTCAAGCGAATTTATTTATTATAATAAAACAAAAGAAGAACGCTTTCTTCTACTTCTTGACATGGAAGTTGTCTGTTAGTGTTTTTATTTTTGAGGATGAGTTTCTTTAAGGGAAAATAACTTTAACAAATCAGGTGCATGCTCCCACTTGACCTCAATGAAGATGAATGTGTGGTTGGTAGGAGGATAGAAGATAGTTATTATGAATAAAGTAACTGCATTGTCTTTGCACTCTAGAGAAAGGAAACAGTTTTCCTGGTGTTATTTGTTGTTTCGAACACGTGATGGGCAAGAAAGGGGAGCAAATTAATCATGTTTTTGTTTTCTAATCTTAATTCTTTCTCCATGATGTACTTGTGGGTTTGTAGTATTGATAGGATTTATGCTAGAGGTAAATATAGTTACTTTAGATAGCTTTAATGTTGTTTTGTTCTGATCTGGGGTACCAAGGCTTAATATTCTACACTGAGAGGACCTCTTTATTACCAAGATTAGTTGCTTATACCTAGTTCTGGTTTACTGAAGCTTCACTTATGTTGTCATTTTGGAGAAGTCTTGAACATCAGTAAACTGAGACATTCTAGGTGGCACTAAACTATTGCTTACAAACTCCCAGTTCGAGGTGAAAATTCCACATTTGAAGTTGGATAACATATTATCACTTGAAGTTTCTTTTGATTAAAATCTAATCCAGCAGTTGGTGTATCTAAATTGTCTGTTTTGGATATGTTACTCACTTTCTAAATTCAGGTCCTGAGGTTGATCGCTTGGCAGCCATGGCTGGAAAATATAAAGTTCATTTAGTAATGGGAGTCATTGAGAGGGATGGATATACACTCTATTGTACAGTCCTTTTTTTCGACTCTCAAGGTCATTTCCTTGGAAAGCATCGGAAGATCATGCCTACAGCATTGGAGCGTGTCATTTGGGGATTTGGGGATGGATCTACAATTCCCATCTTTGAGACCCCAATCGGAAAAATAGGTGCAGCTATCTGTTGGGAGAACAGAATGCCACTTCTAAGGACAGCAATGTATGCTAAAGGTAATTCTGGAATTTCTATATTCCTTTCATTGGAGTGGTACACTTGAAGATCTAAATAGCTAGTTGATTTGCAGGTTGTCTGGGATATTTGTTTTATATTTTCATTTTGGACTAAGACTTGCTTGGAAAAATCTGACTAGCAATCACCGGTTGGAAGTCAAAAGATATCCTGCATTTTGTGTGTGCTTTTGTGAGCAATCTCGTCACTTGTGTGGAAACTTTTCTGAGAGTCCACCTAAGCTATTATAGAAGATTTATCCTTTTAACATCTGAATTGCCAAAGGGATTGATTGAGAACCATAACTAAGTATACTAAATTGTCTGATTACCTCAGATGGAAGCCTTTTATGACTCTGTCTTTGAGATTTCTCAGGGTGCCATCTTTTTGGCATATTACTAATTTCTTCTCACTTTAAACATTCATCTTCTTCATTTCCATTTGGAACTTTACAGTTCTTTCTCAAGCTTAAATTCTTTTCCCAATGCTTGAATGTGTTCAAGATTTTAGTTGTCTCTGAAGTACTTTCATGTAAGTTACTATGAAACTGAAGGAATATCCTACTTTTAGCAATTTAAACTCTTTACTAGTATAAGATATAATTAGTTATTGATTCATCTGTGTAGGTATATCTTCAGATGATAATTTCCAGTTCGTGGCAAAATTTCGCTAAGTGAAGCTTTTCCCTTTTTAACTGTTCTGAAATCTCTCTCTTGTTTATAGGCATTGAAGTATACTGCGCACCTACTGCTGATTCCAGGGATATCTGGCAAGCATCAATGATCCACATTGCTCTTGAGGGTGGGTGTTTTGTTTTATCTGCCAATCAGTTCTGCCGAAGGAAAGATTATCCACCTCCTCCTGAATACATCTTCTCTGGGACAGAAGAAGATCTCACACCTGACTCTGTTGTTTGTGCTGGAGGAAGTGTAATCATTTCACCGTCAGGAGCTGTGCTTGCCGGACCAAATTATGAAGGGGAGGCTCTCATCTCTGCAGATCTAGGTTTGTTACTGTCTTTTAATTTGCTAAGCCAATTACTTGTTTGTTGGTGAAGAAGTAATTGCTTGTAGGAGTTCATATTTCCTATTTCCTTTTCTGTTTCTGCATCTTAAAAACGTTAATTCAGATACTAACCCCAAAGTGCATCTACATTACATTTCTGCATGTATTAGGATTACATTTTTGGCTTTCCTTTCGTTGAATATTTTCTTCCTGTTCAATACTTTCTCTTTTTTGGTCTCCAACCCTTAATGCTCACTACTTCCAGCATGTGTAATCCTTTAGCTTTAGCTTTTCAAAATAGAAAATTAAGAGTTGCAGCCCTCTTGGCCAGACAAATCATCTGAACAATGCATACATTTAACCACTGATAATCAGGCATTTCTTGTTGAATCTTGTACCATTCATATCATTCACCTATCCTTATTTCTGCCTGATTGCAAGTTCTCAAAGAAATGGCGTCCTTGCTCTTTCCTTTTTCTTTTTTTTTTTGTTTTTCTAATTTGATTCATTTGAAGAATTTTATCTGACCTTTTATATGGTTATATGATTCACAGATCTTGGAGAAATCGCAAGGGCTAAGTTTGATTTTGATGTAGTTGGACATTATGCAAGGCCTGAAGTGCTTAGTCTTATTGTTAGAGATCATCCAACAGCCCCAGCAACTTTTATTTCAGCATCTGACAAATCGGAAAGGGTCCAAAAGTAGCAATGGTTGAAGATCGTTTTTGGTCACTATAAGTTGGTGGCAATGTCAGTCCAAGTCCTTTGTTTTGGACTCAATCGACTGGTTCTGTCTTTATCAATGGAAGAACATCAATCAAATTGATTCTCATGACCAAGAGATTCATAATCTTGTTAATATTTTGCTTTGTTGATGTGCTTCTTCAACTCAAATCTCAAAGCTACAATGAATTTTGTACAGTATTGTGAATTTGGAGCAAAGTTTGCTAATCTGGATTCCATCTCAAGATATTTTCAGCATCTATATCTGTATTGGATTTTGCGACTGAATGTTGTGCTGAAGATTTTCTATAAGAAAAAGTGCCTTGGAGCTCAGAAGCAGGGGAATCCTAGCTGAGAGTTGCAAATGTTCTCAGAATTGAATTAATTTACCTCCACCATCTATCACATTCCTTCCCAAGTTTCTCAAGATGATACTCTTTTTCTCCAGCTAGCACGGGGAAAGGTCTGCATTAGTTTGCACTTTGTAAAGATTCCTTCACTGTTGTTGATCTTAATGTTGGGTATTAAATGTGTACTATATGAGTCATATGACACACAGCAGACTTAGTAGCCGAGCAACAACATTGGAGTTGCATTTTGGCCAAAAGCAACTCGAACCATTGGAGCCAATCAATTGCACTCCACCCGTATGCATCCGTATCTCTCTTGAGCAACTCAAAAATTGAGTTAGTAGTGGCCCCACCAACTTTTTACATTTTCTAGTTGTTTAATTGAAGAATGAACTTGTAGGCAAATATTTAAAATTTTAACAATTATTTGCATATGAATTTTCTTTTTGCCATGAATGTTTTTTTTTACAAAAAAAAAAAACAAATTCAACCACAATTGACTGTTGATTTACTGTTGCAACAGTAAAATTATATAAATTCATTAATTTTTGTGATTTCTTCTCAAATTGATATTATAAAAAATATGTTTCTTCTCAAATGGGTTCCAATATACATTTTATATATTTTACATTGCAATTGTTTTGTGTATTGAATTAAACTTTATATTTTAATAACATTTGAATATTTTTTCATAACATTAAATATTTTTAATTAACAACTCAATCACATATAAATTGAGTAATATGTTAAATTTAGTATTATATTCAAAATATTAATGAAATAAGATTATAATGTAATATATGAGTGTCATTATTTTAAGATTTGTAAAGTTGTATAATTGAGGTAAAAAGTTTTAAAAAATGAGAATATGAGAGTTGTATAATTGGGGTAAAAAGTTTTAAAAAAAGAGAATATGATGTAAAATTATGTGACTCATAAAAAGTAGAGTAAATGCAACTATGATGAGTTGTATGAATGAAGATTTTCTTAGAATGTCTTTTGTGTGTGCTGTTTGTCTCCTTAAACCAACTCCAATAGGAGTTGAAAATGGAATGGAGCAACTTGTAAGTGAATTGCTGACGAGCGTGTCGTTGCGCTATCAAATAATACCAAACTAAACCAACTTATGCAGTTAGGGCAAGTAAGGGTCGTATCCACAGGGATTTGTAAAATTTTAGAACAAGTAAACTAATCAAGATTAGGGGGGAAATATTTGATTTTTATTTTAAAAGAATAAACTTTAAATAAATTTACTCAAAAATTAATTAAGAATCAAAGAAAAGAAAAATGTTAGCAAGGACTTTGTATTTCGGTTTTACTTATTCGGGATTAATCATTGATAATAACCTATTTGAGTAGTGACTTAGAATTCCGCGTAGCGCAGCAAATTTCGATTCTTGTATAGTTAGGTTAATTTCCGAGAAGCACGGCAAATTAACTTTAACCTAATTAAACTAAATTACCGAATCGCTCGCATAAAATAGTCAATTAAGTTATTCAGCTCGAGGACAATGTCAACACAAATTACATAAAGTTAATGGCCGATTAAAGTCATGCAATTTGTTTCAAACAATTCCCTATCAATTAATCAAACACAGATTTAAATTAATCAATAGTTACTACTTTTGGTTACCGAAAACCGATTATGCATAACCCTAGTTAATCAATTATGCAAAACAATTAAGATGGCCAATAATAATTGAAATAACACAATTGATAGAATAAAACCAAGAATTGTTCAAATACTCAAATAAAAGTAATGATTCCTTAAAAAGATTGAGTTTTTAATTACAAAACGTAAATCTCATATTTCCGAATAAAGTAAACATAATACATGTCCTTGCCAACTAAAAACGTTTACTCACAAAACATAAAGGAAAACATCATAAAAAGATTAAGGGAAAGAGAGAAATTCATTAGTCGGAAATCCGATTTCCCGAAAAGCTCCAACCATTGATCTCCTACAATGCTCGGGAAGAAAATATCTAAGGTGCTTGGCCCCCTAAACTAAGCTATTAAGGCCTATATATAGTTAGAAAAAGGTCCTAGGGTGGTTTATACAAGAGTCCTAATTAGAAACTACTTAAAACAAGCTTAAAACTTTGAATTCGGAAAGTGGACGCCCGAGTCTTTAAAGCGGACGCCTGAGTAGATGAGACGCGTCCACTTGACTGTTAATCTTCTGAGAGTGGACGCGTGAAATCTGATGGACGCGTCCACTTCCTTGCCTTGCGCGTCCACTTGGCCTCCCTGCGCGTCCACTTCCCTGTCCAACTTCTGAGGGTGGACACATGAAATCTGGTGGGCGCGTCCACTTTCTGGCCTTGCGCGTCCACTTAACTGTCCTGCGCGTCCACTTCTCTGTTCTTCTAAATATCCATCCTCAAATTCCCGATTTCTCCCAATTTCATTCCAACATCTTCTAAATCTTCTAAAGACCTAAAAACAAAAGTAATAGTGTAAAGAATCATTAAAATCACCAAAATACATAATTAGCTAGATTTAAACTTAATAAACATCATAATAACCCATAGAAAACTAAACTAATTATGGTTCAATCAATTGCACAATATTAAATGTAGATGGGTGTATGAATTGTTTCACGTGGAAAGTATGTTCATTTGTTTTTTTTTAATGCATGTGGCACATATAGATGGAATGAGTTTGCTATTTTGCTATTTTGAAGTATGCCAAGGTTTATTTTAAGAGAGTTTTTGAAGTATTAGGTTATTTTAATTTCATTTGAATTAAATATCAAATTAAAAGTTAATTTTTTTTATTATTTATGTATTTTGCTTTGTAATTTTCATTGTTTTTTAAGTGTGTCATCAAATAAAATTTTATATTTTCAATAATTTGAATACTTTTGTTCAGAACATTAATTAGTATTTAAAATTATTAATTTAATAACATAAAAATTGAATAATATTTTAAATTTATTATTTTATTAAAATATTAATGAAATATGGATCATATTGTTATATGATTAATAGAGTTATAGGATTGAAATAAAAAATTGTAAAAGATGAATATTTTTGTAATTCACAAAATGTAAGACAAATATAACTTATAGCAAGTTGCAGTTTGATCCAGGTCTTGTATAAGCTAGGTACTTTTTGTAATGATCAGGTTCATGGAGACTTTTAAAGTAGTGAGGCGCCGTGATTTTTAGTATGATTGGGGTAAAAAAGTCTAATGTGAACATTTTTTACTAATATGATATTGTAACCTGTTCAGTTTAGCGCAATAAGTTCATATAGGGGAAAAAGAAAAAAAAAAGGGTCGGGGGAGGTGGTTACCTAGCTCAATAGACTGGTTTTCAATAACAGTATAGACGTTGAAGAAACAAAAGTCTTGGGCATCAGTCCCAATCTCAAGAGGTACATGGGTACCATTTGAAAAATCAAAAGTAATGCCTCTTGAAAGAAAAAATTGGAACAAGACAAACATGGAAAACAAATAGAGTCTATAAATGTACTCAAACAAATATCACTATCTCTTTCAAGTTTCAAAAGAACATCCAATTCGTACAAATTTGGAGTGATAAAAAAACTAATGAGAACCACATACTTACTATCATAATGCAATTGATGCTTATCTAGTTGGTTCTTGAAAGTCATCACAACTCACAAACCCCAATTCACAACTGTAGCTGGCAATGATCCTAGTGCATGTGAGGGTAATTATTGATACATGATCCTACCAGTTTTCTATTGTTTACATATTTCTTATGTATTTCTAATTGGATAGCACTAAGACTAGATTACAGTGCATTCCCATGCAGTTGGCTCTTCTCAATGAGGGATTCTCAAAAGAACTTTGAGATCGTTATATCTGAACATGGAGATTAGTGAAGGATATTTTAACTATTAAGATAATTTTTGTAGCGTAAATTTGTTATATAGTAAGAAAACATTGTATGCCTTTGAGAATGCTTTGTTTGCCGAAACAAAAATTACTATGAACTACTGATGAAGTTATGGATAGAGCGCATTTTGTGATTATACTAATAAAGTAGGATGCACGTGTGTGGAGCATACATAATTCAAAGGTAGTTTTTCTAGGTATGATTGAGTTTAAATACATGGTTGGTACCAAGACACCATCTGCCGGGACAAGTTAAGTATTATTATCATTAGTTCTTAGAAGAACATGCATTATTATAAGACGAAAGAGTAATGGGATGGGCACATGCACCGGGGAGAAACCTTTATCATGTAAAAGTAGTATGACGTTTGGGAACCAGAGTTTAGAGTTTTTCATTTGAGTTAGTCTTACAAATGTCTTCACAAAATGCTGGTTTAAAAGAATGTATGCGAGTGCAATTTGGGTAACTGTTGACCGTTATTCAAGGGTGGCAATTGCCAGTGAAACAAGAGATTTACCAAAGACTTTAAAAATCAGCTTTATTACCAATATAAAGTAGCAGATTTTTTTGTACAACTTATCTTACAGAACAAGATCACAAAATCTTTTAACATTCAAGTTTTCCAGAACTCAAACAATTTGTTTAGACAAATACAGCCATCATTTGGAAGATCTGTCACCTATAAAGTATATGTAGCAAATGAACTATGCCATATATAGATGTAAACCATAGAAAAACCATTCTTTCTTCTTTTTTTCTTTTTCTTCCCTTTCCTGCAAAATGGAGTAAGGAGATCCCTGGCTTTGCCATTAGACTGCCTCCTGCAATACAGTAAATCCTTCACGTGTCATTCTGTTTTGATTTTGAGAAGGCAAATTGTGTTGGTTCCAGTTCTCATTTGGGCTGCTGGCTGCTTCTTGTGATGATGCCATTCTAGAACCAGAAACTATATGGTCTCTCAGGTCCTTGATCATATTATATCTCTCAATTTCATCTTCACATTCTCTTTCCCAAGCTTGTGAAGGAAACTCAAATACTTTTCTCCCATCAAGAACATCAGAATTCCCCCGTCGTATCGGGGAGAATTCCCACTCTATGCCATCTGATGTTTGCCTTTCAATGGAAATGCTTTGTCTTTGCCTTTTATCAGATGTGGACTTTCTTCCTTTAGTTTTGTTTTTCGTTGTCATTTTCTTCGAGTCCTCTTGAGCATCACTCCATTTATAACTTTTACTGTTCACATCCATGTTTAATTCAATGGAGTGAAGATCACTATCAGCTGAATCTTCTGCTTCCCCTTGATCCCCTTCGTATACTACTCCGCCAACCTTTTCTTGATCTTTGTATTGAGAAGGGACTGGGAGTGTTTCTCTTAGATATTGCTCTAGTTCCTTTATTCTTGCATAGTTTGGAGATCCATCAACTTGTTCTTCACCTACTTTGGTTCTCAAGTAAGACTCAAGCTCACTCCTTAACTTTTCAACAACAGCATTTTTCTCTTCAAATTGATACCTAGCTTCCGAAAGCTTCATTTGGACTCTTTCCTCTCGCAATACATCAGCTAATTGAAGCATTTCCCTCTCTTTCTCCACCTCTTCACGAACTTTTGCAGATTCCCTTTTAAGTTCTTCCACCTTGGCTCTGTCTTCTCCAATTCCAGTGGCTAACTCATCACAGACTTGCTCCAAAATTTCTCTTGCTCGCTTCTCACACTCGAGTTCTTTGATAGTACTCAAAAGATTTGCCTTTGTATCTGCCAATTCTATGCCAAGCTTCTTGTTCAATCTCTCAGCTTGTCGCTTCAGCTTCTTCTCAGTATCAAGGTCTCCAGCTACTGATGTAATGGCATTGCGGATTCGCTCTTTCTCCTTGATTTTCCTAGTGGCTTTATCTTCCTCAAACTGATGCAGCAGGAGTTCAACCTCTCTTTGGTTCATTTTTTGCTCATTAATCAGTTTATTGACCTGAATGCATGCCCGGTCTAGTTCAGCTTTCAGTGCCGAAAGCAGAGATAGGCTTGTAGGTTGTTGCTCTTCAACACGGCAAACATGACTCAAAACTTTGAGCAACTCTTTTGATGTACTAAGGGCACAAAGCAAACCCTTCAAACGGTTCTTGGCTCTTGAACCAGGGGGGGTGCGACCAAGAGCGCGTATTTGAATCGGATCAACCTGCATAACCTATTATTTAATCACTAATCTTCTCCATTTTTGTATATAAAGCATTCGATACAGTAAAATATGAAAAACAAAAGCAAAGAAATCCAGAAGAAACAAGAAAAAATCAGCAGATTTCAAGTCTTATTTAAAAACTAACAGTGGGAAACCCCAGCAATTACAATCCAAAAATTACAGCAGTTGAATGTTGGAAAACAACAACGAGACATGTCCGTTTGAGGTGGACCCATTAAAGAACCAAATCATGTTCTCTGTTTCTTTGATTTATGAACAAATTTGTCCATTTCCTAAAATACATTTTAAATAGATCGAGTGCCTACAGAAGCCATGAATGCAATTTAAGCCAAATAATTATAGAAAGCATATTATTGATGTTACAGGTTTAGGACTCTGGTATCAGCCATATGACATGCTCCCACATCACAAGAAAAGACCATAATCTAAAAGATACTAATGTAATTTAAACTGATCCTGTGCTTGGATTATTGTAACATGACCCCCTATTTAGGTCAGAAATTATCACTATCAACAACTTATAAGATAAGTCAAAAGCGGGGCTACCTCCATTAAGCTGGTATTGTTTAAAGAGTTGAAGCCTCCTATATTGCACTCAGAACGCAGAATTTTTTGAGAACTTATAGAAGCTCTTCTCCGATGAGTACCGACATCAGGCCGATCCATCCCCTGCAAATCACAGAAGAAAAAACATTAGAAACTGAACTAAGAAATAAATGCATTCCGCAAAATCAAAATCGATAGCACAGATGACATTAATTTATGAGATAGGATTCCAATTCTATCAAGAAAATTGCATCCCACCTCAGAAACAGGACTAGAAGATAGATCAGACCAACACAATGCCAAGGCTTCCAAGTTGGATGACTTCAAAATGCTTTCTTTTTTGACACCCTCTATTTCACTCTTCCTATCCTCCAAAGTCTCTCTCACTTTAGGTGTAAGAACCCCATTAATCTCCCACAAAGTAGCAGCAAGTTTTCGAGCAGACACCGACAATTCTTTTCCTTTATCACCACCCTTTGCTGCCACATACTTTTCACCCTGCAGGGGAGATGATTTTGAACTCATCTTCCACATTGGCACAGGAGTGCTTGACTCTCCTCTCTTTCCAACCAAAATTGCTCGCTTTAACCGATAATTTCGAACCAATGAAGATGACGACGACGACGAACTTCCTCTCTTCCTGACCTTGCACTGCCCTCCAATACCTCCATCCACATTCAAATTTTTCCTCGGCATTTTCAACTCTAAATGGTATGCACTATTTTATATACGGAAACTCTCACACAGTAATGAATAATGATACCACTAAAAATTCATGAGAATCACAAGAATTCTAAAATCCCCACTTTTTCCAATCTTAAGCATGCCCAAAGACACAAGGGTTCCTAGTACCTTCGAAGTAGTGTAGATCTAAAGTAATAAAATTTGTCACAAGAATCATCAACTTTTGGGCACTTTTTCAAACGGTTTGTTGAATATTTTGATGAGGGAAATAACTGTCAAAGATAGTTGTTCTAAATGCTTTTATCAGTCAAAAAGAGCGAAAAAAACCAAAGGAAACAAATAAGCAAGTCTGGAACGTACCCTTATTTGCACTTTGCAAGTTGTTGGGAATGATGATGTTTATGTATCCAAATTAGTGCCTAAAGTTTGAGACTTTGTTTCAAACTTCCATAGAGGGAAAAGAGAACATGAAAATGAAAGATTTCGTGAAAGAGAGAGTCTTGATGATGAAGAAGTTTACAGATGGAAAAAGCAATGTAAGTTAGGAGAGAATTAAAGAAGGGTGAATCTGATCTCTCTTTTCATGGAAAAGGAAAAGGTTTTGAGAGGGATAGTCATGGAGAGACTGAGAAAGAGAGAGAATAGAAAGGGGGCAGGGAGAGGGGGGGAGGGAGGGGGAGGAATAGCTGTGTCCTTGTGACAAAAAGACGAGAGAGGGACGTGGCTTGCACGTGAGCTGAAAGAAGAGGGTGAGGGGGTGTCGTGGGGAGGGGCGAGGGGGATAGGGAGGAAGCAATTAGGGACGGTGGCTATGTGAATTGAAGGTTCATAATATTGACTAGGTTCCATGCATTTGTGTTTGCTCTGCCCATAATTTAAGTTATATTTTTTTATTTTGTGTGGATTTGGGAGAGAATTAGTGGGAAGGAAGTGAATCAAGTTGTGAAGAAGATAGGACTAAGGACTAGCTCAACACTGCCCACTATCGTTTATTACGAGATGACGGTAGTCCGTATATAATTTATAATATGACATGATGTGTATAAAAAAGTTATATTTATTAATGTATTAGTATGTTATAGTAATTTAGTTTGCAAAGTCATAATCCCAACGAGCAAATAGAACATTCTATGATAATTAGGTTCCATTAGTTGAAATAATCGAAATTTAACATTTTTTAACTTATAACGAATAAAAAGGAGAGAGAATAAGATAGTACTTTCAATTCATACTTATTAGTCATAGTATTGTTTGAAATTTAAATTTTGTGTTAATCAAGTTTTTATTATTTTCATCCCTCTCTCCTACCATTAACACGAGAAGGGTACAAACCTTACTTCGAAGCAATACAAAAAGTGGAATCAATATAGTGAATATCATAGATAAAAGAAAGCTATATGATCAGCTCCACTTTAAATCATTCGCATTCGTCCTATTCCAGCTCCATTTTATATTTAATTTCGCTTTGACCTTGTTTGACTCCGTTTTGATCCCGTTTAACTCATTATATCAATGCTTAGTCAATAATATAATCTCATTGTAATATACAAAAGTTAATAATATAAATTCATAATTAGTTAAGTATATAGTTAATAATATAAAATTATTTAAATCAATATATTTAATAATATAAATTATAGTTACATTTTTTAAAAAATATTCACATATATTTACATAAATAATATTATATTAATATAGTTAATAATATGACTAACAATTACTTAGTCAATAATATAAGCTAATTTTATTTAATTTTTTAAGTAATCAAATGGATAAAATAGTTTTCTTTAAAAAAAATTAGAGATAAAATAGTATTTTTATTAAAAATAGAACTGAAGCCGAAGTCGGGAATTTGCGAGATGAATCCTCGCGGGGCTTCAGTGGGTAAAAATCAATCTCCACCCCCGTCCCTGTCCTCACTAATCCCTGCTTTTTAAAACTCATCCCCGACCCCTTAAATTCGGTGAATCCCCGACTTCAACGGGCCGAATTGAAGCGAATCTCCGTTAATCCTCATTTCATTATCATCCCTAATTGGGAGAAAGAAAAAAAAACAATCCCTTCATCTCTTTCCAATTGTTAACTTTGAATTTGTAGAAAAATTAATATAATTATTAGAAATAATAATTATGTAATTAAATTTCTTAAATTGCCCTCATTTAATAATTAATAATTAATGTATAAATATTAATTTTTTAAAAAAAATACATTTTTCAATAAATAGTTAATCATTCATCCAAAATTTTCATTAATAATAAGAGTATAGTTGCAAAAGTATATAATAAAATTAAAAATCGAACAATTGAAATAAGATATTAAAAAAAGGAAATATGAATAATTGAAATGAATTCAAAGAAATATATAATTTAATATTTTTATTACTTAATGCCCGGATGGAATCTGCAGTAGAAATCCTTATTGTGCTAACGAAGTCTTGAATTAACGATTTAGAAAACCAGACCCTTTTTTTAGATAATTTTTTTTAAAACTATTCTTTGTTTTGAAAAATGTTACTTGATTCCTAATTACAAGTGATCTAAGTCTCCCTAATGAAGGGGATTTTTTGCCTGTGTATGTTTTGTAAAACCATTCTATTTAAATTTTTAACTTACGACGATCATTAGTGAATCATTAAGAGCAATCTCATTAACGATGCGGGAGGAACGTGGACGGACAAACAATGATATAAAAACTGAAATTTCAAACAAAAAATGAAAGTGAAAGGATAAAATAATAATTAATTAAACTGTGCTATATTTTTGCTGCCACAAATATATATCTGCACAGATTAGTAAATTGGATTTCTATAACTTGCCGCCACGAAGATGGGCCCACTAACGGCTAGAAATTATTTTAAAGCCATTTTGTTTTTGTTTTTTTTATTTGGGAATTTCTCTGCTGTATTTAGGAATCAGAAATTTCCATTGCATAGAAAACAGTCAGATCCTGGAAGTACCATGGGACCCACCATATGCAAAACTCACATGATCATCATCACTTGATCATTAGATGATTTTTTTTTTTTTTTAAAGAAGAAAAAATCATAGATATTGCGATTGAATTGGGATTTTTTTGGTTAATTTCTCAAAGAATCTCTTGACTTAAAGGTTGAGAAATTATGGTCACAAATGGTAATTGAATATTCTTGGTAAATCTTTTTTCTATTTTTTGTCTTTAAATAAATGCCAAGATTTATGGAACTTTTTTCAATTTTATTTTATTATGACATAAGTCAATGATTGGATTATATGCATGATTGGGAAATATTCATTCCTATTTTATTTTAGGTTAGTTTCAATGAACCCCTTAATTTCTCTCTAAAACACACTCCACTAATTTTTAAATTATTTCAATATTTCTCTAAATCCTTTTAATTGTATCAAATGAGTAAAATACTGTGTGTGTGTGTGATTGTGGATTACATTATATCAAAATTTTGTACCTTTAAATTTTATCAAGATATAAGATATTAAAAGTATAAAATAGAAATCTCATATACAAAATCAAATTCAATTTAGAAAATTTAATCATAATCAATCAAAAAAGAGAAAGTGAATTGAAATATGTTGAATGGAAAAAAAAATGATAAGACTCTAAAAATATATGCATCTTTTCAAGTATTCCTAACACAAATCAAAGTTGATCCTCTATCTACAAAGCAAAACTTTACAAAGGGGTTCATCCTCTATCTGAGGTATATGCATATCTCCTGTACCCTGCGTGATACTAACTGCCTAGCAAAAACTGATAAAAAACGCAATGCCACGTCAAGTGGTAGAGCTAGGATTTAATGTTTGGAAGCACAAAATTTTTATTTTATTTTTTATAAGTGAAGGACAAGTTTTCAGGATAGAAGTAGGAATTTTAGAAACGCTAAAACCTTAAAAAATACAACATATAATATATCTTAAATAATAAATATATTTTTTTAAAATTTAAATGTTTATAAGAATACTTCACAATATATAGTTAATTTTTTTTCTCATTCAATTTTTGTATACACTGACATAAAGAATCATTTAAAATAAAAATTTTGAGACAATATCGATATTTTTAATCTTTTAATTTATTTTATAAATTGAGAAAATCTCATTACACATATCCATAAGAATGCATCTCGATTGTTATAATTCATCGGATGTTATTCAATAACTTCTTTCTAAATTCATTTATTTATGAATTTAATTTTATCTTATCAATTTTTATATACAAATATTTGTGAATTACATTACATATTACAATTTCATTTAACACATTTGTAACAAATTCTAACCATTTTACCTCTTATTCTTTTTTTTTTAAAACTACTTTTACACAACTTGAATAGCCGTTTGAAGAAAATAATTAGATATTCACCATTTTGACAAGTCTTTACATTAATTAGTAATATAATGTCCTAAATCATTCATTTAGACATTATATATATATATATATATATATATATATATTAATTGTTTCATCCTCATTTGCTCAATTTTTCATAATGTCAGTAAAAGATAATAAAATGCAATACTTTTGTAATTTAATAATGAAACCATTTTCCTTTTGTAAAGAAAGTAAGAAGAATAATCTTCTTTATGTTTGGTTTTTTTTCTCCTCATGAGTGAAAACATAGTTTTCTATTTCTTTGTACTTTTTTTCCTTATGTATATATTTATATATCTACTATTAAATCCCCACAATGAAAATTTAAAGAAAAATTAAAATAACTAAGATCCTAAAGAAAAAATTGTGTTGAAGAGAGTTTTTTTTTTTTTGGAATGGGGAAAGTGGAAACAAAACTTTATAAAAAAACAATAATGTTTTAAAAAAACAAAAGACTATAAGGAGAGGCCCACCTATAATTAAAGCAAGAAAGAAAAGAAAGAAAAAAAAAAAACAAGAAGAAAGAAAAGAAAAGGGGGGCGGGGGGACGATATTTACTGCTTATCAAAAGCATCCCAGATGTGCCCTACAGTGGCATGTTGCCTTTTCCTATTCTTATTTACATTTTCACATGTTTTGTATATTATTATTATTATTACCCTTCACGAAATAAAATATTAATAACCCATATTTTTATTTTGTGTAAATCTATATTTTATCATAAAGTTAATTTATCCAATTTTTCAAAAAGTAAAAATTTATTATTTAATCATATCTTTTCTCAACTCATTTTTTAGTCAATCGTGCGTGCATGCTTTTTATATTTTTATAAAATTAATTATTTAAAAACTATTTAGTTATAATTTTTTGAAAAAAATAAGTTTTATACATGATATATGGAACTTGCGGGATTATTATTCTACTTTTGAGACAAAATATAGTATATTCCTAAACGAATGAGCATCAAAATAAGTTTTTCAATCCTTATTCTTCATAAGTTAGTAATTTTAATTTTTAATTTTGTTGACACAAAAAATATCTATTTTTTTTCATAAATAGCCAATAAAATCTCTCAATAAATAATATTAGTTAATTAGCTTATGAAAAGAGTCAATTGATCGAATATGAGTTGATGGTATAAGTCAGCTGATAGATATAATTAATTTTTAAATTTTTAGTCTAATAAACTTATAAGATAATGTTACATCACCGAGTCAAAATACTATTTCATGGTTTCAAACAAGCATAAGGGACTCCAAATATGATTAGATTATGAGGAAGTGGTTCAATATTTGTGTTGCTTTAGCTTTAGAAAGATGAAGAGTTATTTGAAATTACTTAGATTGTTCAAAATAATAAAATTTTCCTATTCCAAAATTCTTTTGTTTAAACATTTAGTGATTTTGCATTACATTGAAAGATATTGGAGGCTTCTATAATTGCTCAAAGAATTATCTTTTAAAAAAGATTTCACAAACTCATCAACTTCAATTGACTAAGACTCGTAAGAGTTTTATCATCATCGACACCTAATTCATTGGCTGATTCAAAACTTGCCAAATAGTTAAAATTACTACCTAAATCCATGGACTAATTTCATTTTAATCGACAACAAATTTATATATCAATACTTTATTATTCAATTATATTTAAAATCTATTTTATATATAGCTATTGTTACAAATTAAACATTGTTGTTGATGCTTTTTCAAACTCTTTTGTTTCCCTTTTTCGTTTTCTTTTGTCTTTCTCTTTTCTCATAGGTAAATAATTTAGATATATTTATTTTCTTAGTATGTTCTACCTCTAGATTGAAAAAAAATGTATGTCCCACTTAAGATATAATGTAAATATTCAGGGCTCGTTTGGTTGACAAAAAATTTGACGTGAGAAAATATTATTTTACTTAATTTTAAATTATCATGTTTGGTTCAATGTTAAGGCATCCAGGAAAGTAAAAAGAATCATTGAAACAAGGAAAGTAACACGATTTTCTTGAATTCTTATTGCACATCTTGAGCTGATATTGATTACTTGCCTCAAGAATCTATTTTAATTTATCTAGTTTATCTAAATTTATTTTTTTAAAACATTCTATTCTCACTCTCTCTCTCCTCCTCCTCCTCTTCTTCTTCTATATATATATATATATATATATATATATATATATATATATTCATTATATTGAAGAGTTAAAATATTTAAATTAATCCATTTTACCATTATGGATTTGACTCATTGAGGAATATTTTTTTAATATTCATAATATTTAAGAATTAAGTAGTGGGGTTTTTAAAAAAATTATATAAACTTCTCATTTGTAAACATAATTATTTTATATACATTTAAGAAGGTTTTTTTTAAGAATATACATCTAATCAAGTTAGAATATAATTTTTTAGATATTTTAGTGATGAATTGAATATATTCCTTAATTTAATCATTTAAAGAAAATATATGAATAAAAATTTTAATAATTTTCATTACAACATTCATAATCTTTCCAAACGCAAGATAAATAATCTGTTTTGATTTATTTTCTCCATAATCATATTCCAAAGAATTATAATCCAAACGAGAGGATCTCCCACACTTCATTGATTTAAAACTTGGTTTTGTTCTCAAATGTTTTTAACCTATTTTAAAATATTAAGATATTTCCATTTGAAATTAAATAGTCACAATTTTATTTTGCAATGATCGAAATTTGAATGTTCATTTTATTAAAATAAACACATTTTTATTTAAAATTCAACTAAAAACCACTTTAATTTAAAAGACTTATGTCTGACTAACTTATGTAATTTTACTAGGTCATCAGTAACCACATTATTATTTCATACATTCAAACAATTTTGAGTTCAATCTTCTATATCTGGATAAGTATTTATTAAAAAAATTCCACATTCACTCTTGACAACCTTTTCATATTGCCGCTACTTCAATAAAGGGGAGTTTCATGGTAAGATAGAGTGACGGCTTACTCTTCGTTTATTGTCAGCATTGATTTCCTTGTATAAGTTGTTTTCCAACATTTAAAAATGAAATGAAGAAAAAAGATGGCATATGGTTATATTTATTCACTCTATGATTCTACGAATGCCAGGGACCATCCTATTTTGGTTCCACATAATTATGATTGGGTGGTTGTCAATTGTACAAAAAAAAAAAAAATGTTGTCCAACCCATTAGAAAAGAATAAAAAGAACTCGGTGGTTCTTGTAAAATACCTTTTAGTTCTTAGTTTCATTTTTTAAAATTTTCTTCATATTTCAATAATACAAATCGATTAGAGAGGTAATCCTTATGGATCATAAAATTCATACGAGATAAAGTTTTTCCATGTTAAGTACTCGATTGCTTGTTATTTGACTATTATCTAAAAAAAATTTCTTTGCTTTTGGCTCATATGCCACAAAAACATTCCATTAACTACTTCATGATTCAACAACTCTACTGTTCTTTTTCCCTTTGCACTAACTCTTTTGTTGCAAGATCTGGAAGTGTTCCATCCCATAAACATTCCAATTAGGTTATCATGTTTTGCAGTCTTGGAATATATACCATCCATCCCTTTGATGCAAAATTTGCAGTTTTGTCAAATTTTCTCACTTGTTGCAATGATGAAATTTTTTTTCCTGAAAAAACTATAAGAAAAGAAAAGAAGAAAAAGGAGGTAGTATGAAGAAATTTTTCCTCCAAATTCTTAAAATCGAGATGGATACTCGATCACTTGCTAATCACCTTAATGTCTTCTTCTTTTCCCTAATTCATTTCTAAAATAATTTCTTTGCTTTTTTGGTTACTATGGCGCAAAACTATTACACTAATGGGATGACAATTGTTTCTTGATGGAGAGATTGAGAAGAAAGGAGAGAGATGAAGATGAGAAACTTTGATTCAAGGTAATATTTATACACATGAAGAAGAAACAGTCATCTTAAAAGTAGTCCTCAGTCCTGCCCTTGAAGCCAATTTGACCAAAAGTAAGGCAAAGGAACAAACCGAGATGCCAAGTTACCAGCCACAACCTGTTCATCATAATACACATATGCATTCAACTGAGAAAGGTAAAAAATACTCTATATATAGATGCGTTATTATTTCCATTCAATGGACTGAAAATGAAAAGAAATTTTGTTTATAATCCAACATGAAAGTGAACTATCTCAATTTCAATATTGAATTTATTGCTCCATGTTTAATTGGACTGTGGACAATTGACCTTTGATCCAAACTAGGCATATTCCCCTGTAAATCTCTTAAGGTTTTTTTCAGTTAAATCATTTTCAATTAGTATTGTATGATTCAAAACTGACTTGCATATATGCTCACCAGAACTGGGAAGTGATAGCAGGAGGGGTGGGGAAGTGAGCCAGTTCAGCTCCAATGCTCTCAAAGAATAGCCCTGTCAAGCTTTTCCCATTTATTGCTGGAATGCTTGATGGTGCAAGCCATCCAATCAACCCGAACCCGATCACATTGAAGTCTCTGCGAAGCCAGTCCCTCTCAAAGCTTCATTCATAACAAGAATCAAATGAAGATTATCAGAACATTTTGATTCATATGATGAAGATCTTCCATTTTTCATAAATCAAATTAATCAGAGTTATATATTACCAAGTGAACTTTCCTCCAGCAGCTTTTGCTAGCCTTAGAGGATTTCTTGCAGTTACTGGAGCTTTTAAGAAGCCTGAGAAAACAGAGCAAGTCTAATAAGTTTTACGTGTATAACTTAGCCATTTCAGAGTATTAGTCCTTAAACGGTAGTTTACAAAACGCGAGTCTTAAATGGTAGATCATAGAGTATGCCAAATCCATAATTAAATCTTGAAAATAAATATTTCACAAAGATTCAAGAACCATCTTAAACTTCATTTTTGAAGCACTAACTTTTCTCAAAAAGATGCTCTCTCAAGATGGAAGAAATAGAATGATCATTATTATTACATACCTGAGCTGAGGCATACTTTCTTTGTTGAAAGAGAGGAAGTGCCCAAGCCTACAACAGCAGAAGCATTAGCAATTGATGCAGCCATTTTTTTTGCAGTTAGGAGTCTGAATTGGACTAAGGCTTGTTGTGGCCAAAAAAATACTTGCAATTTTTTCAGTAGCTTCAGAGATATTTGGCAATATGTGGTGACTAAAAACACTTGGATTGAATCATGGATTACATGGATGGGCTTCTCGTCAATCAAATTTTGCCATGTGGATTTGTTTGGATAGAATGTATATCTACCTTTAAATTCATTGAGGATTCATACTTTGACCAATAGAGTTTGCCACATTGTCCTTTGTGGGACATTTGGGGGTGGAATTTTATTTTATTTTATTTTATTTATATCATATGGGAATCAATCAGAGCTCAAAAGATCCATATAAGACTTAGTTGATGAAATTGAATTTAGATACGCTTTGGATTGAGCTCAATCTCTTCTCTTTGGGCTAGAAGTGTTCCAACATTTTGTATCAGCAGCTACAACATCATCAGGAAAAACACCAAACCATTAGAAGTTTGGAACAAATTTTATGTTCATAACTCTATTTTATAATGCTAAAAGATAAATTTTTACTTTCTTCAAAATATGTAAATATATATTTTATATAAAATTTTAAAAATAATGATTTAATTTAAGGAATTTATCTTCTATTCAACATATAGATCTCATCCCCTAGGTACGTTAATAGTACTTCCTCTTGTTCGAAATTGAAACATTCATATTTCTATTTTTGAATATTTAAAATTAAATACTAATTTTTTAAATAAAATATTTTTTCATTAAAATTTCACTAACAAATTTTTTACATTAGAAAATTTATATATACTAATTCATGTAGTCTCACCACTAAGTGCATTAATAACAATGATAATGTAATAATTTATTAAAGACTTTCTTTAATTTTAGAACCAAAATCGAATATTCAATTTTGGATGAAGAAAATAATAACAAAGATAAATTATCTACTTTTTTCAATTGTTGTGCAAATTCAAAAGAGGATGTTTCATTTTGCGAAGAAAGTGTACTAAATTATAGGATTAGTCTTCCATTCACACGAATTTTTACTCTTTTTATTTTAAAATGTTGTTGTTCCTAAATCCGTCCTACGTTGATATTTAAGTCAGCGACTACTCAAGGTAAGAAAAGTAATGTTTCCTTATATTGAAATTAAATATTTTTATTTTTATTTTTAAATATTCACAATTAAATATTTATTTTCTTAAAATAAATATATTTCTCTTTCTTTCTCTTAGTGTAATGAATTTATATCTCATTAACTCATAAATAATTATATTAATAATAAGGATAACATAGAAAATAATTTCAAATCAAAGACTTTTCTTAATTCTTATATTCTTTCATTTCGTAATTGAATATCTACTTTTGACTTTGATTAAAAATTAAATAAGACGTTTAATTTTAATTAACTTACCAATTTATCATGTTAATATAATGGATGATGTGCCTCATAATTTAATGGGATATAAATTACTTAAATTAAGTTGGTGAGTAGTGTAGATTATGAATTAATAAAATATAACTATCTTAAATTAAGAAGATTATTAATAGAACTTTAGATTAAAAAATATATTTATTTTAAAAAATGAATATTCAATTATAAATAAATAAAAATAAAAATTTGAATATTTAATCTTGAATGAATGAAATATTATATTAAAAGTAAATATTCAATTTACATTGTGGGAGTAATAAACCAAAGTCCGGAAAAGAACGCAACTTTACTCCTCGGACCTCATTACAGTATATGTATTTGCAGGAAAAAATTCCACGCGGGGACTAAACACTTCTTTAAAGCTTAATTTTTAGAATTAAGCCTTTGCCAATATTTAATATAATCCATAATTTCTTAGATTATGAGTCATATTTGATTTTGAATGTATATCCACCTTTAAATGGACCGAGGACTCGTTTTTCACCAATAGAGTTCGCCACATTGTACTTTGTGAGACAATTTGGAGATGGAAATATGTATTTTATTTTATTTGAGAATCAATTTGGAGATGGAAGTTCATCCATGGATGGAATTTAATTTAGATATAGTTTATATTGTGACCAAACTGTCCTCTTTGGGGCAGAAGTCATCCAAGCATGACCAGCTGACCTAGTTTGTATCCATTGGCCCAAAATTGCACTATCAAGTTTTATTTCTAAAAAGATTAATATATATATATATATATATATATTTTTCAAAACAAATATATTTTTTACCTAAAATTTCACAAAAAACAAATTAATTTTTTTAAAATCATATTCTATTAATATTCAAATTTTACTACTAGCGACATTAATTATAGGAGTAATAAGAATAATAAAATAATTTACTTATGATAAAATAAAATTTTCAATTTTTATGCAAATTCAAAAGTCTCTTTTGTCCCTTTTTTTTTATTTGTAAATTACGAAATAAGTATGCTAATTGTTCGTTTTGGTTAGTCTTTCATCCAGATGAATTTTACTACTTTTTCCTTTTTATGAGTTGCTGTTGTTCCTAATTCTACTCTCAAATTAGTAACTACTCAAGGTAAAAAGAGTAATAGTAATAAGTAAGGCTAGAGAGGGGAAAAAAACTATTTTATCGCTTAAACCACAAGCTTTTACTAACATTATACTTAAGATTGCATATTAATATTGAAATTATGCTTTTGGGAAACCTCATGTTTGAGTGCTTTATATCATCCCTTCCAATGTAACAAATAAAAAACACAAAAATTATTCAGGAGAGTTTGACCAAACTTGTTTTCTGGATTCTTATACTAGCTTTAGGTATTTGAGTTATTAATATGTTTTCAATTGTTTAAAATAATTATTAATTTTTTAATTTAAATTTGTTTTGAACTCTTCTCAATTGTTTTTCTCCCTTAATTTTAACTTGAAGAAATTGTTCTCGAGAAGCAATATTGGAGGTAATTTTTTTAAAAAAATTTACTTATTGATATTGCTAAACATAATAATGTTATATTAAAGTTTATATGTTCCTTTTTATTTATCACACTTAGAAAATTTAGATATAACTTTACAAGTATACCCTTGCAATATAACAAGTCAACAATAAAGTGGATGTTGAAGATAAAAGAGCAACTTGTGAGCATATCATCCTCTCATAAAATAAAACAAAATATAAAAAATAAAAAAAATAAAAAGACGAAGGCATACCATCAATTTGGTTGATTTATTACGACAGTTGCAAGCATTGACTTTGATGGTTGACAGAAGTTATATTTGACAATTTGGGGTTCGTTTAAGACTCTTTCCTTCAGTTTTTGACATTGTGTATGATGCTTTAAGTTTATTTTCTCCGATGCATGCTTACTTTTGTTGATAAAAAAAAAAATCCATGTTGACCATCAGTTTGGTTAATTTATTACCGACAGTTGCAAGGGTTGACTTTTACTGTTGACTAAAGTTTCATTTGACAAATCGGGGAGGGGGGGGGGGTTAAAGACGCTTTCCCCTAATTTTGACGTCCTCAATCATTTTTCTCAAGGTTTATTTTCTCCAATTCATACTTAATTTTACTGATGAAACAAATCCAGTTGAAGCATGGAAGAAATGGGTAGAGTTTGACGCATAGAAATCTCTTACAAACCGACTTTTTATTGAAGAAGAGATTATAAAGTAAGGCAAACCCAATAAAAACTCATGTGTCATTGTGTGAACAATTTATTGATACTTTGTATCGGAGAGACACACTCACATAATTAAAGGAACAAAGAGAAGTTTAATTGGAGACGGTCTCGTGAGCAGCGATAGAGCACAAAAGAGGGGTTTATCACCTTTTTTTTTTCCCCTTTCAATTTCTGATTTTTTTTCCCCACGGCTGTGAGTAAACCACTCCTTTACCATTACATATGGAATTACAAATATGTTTCTATACACAGTACAAGAGATAACAACAAGAATTAGATATACCCCAGCAAGAATTACGAAATAATTGCAAACCTTCGCTAAAAATCTCTAACATTTAAAGTCTATTATCTCAAATTCGTTTTCGGTTTATATATTTAAGGATGATAAAAGTTAAGAGAATTTCAGTGAACTATCATAAACAAGAAGTACGATGGGTAAAGTAGTTTGAGCATACAGAGGATTTAATATGAGGCATCCTTGGTGACACTGACACAAGGATTATGGAAAGCAGTTGAAGGACTTTTCTGCTGATACTGAAGATGAAAAGGATCAGCTGGAGCAAGATTTTAGCGCAATTTTCTACTTCGTCTGGAGTGTGATAGACGAACTATTAATGGAAATGCTAGAATTTTATAAATTGAAATCTCTTACTAACTGACTTTAATTGGAAAAATAGATTATATGAATTAAGTATAATTGGAATTGATGATTGAAAAAAGATCACCTAAAAACAAGTCGGTTCGCCTCGTTTTGGTGTAGCTCGGTCGGGTGCCCGTTAATTCGAGCTAGACCATTTGGTCCGGTTCTATAGGCTAGTACTATGTTGGTTCAACCCAACTCTATATAAATTACATGCCAAAATGTGTCATATGTATTTTTTTTTCCCCTCAATTTTTATTGCATTTTTTTTAGGCATTTATTAGTGTGTGTGTGTGTATAAACACGCACATGCGTGCATGTTTGTGAAATGAAGAAATAATCATATGTTGCTTACACAATTTTTGGCCAGTGCACCAGAACTACTTGGTCTGGAGGGCAGTCTAAAGCAGAATGAATCTTCCAAATTCACAGTCATGTATCTACATGCTCCCTCCATCTGATCCTCATCCTATACCCGTCATCTAAAACTTCACTTCGAATGAGTATCGTTCTGCTCATCAAGAAGGGATAATTGTGTAAGCATTAGCACAAAACTACAACTGCAACGCCTAACTGAGCAAAATCAAAGAACCCTCTGATAGGGTTGTGTGACTGTGAAGGCACCAATTGATCAAAGCCACATAGGATGTACCCGTGTATTTGTGAGAAGGCTCTGCCTGACCCAAGCTGTAAGATAAATAAGAATGCTACATGCCACAACTATGTGGAAATACTATCATCCATACATGTCATATGGCATGAAACTATGAGATGGTACAAAATAAGATGAATGGGTATCTATCGAATCATCTGACAATGGTTGTAAGTAGAGCTCGCAAAATTGACTCCTCCAAAAAATAGGTTAGGCATGGCCTATAAAATACCATACCAAAAAAAATTGTGTCTAAATGGCTCGGCCGATTAGACTGATCTAGCTAATCGGGTCGGATCATTTCAAGTTGTGTCAAGCTGGTCCGATGTGTCACTAGAAAAAGCACTAGTTGTGAAGAAAATGATATCATTTTAACTTGTTGGGGTGAGATTAGACGATTGGACTCAACCTGATCCTGGCCTTGAATCGATCGAATTGGGGTATGATGAAGCATGTCGTATAACTCTTAAATTTAAACATAGCATAACAATTTCTATGTAAATAGGGAAAGTAGGGATCGAATCCACAGAGATTTGTCAACTCTTAAATTAAAATCATTAATCGAAAAAAGTTTTGGGGGTTTTGATATTTTGAGAATAAAAAAATAACAACAATTAAAATAAATATTTTGGGGTTTTTGGATTTGTGAATAGAATTAAAAAGGAATTTAGAATATAAATGATATAAAAAGGCATTAGTAAGGAACTAGTATCAAGTTATGTTTTTCATGGGATTAATCATAGATAAATACATTGTTAAGTAGTTGGTTTTAAAATCCCGATCAGCTCAGACAGATTAATCTCTAATTTAATTAAACATCACTACCAACTAGCATGTATAGAATGCTCAATCAAATTGTATTAAACAAATAAGGCATCACCAACATTAAATTGTATATAATAATTAGATTAATTATATACAATTTAAATTATATAATTCCGCTAATAAATTAATTAAGTCAAGAGCTACAACTCAGTTAAACTAGTAGATGCTACTTGAATCATTAATACAAGATTAATAATCCTAGCTATATAATCACATTCATTAATTATATTGTCAATCTAATTAATTCACACAATTATATTGGTTAAAACAGGAATTATATAAATACTCAATTAATATATATATATATATATATGTATAAATATATTAAATAAATGCACACACACACACACACACACACACACACACACATATATATATATATATATAAAGATTGGATTTATATTAACTAAACAAATTAATTGGTTTAACCGGCCATTTAAATAAATTAAACTAAAATTATGGAGGCTTGGCCTTCCATAATAAAAAAAATTAAATACATAAAAAGAAATTAAACTAATTAGGTGGCTCGGCTATCCATTTGCGGTATTTAAAGTGCATAAATAAAAATAAATAAATATTAGGCAGATAAAATCGACCATAAGTCCAATTAAATAAATCCAAATAGAAATTAAGTACAAATAAAATTATCTCATAATCCCATTTATTAATAACTTAACACATATCCTTCATAACAAAAAGAAATTACTCACAATACATATTTAATAAATATAAGATGAAATTTATAAACATTGGAAAGAAAATTTGAAAGATAAACTCTCCGAAAACATTGAAATTATCCGAACAAAATTTCTTTACTAAATATTACAAAAAACATTGAAATATTATTCTAAAAATTCTGAAAAATATACTAAGATGAAGACAATAATAAAAGAAATAAATTGAAAAATAAATGGATAAGATTGGAGCTAAATTTGTGTTGAAATGATAAAAATAAGCTTCATATTTATATGCACAAAAATCAGGGGCAAAATGATCATTTTGCACCCCCAAATTTAATTGGTGGCCTAATTTCCCCAAAATTCGCCATGTGTCGCGTCCTCATTGGTCCACATTACTGCTTCTAGAAGCGCCACTTGTCATCTTCTGATTGCGTCATGTGTTATATTCTTATTGCGTCACATCATCGGATGACATGGATTTTTTTTTTAATTTCTCCAACATTTCTTCTTCTTCTTTTTATCTCAATAATGAACTAAAATACACTGAAAAACTTACAAACAAAGAAATATAAGGGAAATGTGAAATATATCTATTAAATAGCATAATTAACCGATTTTTAAAAAAATATAGTCATTAAATAACATAAAAATTAGTTAATTTATAAATACATCAGACCACCCGAATTGTAAGCTCTAGTTGTAAGGCCGATTTAACCCCATGATATATGTGTAAATGTCGGTGCATCTTGAAATGTTCCAACTACACTGGATCTCGCAACTAAAGGATATTAATCTGTAGAAGGTCTCTCGAATGAGCGTCTTCGGCCCAATACACTACCTAAGGGTCAGGATTCGACAACCTCACACTATGATGAGGATTCAACCTCATGATCGATCATACACAATTCCTCCTCAAAAGGATGTAGAGAGGATGACCTATAGGTGAAAATGTGGATGTCTAAATCCATTTGGATAAATTTAAATGGATATTAATTCATTTAAGTCCGATCCACTTATGATCCACTTATAAATGGTTTTGATCTAAATGTTTTATGGATATCCATGGACACACATTTATCTATATAATTGTAATTATTTGTAATTCTATTCATTAAGTTTCTTAGTGTAATTGTTATTATCTACACTTATATTCAATCAATTTTTTAATCTTAGTACTAAAATAACTTCAAATAAAAATTATATTTTTTTAATATTAACATTTAATTCTAATAAGCATAAAATAAATATGCAAAGATACAATTTGAATTGGAAAATCCAAAATTATGTGATCTATCCTTTTTTTTTTACTTTTCTTACTTTTGTTTTTGAAAGCCCTAAAGCTTTTAATGTCTTAATTTTGATTAATGACAAACATTGATGAGGGCTAATGTCTTATTTGTACAAGTGATAGAATTTTTAGATTCATGATTTAATCCATGCAAAAACAAGATTTTAAGTCTTCAAGGAAGTATACAAGTCAAGACTATCAAGATTTGAAGACAAGCTTTTATTGGATTAGATAGGAACTAGAGGTATAGTTTTTGAGTTATATATTTTGATATCTCTAGTTCTACCTCTAATTGAGTAATGGTTTCTAAAGGTTGCTCTATGAACTTAAAACGTTATTTCAAAATGTTTTTAATATGTTAGAATATGTTTTGGTATTTCGAAAACCATGCATCGTGATTTCAAAACTTAAATGGTTCATAAACTCTTGTTGGATTGATACCATAACTTATATGGTTGATTGAAATCATTATTTGTGTGTTAGAGTATTGTTGATACACAAATGAACATGTTTCAGTCGACCTAAAGTGGTCGAGGTATCGTCCATAAGTTAGTTTATCTTGTGGATGCTTGTGCTGTCAAATTTGTTTATTTGTCATCCTGTGGACGACCATGAGGTCGACCGCAGGTGAAGTCCGGTCGATCGGAGGATGAAAAATCATCATCCGGAGGTTGTCCAATGAGCTTGTGGATGATGGTGCGGACGACCAGTCTGATATGCGGTCGACCGCACTTCCTGAGTGGGTTTCCAACATCTTCATTTTTTACCATTGGGAACAAACCTTTAAATACCAAAACCTTTGGAATTATTTCAAATAAGATTTTTTGAGCAAAAACATTGTATATCTTGATCCTATAATATCTTAGAAACATTTCAAAACCCTTTCAAAACATCAATCTTGTTAAAATCATTAAAAAAGGGTTTTTACATTCAAAGGTAAATTTTGAGCAATCTTGACAAGCCATTACTCAAAAAGGTGATTGTTATTCAAATTGATATATCTTCACATTAAGGTGATATCTATCAAACTCTCTATCTTTTATTATTGATTGTAATTGTATCAAGGTTGCAAGTAGCATAAAACCCTAAGTGTTAGGGTGAGCCTTGTATAGGTTGTTTTGTATTCAAGGTTTGTTTGTAAAACTTTTGGGTGAATCTTGAATTGAATTGTATTGTTAGGATTCACTAAGGAGAGTGGTGAGATTATTGTATAATCAAGGTTGTATTGTAAAACTCAAGGGTTGAGTGAGCCTTGATTGGTTTGAGAGGTTATTTGTAAAACCCTAAGGTGAATTGGGTGAGTCTCTTTTGTAATCTCATTTATTTGATTAGTGAAGGGATTTGATAAATCCTTGAGTAGGTAACTCAAAGTAGTGGATTAGGTTTTGTTGGATAAACCGAACCACTATAAATCTTGTGTTCATTGCTCTAATTTCTGCATTTTACTTGAACACATTATTTCTCACACAACTAGCACACCAAGTGTTTGATAATTGTTGTCAAAGAGGTGTTTTATTGAATTAGGTTGAAAAATCGGATAAAAACCTAATTCACCCCTCATCTTAGGTTTTTCAGTTTTTTTTACCTTTCTTTACACGAAAATTAGATTCTTTTTCTCTCATATAATATATGTAACAATTATCATTGCTATTCTTCTCAATTTCTCAATTACTATAATTGCAGGGACTTATCTCTGTAATAACCATTTCCATAAGAATTTGGGAAGATAAACGACTTTACTTGACCTGATATATATATATATATATAATATAAATAATAGGAGTAAACAAATAATTAAATAAATTTTATTAATTTCTTTTAGAACAAAGTACATGGAATAATTCTTTTACTGGTAAAGTTATTATTTTGGTCTAATTATATAAATTGCTTAGAAAGTTAAAGTAAAAATGAATTGTACAGAAATTTAAAAAATAAAAAATTTATCAAAATTAGTAAACAATATTAGTGAAAATAATTTTAGTTAATTTAAATTTTATTGGTAAAATCCTTATTTGGTCAAATTATCTAAACTACTTAGAAAATTAAAGTAAAAAATAAAATTTAAAGACATTTAAAAAATTAATCAAAATTAGTAAACAACTTATATAAGAAGTATATATCTTGATACTTTTCACTTTAAAATATCTTTGCATTTTCCTTTAAAAAAAAAAGAACTTTGTATATGAAGTATAGTTTTTTTTTTTAAAGATAAACCTTAGATATATAGTTTGCTTCTCTTTTTTTTTTCTTTTTTATTGAAAGTCAATGTTATTTATTGAATGAGAAAGTCTCCCAAAGTGAATAAATTTAAATGGACATCAATCAATTTAAGTAAAAACTATTTATGATCCAGATGATTTAACTGATTTGGATCTAAGTGGTTAACGAATATCCATTAACAATCATTTGTCTATATAATTTACAATTGTATTCAATTAATTGTCACATGGTCATTTATATTATTTATACCCATATGCAAATGGAATTACTATGATTTGGAAAATAAATTGTACAATTTATGCAAAATATAATTTCAATTTTTATATTATATATATATTAAAAAAAGTTTAAAACCATAAGTTAAATGACAATAAAATAAATTGAGAAATATGACCTCTTAGTAGAATTTTTTTCCTTAAATCTTTGATTTCCTTAATAAATATTTAATAAAAGTACAAAATAAAATAGAATTGATTTTTAGCCCTTGAATACAGATGAAAACGATTCATAAATTTACATTTAGAGTTGAATCAGAAGTCAAGTTCACTCTCATCTTTGGAATGTCTACTAATTATGATGTTAGAGAAGTCAATGCTTCCAAACAATTATTTTTTTCAAACATATAAAATTAATATATGTTACAACATAAATTTAATTAGCAAATGTAAAAAATAAATTATATGTTGTCATAAAAAATTGAAATTATAATTAATAATATATTATAAATTTATTTTTTTGTTAAAAGGGTAATTAGTATATTTGATTAATGAAATTGACATGTTTCTTGGATTTGATGAATATTCATTTAAATCCATTAAGATAAATAGATTTAAATGATTATCTATTTAAAATCATTTAAATTATATAAATTAACCAAATTCATTTAATTATGAATAATTTTAAATATTTGTTGATTTCTCGTGACCTAAGCGAGTGTAATAGAGGAAAACATTATACTACTAGTATTTGCTAAAAACAAAAGCTTGGTAAATAATTCCAATATGTCCGTACCTGACAAGCAGCGTCCCCGTCGCACGCAACCACACATCCTGGAGACACTGATCAAGTCACGTTCTGGAGCATCACCAATTGATCAATTATAGATGGACACTCTGATTTTGATACTTAGTGATGTTTACTTTTTTTTGCATTATTTCTTGTATTTTATTTACTAATTGATCTCGAAATGACGTTTAAGTGAGTTTTTAGTCCAATAAATTAATAAAATGGTGAAATTCATTCCCTCTCCTCACTCTTGTCTTTTGATTTCTGTTGACAACTTGCTCCGTACCAAATTTACTTTTCGTCAAAGACCTTCTCCCTTCCTTTTAATAATTAAAAGTATTTTATATTTTTAAAGAATGGATAATATCGTATCTCGAACCCTTCTCCTCAATACAAATCATGATAATTGCTTTAGATTTTTAATTGAGGGTGTGAGTATGAAGCTAACTATACCATTGTCAATTAAATGTCAATTGTTGGTTAAAATTAATATTTCAAGTTTCTTTAGATTTTTTAATTTACGACGACGTGGCTATGAAGCTAATTATAGCTTTGTCAATTAAATGTCAATTGTCCGTTAAAATTAATATTTTAAATTGATATCGGGCAATTATTATTATTATTATTATTAGTTTTAAATTTGATGAGGTGTCACTAAAATTTTTATTCCTCTATTTTTCATTCTAGAAACTAGAAAAAAATAATTATATATTCTCATTCTTTAATATTTTTCTTATCTAGAGACCATTAACATTCAAAATGTCATGAAAATTGTAACTCATAATTACTATGTACACCATATCTACTACTATTAGATTGTGTTAGTTTATTTTGTTCCTATTTTATTACCTATCTAATATTAAAATGAGATTATTTTTTATTATTATGAGATATAAATATTTAGTTATTATTATTTGCATAATTTTTCTTTTCAATGAAATGACTTTAATTTTTATTCGTTCATCTTTTTCTATACATGTACAATATTTAATCTGTATTGTGCAATTTATGAATTAAAATTTTAAATTTTGAGTTTTGGCAAAAATATGTTAGAAGATGATTAACAAGAGAAATATACTGACAAAGATCACTATCAATTTTGAGAAAGGTTAAATCTCATTTATAGTCAAAATTTCATGAGTCACACGTGAAATCAAATTAGAATATATGTTATATTTGACATAACATTCAAACCAATTTTCAATATTCTATAAAAATTATCTTTCAAAACATTTTTTTTTATAATATCATGTATAGGTCTCACTTGATCACATAAAAATAATTTTTTATTACTTTCTAATTAAAATTATAATCTTAAATAATTTATTAATTATATTTTATACATTTTATATTATTATTTATGCGAAACTTAAAACATATCAATCAATTTTAAATTTATTTATTCAAACATAACTTTAACTACTTTAGTCCATTACACTTGATGATTTGAACGTTTTGGTCCTTTTTTATTTTTTTACACATATTGATCCTTGTACATTTTTTATTAGCCACATTGATCATTATAATCAAAATTAGGCAAAATATTAGTTGAAACTCAAATTCATTGATCCTTGTACAGTTTTTATTAGCCACATTAATCATTATGATCAAAATTAGGCAAAATGTTAGTTGAAACTCAAATTCATCCAATACGTCTATTTTTTTAACAGCATAAATGGAAACACTTTCTACCACTTCAATTAATCATTTTTAATATTTTCTACCACCCAAATCAACTATTTTACCTCGTCATTTTTCTAAATTTCTAAGAGATAAATGAGTTTCGAGAAAATTAAATTGGAAAATTTGAAGAAAATAACTAGAGAAAAGAGTTATTTGTGATAGTGGAAAATATATTTTCATTTTTACCCTTAAAAAATGGAGGGATTGTTGCATAAATTTGAGTTTCGACAAACATTTTATTTAATTTTGATTAGAAAGATCAATGTGGCTGATAAAAAAAGTATAATGATCAATGCCATTAAAAAAATGACCAAAAAAGTCATAGTACCAAATGTCAATAATTAAATTGATTAATTATCTTTTTTAATTCGTCCAACAATCCACTCATTTTTAAGAGATAAAAATAAAATACACTTTCCACCACGACAAATAACTCTATTATCTAGTTTTTTTTTTCAAAAATTTTCAGTTTAATCTTCTCGAAACTCATTTACCTCTAAGAAATTTAGAAAAAATGACAAGATAAAATAGTTAACTTAAATGGTAGAAAATATACTTCCATTTCAGTCACTAAAAATGGATAGTTCCTTAAATGAATTTGAATTTTGAATAATATTTTATTTTATTTTTATCAGAATGATCAATATGACTTATAAAAAACAGTACAATAATCAATATAACTAAAAAATATAAGCATCAAACCTCAAAGATTAAATTGACTAATTATCATTTTTTTATCTTTAAAATTTGAAAGTTTTGATATTTGTGGAATAAGTAATTAATGCGGACATACCTTGTATATGTTTTGTTTTTTATATATTCTTATATATATATATATATATATGAACTTCCAGTTTCAACTTTTTTTTTTTAGGGGAAAGTTTCAACTTTTATACAAAGTCTCGTACAAAATCAAACATTATAAAAACATTATTTTAAAGAACATGTAGAATTACATATATTTTTCATCCCTTCTATTTTTCTTCTAGAAACTAGGATAAAATTTCTAAATTCTCATTATTTTTCCTACCTATAGAAAATGAACATCCAAAATGCCATGATAATTGTAAATCCAGTTACTATACATACCATATCCAACATCCTCTCCCTCCTTTGCCTCCTTTCTCTCCAAATTAATCTCATCTCCAAGAACTTTTCATGCATTTTCTTCTCCTCTTCTATTTCCCTATTTACTCTTTTACCCCCCATCATGCCCCGCAAAATTCCCAAACACTCCCTCCCAATCAATACTCTTCCCTCCATGTCCTCCACCTGCATGCTTATCTCCCTCACGTGTAAATCTCCCCCTTCCTTCCCACCGCAGGTGACGTCCACCCCGAATTTCAAAAACCCACCAGCAATTCCGGCAGCCATAACAGTAGAATAACGTACCAGCATTTCACCGGTTATCCATTGCCGCCGGACATCCACCGGCATCAGACTTGACAAGTTAACTGCCCTTTTTTTCAAAGGATCTATTATTATCCAGCTCAATCTCAATTCTTTCTCCACCTTCGCCTTGCACGTCTCCTCATTGCCGTCAAACTTCACCGGCGTCGGCACAATCTCCATCGTATCCAGTAGTTCAATTCTGAGAGGAGAGCACATAAACCAACTGGTCAAAGTCTCTGTTACAACCACTTTTGAGTATATTATCTGATCCCCATAGTGAACGTCAACGGCAGATACAAGTTCTCTGGTTGGTACCGTCTCCGGTTGAGGAGACCAGCTGGACTTTAACCTGTTGCAGAGTAGGATCTGTGGTTGTTTCTGGCGGAGGCGACGGACGGTAGGATAAGAATCAGAGAAAAACGATCGATGGCCGGAGGAAAAAGTTGAGATAAGGTGTTGAATTCGTGGGTCCGTTGTTGAAGGCCAATTAGATGTGCAAATATTCTTCCAGAGAGTTTCGTCCGAACAAATGTTATTTAATTCCGATGAAGTACAACTGGTGGAAGCGAGAGTTGGGCCGTCGATTTTGGTCAAAATATGTTCTTGAATGATGTCTGGATGGACGCCGGTGATTGCCATGTCACCGCCGCCGTAGCACGCGGTGATTGTGGAAGAGCTGGAATAATTCATGGGTGTTGCTTAGCGTTTGTGAGGGATGAGAAAACAATGGCGGAGGAGTGAGAAATGGACTTCGCTCTTTTGTTCGGATTAGGACTGGAAGTGAATGAAATGAATAATTGAAGGGAAACGGTGTTTGAAGGAAGGGGGTTTTATGGGCTTTTCCCGAGAGAAGAAGACAAGACTAATCAACGCGTTTCTTTAGTTTCTGGATTGAGCTTTTCTTTTTTTAATACTTTTCAAGTGGATGATAGAAACGTCGATATTATATTAGTAGTATATGAGAAGAAGCTTCTTATTTTAACTATGGGAATCAGTAATTTATTTTTAATTAATCCTCATCATTCTCACCTCAATTAATCCCTCCACGTGAACACAATTCCATCCATTATCCAACCAACCCCAAAATTCCAAATACTTTAACCTCACTTGAATCAAAATTCGGCTTCCTCACTTTTGAATTTTGAATCAATTTTCTCCAATCAACACTTTACCCTCAACCACCTTGAGTACTCCTAAAAACAATGTTCTAACAAATGCATTTCCTTCCCTAGTACAAACAAACTGCCTCACCTTCCATAATTACCCTTCCCCTTAGAGATTGTCCTACGCCTCCCCACTCAATCCATCATTGACTCCCCTGCCTTATTTGGTAACTTTAAAGTTGTAGTTAATTCTGTATCCATCTCTTTCCTTACTGCTGCCCAGGTACCAAAAAAGATACGACAAAGCCTAAAGTTAATATTTCAGAAGTCACTCCCAAAGTGATAAAAAGGCATGATGCTAAAAAAAATACTACTCTCGGTGCATCCCTGAATAAAATTCCCTTCTCTGACACTAAAAACGATTGAATGAAGATGTCTTGTTACCTGCTGCTTCTACAAAGAAAGCCAACCTCAATCTTTCTGATGATAATATATCAGTGGTGGTTGCGTCAACTGGAATTGATGAGGTCTTGGGCAATCTCGAGCAATTCAAGTTTTATTTGCACTTCATGAATTTAATCATTGCTTTCTGTTTTTGTGTGAAACAAAAGTGAGATCTTCTTCTATGAATAAAGTTAGAGTTCTTTTGGGTTATTCTTGTGGATTATGTTGGGAAACAAACAAATATATTTAACCTCTAAGATATATTATGATAAATAGTATTATATTTGTGAATAAGTAATATATTAAAATATTATTGGTTATGTAATCGACGCACCAATTGAATTCCTAGGAAAAAGAGAAGAGTCACAAATGTATTACTTAAATTTCAAGTCTTTCCTTAGTCAGGACCAATTCTTAAGAAAAATGGGAGAGTTCACAAATCTTTCCTTAGCCATAACTTTACTTATGTATAATAAATCTACTAATACAGTATAATAGAATAATACAATACAAATAAACAGTACACTACTACACAGCGGAATAAAACTCAACTCAAAGTATTGAATATTATCTAATAATAAAAATAATACCAACAATTTAATAGCTAAAACAAAATATAAATGAAAGAACAAACCGAAATTGATAATAGAGTTCGGCCAATATTGCTTACATCTCCAGGCCCCATTACTCAACACTATGAGTTTTACAATATAACCTTGATTACACACCTATCTCTAATACAACAATTAATGAAATAGATAATCTTAATACACTCACAATATTCTATGATTCAAGACTCACTCTAACCCTTAGAGTTTTAAGCTCAATGCAACCTTCAACAAAACAAACAAGATAAGAAGATGAATAGTTTGATATAGATATCACCTTAATGTGAAGATATATCAATATAAATCATAAATACCATTTTGAGTAATATTTTCCTCTAAGTTGCTCAAGAACCTCAATGATTTAGTATCAATCACAACTTGATGAATTTCTCAATGTGAATGTTATATTTTTGTTTGAAAATGATCTCAAGTTGTTCTATGAAGTGTAAGAATCATATTTTTACTCAAAAAGTCGTGTTCCAAAGTTTTTTAAACAATTAGGTATTTATATGTATGCACCAACGGTCATAAAAATAGCTGTTTGAATCCCACTCAAGAGAAGTGCGGTCGATTGCATATTAGAAAGGTCGTCTGCACCATCATCCGCAAGTGTTCTAGAGAGCTCTGGACATTCAGCGGACGATACTCTGAGAGGTTCGGTCGACCGCACCATCATCCGCAAGTGTTCCAGAGAGCTCTGGACATTCAGCGGACGATACTCTGAGAGGTCCGGTCGACCGCACCATCATCCGCAAGTGTTCCAGAGAGCTCTGGACATTCAGCGGAAGATACTCTGAGAGATCTGGTCGACCGCATATTAGAAAGGCCATCCGCACCATCATCCGCAAGTGTTCCAGAGAGCTCTGGACATTCAGCGGACGATACTCTGAGAGGTTTGGTCGACCGCACCATCATCCGCAAGTGTTCCAGAGAGCTCTGGACATTCAGCGGACGATACTCTGAGAGATCTGGTCGACCCCATGATCTGTGGTCGACCACACTTCAGTTAGGTCGACCGCACATGCATTGAAACTATGCAAAACGAGATTCCAAACAACTCCAAGAGTTTGTGGAATACATTTTATGAAATTTAAAGTATGTGCATGTAATTTGAAAATCATTTCAAATACCCAACTCATGTTTTATCTAAATGAAATGCATTTTGAAAAACAATTCACTTTAATTGAGCAACCTATAGAATTTATTACTCATAGAGGTAGATCTAGAGATATCTAAGGATGTATAAAATAATACTACACCTCTAGATCCTATCTAATCCAAAAACCGCTTATCTTCAATGCTGGATAACATCTGATCTTTCCTGAAGACTTGAAACTTTGATCTTGCAAGGATTAGACATGAGAATCCTAAAAGACCAACACTTATAAAATTAAGACATTAGTCATCATCAATATTTGTCATTAATCAAAATTAAGATATTAAAAGCTTTAAGGCTTTCAATCTCCCCTTTTTTTATGATGACAAATATTGATGCAAAGTGATGGATAAAACAATTAAGTGCAAGGATTCAAAGTCAGGAAGAGTTTATAAAATATGTAATGAAACTTTTAAAACGCTCTCCCTTACAATATGCTAGGAATTTGTAAGATATCACATATAACATATAAAACATTTATAGTTTGATGATATCAAGAAATATATTAAATGAAACATTTTTAGGACAGATATTGGATCTCAAAAAGAAAAGATTCATTATAAGTATATGAGATCACTTCCTAGCTTATATAGGCTCAAATGAGCCTATTTTTCCACCAACCACCGTTTCCTCCATCCTTCCAGAATTAATAACATATAGATAGACTGTAAAAATATTTATAAAGCCCCCTATCAAAATGCATCAGTTTTATAAAACATTTGACAGAGTTTCCTTTGTAACTCTTATAAAGACCATTTTTGCAACATAAACTTAACAATGTAAAGAGAGAAATGAGATATATCACATAAAATCATACATAAGGCCAACCCGGTCATCAACACACAATTCTCATTCTCCTTTAATCAAAAACAGAATTTTAAACCAAGGATAGCCACACTTTAGAGATGCTTCTTCTTTCTCTTGAATTTGATGAAGTTGATTATTTAAGTTCATCTCAAAATACCTGAAACATATGGTTAGTTTCATAACATTTATATATTGCAATTAACAGTAGTTTTTCTCCCCCTTTGTCATCATTAAAAAAGAATGGATAGAAATGATAGAACTAAGTCAATTAAACAATAAAATCCCTCAACTACCAAGAAGTCACCATGGGGAAAAATGCATATAAAAATAGAGTATTCAAAGATACAGTAGAGAGATAAAATGTTTAGGCAAATCAAAAGTACAAGAAAGACAGATACTATATCCTAGGCCTTCTCAAATAAACTTTGGCCGTGGAAGATGATGGTCCTGCAGTCGGTGCAACAGTTGGGGGCATGTCACCTGAAGGTGGTGGCGGTGTAGAAATATCAACCTGAACATCGTGAAGTGCTTCAAGATGATACTTGATATTTATGATCTCGATGCCATGGTACTCCACCCGTGATGCCAGATCGTCGATCTTTGAATGAAGTGTCTTGAAGTGATTGTCAAAAGTACTGAACATTGACCTAATCTGAGATGATAGTTCATCCAATGCACTCCAAATGCAAGGATGTGGAGTGGATTCTTCTTTCTCACCAACTTTTTCTTTACCTTTGGCCTTCTTTAATTCCGGGGCCTCGGGGAGAACATTTTCTTCCTCATCAAGATGAAGTGATCGTTTACGCCTTGGGAACCCTCAGCTTCTTCCGAGACAAATTCATCACCAAAAATATCTTCTGCAAGAATAATTGGTGGTTTATTTCCCATCAACCTCGTTGTCTCCTTTGTTGCCATAGAGATCTCCTCCAGAGACATATTCTTCTTCAAATCCCATGTGCCATTGAGACACAAAGCCTGCATTCTCTTGAAGGATGCAAAATTGAACTTTGGCACATGTTCTATGTCCTTCAATTCTGGAAATGGAACATTGAAGAATCTGAAGACTTTGGTTAATAATCTTCCATAAGGCAAGCTTTTGGGAACGCCTTTACTCTTCTCAATGGTGGCCATCATATATTCTACCATGATATAACCGAGATCCACCCTAATTCTTTTGACCAATATAAGCATGAGGAACATATGCATAAAAGTAACTGTAGTTTTATGTCCTTCAGTTGGTATGAAAATGTTAGTGTACATATGATGAAGGATGCGATGCTCAAAGCTAAACACATTGGCTTCTCTCTTGACTAAGTTTACAAAGGATTTTCTGTCAGTGAATAGCTTCTCAAATACCTCAGAGGAGAAATCCTTGTGCCGGATCTTTTGGTGAGTAGTAAAGTACTCAATCCCATCAATAGGAATCTCTAATATTTCATCTAAGCCCATGGAGGTAAAATGCATATCTATCCCATTTACTCTTGAAACATATGTTGTTCTCATAGTCATCTCACCTTCTTTTTCTACCACTTTTTCAAGATTGGCATAGAATTGATATACAAGATCAGTGTATAAAATATTTTCATTATCTATTATACTATCCTATCCTTGCCAAGCCACATAGGTAAGAATTCTATCAAAGGGAAATTCGATTCTATCAATGGTACTTCCAGATATTACCTGATGATTCTTAAGATAATCGTTGTAACGGGCCTCATGATGCTTGCTCCTGAAGAGTTGAGTAGAAGTTTGCATGGTTCTTTTCTTCTTTCGAACTTCTTGAGTCAATTGAGTTTTGCCCTTGGTAATTGAAGTTTTTGCCATTTCTAGGGTTTGAGATAAATAAATCTAGGATATGTAAGATGAATAGATGAATTGAAGAAGAAATGAAGTGTATTTATGGTGAATTTTTGGTGGGTTATGGGAATTTGAAGAGATGCGGCTAATAAGTGAAGATGTGGGGATGAAAGGTTGCGTCCGAAGGAGGCATATTTGTAACGGTCCATAGATGTGCGGTCGACCAGATCGTCGTCCGCATATTGATTTTTGTCTCTTGGGAACCTTTACAGTCGATGAGTTGAATCTGCGGTCGACCGGACGATCTGATATGGGTCGTCCGCAAGTCCTTTGTTTGTTTTGTGGACGATTATTTACTCATATGCGGTCGACCGCATATGCCCTCGGTGTTATCCAAACAACACAAAAAACATATCTTCGACAAACTTCACAAAAACGCACAAGTTAGAAATTGAAAGTACCAATACCCAAGAGATTTCTAAGTAAACAAAACCTTTTCTCAGCCAATGGTTTTGTGAATATGTCAGCTAATTGATCATCCGTAGGAACAAAATCAAGTGATATATCACCTTTTAAAACATGATCACGTAAGAAATGATGTTTAATATCTATATGCTTAGTTTTTGCATGTTGTATAGGATTCTTTGTCAGATTAATGGCACTAGTGTTATCACAATTTATAGTGATACAATCAAAATTCAAGTCATAATATTTCAAAGTAGTTTTCATCCATAAAACTTGTGCACAACAACTACCAGCAGAAATATATTCAGCTTCAGTGGTAGAAAGAGATACACAAGCTTGTTTCTTGCTATACCATGAAACTAAAGAATAACCAAGAAATTGACAATGACCACTAGTACTCTTACGTTCTACTCGACAACCCGCATAATCTGCATCAGTATATGCTACTAACTCAAATGACATAGATTTAGGATACCATAAACCAAAATCTATAGTCCATTTCAAGTATCTAAGAATACGTTTGACAGCAATTAAATGAGATTCTCTAGGAGATGATTGAAATCTAGCACATAAACAAACAGAGAACATAATATCAGGTCTACTAGCAGTTAAATATAAAAGACTACCAATCATACCTCTGTATGTAGTTTGATCAACCATCTTACCATTTTCATCTTTGTCTAATTTAATAGACGTGGCCATATGAGTATCAATCTCCTTTGAATCAGCCATTCCAAACCTTTTAAGTAGTTCTTTTGTGTACTTGGCTTGGTTAATGAAAATACCTTCTTTTGCTTGCTTAATTTGTAACCCAAGGAAGAATGTCAACTCACCTATCATGTTCATTTCAAATTCATCCTGCATTGTCTTAGAGAAATCTTTTCACATATTTTCATTAGTAGCTCCGAATATAATGTCATCAACATATATTTGAACAATCAAAATATCATGTGCTTTATTTTTAATAAAAAGAGTAGTATCAACTATACCTCTAGAAAAACCTTTTTCAATAAGAAAATTGTTAAGCTTATCATACCATGCTCTTGGTGCTTGCTTTAAACCATATAAAGCTTTAGAAAGTTTGTACACATGATTTACATAGGATTCATGAATAAAACCAGGAGGTTGTTCAACATACACTTCCTCTTGGATTAAACCATTTAAAAAGGCACTTTTGACATCCATTTGAAATAATTTAAAGCCTTTAAAGGAAACAAATGCAAGTAACATTCTAATGGACTCTAATCTAGCAACTGGAGCAAAAGTCTCATCATAATCAATGCCTTCTTCCTGATTATATCATTAAGCAACAGGTCTAGCCTTATTTCTAGTTACAATACCATGTTCATCAAGTTTGTTTCTAAAAACCCATTTTGTATCAATAATGGTAAGATTAGAAGGTCTAGGTACAAATTCTCACACTTTGCTTCTTTCAAATTGATTTAATTCATCTTGCATGACAATAATCCAAAAATCATAATTAAGAGCTTCAACAATGTTCCTAGGTTCTATATGAGACAATAATGCAAAATCATCAACAAAGTTTATAAAATGTCTTCTTGTTCTTACCCCTTCATTTGGATCACCAATGATTAGATCATTTGGATGGTTGTGGACAAATTTCCATTCCTTTGGAAGATCAAACTTTGTTCCTTCTTCAAGTGAGGTAGATTCTTGACTGTCAAAGATTTCTTCATTCTCATCCTTTGATGTTGAAGGATTTTCATTTGTTTGAACAACATATTTATTCATTGACTCCAAAGGTATTTATTGAATTTCACTTTCAATCTCATCTCTTGGCAAATAGATGTTAGATTCATAAAAAACAACATGAATAGCTTCTTCAATAATCATAGTTCTCTTATTATACACACAATAAGCTTTTCTTATTGAAGAATAGCCAAGAAATATACCTTCGTCGGATTTCTTATCAAACTTACCAAGATTGTCTTTGACATTTAAAACAAAACATTTACAACCAAAAACCTTGAAGTAAGAAATAGAAGGAGTTTTGTCAAACATGAGTTCATAGGGGGTTTTCTTCACAAAAGGTCTAAGAAACACTCTATTTACAATGTAACAAAAGGTGTTTACAGCTTCAGCCCAAAAATACTTTGGCAAATTATTTTCACATAGCATTGAACGAGCCATTTCTTGTAAAGTACGATTTTTCTGCTCAACAACACCATTTTGTTGAGGAGTTTTAGCAACATAAAAATTGTGAAAAATCTCATTCTCATCACACAGTTTAGTAAAGCTACTATTGTAAAATTCTCTACCATTGTCACTTCTAATGAAGATAAGTTTGCATCCTATGGTGTTTTGTACTTGTTTAAAAAGCTTGACAAAAGCTCCAAAAGCTTCATCTTTGCCCAACAAGAATAATACCCAAGTAAATCTAGAGAAATCATCAACTATCACATAAGCATACAATTTGCCACCAAGACTTATTGTTCTCATAGGACCAAATAAATTCATATGTACAAGTTCAAGAGGTTTTGAGGTAGAAACTATCTTCTTAGATTTAAAGGAACTCTTAACTTGTTTACCATATTGACATGCATCACAAACACGATCTTTTTCAAAATGAATGGCAGGCAATCCTCTAACATATTCATGTTTTGACAGGTTATGCAAAGTATCCATGCTCACGTGTCCTAATCTACGATGCCAAAGATATGCATCATCATCTTTCAAAGCAAGACATTTAACATCTTGTTCAACTAAATCATCAAAGAAGAGATCATACATATTTCCATTTCTATTTCCAACAAAAACAGTTTTGTTAGAACAATCATCAAGAATTAAACATGAATCCTTCTTGAAAATAACTTTATAACCATTATCACATAATTGACTAATACTAAGCAAATTATATTTGAGATTGTCAATAAGAAGAACATTTTTAATAAAGGGAGAAATATTTTTACCAACATTGCCAATGCCAATGATTTTCCCTTTCTTTTTGTCACCAAAAGTCACAAATCCTTCATCCTTTGGTTTAACATCATTAAGTATAGATGCATTTCCAGTCATGTGCCTTGAGCATCCACTGTCAAGAAACCATTTGTTCTCTTTTGTTTTCAATTGAAGGCATACCTACATCAAAGAGGTTAATAAGCCTTTTGGTATCCAAATTCTCTTGGGTCCATTGAGGTTAGTTCTTTTAACCACCCAAGTGCTTTTAGCACCATTCTCAATCTTTTTCTTCACATAACATCTAGTCACCTTGTGACCATTTTTACCACAATAGGTACAACATATTTTTGAAGAAGTTGAGACACGTGAATAATATGCATGAGATACTCTCTTATGTGCATGTGACATATTTTCATGTGAGTGATATGAACTCTCATATGTGTGTGAGACATCTTTATAGTTATCATCAAAACCAAAACCTCTCTTATCATGAGTGTATCTTTGCATACCAAGTAATTTGTTCAAATTGTCCCTACCACATGTAAGTTTTTGCAAACTAGCACTTAAATCTCTCATTCTAACTTTCATGGCATCATAATCACTCATCATATCACTCAACTTCTTGTTTCTAGTAATAAGATCAAAATTAGCATTTTCAAGGAATTTCACCTTATCATTTAAACCAATAACCTTCTCATCAAGACAGATTTTTGTAGAAGTTAACAAGACATTTTCATCTATGAGTCTAGTATTATCTAACGATAGCTTCTCTACTTGACATTTCAAGACTTTGTTTTTCTTGATAATCTTTTTCATTTCTTTATAGAGATTGGAAATGAATTCATCTTTATCAAACATGTCACAAATATCATTATCACTTTCACTATCAACTAAAGTAGGAGTTTTTGAAGCATTTACCTCATCTTCAATAGCCATGAAACAAACATTTGCATGCTCAATTTGTTCTTCATCTTCACTTCCTTCTTGATCCCAAGTGCAAGCAAGTCCTTTCTTATTTTTGGACTTATACTTCTTTTCTTTCTCTCTTAATTTTGGACAGTCAGCCTTGAAGTGATTTGGACTTCCGCATTCATAGCATTGCTTTGAGTTGATATTTGTGGATGTCGATGGCTTCTTTTTGAATTTGTTGAAGTGTCCCTTTTTGAACATTTTCTTGAAGTTCTTCATGACAAGAGCTATTTCCTCATCATCCATTTCTTCCTCATCACTAGAAGATTCATTTTCGTTGTTCTCTTTGGCTTTGAGAGCAATTCCTCTTTTCCCTTTGTCTTCCACTTCTTGATCATTTAACCACTTCATCCTTATTTCATGAGTGTGAAGTGATCCAATAAGCTCTTCCACTGGTTTCTTCTTCAAGTCATGAGTTTCTAGCATAGTAGTGGTTTTGCCTTCCCAAGCCTTTGGTAAAACATTGAGTATCTTCATGTTTTGTTCTCCTATAGAATATGACTTGCTAAACACTTTTAAACCTTTAATAATGTTAGTAAAGCGAGTAAACATATCAGTAATATTTTCATTTGATTTAATAGTAAAAAGTTCATACTCCCTTGTAAGCATACCAAGTTTTGTTTCCTTTACTTGGTTTGCACCTTCATGAGTCACTTTAAGTAATCTCCATATTTCATGTGCAGATTCACAACATTTTACCCTGTTATACTAATTCATATCAAGTGCACAAGTAAGAGTGTTAATGGCAAGAAAATTAAGGGTCATTTTCTTTTTATCTTCATCATCAAATTCCTCAGATAATTTGTCAATCTTGATACCATCAACAACTTTAAAAGGCACATAAGGTCCATTTTCAACAATATTCCATAATTCATAGTTTAGAGAAGATATATATATTCTAACTCTATTTTTCCAGAAATTATAGTTTTTGACATTCAACAAATGAGGTCTAGTAGTAGAGTAACCTTCTACCATTATAGTGTTATCTAGATGTGCAATAGAATCTTTGCTTCTAGGAGGTTAATCCTTATAAACATGAAGACCTGCTCTGATACCAATTGAAAAACCTAAGAGAAGGGGGGTAAATTATGTTTTAATTGATTTTTCTTCTTTAAATCAAACAGTGTTTTCTAAGATAACAAATAACAAACACTTGGTGCTCAAACAGTGTGTGAAATAATGTGTTCAAGAAATAGGCAAAGGACACAGAGATTTATAGTGGTTCGGTTTATCCAACAAAACCTAATCCACTACCTTGAGCTATCTACTCAAGGATTTCACAAAACCTTTCACTAATTTAGTATAAGAGATTACAATAGAGGCTCACCTAATTCCCTTAGGGTTTTACAACACAAACCTCTTACCCAATCAAGGTTCACTCAACACTATGAGTTTTACAATATAACATTGATTACACACCTATCTCTAACACAACAATTAATGAAATAGATACTCTTAATACACTCACAATATTCTATGATTCAAGACTCATTCTAACCCTTAGAGTTTTAAGCTTAATGCAACCTTGAACAAAACAAACAAGATAAGAAGATGAATAGTTTGATATAGATATCACCTTAATGTGAAGATATATCAATATAAATCATAAATACCACTTTGAGTAATATTTTCCTCTAAGTTGCTCAAGAACCTCAATGATTTAGTATCAATCCCAACTTGATGAATTTCTCAATGTGAATGCTATATTTTTGTTTGAAAATGATCTCAAGTTGTTTTATGAAGTTTAAGAATCATATTTTTACTAAAAAATTCGTGTTCCTAAGTTTTTTAAACAATTGGGTATTTATATGTATGCACCAACGGTCATAAAAATGGTTGTTTGAATCCCACTCAGGAGAAGTGCGGTCGACCGCATATTAGAAAGGTCATCTGCACCATCATCCTCAAGTGTTCCAGAGAGCTCTGGACATTTAGCGGACGATACTCTGAGAGGTCCGGTCGACCGCACCATCATCCGCAAGTATTCCAGAGAGTTCTAGACATTCAATGAAATATACTTTGAGAGGTCTGGTCGACCGCATGATCTGTGGTCGACCACACTTCAGTTAGGTCGACCGCACATGCATTGAAACTATGCAAAACGAGATTCCAAACAACTCCAAGAGTTTGTGGAATACATTTTATGAAATTTAAAGTATGTGCATGTAATTTGAAAATCATTTCAAATACCCAACTCATGTTTTATCTAAATGAAATGCATTTTGAAAAACAATTCACTTTAATTGAGCAACCTATAGAATTTATTACTCATAGAGGTAGATCTAGAGATTTCTAAGGATGTATAAAATAATACTACACCTCTAGATCCTATCTAATCCAAAAATCGCTTATCTTCAACGCTAGATAACATCTGATCTTTCCTGAAGACTTGAAACTTTGATCTTGCAAGGATTAGACATAAAAATCCTAAAAGACCAATACTTATAAAATTAAGAGATTAGTCCTCATCAATGTTTGCCATTAATCAAAATTAAGATATTAAAAGCTTTAAGGCTTTCATCCTTCAAGTTGCGTCATATAGATTTCTTTTTCCAAGTCATCGTGTAATAACACGATTTTCACATCTACTTGAGCTAGCTCCAAGTCCATCTATGTTACCAAGACCAATAAAACCCTGGTTGATGAATGCTTTACCACTTGAGAAAATATATCATTATAGTCAACTTTCTCTTTTTGAGCATAACATTTAGCCACAAATCTTGCCTTGTAGCGGATGTCGTTCTTGTCAGGAAATCCATCTTTCTTTTCAAATACTCATTTACAACCAATTTCTTTCTTCTTCTTAAGTAGTTGTGCCAACTTCCACGTGTAGTTCTTATAAAGAGACTTCATCTCTTCGTTCATGGAATTTATCCACTTTTCACTTTCTAAATTTTGGAGTACTTCGTGATAAGTGAATAGAACATCGTCTTCAACAATTGGAACTGCATAAGCCACTATATCAGCAAATCGAGCAGACTTTTGAGGTTCTGATCTTGTCCTCCTAACTGCAATTGGTAGTGTTAGCTCATCTTCTTCTTGGGTAGAAACAACTTCTTCTTCTGTTGTTGAGATGTCACTTTCAACTTCTGTTTCCATTGTTGGGATCATTTTCATATGTTGAAATTCCACCTGCTTTGGTATAGACTCCACTTGTTGTGGAATATCATCGGTCTTTTCATCTGCTACCTTATTAAGTATAGCAGTTTCATCAAAAACAATATCTCTGCTAATGATTGTTTTATTTGATTCTAGACACCATAAACGATATCTCTTCACTTCAGAGGTAACTCCCATAAAGAAAGATTTCTTTGCCCTTGAATCTAACTTCGATTCCTTAACATGATAATAAACAGTAAAGCCAAATACACGTAAGAAATTATAATCAGTAGTTGGTTTGCAGACCATACCTCCATAGGTGTTCTGTCATTTATTGCAGAAGATGGTAGTCGATTGATAATGTGTTGCGCATAATTCACAACTTCAACCCAAAATTGTCATCCTAGCCCAGCATTGAACAACATGCATCTAACTTTTTCTATCAAAGTTCGATTCATGCGCTCTGACACCCCTTTCTGTTGTGGTGTTTCTCTAGCGGTGAAGTGTCGAACAATGCCATATTTTTGGCAAACTTCTTCGAATGGATTACTTCGATATTCTCCACCGTTGTATGTCTGGAGAACTTTAATCATTCTCCATATCTGGTTCTCAATTCGAGTTTTCCATTTAAGGAAAATTCATAGCACTTCATCATTCGTCTTCATAGTGTGCACCTATACTCGTCTGCAAAAGTCATATACAAATATGACAAAATAACGTCTGCCACTTAGGGGCGCTGCTTTGGAAGGTCCCTATACATCTGAGTGAACATAGTCCAAAATATCCTTGGTATTATGGATAGTAGTGCCAAACTTCACTATTTTCTGCTTTCCCAGAACACAATGCTCATAGAAGCCTATCTTGCAAGTTTTTGCACCTTTCAACAATCTATGCTTTGTCAATACCTGTAAAGATTTTTCACCAACATGTCCCAAACACATATGCTATAATCTGGTAGTTTGTAAATCCTTATATTTCCCTAAAGTTGTTGTTACTATTGTTTCAACTTAAGTATTACCTTGATAATAATACAAGTTGTTGTTGCTTCTAATGCCCTTCATTATCACAAGTGCGCTAGGTATGACTTTTAGAATTCCATCTCGCATGTTCACAATGAAGTCTTTAGATTCTAAGGCTCCCAGAGAGATGATATTCTTTTTCAAATTTGGGACGTGTCGAACATCTGACACAACTCAGGTTGATTTATTATGATTATTTAGCCGGATCGAGCCTATTCTCATTGTCTTGCAAGGACTATCGTTGCCCATATAAACAGCTCCACCATTTAGCTCTTTGAAATTGAAGAACCACTCTCGAACTGGAGACATATGATAGGTGCAACCTGAATCCAAAATCCAATCATCAGAGTGAGATGTTGATGATGAAGCAACTAGTGAAAATTCTTTTTCATTATCGCACTCAGCTACATAAACATCTATATCAATTTTTTCTCTCTTCAACTTTGGACAATCTTTATTCCAATGCCCCTTTTCTCAACAAAAGATACACCCATTTTTTCCAAGTTTGGACTGTGACTTGGATTTTCCACACTTTCATTGTTTCCATTACTTTTGACTATTTGAATGACCTCTCACAATCAATGGTTCATTAGCTGTGACATTCTGATTCTCATTCTTATTTATTATTCTCAATTCATAGTTGTATAAAACATAAATAACACTTTCAAGAGATACACTTTCCTTACCATGTAGTAGAGTAGTCTCCAAATGTTCAAACTCATCAGGAAGAGATAACAATAATATCATAGCTAAATCTTCTTCCTTAAAAGTTTCACCTAATTCGAACATGTCTGCTTTTAAACGATTGAAAGTAATTATGTGGTGATTCATAGATGTACCTAGAGTGTATTTGAACCGGAACAATTTTTTCTTCATCAAAAGTTTATTCTGACTGGTCTTTTTCAAAAATTGAATTTCCAACACCTTACATAATTTGCATGCCAAAGTTTCATCATTGATTGGATACTTCTGTTCTCTAGACAAACTTGTTCGAATTGTTCTATATGCTAGCCGATTGATCATCTTCCAATCATTTTCTTCTATATTATCTGGTTTCTCTTTTAGATGGCGATATCTAGACCCTGCTGAAAGAAAGAGTCTTGCATCTCTCCTTGCCACATTTCGAAATGACCGATATCGTCAAATATATTCATCGCAACTTTAACACTTGACATTGGAGTCCTTGCCCATAAGGACGAAGATGTTGATGCCAACATGCCTTAAAGTTGTAACCTCTTTCGATGATATAGTTAATGGCTTCATTTCGAACTCAATTTATAATATTTAATACAAACAACAAAGCCTGGGGTAAACCTTCGGCTATAATACCACTTGTTGGGAAAACAAACAAGTATATCTAATGTCTAAGATATACTCTAATAAATAGTACTATATTTGTGAATAAGTATTATACTAAAATATTGTTGGCTCTATAATCAATACACCAATTGAATTCCCAAGAAAGAGAGAAGAGTCACAAACGGTCTACTTAAGTTCCAAGTATTTCCTTAGCCAGAACTAGTTCCTAGGAAATAGGGGAGAATTCTCAAGTCTTTCCTTATTCAGAACCTTACTTGATGTATAATCACTCCACCAATACAATATAATAGAATAATACAATACAAATAAGCAGTATACTACACAGCGGAATAAAACTCAACTCAAAAGTATTGAATATTATCTAATAATGAAAAGAATACCAACAATTTAATAGCTAAAGGGTTTGGTAAGAGAAAGGTTAGATCGTGTTGTTGCCACGCAAGAATGGATTACACTTTTTCCTACTTTCAATCTTCAACATCTATCTGCTGGAAAATTAGACCATCTGCCTATTTTTCTAACAGATATGAACATCAACAATGAGCCTGCACCAATATTCAAAAGACTCCCACGCTTTGACCCTTATTGGTTGCATGATGAAGAATGATAGCAACAATTTCTTTTCTCTTGGCCTTCTTCAAGAAATATCTCAGCAACAAATTTGTATGAAGGGATTGTAACAACTAGGGAACACATGCAGCACTAGAGTAGAAAAAAACATGGGAATCTATCTAAAAAATCTCAAAATTGCAAGGTGAACTTTTTCAGGTTCGTTCCAGCCATAGTTTCTCTATCCAGATTGGAAGACAAATTTGCAATGAACTTGATAAATTACAAAGCATTGAGGAAATTTATTGGCGCCAAAAGAGTCTGGCTGAATGGTTAAAATCTGGAGATTGAAACAGTTCTTATTTCCATAAAAAGCCAGTGTTCAATGTGACAAAAATTCATTCTCCAAGTTACAATACGAAAATGATGAAATTTGCACTAAAATTCAAGAGATGCACCATATTTCCAACTCTTATTTCTTAAACCTTTTTTCTTCATCAGGCTCATCTCATGGTGATTACTCTCACTTATCTTTATCATTTTTACCCCATGACCACTAGAATTTTGTCCTGTCATTTTATTCAGGAGGAAATTGATCTAGCTCTATCATAACTGCCTAACACCAAAGCACCAGGACATGATGGAATGCATGGAGTATTTCTTAAAAAATTCTGGTAGACCATGAAAAAAGATGTCTCATAATTTATTCTAAAATTTTTGGTTGGCCAAGTTGGTATCTAAGGCTTAAATCACACTTATATTGTCCTAGTGCCAAAATTATCTGAGCCTTTTTCGCATGCATGATTTTCGACCAATAAGTTTGTGCAATATTGTTTATAAACTTATTAGTAGCATACTTGAAAACCGTTTTAAGAATGTGTTGCCTGCTGTAATTCATGATTCCGAGTCCGCCTTTGTTCTTGGTCGTCTCATAACATACAATGCTATGATAGCTTTTGAGGCTTTTCATAACCTCAAATCAAAGTCACATTGTGATGGTGATTACCTTACCCTTAAACTTGATATGCAAAAAGACTTTGATCGAGTTGAGTGGCATTACTTAGAGACTATTATGATCCTTATGAATTTTCTAGCTCATTTTATACAACTCATAATGTCTTGCTTTTCTTCAATCACTTTCTCCATTCTAATTAATGGAGAACCTTCTCCACCTTTTTCTCCTTCAAGAGGAATTCGACAAGGTGGTATGCTCTCTCCATTCTTATTTATCTTGTGCTCAGAAGGTTTCTCTGCAATGCTCTGTCATGAGGAAGTTACTGGAAATTTACAAGGCATGAATTTTGGGAATGCTAGTCCCCAGGTTTCCCATCTATGTTTTGCAGATGACAGTCTTCTCTTTGCAAGGGCAAGTCTCACAAATGTAGCAGCCATTAAAAGAGTATTGCACACTTATGAATCTATCTTCGGTCAATGTGTAAATTTGCAAAAATCCTCTATTTATTTTGGCAAAGGGGTAAACACTGAAGTTCAAAAACATTTCCAAGAAGAGCTAGGAGTTAAACTTGGTACTAAAGATGAGCATTATTTGGGAGTACCATATATGATTGGCATATCCAAATCTGACATTTTCCAATATGTTAAAGACCGAATATGGAAAAAACTTTCAGGCTGGAAGGAAAAAATGCTATCACCTGTAGGTAAAAAGGTTATATCAAGTCCATAATCCAAGCTATTCCAACTTATGTCATGCAATGTTTTTCACTACCTAAAGGAATTTGTGATGATATATTTTCCATGGTTCGAAAATTTTTGTGGCGGCAAACTGGTGACAAAAGAAAGGTATTCTGGAAAAAATGGGATGCTATTTGTCTCCCTAAGACTAAGGGGGGCTTGGTTTTTGTGATCTCCTTTATTTTAATCTTACACTTTTGGTTAAACAAGGATGGTGTATTATTAGCAACCCTGAGAGTCTTTCTTCCAATATTCTAAAAGCTAAATATTTTCATTCAGGCTCTTTCATGACATCCACTTTGGGCAGAAACCTGAGCTATCTTTGGCATAGCATTATGAAAAGCAAGGAAGTTCTTTTTTTGGAAATCTGATGGAAAGTGGGAGATGGTCGATCTATTAAAATCTGGGATGACAATTGGATTCTCTCAACTAGTTGTTTTAAGCCTATCTTAAACAAGAGTGCTTGGGTTCCTTTTACAATGGTGAATGATCTTATTGATAATCAAATAAAATGTTGGCAAAACGGGCAGGTCGAGCCAGCCCGACCCGGCCCAAATGGCCAAGCGATGTAATCGGTTTGGGTTGACATTGTATGGGCTTGGAATATTGAGGCCTAACCCAGCCTCTACATGGGCCACGGGCTAACGGGCCAAAATGGCCCGGAAATTTATATCTTGTTTTTTTAAATTATGATTTTATGTTTGCTGAAAAAACAAATCTATTAAAACATTTACAAACAAACAACACATTTATAATCTTCTTTTGGTCCAAAAAACACTAAAACAGCCCACTATCTCATCTCAACTTCAACAAATTTAAATCATAACAGATAAAACAGAATGTTATGTAATGTTTATATCTATAACCTGCAGTACATTTATAATTTTACACAAAAAACTTCTAAAGCAAACCAACCATCTTTAAGCAAACAAAAAAAAATTAAACCATCAAACACAAACAAAATGTTCATTCATTTACTACATAAACAAAAAAAAACCATTTAAACCATCAAACAATAATGTATGAAAGAGGGACTTAGGGCTAACCATATAACAAAAGTTACATAATATAACCAATTGATACTGTGCGAGTGGCTTACAAAAAATTTTTTAGGAACCGGGCCGGCCTATCAGTCTGCGGGCTAAAATGACCTGAACCTATTTAGGCCTGATTTTTTAAATGTCAAGAAAAATGAAACTGAACTCAATTTATATTGTGAACTTTTTGGATTGACCCGATGGACCGGGCTTATTTTACCACCCCTACTTGCAGAGAATATCATGTCCTTTGTAACCTAAAAGAAACTCTGTCACATCTCAAGCTCACAGTTCCACTAATGGTACTAAAGCATTTTGGACAGCTATATGGAAAATAAATATACCTCCAAAGATCATCCATTTTGTGTGTAAATCATGCCATAATGTCCTTCCTATTGAGTTCATACATCTTTTGTCCATAATATAATGTTTATATTTCTATTTTGTGATGTATGAAATTGAATATTCACTCTCTTAAAATAAACTTCTTTTTTCATTTAAAATTATATAAACAATCTCTTTATTTAAAGAATTTACATCTTATTACTAATTAATAGCTTTATCATGAACTAATTAATAACAAAAATAATATGATAATTCTCCTAAAGTCAACTTTCTTAATTTTTATATTGAATCAAATGTGAATATAAGTTTGTGTTTAGATTATATATATATATAGTCAAAATACAAACTTATATATATAATCCAATTAAGAGGAAAAAATTATCTAAAAAAATTAAAGGAAAAAGAAACCTAGAGGACAGCTTCCCCAAAGGATAAGCTAGAATAAATTTAATAACTTATAGAACAATTCTATTAAAATTAGAAGGAAAATTCTCGAGATTTGTCCCTAAAAATTTATTTATTTTCAATATTTATCCTTTTTTTTATATATTTTTCCAATTTTCATCCTCAAACAATTTTTGAAAAAACATTTTCATGCTTAAGGTAAATTTTTGTTAGATTCCAGTAAAATTATCCTAAAATCTTTTTTTTAAGGAAAGGGCAATAAAGTAATTTCAACTCCTTCACTCTATCAAAAACGTCCTCAGATGAGCTGAGGCTCTTTTTCCCTTCTTCCCCCAACAAGTGTTCATTCCATATCATTTAACTCAGAGTCAATCTTCAAGTAACTATCCTTGACTACCTCCTCAATATTATCATCTTCCCTCTTGTCTATTTCATCTATAATGTTCTTATGTAAATTCTCTACTGCAACTTCAGTAGCTTTTGCGCCTCCAAGGCCCATGCCAATCAAATATGCCAAAACAAGCCAGTAGGATAATTCAAATAATTTATCAAAAAGAAATTATGATCTTCAATAGTTGCCAAAGATTTAGGTGCTAGCTCTAGTGAATTCTCTTCAACTACCAGTAATTTTTATCTTTTCAAGCAAATTGAGAGTCACTATAAAAAATTTACAGGAGCACTTAACAGCTGTTGTTAGGTTTTGAAAAATTCATCACTAATCGATGAATTAGCTCAAGACCTTTTTTTTAAATAAAAAAAATCCAAGACAAACCACAATTTCATTTGGAAGAGCATAGAGAAAAAAATAACCAAAGTATAGAAAATAAGAAACAAATTTATAACAAAAACGAAGCCCATGAGTGAAAATTAGTGATACATGTTTAGATTCCCCTTGAAAATCAACCACGACCATGTATCGATCCTCCATACTCCATAATCTCTCTCATTTCTTTCTTATAGTACACTGCATACCTATCTCCCTTTTCATCCAAAATTTCACTTTCTTTGTGCAAGCAAACAGGAATATTCCCAAATCTCATCGAGATAATCGAGATATCCAACCTAGTAGACCTCTTCCGCTTCAAAATCGCAGGTGAAGTCGAAGTGGAAGTCAAAACTGAATCAAAAGCCAAAGAAACCGTAGAAGCCCTGCTAAGGCCACTAGGAGTTGACTGTGGTTTTTGTATCCACAAAAGCTATAAAATAAGATGGCCGAATGAATTATATTCTTATTGCATAAGAAGTATATATACAGCTTCATACAAAATCCCTATTCTTCTTCCTTTCTAATTAGGACTCTAAGTTGTCTATAGCAACTACTAAAACAAAAAATACAGAATCCCTATTCTTCTTTCTTTCTAATTAGGACTCTAAATTGTCTATAGCTACTACTAAAACAAAATATATCCTAATGATATACAAATAGAAGAAAAGTAATTACATAAACGATTACAAAGAATCTCATAAGATTCGTTTTTCTTCACTTCCTTTCAAATTGGCACATGGAGATTCACAGTGCCCAGTTTGCCATTGATTGAAAAGAAATTTTCTTATCCAGAGATTTAGTGAAGATGTTGGCCAGTTGATGTACTACATAAACTTTCAATAGTTGAATCTCATGAGTTTGAACTCTCTTTCGGACAAAATAACAATCCATTTCTACATGTTTGGTTCTTTCGGAAAAAATGGAATTTATTGCAATATGTACAACAGTTTGATTTATCACAATGAATCTTGGTGGCATCATTCTCCAAGTTCCTTTAACAAGAAACGAAGCCAAAGAACCTCACATATTGTAGTTTGATGAAGCCTGTCGTACGACTTTCAAATTTAAATCTAACAATTCATATGTAAATAGGGAAAGTAGAGATCGAATCCATAGATATTTGTTAACTCTTAAATTAAAACAATTAATCAAAAAAGGTTTGGGGGTTTTGGTAATTTGAGAACAAGAAAATAACAATAATTAAAATAAATATTTTTGGAGTTTTTTATTTGTAAATAGAATTAAAAAGGAATTTCGAATACATATGATATAAAAGGCGTTAGCAATGAACTAGTATCAAGTTATATTTTTTATGAGATTAGTTATACACAAAGACATTATTAAGTAGTTGGTTTTAGAATCCCAATAAGTTCAGACAGATTCTTATCCTTACAAATTAGATTAATCCCGATCAGCTCATACAGATTAATCTCTAATTTAATTATACACAACTACCAATCAACGTGTATATGATCTTCAATCAAATTGCATTAAGTAAATAATGCATCATCAACATTGTATATAACAATCAGCTAAATTTTATATAATTTAAATTATATAATTCTGCTACTAATTTAATTAAGTGAAGAGTTGCAACTCAATTAAACTAGTAGATACTACTTTGAATCATTAATACAAGATTAATAATCCTAACTATATAATCACATTTATTAACTAGATTATCAATCCAATTAAGTCACACAATTATATTGATTAAAATATGAATTATATAAATACTCAATTAATATATATATATATATATATATATAAGTATATTAAATAAATACACATATAAATTTCGATAAATAAAGATTGGATTTTTGTTAACTAAACAAGTTAGGCGGTTCAACTGGTCATTTAAATAAATTAAACTAATTAGAAGGCTTGACCTTCTATAAAAAAAGAAAATAAAAGATATAAAAGTAAATTAAACTAATTAGGTGACTCGGTCATCCATTTTCGATATTTAAAGTACATAAAGTAAAAATAATAAAGACTAAACGAATAAACCGATTATAAGTCTAGTTAAATAAATCCAAATACAAATTAAGTACAAAGAAAATTATCTTATAATCCTATTTATTAATAGCTTAGCGCATATCCTTACTAACAAAAAGAAATTACTCACAATATATATTTAATAAATATAAGATGAAATTTATAAATATTAGAAAGAAAATTTGAAAGATAAACTCCTTGAAAATATTAAAATTATGCTGAGAGAATTTCTTTACTAAATATTGCAAAAAGTCTTGAAATATTATTCTAAAAATTTTGGAAAATACACTAAGATGAAGACAATAATTAAATAAATAAATTGCAAAAAAAATGGATAAGATTGAAGCTAAATTGCTGTTGAAATGATAAAAATAAGCTTCATATTTATAGGCACAAAAATCAGGGGCAAAATGATAATTTCACATCCCAAAATATTGAAAATTTAGTTGGTGACCTAATTTTCCCACACAATGCCACGTGTCGCGTCCTCATTGGTTCACGTTGTGGCTTCTAGAAGCGCCACTTGTCATCTTATGATTGTACCACATGTCATCTTCTGGTATGAATTAAAATACATTTTAAAACTTACAAACAAATAAATAGAAAAAAATGTGAAATATATCTATTAAATAACATAATTAACCGATTTTTAAACAAAATATAGTCATTAAATAACATAGAAATCAATTAATTTATGAGTACATCATTGTTGCAAGATTGCGACATTCAGCTTCAACTGAAGAGCGAGCTACCACAACCTGTTTGAGACTTCTCCAAGATATAAGTGATTAACCAAGAAACACAACATAACCAACAGTAGACCTTTGTGTCTTCTTGCAGTTTCCCCAGTCATTATCCTTCCTTAGCAAAATTCCTTGTCCTGGTGCTCCTTTCAAGTAACATACAACCTTAAAAGAATGCATGTAAATGACATTATTTTGGACTTTGAAGAAATTGACTAAGGTATCCCACTGAAAAGAAAATTTATGGACGGATAATGGTAAGGTACAACAGCCTACCAATAATTCTTCTAAATCATACCATATAATTCTATGCAAGAGGTATACTAGGTGGAAATTTATGTTGTTGTTCCAATGGAGTAGGACTAGGCTTGGCTGCCAATAAACCACATTCATCTATGATATCCATGACATACTTTCGTTGATTCAATACCAACCCTGCTGCAGTTTTCGTGACTTCAATACCAAGAAAAAACTTCAAGCCACCTAAATCTTTAATGCTAAATTCTTGGTCTAAATGAATGTTAACTTCCTCCATTTTTGCAAGACAATTACTTGTGATGATAGTATCATCTACATAAACCAATAAAACCACCATTTCATCTTGATGCCGCCAAAGAAACATTGAGTGATCTGCCTTGGAGTTTCTAAAACCAATTTTCAAGAGTGAACCAAACAATTTCTCATACCAATTTCTGGAAGCTTGTCAAAGTCCATATAAAGACTTGCGCAATTTACAAACTCTTGTATCTCTTTTCTTTTGAAAACCTTGAGGAACTTTCATATATATATATATATGTCTTCCTCCAAATATCCATGTAAAAAAAACATTATTAACATCAAATTAAAACATATTCCATGATTTACTAACAGCCACTGCCAATACACACCTTACTGTGACTATTTTCGCAACTGGTGCAAAAGTTTCATCAAAGTCCACCCCTTCCATTTGTGTAAAACCCTTCGCTACTAGTCTCACCTTGTAGCTCTCTACCTTTCCATTAGGTTTATATTTGATTTTGTAAACCCATTTGGAGTCAATTGCCTTATTTCCTTCTGGTAATTCTTCCAAACTCCATGTTCCATTTTTCTCCAAAGCTTTGATTTCATTCTGCATTGCCATTCTCCAATTTTCATGTTTAGCTGCTTCATGAAAATATTTTGGCTCATCTTGCATGATGGCCGACAAAAAGCTTTGTGAGTAGGATGAAAGCCTTTATAAGACAAATTATGTGATAGAGGATACGTTATAAAGTTCCCTGCTGGCTCTGAGGTTGGATGTGATAGCTTTAATGATGGTGGTAAATCAACTTCAAAACCTTCCAATTTCTTAGATTGTTTTTGTGCTATTTTTCCAAGCTGTTATGTAACCTGAGGAGTCTCTTGTATATTTTCTAAAGTTTGTCCTAATAGCAATTCTATAGGAGTTGTTGAATCAACTGATAGCCTTTCTTCATCAATAGTAGCATCTTGTATAGTTTTAGTTCCACTTCCATTGTGACAATTACTTATCTCTTGACCCTCCGAAAAATTACCACTGTCCAAATTATCAAGAAGAAAAGTAGACAAAAAATGCATACTAGTTGGATCATAAGTAATTTCCCTTTCTTTTTTGAAACCTCCCATTTCCTTAAAAGGGAAATTATTTTCAACAAATATCACATCTCTAGAATCCACAATGTTTTTTCTTTTCAAGTCATAAAGCTTGTATCCTTTCTACTTATGTGGATATCCTATGGATATATGAGGTTCTCCTCTCGCCCCAAATTTATCTAATTGATGATTATTTTTTACATAGGCTAAACATCAAAAAACTCGAAGATGATCATAAGATGGTTTCTTTTTGAAAAAAAATTCATACTGAGTTTTATTTTTGATGACTTTGGAAGGAAGCTTATTTATTATATATGCATGACGAGATTAAATTAAAATCGTTAATTGGAAAAGGTTTTGGGGGTTTTGGAATTTTGAGAATAAGGTAATGACAACCATTAAAATAAATATTTTTGAGGTTTTGGATTTTGTAAACAGAATTAAAACGAAATTTGGAATACAAATGATATAAAAAGCATTAGCAATGAACTAGTATCAAGTTATATTTTTCATGGGATTAATCATAGATAAATACATTATTAAGTAGTTGGTTTTAGAATCTCGATCAACTCAGATATATTCCTATCCTTACAAAATAGATTAATCCCAATCAACTCAAATAGATTAATCTCTAATTTAATTAAACACCACTACCAACCAGCGTGTATAGGATGCTCAATCAAATTGCATTAAACAAATAAGGCATCACCAACATTAAATTGTATATAACAATCAGCTTAATTATATACAATTTAAATTATATAATTCCGCTACTAATTTAATTAAGCCAAGAGCTGCAACTCAATTAAACTAGTAGATGCTACTTGAATCATTAATACAAGATTAATAATCCTAGCTATATAATCACATTTATTAACTAGATTGTCAATCCAATTAATTTACACAATTATATTGGTTAAAAAAAGAATTATATAAATAATCAATTAATATATATAAGTATATTAAATAAATACACACACACACACACACATATATATATATATATATAGAAAGAAAGATTGGATTTATATTAACTAAAGAAATTAGGCGGTTTAACCGGCCATTTAAATAAATTAAACTAAAAGTATGAAGGCTCGGCCTTCCATAAAAAAAAATTAAAGACATAAAAACATATTAACTAGTTAGGAGGTTTGGTCTTCCATAATACAGAAAATAAAAGACATAAAAGTAAATTAAACTAATAGGTTGTTCGGTCATCCATTTGCGATATTTAAAGTGTATAAAGCAAAAATAAATACACACTAGGCGGGTAAACCGACCATAAGTCCAGTTAAATAAATCCAAATAGAAATTAGGTACAAAGAAAATTATCTCATAATCTCATTTATTAATAACTTAACACATATCCTTGCTAACAAAAGAAAATTACTCACAATACATATTTAATAAATATAAGATGAAATTTATAAACATTAGAAATAAAATTTGAAAGATAAACTCCTCGAAAATATTGAAATTATCCGAACAGAATTTCTTTACTAAATATTACAAAAAGCCTTGAAATATTATTCTAAAAAATCTGAAAAATATACTAATATGAAGACAATAATAAAAAGAAATAAATTGCAAAAGAAATGGAGAAGATTGAAGCTAAATTAGTGTCTAAATCATAAAAATAAGCTTCATATTTATAGCCACAAAAATCAGGGGCAAAATGGTCATTTTGCATCCCAAAGTCTTGAAAATTTAGTTGGTGGCCTAATTTCTCCAACTTCGCCACATGTCGCGTCCTCATTGGTCCAAATTGCAGCTTCTAGAAGCGCCACTTGTCACCTTATGATTGCACCACTTGTCATCTTCTGATTGTGCCATGTGTCATCTTCTTATTGTGCCACGTCATCAGATGATATAAAACTTTTTTTTTTTTAACTTCTCCAACATTTCTTCTTCTTCTTTTTATCTCCATAATGAACTAAAATACACTAAAAAACTTACAAACAAATAATTAGAAGGGAAACGTGAAATATATCCATTAAATAACATAATTAACTGATTTTCAAACAAAATATAGTCATTAAATAACATAAAAATCAATTAATTTATGAGTACATCAATGCAGAAGTTAAGACACACTTTCCCTAAATTGTATAGGCATATTAGCTTCAAATCTCAAGGCCTTAGCCATTTCCAACAAGTGTCTATGTTTTTGTTGAGGAGTGAAGACACAGTTTGTTTGCAATTGTACACCTTTCTCTTTATAAAATTCCATAAGATAATTTGACTTGAATTCCAAACCATTATCTGCTCTAATTTGTTTGATTTTCACTCCAAATTGAGTTTCCACCATATTGTAAAACAATACTAAAAAAATGTTTTACCTCTTCTTTGGACTTCATAAGGTAAACCCAAACAACCCTACTATAGTCATCAACCAAGGTTAAAAAATAATTGGCTCCAGTAAATGAAGAAGTATTATATTTCCCCCAAATATCACAATGTATAAGATCGAAACAAGATTTTGTTTGAATAGAACTTTTATTAAATGGTATTCTATCTTGTTGAAAGCCTTAAAGTTTTTAATGTCTTAATTTTATAAGTGTGGTCTCTTAGGATTCATATGTCTAATCCATGCAAGATCGAAGTTTCAAGTCTTCAGGAAAGATCGAATGTTATCAAGCGTTGAAGATATGCGATTTCTGGATTAGATAGGATCTAGAGGTTTAGTGTTATTTTATATATATATATATCCTTATATATCTCTAGATCTACCTCTATGAGTAATAATTTCTATAGGTTGCTCAATAAAAGTGAAACGTTTTTCAAAATGCACTTCATAAAGATAAAACATAAGTTGGGTATTTGAAATGATTTTCAAAATACATGCATACTTAAAATTCTATAAAATATATTCCACAACTCTTAGAGTTGATTGAAATCTTGTATTGCATAGTTTGGATGCATGTGTGGTCGACTTGACTGTATATGTGGTCGACCACAGAATCATGCGGTCAACTGGACTACTCATCTCATCGTTCGTAGAATGTCCAGAACTCTCTGGAATAGTTGCGGATGATGGTGCGGACGACCCGTCTTATATGCGGTCGACTGCACTTCTCCTGAGTGGGATTCAAACAGCCATTTTTATGACCGTTTGTGCATACATATAAATACTCAGTTGTTTAAAAAACTCACAACCACGACTCTTTGAGCAAAATCTGATTCTTACTCTTTATAGAATATCTTGAAATCATTTTGAAACCCTTTTATAACATTTACATTGTGAAAATCATCCAAAAAGGGTATTTACTAAATCATTGGTGTTTTTTAGCAATCTAGAGAAACATATTACTCAATGAGGTTTTTATGCTTCAGATTAATATATTTTCACGTTAATGTGATATATATATATATATATATATATATATATCAAACTCTTCCTATTCTTATTTTGTAAGTTTTATTTAAGGTTGCATTGAGTTTAAAACTCTAAGGGTTAGAGTGAGCCTTGAATTATAGATAATTGTAATTGTCTTAAGTGTATTTATTTCATTAATTGTTGTATTAGAGATAAGTGTATAATCAAGGTTGTAGATAGCTCAAGGTAGTGGATTAGGTTTTGTTGAATAAACCAAACCACTATAAATCGTTGTGTTTTTTTCTAATTTCTTGAACACATTATTTCACACATTGTTTGAGCACAAAATGTTTGTTATTTGTTGTTTTAGAAAACATTGTTTGAATTAATGTTGAAAAATCGGATAAAACCTAATTCACTCACTCTTAGATTTTTCACTTGTTTTGCTTTAAAACATAAATCACAAAAATAATTTCTTGCAACGACCTCTTTGGAATTAATCAGCTGAATTTTTTTCTTTTGAAGCATGACCCAATTTGGAGTGCCATAAATCTCCCTTTTGCACCATCATAGCCATTCCTCCCATCATTGACACAATATGATATAAGCCATCACATTTCTTCTCCAATTCAATCAAGGTCCTCATCCGTAGGTCCTGAATCACACAAAAACCAGGAAAGAAAGTTATTGTACAATTTAAATCCTTTGTAAGTCTAGAAACATAAATCAAATTATAATAGAAGCTTGGGATTTCAAGAACATTTTTGAGAAAAAGCCCATTTTTCATGGTCTGTCCAACTCCCTTTACGTCAACACATTGCCCATTTGGAACCTTCATTGGTGGTACAAAAACATCTGTTCTTCGTTTTTGCAACCATTCACCATTATAAGTGATATTTTATGTTGCTCTCGAATCAATAATCCAAGTATCACTTGTCATCTCCTTACCAACAAAATTGGTAGTGGGATTTGATATACTGAATTTGCTAGAAACCATGTCTCCTTGAACATTGCTAATAAATTCCTTAAATTGCTCATTCGTGAGCCCTGCTATTGGACTCCCTTATCCGAATCTTTCTTCTAGATCAACCCCATATTTCTCTAGCCGTGTTGGCATAGTTGACACTGTTTTCCACATTCTTTTCCATGGCACTCTTGAGCTAACCTTTTACTAAAGCATTACACCTTTTCCAGCGTAAAAGATCCTCTGAATCATATTTAGGCATGAGAATACTACCATCTACAAATCCAATTTTATTTTTGGCATAGAAAGCATTACTCATATCATTCATCCATTCACCAAAATTGTTTCGTTCAATGGTTCTCCCACAAAAACTTGACCAAGATGATCAGTTGCGTGCACATAGTAAAGGGACATCACATCCATTGTCGACGTTCCTCCTATGACAATGGCTGCAGAAGAGTCATTCCTTGCATTGGTCTATTTTGAACTGCTCATGATGGATCAAGCGTGGTGATTGAATTTCAAAACCTCTGCTCTTATACTATGTAAAACAAGATGGTTGAATGAATTATATTCTTATTGCATAAGAAGTATATATACATATTCATACAAAATCCCTATTCTTCTTCCTTTCTAATTAGGACTCTAAGTTGTCTATAGCAACTACTAAAACAAAATATCCTAATGATATGCAAACATAAGAAAAGTAATTACTCATATGATTCGTTCTTCTTCAAAAGCCTCAAGGGGAAAGACGGTTCTTGAGAGCTTCGATAAGGTGGAAGAAACAACAAAAAAAGTTTTATAGAAACAAAGAAGTTGAAGGGAGAAAAAAGATGGGATGCAAGAAGAATGGAAGAAAAGGGGAAAGAAAAAAAATTGTCCAATCACTTTGAATTTTCATTTTTGCCCTCTTAATAAATACTCACTTCATCTGGAATTGTCCACTTTTGACTTTAGTTATTAAAGAAGGTTATTGACTTTAATTAACTTATCAAAATATCATTGATATTAATATAATTAATTGCGAGACTCATGAGTTATTAGATAGTAAATCTTTTAAATTAAGGAAGTGAGGTGGAAACAATTAGTTAGTGAAATATAAATATATTAAATTACGGATGTTATTGATGAAATTTTTAATAAAAAAATATGTTTATTTAAGTAAATAAACATTTAATTCTAAGCAAACTAAAATAAAAATTAGTATATTTAATTTCAGACAAAAAGAGTAATTTAAAATGAAAGATTGAAAATATTTTATCGAAAATTGTTTAAGGACAAAAATTGAAAAAAAAAAAAGACAAATACTGAGAACGAATAAATGTTTGAGGACAAATCCAGAGAATTTTTCAAATTAGAAAAGTAGTACGTTCATATAATGACTTTTTCTTAGACACGTTCAAAACTTCATGGAGTAAGATGAACAATACTGGTTTTATAGAGCCTCACAAAGCGAGTGACTTCGAATTTTCTATTTATTTTTCTTTGTGATGGTGAGGATCGTGGAGTTGAAGATAAACTTTCTCCCACGGATGGATATTGTGATGACTCGGATGGATCGATCGAAGTCTGTGTGTCGACTTGACTTGATGACATGAGATACACTTCACTTATCTAGAGTTTATCGGATGTTGATATGCCTCACATATTTTGCTGCTAATTCCAGAGATTGTCGGCAATTCCTCAAAAAGATGTTCTGTCAGTTTGAAAAGCTAGATAATTGTCACCAAAATGAAAAATTCTTGTCTTTGAAGAAAATTCTGTATGGTCCACTTACTGTAACTTAGCAAGGGAAAAAAAACCTTATAACGTATATTATAACATATATAATATATATAATGATTATTATATACCTAATAACCTAATGATTATATATGGATTCGGAGAAGTCTATGGAATGTTCGACACCGCGTCTGATCAATGAGCTGCATATGGATCTCCATTCTTTGTGTCTCATCACCACGGAGCCATTACCGATATATATACATATGAAAATTGAAAAAAGAAAAGAAAAGAAAAAAAATCACTTCTTTTTTCTTTTTAAAAAAAACAAAACTTTACTAAAAATATTTTCTGTTTTTGAATTTTATCATATAACATCGAACCAAACAAGGATAAAATGGTCTAATACAAATATCAAACCATGGATCAAATTGGGTTCCTACTATTATTATTTTTTGTCAAATCATGAATGATAATGACTTCCTACTATTACTGAAGTAACGGCTTCCACTTACTCATAAGTCGTGAGTGGAGTCGTGCAGAAATAGAAAGCAATTAGTAGAGGAAAGGAACTCAAATTTGGCAACTTTGAGCGCATTTCATTGTCCAATTATGGGGTAATCTTATCCAAAACGCGTAAAAAATTCGAAAGGATAGAATAAAAAACATGTAAGTTGTGATCATTCATGCTTAGAATCTTTTGCAAATCGCAAGAAATCAAAAATCAAATTTAAGCGTGTTATATAGTAAGTAAATTTTTTTTAAGGAAAAGATGTAAAGACCAGTATAGAACCAAATTGTTTTGTTTTACTTAGTATCATAAAAAAGTTCAGAAGAAATCCTTAGTATCTAGAGGACAGCTTTCCCGGTTTACTTTCATATGAAAGTTGTCTTTATCAAAAACCAATACGGAGTCCGTTGCATAATGAATATGATAGATACACTATTTTTTCATACCTATTAATAAATTATATTTAATGTAATTTAAAAAGTTTTAAAAAAATCCTTATTCTTTATTATACCCCTATTTATTTGTTTATAACAAAATTCGAATTTTTTTATTGAACAAAACTCTATTCATATCACCAAAATGAATTAATTGAAAGGAGGTTAAAATGTGAATAAATTTATTAGAAATATATATTTAGATAATTTTCAAGATGAGAATTTTAAAAGTTATTTATTACTCCATCTCTCTCTCTCACTCTATATATATATGTGTGTGTGTTGAGGTGCCAACATGATAACTTTTTTATAAATAAAATAATGTCATATTAGCAAATCTGGTAAAAAAATAAAATTTATCAAAGGTTATAAAGTTATTTTTATAAAATAAAGTTAAACTTTATTGATACTTTGAGAGGCAACATGAACATATATATTTTTTCCCATGGTGCAAAGTAGTCTCGAGTTAATGAACTACTAGAAGGATTATTAGAAGGCTAGATGAATTAGGCATTGAGGGAAAAAAACTAGTGTGTTGTTATTTTTCAAAGGTAAACAAAGAGTTATTAGGTTTTAAAATTCCCAATTTAAGTTGTTTGTTTTAGATACATTATTTTTTTATAATTTATATTTTTCAAATTTCATTAAAAATGTAATCTCTCTGCACCAGTGCAAACTAAATTAAAGATAATACAAACATTGAGTTTTGGTTCAAATATAAAAAATTATTTTAAATTTGTATTAGATGTTAAAAGGATATACTTTATTTTTTTGTTATAATATTTTTTATTCTCATAATTCTTATTGTCATTTTTATTTTATTTTATATAAATTATATACTACAATTTTATTATTACACTTTTATAATTAACATAACATATGAATTATAATTATATAATTTTATTTATATGTTACATCCTGATTAAAAAATAATTTACATGTATCGTACATGTGTAATGCTAGTTGTTTGATCAAAGGTAGAATATGAAAAGAAAAATAAATATATACACTATTAAAATGGTAAGTGAAATATAATTTGAGATATTTGAATATGAAAAATGTCCTATACATGGAGGATTGCTATTTTATGTTAGCTAGAAAAAACAAAACTGAATTTCATTCTTCAAAAATTAAAATGATTTTTTTTTTGTCAGGGCTTTAACTAAGTTAACGTTGTTGCCAGTGTTCGTCTGCCGGATGATGTATTCTGCCAAATTGGTCCCCCATCATCTATAATTAATTCTTTTTAAATCCAATAAAAAATTCTGAGAAAAATCTAATAATTAATTAGAAGACTCTTATCTTCATTAGCCGCACTCCAAAGCCAATAATTTAGGCGAATGTTTTAAATGAGGTTTTATGGTGTTAAAAAAAATTTAGGGTTCTAAGTGAAAATTTAAAATGAGGTTTAGCTTGGTGTAGTAGTAGTAATAATAAAATAAATAAATTCTTTAACTAACTTTTTTTTATTTGTTTCCTGTAAATATTAAAATATTGAATTAAATTTTTATATTTTATTTCTACTAATATAAAATAATGGTATTCGACTGAAAATATTGTTATTTCGATTCAGCTCGAATCATTACCACAAACACATGCTAATATGACATGCAAATGCAATAGATCAAAAACATAAACCAAATTTTCCTCAAAAAATAATAATAAACCAAATACAAAGAAGAAAAATGCAATGGCGACTGCCGACCAAATCAAGTGTATAAGTTAATTTGTCTTAAATTAATTGTGAAAATAAAAAGTAATAAATACTCCTTTCCATTATAATACTATTATATGCTCATTTCTTTTGGAGGCATGAGACGACTTTGGCAACACGAAAAGCATGTTTGAACCATATCCAAGCTTTATGGTCCCATTTCAGCGTCTAATCTTAATTATGTGAAGATGAAAGATTGGACTCTATCCAAAGGGGAATCTACAACAAAAGGCCAAAAAAAGAAAAAAGAAAGAAAAAAAAAAGAGGTCTCTATCAAATGGAAAAAAAATATTATCTTTATTCATTAACAGTATATATCTTTGACTTACTTCATCTATATCTTTGTTAATAACTTTCCAGATGCAAGTATCAAAATATTAGAGAACATTCTCTTAGAAGGGGGAGAATAATTTTAGTAATATACACTATATTCTTGTGGTTAAAGACTCTTTCAATTTTTTTAAACTCGTGTGAATAATTTTATTTATTTATAACTAATTTTTAATTCCATAACCCTAAACATTTTATATATTCCACTAATGACTATAATTCAACTGAGAACACGTCAAAGGCCCCTATCTCTGCGCTGAAGCGTTGTAAGACTGATAAATGAATATTTAATTATATAGATAATTAATCAAAAATAGTCCTTTTAAGTTTATTTTGACTCTTTCGACAAAAATAAGCCAAAATCAGACAAGAATAATCACCTGACTTGCACATGCCAAATTTTCTAATGCAAAATCACTATTTTCCTGATTCCAATGACCTCTTGTTCTTCTTTTTTTGTCCTATCTTTCCTTTTTCTTCCTCCATTTCCCTTCTTTTCCTCTACCCCATGGCCCAACTTCTCCTGTAGTCTTGGTTTTCAAATCATTCCCCTTTTCATAACGAAGAGATCCAAGAACCGTCGAAGTCGCTAAAATTCAAAGAAATTGTTTCATACCGGAGAAATAAGAAGTTGGCTTAGAAGATTCTTGTGTAAATTGGCAAAAATCCCGATACTATTCCTTTTTTAAAAATAAAATAAAAAAACTAGAAACCAATTACAATATAGTAGCTCCTCCGGCACAACATACATTGAACATCGACACCAAAAACAAAAAACACTAACTAAACAAGAAAAGAAAAGGCAAAATACTAAGCCAAAAACCTTGTAACAAGTTGGATCCATATCTTCCAGAGAAGATGAAATCTGAAAGGCAATACCAACCCTTATTAGTGCTAATAATTTTTTATTTCTGAACTACGTTCCTAAAATTTGTAATTGGGCAAGACTATATCTTGACCAAGAAAAGAATTCTCGTCATAGTGAGTATGTTATGCCATCTAATACACCTCTTAATACGTGGTGTGACAATGATGGTGTTCCCTCTTTACTTGTAATATTTATTTCGTTGATACTAATGCATGAATCATTTCTTATATATAAATAAAAAAAGTTGGATATATGTCCTGAAATTATTAATTTATATTTTATTAGAATTTTACTAAAAAATGACAGATTAGATGTAGATAAGTCTCAATAATACTTTTATGAATAGACGCTGACAAGTTATTTGCATATAGTTTTTGCATATCATACACAAATGAGCACTCATTTCCATAGCACTCGAAGAAATCTACATGATGGTATAATTAAAATTGCAATAGGGAAACAATTTGCCATTGGAAGAAAGAAAAAAATGACGAAAATTTTAAACTGCCATAACTTTGCATTCATTTGTCCGATTTTCACGAATTATATATGATTTTCAAGTAATTTTTCGAGATCTATCCATTGGAATCTGCCAACGGCGGATTCTGACAGCTCGTTTCGCAAAAAAAGCACTCTATTGAAGAGTATTTGCAAAATTTCGCACATAAAAATCGGTTGGGGTTTCGAAATTCGAAAAATCCGAGCCCCCGATCCACATATTCGATAATCGAGAAAAATCGAGTGTGTTATATATAAAAAAAAATTTTGTAGATGCCGGTGGGTGGTAAAAGGAACCGATCGCCGAGCCAACAACGGGTGCGATCATACCAGCACTAATGCACCGGATCCCATCAGAACTCCGAAGTTAAGCGTGCTTGGGCGAGAGTAGTACTAGGATGGGTGACCCCCTGGGAAGTCCTCGTGTTGCACCCCTCTCGTTTTGTCTACTTACTCTTTCGAATTAAAAAAGAAAAATCGTCTCGAAGCAGGTGGATTTCGCGTTTCGCGCACCGGTGGTCGATTTTACTCGCAATCATACATGACTGGCATTTTTATTATGGAATTGTCATCTAAGCGCTTGCGTGTGCCAACGGCGGATTCTGACAGCTCGTTTCGCAAAAAAAAGCACTCTATTGAAGAGTATTTGCAAAATTTCGCACATAAAAATCGGTTGGGGGTTTCGAAATTCGAAAAATCCGAGCCCCCGATCCACATATTCGATAATCGAGAAAAATCGAGTGTGTTATATATAAAAAAAAATTTTGTAGATGCCGGTGGGTGGTAAAAGGAACCGATCGCCGAGCCAACAACGGGTGCGATCATACCAGCACTAATGCACCGGATCCCATCAGAACTCCGAAGTTAAGCGTGCTTGGGCGAGAGTAGTACTAGGATGGGTGACCCCCTGGGAAGTCCTCGTGTTGCACCCCTCTCGTTTTGTCTACTTACTCTTTCGAATTGAAAAAGAAAAATCGTCTCGAAGCAGGTGGATTTCGCGTTTCGCGCACCGGTGGTCGATTTTACTCGCAATCATACATGACTGGCATTTTTATTATGGAATTGTCATCTAAGCGCTTGCGTGTGCCAACGGCGGATTCTGACAGCTCGTTTCGCAAAAAAAAGCACTCTATTGAAGAGTATTTGCAAAATTTCGCACATAAAAATCGGTTGGGGTTTCGAAATTCGAAAAATCCGAGCCCCCGATCCACATATTCGATAATCGAGAAAAATCGAGTGTGTTATATATAAAAAAAAATTTTGTAGATGCCGGTGGGTGGTAAAAGGAACCGATCGCCGAGCCAACAACGGGTGCGATCATACCAGCACTAATGCACCGGATCCCATCAGAACTCCGAAGTTAAGCGTGCTTGGGCGAGAGTAGTACTAGGATGGGTGACCCCCTGGGAAGTCCTCGTGTTGCACCCCTCTCGTTTTGTCTACTTACTCTTTCGAATTGAAAAAGAAAAATCGTCTCGAAGCAGGTGGATTTCGCGTTTCGCGCACCGGTGGTCGATTTTACTCGCAATCATACATGACTGGCATTTTTATTATGGAATTGTCATCTAAGCGCTTGCGTGTGCCAACGGCGGATTCTGACAGCTCGTTTCGCAAAAAAAGCACTCTATTGAAGAGTATTTGCAAAATTTCGCACATAAAAATCGGTTGGGGTTTCGAAATTCGAAAAATCCGAGCCCCCGATCCACATATTCGATAATCGAGAAAAATCGAGTGTGTTATATATAAAAAAAAATTTTGTAGATGCCGGTGGGTGGTAAAAGGAACCGATCGCCGAGCCAACAACGGGTGCGATCATACCAGCACTAATGCACCGGATCCCATCAGAACTCCGAAGTTAAGCGTGCTTGGGCGAGAGTAGTACTAGGATGGGTGACCCCCTGGGAAGTCCTCGTGTTGCACCCCTCTCGTTTTGTCTACTTACTCTTTCGAATTGAAAAAGAAAAATCGTCTCGAAGCAGGTGGATTTCGCGTTTCGCGCACCGGTGGTCGATTTTACTCGCAATCATACATGACTGGCATTTTTATTATGGAATTGTCATCTAAGCGCTTGCGTGTGCCAACGGCGGATTCTGACAGCTCGTTTCGCAAAAAAAAGCACTCTATTGAAGAGTATTTGCAAAATTTCGCACATAAAAATCGGTTGGGGTTTCGAAATTCGAAAAATCCGAGCCCCCGATCCACATATTCGATAATCGAGAAAAATCGAGTGTGTTATATATAAAAAAAAATTTTGTAGATGCCGGTGGGTGGTAAAAGGAACCGATCGCCGAGCCAACAACGGGTGCGATCATACCAGCACTAATGCACCGGATCCCATCAGAACTCCGAAGTTAAGCGTGCTTGGGCGAGAGTAGTACTAGGATGGGTGACCCCCTGGGAAGTCCTCGTGTTGCACCCCTCTCGTTTTGTCTACTTACTCTTTCGAATTGAAAAAGAAAAATCGTCTCGAAGCAGGTGGATTTCGCGTTTCGCGCACCGGTGGTCGATTTTACTCGCAATCATACATGACTGGCATTTTTATTATGGAATTGTCATCTAAGCGCTTGCGTGTGCCAACGGCGGATTCTGACAGCTCGTTTCGCAAAAAAAAGCACTCTATTGAAGAGTATTTGCAAAATTTCGCACATAAAAATCGGTTGGGGTTTCGAAATTCGAAAAATCCGAGCCCCCGATCCACATATTCGATAATCGAGAAAAATCGAGTGTGTTATATATAAAAAAAAATTTTGTAGATGCCGGTGGGTGGTAAAAGGAACCGATCGCCGAGCCAACAACGGGTGCGATCATACCAGCACTAATGCACCGGATCCCATCAGAACTCCGAAGTTAAGCGTGCTTGGGCGAGAGTAGTACTAGGATGGGTGACCCCCTGGGAAGTCCTCGTGTTGCACCCCTCTCGTTTTGTCTACTTACTCTTTCGAATTGAAAAAGAAAAATCGTCTCGAAGCAGGTGGATTTCGCGTTTCGCGCACCGGTGGTCGATTTTACTCGCAATCATACATGACTGGCATTTTTATTATGGAATTGTCATCTAAGCGCTTGCGTGTGCCAACGGCGGATTCTGACAGCTCGTTTCGCAAAAAAAGCACTCTATTGAAGAGTATTTGCAAAATTTCGCACATAAAAATCGGTTGGGGTTTCGAAATTCGAAAAATCCGAGCCCCCGATCCACATATTCGATAATCGAGAAAAATCGAGTGTGTTATATATAAAAAAAAATTTTGTAGATGCCGGTGGGTGGTAAAAGGAACCGATCGCCGAGCCAACAACGGGTGCGATCATACCAGCACTAATGCACCGGATCCCATCAGAACTCCGAAGTTAAGCGTGCTTGGGCGAGAGTAGTACTAGGATGGGTGACCCCCTGGGAAGTCCTCGTGTTGCACCCCTCTCGTTTTGTCTACTTACTCTTTCGAATTGAAAAAGAAAAATCGTCTCGAAGCAGGTGGATTTCGCGTTTCGCGCACCGGTGGTCGATTTTACTCGCAATCATACATGACTGGCATTTTTATTATGGAATTGTCATCTAAGCGCTTGCGTGTGCCAACGGCGGATTCTGACAGCTCGTTTCGCAAAAAAAGCACTCTATTGAAGAGTATTTGCAAAATTTCGCACATAAAAATCGGTTGGGGTTTCGAAATTCGAAAAATCCGAGCCCCCGATCCACATATTCGATAATCGAGAAAAATCGAGTGTGTTATATATAAAAAAAAATTTTGTAGATGCCGGTGGGTGGTAAAAGGAACCGATCGCCGAGCCAACAACGGGTGCGATCATACCAGCACTAATGCACCGGATCCCATCAGAACTCCGAAGTTAAGCGTGCTTGGGCGAGAGTAGTACTAGGATGGGTGACCCCCTGGGAAGTCCTCGTGTTGCACCCCTCTCGTTTTGTCTACTTACTCTTTCGAATTGAAAAAGAAAAATCGTCTCGAAGCAGGTGGATTTCGCGTTTCGCGCACCGGTGGTCGATTTTACTCGCAATCATACATGACTGGCATTTTTATTATGGAATTGTCATCTAAGCGCTTGCGTGTGCCAACGGCGGATTCTGACAGCTCGTTTCGCAAAAAAAGCACTCTATTGAAGAGTATTTGCAAAATTTCGCACATAAAAATCGGTTGGGGTTTCGAAATTCGAAAAATCCGAGCCCCCGATCCACATATTCGATAATCGAGAAAAATCGAGTGTGTTATATATAAAAAAAAATTTTGTAGATGCCGGTGGGTGGTAAAAGGAACCGATCGCCGAGCCAACAACGGGTGCGATCATACCAGCACTAATGCACCGGATCCCATCAGAACTCCGAAGTTAAGCGTGCTTGGGCGAGAGTAGTACTAGGATGGGTGACCCCCTGGGAAGTCCTCGTGTTGCACCCCTCTCGTTTTGTCTACTTACTCTTTCGAATTGAAAAAGAAAAATCGTCTCGAAGCAGGTGGATTTCGCGTTTCGCGCACCGGTGGTCGATTTTACTCGCAATCATACATGACTGGCATTTTTATTATGGAATTGTCATCTAAGCGCTTGCGTGTGCCAACGGCGGATTCTGACAGCTCGTTTCGCAAAAAAAGCACTCTATTGAAGAGTATTTGCAAAATTTCGCACATAAAAATCGGTTGGGGTTTCGAAATTCGAAAAATCCGAGCCCCCGATCCACATATTCGATAATCGAGAAAAATCGAGTGTGTTATATATAAAAAAAAATTTTGTAGATGCCGGTGGGTGGTAAAAGGAACCGATCGCCGAGCCAACAACGGGTGCGATCATACCAGCACTAATGCACCGGATCCCATCAGAACTCCGAAGTTAAGCGTGCTTGGGCGAGAGTAGTACTAGGATGGGTGACCCCCTGGGAAGTCCTCGTGTTGCACCCCTCTCGTTTTGTCTACTTACTCTTTCGAATTGAAAAAGAAAAATCGTCTCGAAGCAGGTGGATTTCGCGTTTCGCGCACCGGTGGTCGATTTTACTCGCAATCATACATGACTGGCATTTTTATTATGGAATTGTCATCTAAGCGCTTGCGTGTGCCAACGGCGGATTCTGACAGCTCGTTTCGCAAAAAAAGCACTCTATTGAAGAGTATTTGCAAAATTTCGCACATAAAAATCGGTTGGGGTTTCGAAATTCGAAAAATCCGAGCCCCCGATCCACATATTCGATAATCGAGAAAAATCGAGTGTGTTATATATAAAAAAAAATTTTGTAGATGCCGGTGGGTGGTAAAAGGAACCGATCGCCGAGCCAACAACGGGTGCGATCATACCAGCACTAATGCACCGGATCCCATCAGAACTCCGAAGTTAAGCGTGCTTGGGCGAGAGTAGTACTAGGATGGGTGACCCCCTGGGAAGTCCTCGTGTTGCACCCCTCTCGTTTTGTCTACTTACTCTTTCGAATTGAAAAAGAAAAATCGTCTCGAAGCAGGTGGATTTCGCGTTTCGCGCACCGGTGGTCGATTTTACTCGCAATCATACATGACTGGCATTTTTATTATGGAATTGTCATCTAAGCGCTTGCGTGTGCCAACGGCGGATTCTGACAGCTCGTTTCGCAAAAAAAAGCACTCTATTGAAGAGTATTTGCAAAATTTCGCACATAAAAATCGGTTGGGGTTTCGAAATTCGAAAAATCCGAGCCCCCGATCCACATATTCGATAATCGAGAAAAATCGAGTGTGTTATATATAAAAAAAAATTTTGTAGATGCCGGTGGGTGGTAAAAGGAACCGATCGCCGAGCCAACAACGGGTGCGATCATACCAGCACTAATGCACCGGATCCCATCAGAACTCCGAAGTTAAGCGTGCTTGGGCGAGAGTAGTACTAGGATGGGTGACCCCCTGGGAAGTCCTCGTGTTGCACCCCTCTCGTTTTGTCTACTTACTCTTTCGAATTGAAAAAGAAAAATCGTCTCGAAGCAGGTGGATTTCGCGTTTCGCGCACCGGTGGTCGATTTTACTCGCAATCATACATGACTGGCATTTTTATTATGGAATTGTCATCTAAGCGCTTGCGTGTGCCAACGGCGGATTCTGACAGCTCGTTTCGCAAAAAAAGCACTCTATTGAAGAGTATTTGCAAAATTTCGCACATAAAAATCGGTTGGGGTTTCGAAATTCGAAAAATCCGAGCCCCCGATCCACATATTCGATAATCGAGAAAAATCGAGTGTGTTATATATAAAAAAAAATTTTGTAGATGCCGGTGGGTGGTAAAAGGAACCGATCGCCGAGCCAACAACGGGTGCGATCATACCAGCACTAATGCACCGGATCCCATCAGAACTCCGAAGTTAAGCGTGCTTGGGCGAGAGTAGTACTAGGATGGGTGACCCCCTGGGAAGTCCTCGTGTTGCACCCCTCTCGTTTTGTCTACTTACTCTTTCGAATTGAAAAAGAAAAATCGTCTCGAAGCAGGTGGATTTCGCGTTTCGCGCACCGGTGGTCGATTTTACTCGCAATCATACATGACTGGCATTTTTATTATGGAATTGTCATCTAAGCGCTTGCGTGTGCCAACGGCGGATTCTGACAGCTCGTTTCGCAAAAAAAGCACTCTATTGAAGAGTATTTGCAAAATTTCGCACATAAAAATCGGTTGGGGTTTCGAAATTCGAAAAATCCGAGCCCCCGATCCACATATTCGATAATCGAGAAAAATCGAGTGTGTTATATATAAAAAAAAATTTTGTAGATGCCGGTGGGTGGTAAAAGGAACCGATCGCCGAGCCAACAACGGGTGCGATCATACCAGCACTAATGCACCGGATCCCATCAGAACTCCGAAGTTAAGCGTGCTTGGGCGAGAGTAGTACTAGGATGGGTGACCCCCTGGGAAGTCCTCGTGTTGCACCCCTCTCGTTTTGTCTACTTACTCTTTCGAATTGAAAAAGAAAAATCGTCTCGAAGCAGGTGGATTTCGCGTTTCGCGCACCGGTGGTCGATTTTACTCGCAATCATACATGACTGGCATTTTTATTATGGAATTGTCATCTAAGCGCTTGCGTGTGCCAACGGCGGATTCTGACAGCTCGTTTCGCAAAAAAAGCACTCTATTGAAGAGTATTTGCAAAATTTCGCACATAAAAATCGGTTGGGGTTTCGAAATTCGAAAAATCCGAGCCCCCGATCCACATATTCGATAATCGAGAAAAATCGAGTGTGTTATATATAAAAAAAAATTTTGTAGATGCCGGTGGGTGGTAAAAGGAACCGATCGCCGAGCCAACAACGGGTGCGATCATACCAGCACTAATGCACCGGATCCCATCAGAACTCCGAAGTTAAGCGTGCTTGGGCGAGAGTAGTACTAGGATGGGTGACCCCCTGGGAAGTCCTCGTGTTGCACCCCTCTCGTTTTGTCTACTTACTCTTTCGAATTGAAAAAGAAAAATCGTCTCGAAGCAGGTGGATTTCGCGTTTCGCGCACCGGTGGTCGATTTTACTCGCAATCATACATGACTGGCATTTTTATTATGGAATTGTCATCTAAGCGCTTGCGTGTGCCAACGGCGGATTCTGACAGCTCGTTTCGCAAAAAAAGCACTCTATTGAAGAGTATTTGCAAAATTTCGCACATAAAAATCGGTTGGGGTTTCGAAATTCGAAAAATCCGAGCCCCCGATCCACATATTCGATAATCGAGAAAAATCGAGTGTGTTATATATAAAAAAAAATTTTGTAGATGCCGGTGGGTGGTAAAAGGAACCGATCGCCGAGCCAACAACGGGTGCGATCATACCAGCACTAATGCACCGGATCCCATCAGAACTCCGAAGTTAAGCGTGCTTGGGCGAGAGTAGTACTAGGATGGGTGACCCCCTGGGAAGTCCTCGTGTTGCACCCCTCTCGTTTTGTCTACTTACTCTTTCGAATTGAAAAAGAAAAATCGTCTCGAAGCAGGTGGATTTCGCGTTTCGCGCACCGGTGGTCGATTTTACTCGCAATCATACATGACTGGCATTTTTATTATGGAATTGTCATCTAAGCGCTTGCGTGTGCCAACGGCGGATTCTGACAGCTCGTTTCGCAAAAAAAAGCACTCTATTGAAGAGTATTTGCAAAATTTCGCACATAAAAATCGGTTGGGGTTTCGAAATTCGAAAAATCCGAGCCCCCGATCCACATATTCGATAATCGAGAAAAATCGAGTGTGTTATATATAAAAAAAAATTTTGTAGATGCCGGTGGGTGGTAAAAGGAACCGATCGCCGAGCCAACAACGGGTGCGATCATACCAGCACTAATGCACCGGATCCCATCAGAACTCCGAAGTTAAGCGTGCTTGGGCGAGAGTAGTACTAGGATGGGTGACCCCCTGGGAAGTCCTCGTGTTGCACCCCTCTCGTTTTGTCTACTTACTCTTTCGAATTGAAAAAGAAAAATCGTCTCGAAGCAGGTGGATTTCGCGTTTCGCGCACCGGTGGTCGATTTTACTCGCAATCATACATGACTGGCATTTTTATTATGGAATTGTCATCTAAGCGCTTGCGTGTGCCAACGGCGGATTCTGACAGCTCGTTTCGCAAAAAAAGCACTCTATTGAAGAGTATTTGCAAAATTTCGCACATAAAAATCGGTTGGGGTTTCGAAATTCGAAAAATCCGAGCCCCCGATCCACATATTCGATAATCGAGAAAAATCGAGTGTGTTATATATAAAAAAAAATTTTGTAGATGCCGGTGGGTGGTAAAAGGAACCGATCGCCGAGCCAACAACGGGTGCGATCATACCAGCACTAATGCACCGGATCCCATCAGAACTCCGAAGTTAAGCGTGCTTGGGCGAGAGTAGTACTAGGATGGGTGACCCCCTGGGAAGTCCTCGTGTTGCACCCCTCTCGTTTTGTCTACTTACTCTTTCGAATTGAAAAAGAAAAATCGTCTCGAAGCAGGTGGATTTCGCGTTTCGCGCACCGGTGGTCGATTTTACTCGCAATCATACATGACTGGCATTTTTATTATGGAATTGTCATCTAAGCGCTTGCGTGTGCCAACGGCGGATTCTGACAGCTCGTTTCGCAAAAAAAGCACTCTATTGAAGAGTATTTGCAAAATTTCGCACATAAAAATCGGTTGGGGTTTCGAAATTCGAAAAATCCGAGCCCCCGATCCACATATTCGATAATCGAGAAAAATCGAGTGTGTTATATATAAAAAAAAATTTTGTAGATGCCGGTGGGTGGTAAAAGGAACCGATCGCCGAGCCAACAACGGGTGCGATCATACCAGCACTAATGCACCGGATCCCATCAGAACTCCGAAGTTAAGCGTGCTTGGGCGAGAGTAGTACTAGGATGGGTGACCCCCTGGGAAGTCCTCGTGTTGCACCCCTCTCGTTTTGTCTACTTACTCTTTCGAATTGAAAAAGAAAAATCGTCTCGAAGCAGGTGGATTTCGCGTTTCGCGCACCGGTGGTCGATTTTACTCGCAATCATACATGACTGGCATTTTTATTATGGAATTGTCATCTAAGCGCTTGCGTGTGCCAACGGCGGATTCTGACAGCTCGTTTCGCAAAAAAAGCACTCTATTGAAGAGTATTTGCAAAATTTCGCACATAAAAATCGGTTGGGGTTTCGAAATTCGAAAAATCCGAGCCCCCGATCCACATATTCGATAATCGAGAAAAATCGAGTGTGTTATATATAAAAAAAAATTTTGTAGATGCCGGTGGGTGGTAAAAGGAACCGATCGCCGAGCCAACAACGGGTGCGATCATACCAGCACTAATGCACCGGATCCCATCAGAACTCCGAAGTTAAGCGTGCTTGGGCGAGAGTAGTACTAGGATGGGTGACCCCCTGGGAAGTCCTCGTGTTGCACCCCTCTCGTTTTGTCTACTTACTCTTTCGAATTGAAAAAGAAAAATCGTCTCGAAGCAGGTGGATTTCGCGTTTCGCGCACCGGTGGTCGATTTTACTCGCAATCATACATGACTGGCATTTTTATTATGGAATTGTCATCTAAGCGCTTGCGTGTGCCAACGGCGGATTCTGACAGCTCGTTTCGCAAAAAAAGCACTCTATTGAAGAGTATTTGCAAAATTTCGCACATAAAAATCGGTTGGGGTTTCGAAATTCGAAAAATCCGAGCCCCCGATCCACATATTCGATAATCGAGAAAAATCGAGTGTGTTATATATAAAAAAAAATTTTGTAGATGCCGGTGGGTGGTAAAAGGAACCGATCGCCGAGCCAACAACGGGTGCGATCATACCAGCACTAATGCACCGGATCCCATCAGAACTCCGAAGTTAAGCGTGCTTGGGCGAGAGTAGTACTAGGATGGGTGACCCCCTGGGAAGTCCTCGTGTTGCACCCCTCTCGTTTTGTCTACTTACTCTTTCGAATTGAAAAAGAAAAATCGTCTCGAAGCAGGTGGATTTCGCGTTTCGCGCACCGGTGGTCGATTTTACTCGCAATCATACATGACTGGCATTTTTATTATGGAATTGTCATCTAAGCGCTTGCGTGTGCCAACGGCGGATTCTGACAGCTCGTTTCGCAAAAAAAGCACTCTATTGAAGAGTATTTGCAAAATTTCGCACATAAAAATCGGTTGGGGTTTCGAAATTCGAAAAATCCGAGCCCCCGATCCACATATTCGATAATCGAGAAAAATCGAGTGTGTTATATATAAAAAAAAATTTTGTAGATGCCGGTGGGTGGTAAAAGGAACCGATCGCCGAGCCAACAACGGGTGCGATCATACCAGCACTAATGCACCGGATCCCATCAGAACTCCGAAGTTAAGCGTGCTTGGGCGAGAGTAGTACTAGGATGGGTGACCCCCTGGGAAGTCCTCGTGTTGCACCCCTCTCGTTTTGTCTACTTACTCTTTCGAATTGAAAAAGAAAAATCGTCTCGAAGCAGGTGGATTTCGCGTTTCGCGCACCGGTGGTCGATTTTACTCGCAATCATACATGACTGGCATTTTTATTATGGAATTGTCATCTAAGCGCTTGCGTGTGCCAACGGCGGATTCTGACAGCTCGTTTCGCAAAAAAAGCACTCTATTGAAGAGTATTTGCAAAATTTCGCACATAAAAATCGGTTGGGGTTTCGAAATTCGAAAAATCCGAGCCCCCGATCCACATATTCGATAATCGAGAAAAATCGAGTGTGTTATATATAAAAAAAAATTTTGTAGATGCCGGTGGGTGGTAAAAGGAACCGATCGCCGAGCCAACAACGGGTGCGATCATACCAGCACTAATGCACCGGATCCCATCAGAACTCCGAAGTTAAGCGTGCTTGGGCGAGAGTAGTACTAGGATGGGTGACCCCCTGGGAAGTCCTCGTGTTGCACCCCTCTCGTTTTGTCTACTTACTCTTTCGAATTGAAAAAGAAAAATCGTCTCGAAGCAGGTGGATTTCGCGTTTCGCGCACCGGTGGTCGATTTTACTCGCAATCATACATGACTGGCATTTTTATTATGGAATTGTCATCTAAGCGCTTGCGTGTGCCAACGGCGGATTCTGACAGCTCGTTTCGCAAAAAAAGCACTCTATTGAAGAGTATTTGCAAAATTTCGCACATAAAAATCGGTTGGGGTTTCGAAATTCGAAAAATCCGAGCCCCCGATCCACATATTCGATAATCGAGAAAAATCGAGTGTGTTATATATAAAAAAAAATTTTGTAGATGCCGGTGGGTGGTAAAAGGAACCGATCGCCGAGCCAACAACGGGTGCGATCATACCAGCACTAATGCACCGGATCCCATCAGAACTCCGAAGTTAAGCGTGCTTGGGCGAGAGTAGTACTAGGATGGGTGACCCCCTGGGAAGTCCTCGTGTTGCACCCCTCTCGTTTTGTCTACTTACTCTTTCGAATTGAAAAAGAAAAATCGTCTCGAAGCAGGTGGATTTCGCGTTTCGCGCACCGGTGGTCGATTTTACTCGCAATCATACATGACTGGCATTTTTATTATGGAATTGTCATCTAAGCGCTTGCGTGTGCCAACGGCGGATTCTGACAGCTCGTTTCGCAAAAAAAGCACTCTATTGAAGAGTATTTGCAAAATTTCGCACATAAAAATCGGTTGGGGTTTCGAAATTCGAAAAATCCGAGCCCCCGATCCACATATTCGATAATCGAGAAAAATCGAGTGTGTTATATATAAAAAAAAATTTTGTAGATGCCGGTGGGTGGTAAAAGGAACCGATCGCCGAGCCAACAACGGGTGCGATCATACCAGCACTAATGCACCGGATCCCATCAGAACTCCGAAGTTAAGCGTGCTTGGGCGAGAGTAGTACTAGGATGGGTGACCCCCTGGGAAGTCCTCGTGTTGCACCCCTCTCGTTTTGTCTACTTACTCTTTCGAATTGAAAAAGAAAAATCGTCTCGAAGCAGGTGGATTTCGCGTTTCGCGCACCGGTGGTCGATTTTACTCGCAATCATACATGACTGGCATTTTTATTATGGAATTGTCATCTAAGCGCTTGCGTGTGCCAACGGCGGATTCTGACAGCTCGTTTCGCAAAAAAAGCACTCTATTGAAGAGTATTTGCAAAATTTCGCACATAAAAATCGGTTGGGGTTTCGAAATTCGAAAAATCCGAGCCCCCGATCCACATATTCGATAATCGAGAAAAATCGAGTGTGTTATATATAAAAAAAAATTTTGTAGATGCCGGTGGGTGGTAAAAGGAACCGATCGCCGAGCCAACAACGGGTGCGATCATACCAGCACTAATGCACCGGATCCCATCAGAACTCCGAAGTTAAGCGTGCTTGGGCGAGAGTAGTACTAGGATGGGTGACCCCCTGGGAAGTCCTCGTGTTGCACCCCTCTCGTTTTGTCTACTTACTCTTTCGAATTGAAAAAGAAAAATCGTCTCGAAGCAGGTGGATTTCGCGTTTCGCGCACCGGTGGTCGATTTTACTCGCAATCATACATGACTGGCATTTTTATTATGGAATTGTCATCTAAGCGCTTGCGTGTGCCAACGGCGGATTCTGACAGCTCGTTTCGCAAAAAAAGCACTCTATTGAAGAGTATTTGCAAAATTTCGCACATAAAAATCGGTTGGGGTTTCGAAATTCGAAAAATCCGAGCCCCCGATCCACATATTCGATAATCGAGAAAAATCGAGTGTGTTATATATAAAAAAAAATTTTGTAGATGCCGGTGGGTGGTAAAAGGAACCGATCGCCGAGCCAACAACGGGTGCGATCATACCAGCACTAATGCACCGGATCCCATCAGAACTCCGAAGTTAAGCGTGCTTGGGCGAGAGTAGTACTAGGATGGGTGACCCCCTGGGAAGTCCTCGTGTTGCACCCCTCTCGTTTTGTCTACTTACTCTTTCGAATTGAAAAAGAAAAATCGTCTCGAAGCAGGTGGATTTCGCGTTTCGCGCACCGGTGGTCGATTTTACTCGCAATCATACATGACTGGCATTTTTATTATGGAATTGTCATCTAAGCGCTTGCGTGTGCCAACGGCGGATTCTGACAGCTCGTTTCGCAAAAAAAAGCACTCTATTGAAGAGTATTTGCAAAATTTCGCACATAAAAATCGGTTGGGGTTTCGAAATTCGAAAAATCCGAGCCCCCGATCCACATATTCGATAATCGAGAAAAATCGAGTGTGTTATATATAAAAAAAATTTTGTAGATGCCGGTGGGTGGTAAAAGGAACCGATCGCCGAGCCAACAACGGGTGCGATCATACCAGCACTAATGCACCGGATCCCATCAGAACTCCGAAGTTAAGCGTGCTTGGGCGAGAGTAGTACTAGGATGGGTGACCCCCTGGGAAGTCCTCGTGTTGCACCCCTCTCGTTTTGTCTACTTACTCTTTCGAATTGAAAAAGAAAAATCGTCTCGAAGCAGGTGGATTTCGCGTTTCGCGCACCGGTGGTCGATTTTACTCGCAATCATACATGACTGGCATTTTTATTATGGAATTGTCATCTAAGCGCTTGCGTGTGCCAACGGCGGATTCTGACAGCTCGTTTCGCAAAAAAAGCACTCTATTGAAGAGTATTTGCAAAATTTCGCACATAAAAATCGGTTGGGGTTTCGAAATTCGAAAAATCCGAGCCCCCGATCCACATATTCGATAATCGAGAAAAATCGAGTGTGTTATATATAAAAAAAAATTTTGTAGATGCCGGTGGGTGGTAAAAGGAACCGATCGCCGAGCCAACAACGGGTGCGATCATACCAGCACTAATGCACCGGATCCCATCAGAACTCCGAAGTTAAGCGTGCTTGGGCGAGAGTAGTACTAGGATGGGTGACCCCCTGGGAAGTCCTCGTGTTGCACCCCTCTCGTTTTGTCTACTTACTCTTTCGAATTGAAAAAGAAAAATCGTCTCGAAGCAGGTGGATTTCGCGTTTCGCGCACCGGTGGTCGATTTTACTCGCAATCATACATGACTGGCATTTTTATTATGGAATTGTCATCTAAGCGCTTGCGTGTGCCAACGGCGGATTCTGACAGCTCGTTTCGCAAAAAAAGCACTCTATTGAAGAGTATTTGCAAAATTTCGCACATAAAAATCGGTTGGGGTTTCGAAATTCGAAAAATCCGAGCCCCCGATCCACATATTCGATAATCGAGAAAAATCGAGTGTGTTATATATAAAAAAAAATTTTGTAGATGCCGGTGGGTGGTAAAAGGAACCGATCGCCGAGCCAACAACGGGTGCGATCATACCAGCACTAATGCACCGGATCCCATCAGAACTCCGAAGTTAAGCGTGCTTGGGCGAGAGTAGTACTAGGATGGGTGACCCCCTGGGAAGTCCTCGTGTTGCACCCCTCTCGTTTTGTCTACTTACTCTTTCGAATTGAAAAAGAAAAATCGTCTCGAAGCAGGTGGATTTCGCGTTTCGCGCACCGGTGGTCGATTTTACTCGCAATCATACATGACTGGCATTTTTATTATGGAATTGTCATCTAAGCGCTTGCGTGTGCCAACGGCGGATTCTGACAGCTCGTTTCGCAAAAAAAGCACTCTATTGAAGAGTATTTGCAAAATTTCGCACATAAAAATCGGTTGGGGTTTCGAAATTCGAAAAATCCGAGCCCCCGATCACATATTCGATAATCGAGAAAAATCGAGTGTGTTTATATATAAAAAAAATTTTGTAGATGCCGGTGGGTGGTAAAAGGAACCGATCGCCGAGCCAACAACGGGTGCGATCATACCAGCACTAATGCACCGGATCCCATCAGAACTCCGAAGTAAGCGTGCTTGGGCGAGAGTAGTACTAGGATGGGTGACCCCCTGGGAGTCCTCGTGTTGCACCCCTCTCGTTTTGTCTACTTACTCTTTCGAATTGAAAAAAAATCGTCTCGAAGCAGGTGGATTTCGCGTTTCGCGCACCGGTGGTCGATTTTACTCGCAATCATACATGACTGGCATTTTTATTATGGAATTGTCATCTAAGCGCTTGCGTGTGCCAACGGCGGATTCTGACAGCTCGTTTCGCAAAAAAGCACTCTATTGAAGAGTATTTGCAAAATTTCGCACATAAAAATCGGTTGGGGTTTCGAAATTCGAAAAATCCGAGCCCCCGATCCACATATTCGATAATCGAGAAAAATCGAGTTGTTATATATAAAAAAAAAATTTGTAGATGCCGGTGGGTGGTAAAAGGAACCGATCGCCGAGCCAACAACGGGTGCGATCATACCAGCACTAATGACACGATCCCATCAGAACTCCGAAGTTAAGCGTGCTTGGCGAGAGTAGTACTAGGATGGGTGACCCCCTGGGAAGTCCT